>CM053569.1:38678556-38992094 GCA_028646485.1 Cryptoprocta ferox | reverse complement strand
TTGGCTATTGTTGAAAGTGCCGCTACGAACATTGGGGTACAAGTGCCCCTATGCATCAGCACTTCTGTATCCCTTGGGTAAATCCCCAGCAGTGCTATTGCTGGGTCATAGGGGAGTTTTATTGATAGTTTTTTGAGGAACCTCCACACTGTTTTCCAGAGCGGCTGTACCAGTTTACATTCCCACCAACAGTGTAGGAAAAACCCGATTCCTTGTTTTCAATTAATTTGGCCACATACCTAAGAGTGAAATGGCTGGGCCATATGGTAATTATATGTTTAGCTTTTTGAAGAGCCCCCATACTATATTCCACAGTGGCTACACCCTTTTCTAATCCTACTAGCAATATATTAGGGGTCCTGTTTCTCCACATCCTCACCAACACATGATTTTACATTCTATAAATTATAGTCATTATATTAGTTTGCCCAGTCTGCCATAACAGAATGCCACAGATAGGCGCCTTCAACAACATACACTTATTTTCTCACAGTTCTCAAGGTTAGAGGTCCAAGATCAAGATGCCAGTAGGGTTTGTTTCTGATTAGCCCTCTCTTCCTGGCTTGCAGACAGCGACTTCTCGCTGTGTCCTCACATGGCTTTTTTCTGTGCATATGCAAGTAGAGAGAGAATCTCTGGTGTCCCTCTTCTTATTATAAGGATATCACTGCTATCGGATTAGGGCCCCACTCTTAGTACTTCATTTAACTTGATTTACCCCCCTATGGGCCCTATCTCCAAATACAGTCACATTGGGGGTTAGGGTTCCAACATATGAATTTGGGTGGGGGAACACAAATCAGTCCCTAACAGCCATCCTAATAGTTGTGAGATAATATTTCATTGTGGTTTTCTCTAGACATTTTTTTAATCTCCTTTGATGATTCAACCTGCTCTACCTCGTTTTAATGTTGTAGGTGTCAAGACTTATCCAGAAGCCCTCTCCTCTTCTCATCCCATGCTCTCTCTCTAGGCCATTTTGTTCTTCTTATGGTTTCAGTAACATGCCAACGAGTTCTAATTTTAAAATGGAGGGGTGCCTGTGTGGCTCAGCGGGTTGAGCATCTGACTCTCAATTTTGGCTCAAGTCATGATCCCAGGGTCTTGGGATCGAGCCCCTGCATTGGGCTCTACACTGAGCATAGAGCCTGCTTGATTTTCTCTCTCTCTCTCTCTCTCTGTCTCTCTCTCTGTCTCTCTCTCTCTCTGCCCCTCCCCACCACTGGTGTGCTCTCTCTCTTTCTATCTCTAAAATAAAAAAAAAAAAGAACTCTTTTCTGAGCTCCAGACTTCTATTATCAACTCTATTCAATATAGGGATGCTTTATGTGTTGTCTATGTGTAAATAAACTTTTATAGTGCTTACTATGTGCCAGACGCCATTTTAAGTGCTTCAGGATCAGCTCATTTTCTCCTCATGACAACCCTATGAGAAAGGTAATATTATTCCTAGTTACAGGTGAGGGGGCTGTGGCTAACAGATTTACATTAACGTGAGGGTGCTCCCGCAGCTGGTAAGGAGCACAGCCTAGCTTCAAACCCAGGCAGATGGCTCCTCAGTCTATGCTTTTCATTACCTTGTGATGTTGTTTCTCAAATAGCCCCTTAAACTCAGTTGGTCCAGTATGAAATTTCTGATTTTCCTTCCTGTATTAGTTTCCTAGGGCTACTATCACGAAGTACCACCAACTGGTTGGCTTAAAAAAAAAACAGATTTGTTGTCTCCCAGCTCTGCAGGCTACAAGTCTGAGGTCTAGGAGTTGGCAGGGCTGGCTCCTGCTGAGGGCAACGAGGAATATTCTGAGTCATGCCTCTCTCCTGGCCTCTGGGAGCACAGGCATGCCTTGACCTATAGATGGTGTTCTCCCTGTGTCTCACATATCTTCTCTCTCTGCTTAACTCTTTTCAAAATCTGCCCCCCCCCCTTTTAAAAGGTTATTTATTTATTTATTTTGAGAGAGAGAGAGAGACAGAGAATGAGCAGGGGAAGAGCAGAAAGAGAGGGAGACAGAGAGAATCCCAAGCAGGCTCTGTGCTCTGCATGGAACCTGACGTGGGGCTTGATTTCGAGACCATGAAATTGTGACCTGAGCTGAAATCAAGAGTCGGACGCTTAACTGAGCCACCCAGGCACTCCCAAAATTCTCCTTTTAGTAAGGACAGCAGTCATTTTGGATTAGGACTCACACTAATTTTAACTTGGTTACCTCTGTAAAGGTCCTATTTCCAAATAAGGTCACATTCTGAGGTATTGGCGGTTATGATTTTAACATACCTTTTCTGAGAAAACACAGTTCAACCGATAACAATCCCCAAGCCTGGCCTACCATGCTTTCCTAGCTCGGTGAATACCTGAATCATTTGTTCAAGTTAGAAACCTAGGAGTCATCCGGGCCCTTCACTCCCCCGCCCGCCCCGCCATGTCCAACACACTGCCAAGTCCTGTTATGGCTCCTAAGTCACTCTTCACACCTTCACTGCCCTCCATCTCCATTGCCACCATGATAGGTCTCGCTCTCATTCACTCTCACCTGGACTTCCACAATAGCCTCGAGGCAGTCTCTACCCACCCCCCAATTCAATCTCTATGTTGTAGCCAGAGTGATCTTCCAAACCAGTTCTGACATCTGACTGTATCCACCCCACCCTCATTCCCTTCCTGAATTAAAATGCTTTGTTGGCTTACCTCTTGCTGTTAGGATATAAACCAAAATCCTTAACCTGGCCCATGAAGCCTCCCGTGACCTGCCCTGGCCCCCCTCCCTAGCTCCACGGAGGGCACCCCCCCTTCCCGTGCTTTTCTTTGTTTCCGGAGGAGCCTGGCACCTCCCACCACCAGCACCTCACCCTTCCATCTTCTCTGTTTAAATGTTCTCTCCAGTCCTTTGTCTCCTCGCTAATCTCCTTGATCTCTCAGCTGCTGTCCTTTTCTCTGGGAAACCTTCCCTGGCTCTCAAAGTTGGTTCAGTTTCCTTTATTATACTTTCTTATTGACCTGTGTTCCTTTTCTTCACTGCTCTTCCTTCTGTTTGAATTAGGCTCATTCTCAGTGGCCTTCACCGAATTGTCAGCTCCACGAAGAAAAGACCTGTTCTGTTCACTATGCCCTGTGCCTGCCGTGGACTACACATTCAGGACATATTTGCTGGGCAAATGAATAGAGAGAGAGCTGCTTAGTCTTCGTTTGCCGTTACCCAATCCATCCCCTACTTCTCCGTACAGGGAGGCTGACCCCTGCAGATTGCAGACCTGATTCCGCTTGGCCGTCTGGCTTCCGAGCTGAAGCAGAGCGTGGCTCCAAGAGATCAGAATGGCAGAAGAAGAGAGACTTTTCCCAGCTGCCTCCTTCCATGGCTGTGGCCCCTAAGCGGCAGGCAGCTCTAGAATATTTTGGCCCTGTGCATGGTTGTAGTTTCCCACTGCTACCAGTTTCTGGATGTCTCCCTACTACTTAAATTTTTTTTTTTACCTTGTCCACAGCTCTGTGAGTAGATCTCCCATGACCTGGCTAATGACACAGAAAGACCAGTTAAAAGACTACTGTCCAGGCAGTGAGGGCCTGTACCAGATACTGAGAAGAGAAATATGGGGAGAGGTATATGATAAATGAATCCTATACAGTTTAGTAACTGATTCTGTGTATGAACTACATGCTCTTTGGGGGCAGGAATTGTATTTCATTCATTCTTTAAACCCAATGCCTGGCCCTTAGTACATGCTCAATAAATAGTGGTGGAATGATTGATTGGAAGGGTCAACAAAGATTCCAAGGTTTAAGACTGTGTGACTTCCTTTAAAGAAAGGGGTGAAATAAGTCAATTTACAAGCAGTAAAGTAACAGTAGGAATGACACAGAAAGGTATTGTAGAAATAGCCTCATTTTTAGGGCCAGATGGATCTGAAGCCCAACTTTCCCACCCAACCTTGGGCAAATGACTTGGCATCTCTTTTTGAGGTCAGTTACCTACTCTGTAAAATGTGAGTAAAACTCTCCAACTCATAGAGCTGCTATGAGGAATACCTGAGATTATATATTCAGAGCATACACCCACCCTGAGTGAGACCCTCACCAAGCTAGACATTTTGAGGTGCAACACAGAGACCCAAAGACATCAGGGACCATTTAGAGGATTTCTCTTGAAGTATATATTTCAGGTCACCATGAGACAAACTGTTGTGGTTGTTAGGCTCCTTCCTGGAACACCACTGTAGATTTTAAAATCCTCCTCGACCTGCCCTCTGTGGAGTCCTGGTAGGTTACAGCTTGTGCCATTGTTCCTCCGCAGCTTGCAGTTCAGCTCTTGGAGTGCTGGGCTCTTCAGAGTGGGGCTGATGCTATGGGCCTTCCTCCTTTTATTGTGCTTTTAGCTTAGGCACTTGTGTTAACACGAGTGAGAATACATTAACTCTGTAGCAGAGATGGAGTCTAGACTCATACCTTCCTTTCACCTTTGGTGCCCTTTGTACCTTTTTCTCCCCTATTCTTCTCTGAACTCCCTTGGTCAGACCAACGCTATGGGTCTCAAAGATAATTTCCCAACTCCAACTGGACAGCTGCCTGTGTATTTTAGTCTGTTAAGAGGTCTCAAAATGGTTGTCTCTAATACTCTGTACTGAATTTGCTGACAGAACCATAAATGCTTCCCCAGGAGACCAGGAGACAGTGCAGTTATGGGGACGGGGCAAACAAGAGGAAGAAGTTCCCTTTCCGGATATTTATAATTCAGATGATGACCTCTGTTGACCTGCTGCCCAGGATTAACCTTTCCTTCTGAGTCATGACTGTTGACTTTTTTTATTGTTGTAGCTGTCACTCCTTTCTCCTTGAAGACATCTCCGTAAGGCTTGTCTTTCAAAGAACCTCTATCTGTCAGGTTGTATTTTAGTATTCCAAGCCTCAGGTGTCCAAGAACACTGGTTTATCATGCAGTTTAGCCTGGCCGAATATTCACAGCTTCACACACATGCTATTTCTGTAAGTTGGCCAAAGCAAGTTAGTAACTTCACATGGAGAAAGTAAGCTTTAAAGGTGCAGATATTATATATCTGAAATATGGATTAACCCATGAGAATAGTAAGACTGAAATATTAAAAATTCACAAAATCCAACAGAGGCCAAAAAAAAAAAAAAAAAGGATGCAATGAGTTTTCATTTGAAGCATACAATTCATTCTTTCCTATATCTTCCTTTTTTCTGGATTTCTTAGTCTATGCTTTCTTAGGTTTATATGAAAATACTCTTGCTACTTCATGGAAGTATTTGCATTCTAACCAAATAATTTTCATAACTTTTCAAGGGCTGAAGATCCAGGCTGCCTCCATTATTTTTGAGGTTGCAAGTATATGAATTTTTTTGAATGAGGTTTAAAAATTATTGTGTTTTGAATGTTTACCTTTTTAACAATTCATGCCTCTAATATAAAAAAATTACAACACAAAATAGTTGTGCTAGTCAGAAGAAAATTTAAAGATTTAATTTTTAGAAGCTATTTTTTTAAGCTTATTTATTTGTTTTTGAGAGAGGGGGAGCAGGAGGGGCTAAGTGAGTGGAGAGAGAGAATCCCAAGCCGGCTCCAGGACTTGATCTCACAAACCATGAGACCATGACCTGAGCTGAAATCAAGAGTCGGATGCTTAACCGACGGAGCCACCCAGGTGCCCCAAGATTTGATTTTTTAAATCTACAGTACGCTAAAGGTGATATAGTTTAGTCAGGGATCTCAATTTTAAATTTGGACGAGGGTGTTTTATTTCAATCGTATCAGCATATTTTTGTGTAATCTCTTTGGGAGGTAATGTCAAAAGCCTAAATGCAAGGCCCTTTATAAATGTAAGGACCGGACCAGATAGCTTTCCAGCTCTGTGCCCACTTCTCCTCCTCCTCCTTTCCCTCATCATAAGCTGAGAATATTTAATCAATAATGGGGAAAGTACATTATTATTTAGTATACATAGTGAATTCAAGATGATGATCATCAAGTCTTATCCATTACCAGTTGTGTAAAGAAAAACCTTGAATGATCCCAGCGTGGGGAGGGTAACAAAGAGCAAATTCTAAGGCCAGTTTCTCCTCCAGATGCTGAAGCCTAGGCTTTTCTTTCTTTCTTTTTTCTTTTCTTTTTTTTTCTTTCTTCTTCTTCTTCTTCTTCTTCTTCTTCTTCTTCTTCTTCTTCTTTTTATTGAGAGAGAGGGCTCAAGTGAGTGAGGGTTGGGAGGTGGTAGAGAGAGGGAGAGGGAATCCCACAAAGGGCAGAGAGAGAGAGAGAGGGAGAGAGAAGCAGGGCTCACCCGAAGCAGGGCTCACGATCACCTGATGCGGGACTCAAGCTCACCAACTGTGAGATCAAGACCTGAGCCAAAGTCGGATGCTTAACCAACTGAGCCACGCAGGCATCCAAAGCCTAGGCTTTTCTTAGCTAACTTTTATAGGTGTTGATTTGATAACTCTTGTTTAGATCACAAGCTCCTTACGAGGAACTCTATTTATCCTGAGCTGTTACTAAAAACAGTAATTAATGTTATTAGGTAGTTCCCATTTAAACTGTTCAAAATTTTTCTAAAGTTTATTTTTATTTATTTTGAGAGAGAGAAAGAGAGCACTCATATGTGCAAGAGAGTTGAGGAGAGGCAGAAAGAGAATCCCAAGCAGGCTCTGCACTGTCAGCCCAGAGCCCCACTCAGGGCTCCATCTCATGAACTGGGAGATCATGACCTGAGCCAAGATCAAGAGTTGGCCACTTAACTGACTGAGCCACCCAGGTGCCCCTAAACTCTTTAAGATTTAAACAATTATCCATTTATCATATGGACTACACTAACCTTTACACATACATATTATAAATGTGGAAATATCCTGAACTCTGTGCTTGTGAACAAGATGCCATCACTGTTAGCCAACATATAATACATACATACAAAGACACATAAATAAATACTGTTCACTCAAATGATTGCCTTTGATTTGGAAACACTCTGTCTCAATATTAGTAGCACAGGAAAGACACTCAACCATCTGTGTGTAATTTGTAGCTGAAATTACCCTTTCCTGTAGACGTAGTTGGCCGTTCCATGGTATAGTTGGAAAACTATAGAAACCAGGTATGGTTGGACTTAGATGCTTAGCCATCTTGCCCAGGGAACTACTGGGTCAGTGGGGCACGGGAGAGAGAGGGCAGATGGTGCGGCAGAGATCTGCAAACCAGCAGCAGAGAAAGGTCTAGGGACCAGAGTTTTCCTAAGAGGCTAAGAAATCTCACCGTAACCTCATCTGCTCCAGGCCAGCTGGGGCAGAAAGTGGATAAATGAAGGTCAAGCAGGCTGGGTCTGAAGTTGAGCTTCTCCTTTTTGCAAAGGAGAAAGAGCCAAGCAGAGATGTAATTTCAGCAGAGAGCACACAAGAGGGCAGAGAAGGGAGCATTTAGAGAATAAAAGGAATTGATATGTATATTTCCCTATTAAACACCCAGAAAAATCATTTTGAGTGTCAACTTCCCCTTCAACATATTTAAAAGCTTATTAAACAAGTAATAATGATTTATTAATGTTATTTTAAAAGTTACACATTTTTAAGTAATTTTTTTTTCTGAACAAAGAATGCTCCTCCCCACAAAAATACTGTATTGAGTTAATATGACTGCAAATTCCCCAGGACATAGAATATAGAATAGACCAGAAAGGCCAAGTGGCTTTATGCGTTGCTTTTCTGAAAAAGAAAACAGACTTGTCCTGTTTTTGTTTTTAATGTTTATTTCTTTTTGAGAGAGAAAGGGAGAGAGGGAGAGAAAGAACAGGGGAGGGGCAGTGTACAACAGGCTCCAGGCTCTGAGCTGTTAGCAGAGAGCCAAATGCAGGGCTCGAACTCACAAACTGCGAGATCATGACCTGAACTGAACTTGGGACACTTAACTGACCGATCCACCCAGGTGCCCCCAGAATTGTCCTTTTAAGAAATGCAACTGGGGGCGCCTGGGTGGCTCAGTTAGTTAAGAGGCCAACTTTGGTTCAGGTCATGATCTCAGGGTTTGTGGTTTCGATCCCCACATCAGGCTCTGTGCTGACAGTGCAGAGCCTGCTTGGGATTCTTTCTCCCTCTCTCTCTGCCCCTCCCCCACTCACTTTCTCTTTCAAAATAAATAAATAAACTAAAAAAAAAGAAATACAATTGGTAAGTTGAAAACAATGAAAAGGAAAATATATCCAATAGGAAAAAAAAGAACCTAATGATTGAACTTTTTGTTCTCCTTAAATAACTTAAATGTTAGTTTCTCTAGGTGGGTGTTACTACCTAGGATGGCAGTAATCCTGAATAATGCAAACACAGGTATAATTATTCAGAACATTAACTGTTTTAACTAAGATGGTTGCAAAGTTGTCTTGTGTCATTTGCTGTCTGCTTTTGTAACTGGACATCTAGATTATAATTTTCAAGGGTTCTATGGACAAATGCTCCGATGTAAAGTGATGGACTTTAACTGGAATAAATTTTAAGATCTTTTCTGATTCTAAAACTAGGATTCTACTTTCATAAAAGTTAGAAAATTTGTAGCAGTATTTGTAGGTATTTCCCCCCCAGAATTTCCTTCTTTTCTTTTTGACAACAAAAAAATGAAAAAGAATATGCTCCCGAGGGAATCTGTTTGCTCAGATGAAACCAGCCATCATTCAAGGTTACACAGTGACTGTGTGGTAGAGAACAGATTGGCAATTATTCGCTTTTAAATTCTGAACTTGAAATTAAAATGAGAAAAAGTTCCATTAAGTGTCTTAAAAGCCCCACTGGGCGGAGGCATCTACAGTTACAAATGAGGGTCATTAGCTGTGCCCAGTGGGCTCTCCCGGGAGCAGGTGCTGAGATGGCGCAGGGGTGGGGAAGGCTTCTGGGGGAGTAAAAAGTGAAGACAAAGGGGAAGCACGCCAGCTTGGGCAGGGGGAGCCCTCCAACCCAGGCCAACTTGACAAAGGTTTTGCCAAAATCAGAGATGCTCAAAGCACAGCTTACATGGTAAAGGAGCCCTTTATCTGGCATAAAGGTCTAGCTCTTGTACAGGCCTGCCTTAGTCATTGCTGGGGGCTTCCCTGGAAAGAGCAGAACCCCTCCATGCCCCCCTCCAAAAACAAAGCAAGACAAGACAAACAAAAACCTAGAGCAGTTCCTGAAGGAGGTATAAGCTGGAGGCTGTCAGGCAAATATGCTGCTCCCAGCTGGTGGCGGGGGGGGGGGGAGGGGGGAAGGGGGGTGCAAAGGGATACCAGTGCCCTGTGCTGGGTGAGCCTCCCCTCACTCAGACCTCTAAAATCTCACCCAATTCCCTGACCCTCATCTTCTCCCTTACCCTAGGAGAAGTCTAGTTTCTTCTCACTTTTTAAAAAATTTTTGTTTAATATTTATTTGAGGGATAGAGAGCTTGTGGGGGAGGGGCAGAGAGAGAGGGAGACACAGAATTCAAAGCAGGCTCCAGGCTCCGAGTTGTCAGCACAGAGCCCGATGCAGGGCTCAAACCCATGAACTGTGAGATCATGACCTGAGCCGAAGTCAGACACTCAACTGACTGAGTCACCCAGACGTCACTCTTCTCACTTTTTTTCTGCAGAGCAGTTAGCACAATAAAAACAACTCTTCTTTCCTCGTGAGAGGAGTCATCGTTTATATTCAAAGAGGCCTACCTACTACCTGGGTTTTTCCCTGGCTGTAAATATGAAATATAAAGCTGCTCCCTTAACATGAGAAAGTGGTCGTGGCAAATTCCTGCTCTAAACAGGACTTTCTCCTTTTTTAAAAAAATGTTTAGGGGCGCCTGGGTGGCTCAGTCGGTTAAGCAGGTCATGGTCTCACGGTTCATGGGTTTGAGCCCCGCGTCGGGCTCTGTGCTGACAGCTAGCTCAGAGCCTGGAGACTGTCTTCAGATTCTGTGTCTCCCTCTCTCTCTCTGACCCTCCCCTGCTCACACTGTCTCTCTCTCTCTCAAGAATAAATAAAACATTTTTAAAAAATGTTTATTTTTGAGAGAGAGAGAGAGAGAGAGAGAGAGAGAGAGAGAGAGAGAGAACGCACTCGAGAGTGAGCAGGGGAGGGGCAGGGAGAGAGGGAGACAAAGTATCCGAAGCAGGCTCCAGGCTCTGAGCTGTCAGCGCAAAGTCTGACGCAGGGCTCAAACTCACAAAGTGTGAGATCATGACCTGAGCTGAAGTCAGATGCTCAACCGACTGAGCCACTCAAGCGCCCCAGGATTTTGATCTTCTTTTATTATTACTATTTTTAACATTTATTTATTTTTGAGAGACAGAGAGAGAGAAAAAGAGAGAGAAAGAGAGAGAGAGAGTGCATGCGAGCACCAGTGGGGGAGGAACAGAGAGAGAGAGGGAGACACAGAATCCAAAGCAGGCTCCAGGCTCTGAGCTGTCAGCATAGAGCCTGAAATGGGGCTTGAACCCAGCAACCGTGAGATCATGACCTGAACTGAAGTTGGATGCTTAACTGACTGAGACACCCAGGTGCCCCTCTCCTCCTTATTATAAACACAAACAACAAGGATGGTGAAAGTGGAGAGTGACATTTGGGAGCAAACGTTTACGTGGATGCACTCCCTGACCTTCTGACTTCTTGCCTTCTACGTTCACCTTTGGGGTTTAATGGTTTACCTACACCAGGGACTGGTTTAGGGTGGGAGTGGTAGAAGCTGAAGAGTTTTCTTACATATTCACAACTAAATCCCTAAAACAGCATTTTGAGGAATATGACTACATCCTTTGCCTCTACTTGCCATCTGATAAAATGTCGATTGTGCTATTTAATTAAATAATTCTGTAGAGAACAGGAATTTTACTCCATAAATTCAAAAGTACAAGAAAGATCATATTCTTTATTTGTTTAAAACCAAATGGGCACCCCTATGTCTTTCCTATACTGAAATTTGGGAGTCTTATTGATATGTACCATTTTGCGGGCTGATTCTTTTATAGGGTAGATTCTTATACATGGGATTTTTAGGACAGAAGGTCAATGTATTTCAAATCTAAACATATAGTTCCATATACCATTCCACACCCAAAAGTATGAAAGTTCCTGATTATCTACCCCTTCACCAGCCTGGAAGTTATCAATCTTTTCAACTTTTGCCAAGCAGCTGAGCAAAAATTCAATTTTAATTTGCATTTCCCTGGCTACTGGTAAGATTGAGCAACTTTTTTTAAAGTTTATTTATTTTGAGAGAGAGAAAGAGAGGGAAAATGAGAGAAAGAGAGAGAGAGAGAGAGAGAGAGAGAGAGAGAGAGAGAGAGAGAGAATCCGAGGCAAGCTCTGCACTGCCAGCACAGAGCCCGATGCAGGGTTTGAATCATGAACCATGAGGTCATGACTTGAGACGAAATCAAGAGTCAGAGGCTCAACGACTGGGCCTTTTAATGTTTCTATGGCACCTGCACTTCCATTGATCCACTGGGTCATTTGTCTTCTTACTCATTTATAAAAGCCCTATGTCAGTAAGGGCTCTTAACTCTCTTTTGTGTGGGTATGCGACAAATATTTTCTTTTACCACTGGTCTTTTGACTGTTTATGGGCTACCAAAGACAGAGCCTCCTGCCCCTCAGCTCATAGGCCAATGAGGGCATCAGATGAAGGATGGATAATAATAAGACAACTTGATAAAGTTATACAGAGATAATATATCACAATATACGCCACGGAGGGCACTTCTAATATCTTCAGCAGGCAAAATCTGTTTTCATGTTAAAAATGCTTTTTCACGTGTAATGAACACATGTAACTCCATTGAAGGCCACTGGCATACTTTTGTCATGAAGTCAGGCATAAAGATCACTACTTTAAGATTTTGCAAGAACTGGACCACTTTTAACCTCATTCAACTTCCACCACTTCTTACATGTCCTCTCTCAACCTACCACTCCCAAATTCCATTCTTCCTCCAAGTGTTTCTATCCAGTCTTCTATTTTCAAAGTAATGGTATTTGTTAGTTTGTGATAGAGATTTTGGATAGACCTCCAATGAGTCTTAGACTCTGAATATGCACATGAAAGAAATTGGAGAAGTCTTAGTGTCCTCAAATACTTGACTTTGCAAAGAGAAGTTTCAGACTTTAATATTTTAAAATTGGAGAATCTATTTTCTTGTTTAATATTCACTCAATTACCAAATATTAGATTGCATACCTTCTATATGCTTAGGCACTGTTTTAAATACTGTGGATATGATATTATACATCTTAGTTGGGTGAGAGAGAGACATTAAATGACAAAAATAGGGGCATCTGGGTGGCTCAGTTGGTTAAGTGTCTGACTCTTGATCTCAGCTCAGGTCATGGTCTCATGGATCGTGGGATGGAGTCCTGTGTCAGGCTCTGCGCTGACAGCATAGAGCCTGCTTGGGATTTTGTTCTCCTTCTCTCGGTCCCTCCCTCTCTTTCAAAATCAATAAATAAACTTTAAAAAAATGGTAACATAAGTTTTTAATATGTCAGATGGTGATACATACTATAAAGAAAAATAAGATAAGAAGAGTGGTATCAGGGGTGCCTGGGTGGCTCAGTCGGTTAAGCATCCGACTTCAGCTCAGGTCCTGATCTCGCAGTTTGGGAGCTCATGCCCCGAGTTGGACTCTGTGCGGACAGCTCTGAGCCTGGAGCCTGCTTCGGATTCTGTGTCTCCCTCTCTCTCTGTCCCTTCCCCGCTCACACTCTGTCTCTCTCTCTTTCTCAAAAATAAATAAACATTAAAAAAATATAAAAAAAAGAAGAGTGGTATCAGTTGAACTGTGTCTCCCCAAAAGATGTTGAACACCCAGTACCTGTGAATGTGATCTCATTTGGAAATCGGATCTTTGCTGATGATCAAGTCATGATGAGTCCATTAGAGTGGGCCCTAATCCAATGACTAGTGTCCTTATGAAAGGGGAAATTTGACACAGAGAGACATGCACACAGGGAGAACACTGAGTGAAGATGAAGGCAGATATCTGGATTATGCTTCTACAAGCCAAGGAACATCAAAGATTGCCAGCAAACCACCAGAAGTAAGGAGTGGGACATGGAATAGATTCTCCCTCATGGCCTTCAGAACAAACTGACTCTGTCAACACTTTAAACTCAGACTTCTAGCTTCCAGAACTATGACACAATATGTTTCTATTGTATAAGAGTTTTAGATTATGGTATTTTGTTATGACTGCTCTAGGAAACTAATACCAAGAGGGATATTCAGATTTTAGACGGGGTAATGAGGGGAAATTTGCATATGAAAAGAGAACAGAATATAGTCAAAAAGGTAACTGGGAGAAACATAGACCAGACAGAGGGAAGAACATGGGCAAATACCCTCTGGTGGGAGCACATGGGAACACATGAGTGGTAAGTGTAAGGATCACCAAGGTTAGGGTTCCTGATGCATTGTGAGCAAAGTGAAAGAAAGGGGGCGGTTAGAGATAAGGTCAGACCATGTAGGGACCAACCGGCCATGTGTGGACAGTTGCCTTCTTCCCTGGGTTAAGAAGAGAAGCCATTAGAAAGCTGTGGGCAGAGAAATGCCATCATCATCAAAAGTAGCACATTCAATTTTCTGTTAAGGAGAAAACAAATTCCAAGTCCCTGATTTATGGTTTTGCTTATGCAACTGTTTTAGCCAGGACTCTCGGGGCTGCAAGTGACAGAGAATCAACTCAAACTCTCCTAAGCAAGGGAAGGAAGTTATTAGCTCACAGTTCACCAAAAAGCTCATGAGTAATTTAGGCAGAGCTGTGGGTAAAACCCGTATCGTCAATAATCTGTCTCCTTTTCTACTTCTTTCAGCTCTCCTTTCCTCTGTGTTGACTTTATTGGCTTTCATTATTATGTGGCAAAAGAACCGCTAGAGGCTCTAGACTTTCATGCTTCTTAGTATTAGAAATCTCAGGAGAGATTCTTTCTCTCCTACCATTCAAACAATCTCCACGCCCCAAAGAGTGCTGGTTGGCTTCCTTGGGTCATGAGCCTTGTCCTACAACAGTCAGTGGTGGTTTCTAGAGATAGTTCTCTAACTAGCCTAGATCACATGTCTGCTTCTGTGGCAAGGAAGCAGACCCGTGGGTTGGACTATCTAGGTAGATGAGGAACATTTACCAAAAGAAAGAGTTATGTCAGGGCCACAAAGTTGTACAGCTTCAGAACTCTAATTCATGTTCAAGTCTATGAACGGGACTCACTGCAGTGCACAATCCCTGAGACAGCATACATGGTAGTCCTTGGTTCTCTAACCTAAGGAAGGGGGAAAGGAAGCTGTACATGCAAAAATAACAGGCATCCCTTAGTACATATAATTACAAAGCTAGTCATTTATAACTTTTAAGAAAGAACATTTTTTAAAGACTGTTTATGGCAAAGTCGGCTAGATTTCTGGCTTCCTAGAACAAAATATGACTCATAAAATGCAAATCTACAGTAGATACATAAATACACTTATTTTATCTAGGGAATGATATCCAATAGTCCTAGTTATGGCATACTCTTAAGCTTAAGGCAAGTAAATAATTCACCTTTAATAATGGTAGTATAAATGGAGTTATAATTCATAAATGCATGGTTCTTCCTAAGAAATCTGTGCATTCATTTATTTCACGGCTATTGATTGGACCCTAATATTGACAGGTACTGTATTAGGAATTACAAATACAGTGGGGGAACCAAACAAATCTGGTTTCTGTCCTCATGGGTGAGATGGATATTGGACAATGAATACACAAATAAACATCTACATATATTGTGAGAAGTATGAAGAAGGAAAACAACTGGGTTCTATTAGAAAATTAACAGGAAATTGGGAGTTAATTTAGATTGGGATAAGGGATTTATCTGAGGTTATGCCATTTAGGTAGAATGCTGAGGGATAAACAGGAATTAGCCAGATGAAGACTGGGGGAGGAAGGGAGAACATTCCAGGCAGAGGGAATAGTATGTGCGAAGGCCTTAAAAAGTTTCTGGTATCACCAAACATCCCGGGCCAGGTGCAGGGATGCTATCCCAGATGCTTACCATTTCTATTGTTTGTTGCTTTCCATGATATTTCAAATTAAGTAAATCACATACATTCCCTTTTCATCATTACATGGTAGACTGAATGTTTAGATTTTCCCCTATGATTACAATTTTTATATACTAATGTATTAATAGATGAAGATTGCAAAGCGATCAAAAGTGATCATAAATTAAAGGATGATTGTAATTATTTCATGCTGGCAATATATTTTCAAGTGTTTTGCAGTAATTTACCATCTCTGTTTCTATAACTTCATGGTAGGAAAGAAAAGGATGAAAGGACATAAAAAGAGCTGAGGACACCACCTATGGATAGGAGTTTAGTATTTACAGATAATTCTCTAAGTTCTTCTCTGGCATCTGTTAAGTGAAGGACAGAAGCCTGGGTGCTAACTACTGGGGAGGAGGTAAAACTTGGATGTCGTGGTTTAGGCCCTTAATCAGAGTCCAAACAGAAAATCAATAGCACACTCAGAAGGGGCTAATGTGGTGTGTCTTATATATAAAGGGACTGTTTTCAAAGGTGTGTATGTGTATGAGCTCTTAATACATAAGACCACAGAGATGAGAAAAGTGGTTACTGGGCCTAAGGGACAAAGATTATCATCTATCTATCTATCTATCTATCTCTCAAGAGTCATACAGAATCATGTAGAATTGCCACTCTGAATGAGAGAGGAACCACCTTCAGTGGAGAGATGCAGCTAGCTGGAAGCAAATTTACAGAAAGGGAACAAAGGGATCAAGCAACCTGACCTCCTTCTCCTTCCTTCCCTTTGACTTCTAACTGAACCCAACTAGAAGGCAGAAGTCATGAGCATCCACTTATGTAGTCCATATAGGTCAACATTCCAGGAAGAGAGTAGGATGGAGAAGAGGAAGAACAGATCTGACTGGAAAGGTCAAAAGATATTTTGCCAGAAGTCTCTACGGGATTTCTACTGACCCTCAGGTATTTAGCTGGTATTATGCTACCTGGATTGATCCAGTTCTTCCTGATCATATTTCATAATTCATAGATGCTGGATATGTCTTAAAATATGCCAAGTGCCTATCTGCTGATTCATGGGATACCCTGACAACTAGACAAGTTGTGTTCATTCCTGCTTTCCTAGTTTCAGAGTTATTTGCTGTTTTATTCCCCCTCCCCAATCAACTCCTAAAAATGGAAAGTCCAATTATACATACTTGGAACAATTCCCTAATTAAGTAATGAGATCCTGAAAGAAAGGCACTTTTGTCATACTGCTATCACCTCATGATCATCATCTTGGTTTTTAAAAATCTTATAGAAATTTTCAAATATGAAAAACACCATGGAGAAAGATAATGTGTATTCATATATCCACCATCCTGATTTAGAAAACGTTAATATTTTGACATTTGTTACAGCATTTTTACATAAAATATCATAGAGTATAAGCCTTCTTGTCACTTCTCATTACCTCCTACTCATTCATTCATTAATGCCTTCATTCATTACTTTTATTTTAAAAAGATTTATTGAGGGTGCCTACATGGCCCAGATGGTTGAGCACCTGACTTTGGCTCAGGTCATGGCCTCGTGGTTTGTGAGTTCAAGTCCTACATCGGGGTTGCTGTTGTCAGTGTGGAGCCTGCTTTGGATCCTCTGTCCTACCTCCTGCCCCTCCCCTGCTCCCACTCTCTCTCAAAATAAACATTTTAAAAAAGTAAAATTAAAAATTAAAAAGATTTATTGAACTATTTACTATGCTGTAACACCATGGGATAAAAACAAATAAGACTGAGACTTATTTCCTTTCCTTAAGGTGCTCCCAATCTAGCAACGACATCCCCAAAATGGTTGATAGTCTATTTTCAGTAGGTGGGTGTGAACATATAAAAGGGGGGAGGGACTAAAGAAATGACAGCTTCTGCATTGAAAATTGGCAATATAAGACCACAGTGGAAACCAAAGAGTGAGATGGATAAAATTCCAATTGCACTAACATAGTGACCACTTTGCCTCTTTGTGTTTCTGATAGAACTGTATGGTAAATGCCCTTTTAGCAGAAGAAAAACCTGCCACCAAATAGTTATTTGACATTGGTCAATTTTTATTTCAGTTTTTAGTGCCTAGTCCATACTGATTATCGAGACAGTATTAAAAGCTCAAAAAAAAATCAATAGATGACTTTCAGGTCTAGAATTGTATAATTGTATACATTTTAAAAATTGTAATTGAGGATAAAGAAATAAACACACTACACTGAAAAGCATAATACATTCAAATTCTTCTTATTCATAATTGAGAATAACTTCTCTAAAATCAGATAAGTTTAAGGCTTGCCTTTTAAATGAGTAGTGGAAACTTTTCACAAGCTTCCTTTCAAGCTTGAATTTCTTCACATTCTGCCATTCTGCTGGCTCTGGTTTGTCTGGGTCTGCAAATGGGAAGATTGCAAGCCTATGTAGTGTCTTGGTGCAGAGACACCAAGGTACACCCTTGATACGAGGTACCCCCTCTGGGCTCATACAGCCCTGCCAGCTTGTGCCTCTGTGTGAAAAAAATAGGCTCCCTTTCCTCAGAGACAGCCCCAAACCAGCCCACTCCAGCCCCACTCACCCCGTCGGCCCAGTGTGTTTGTGCATTGCACAAATTGGACAACCAGGTGCCTTGTTTCCAGTGCCAAAAGACATGGCTTTCAGCACACTACACTGAACACCTCCCAATGCCGGGCACCTGGCCAGGCACTGGAAATAAAAAGGGGAATAAGACAGAGTCTACCTTTGGTGTCTGGGAAGAGGGCCAAATAAACAGATCACTACAATAAGAGCTAGTACAGTGATCAAGGAGAAACAAACAGGATCATGAATGAAGAAACCACTCATTTTTCTTGATGGAGCTGTGGTCAAGGAAAATTCAGAAAGGAAAATGCTTCCACACTGGGGTTCATGGAACGAGTAGACGTTTATGAGGTGGGAAAAGGGCATTAGGACATTGATGACAAGGATAAGCTTGAGAGTCTCTTCCTGCACCCCAATCTCAGGAAAGCATAAGCCTGCAGCTTTATCAGTTTGATCTAGATTTTGGGTCCCACCATTTTTGTTGGGTTGTCTATGTCTCTTTGTGTCTTTGAAGTGATCCAGACAAGCTCAGCAGTGGGGATTGTATAAACAGTGTAAAAAACAGTGTTCATTTGCCAGGACTGTCCCCCCACCTAGCTCTCTTGGGAGTCTGCAGAGGCAGGAGGTGGCTGGTCAAAGGCCAGGGATTTGGGAACATGGCCAAATGGCATCCTTGAAGATATAGCACACAAGGACATTCCAGGAAGAGGGAGCAGTATAATACCACAGTATTTTGTTTGCCAGATGGAAATATCCTAGTAACAAACATATTTAATTTGGCTGCAGGTGTGACCCATGATTATGCAATAGAATTGGGGATCAGCTAGAATGTAATGTTTCAAAGACCTAGATGGCTTATTTCCCTAGAAGGATCAGTTACTTTTGCCCAGAAAAGCTGTTCTAAGACCACAGACTACATTTCTAACTCTAACGAACCTATCCCCCTGTTGGCCTGTGCTACTGGTTGCTAGAAGAATCCGGAGGAAGCATGTGTATAGCATAGCTCCACAGAAGCCACTGTCACTCTCAGAAAAACAATTAGGTGTGTGTCCTTTTGGCAGGAAGTTAGAGAGGGCTTCTCTGGGTCATTGAGGGAGAGTGGGCACATGCAGGCATCAGACTGATTGTATAGGGTGGGGGGATCGGAGGCAATGGCCTTGATTTCTTCCCCTCTGGTAGGGACTCTGATGTTGCTGTGATGTACTGAAATGACAGTGTCCCCTGACCCTGTTTGTGGAGTTCAAGGAGGACTAGAAGCTTCACTGAGCACTGTTCAACACAATAAGGACATCAACGACAAACCTGCTGACTGTTTTTACTGATTAGTTCCAAACTAGCTATTCCAGGCCACACACTCTCATAAACTAGGTTCTCCTTTGATGACCCCTGTGTTGAAATAAAAGGAGGTGGTGAGTTTTGCAGCACCAGCCCTCAGGAACTGCCTGAGGGCCCTCATTGCAACATTCTGATAACAGCAGAGAGCACGGAGGAGTACCTCCCCGCCCATGTTTGCGATCCTGCAGTGCTCCAAACGCTCCTTCTGAGGTTCCCACCAACTAGGGAATGGAAAACCTTGGCCCATATTAGTACCAAGGTAGGAGTCATCAATGAAAACAAGAGACAAAGTCAAAAACATTTTGTAAACACAAAAGAACATTCCTACCAAGTAGGCAGGCACATTAAAACATGGCACATTAAAAGCAAACAAACAACACAACCAGACCAGGGATATGTTGGCCAGTATTTAAAGACTCTGCAAAAGGGGATCACATGTCGATGAATATCACTGGGAAAGCATCATAAAGACTTGACATTCTTCAGCTCAGGAATGTGAAAAAGATACCCCCATTCCCCCAGTTGCATAGGCCAAAACTACAGGAACCATCATTGATTTCTCTCTTTTCTCCACTACTTTCCCCCATCAATCTGTCAGCAAGTCAATCTCCAAATTATATATTGATCTGTCTACTTCTTTTTATGTCTTCTACCATCATCCCAGTCGAAGCCACAATAATCTCTTGCCCAGACAACCTCAATATTTCACCTACTGGTTTTTCTCTACTCACTTTGCTCCCCTCCATTTCTGATCTCAGAATGGGGACATCTTTCTGAGCATAAACTAATGGAAGAAAGTAAGACAATAAGAATTATATATATTTGACAACAAAGAAGGCTTAAAATTTTGAATGCCAAAAAAATATCACCACACATATCCCTTAGCAGAAGTGAGAGGGTTGGGGCAAAGAAAAAATGTACTTTTTACTATATTATCACTTATTACTATACTTACTATTTCTGTATTATTTAATTTATTCATAGAGTATGTATTTAAAAACTTTTTTTTAATGTTTACTCATTTTGAGAGAGAGAGAGAGAGCACGAGCAGGGGAGGGACAGGGAGAGAGGGAGACAGAATCTGAAGCAGGCTCCAGGCTCTGAGCTGTTAGCAGAGAGCCTGATATTGGGCTCAAACCCATGAACCACGAGATCATGACCTGAGCAGAAGTCGGATGCTCAACCGACTGAGCCAGCCAGGCGCCCCTCAGTATGTATTTTAAAATTAAAAAAATTGCACACAAAAAAACATATTATAAACAAAAAATAAAGTGGAAAAGTAGTTGATACAAATATGATAAGACTTAATAGATTTAATAGCCTTAATATATAAAAGCTCATACAGATCAAAAAGAAAAATATTAAGATCATCAGCATTAAAATGGGTAAGGAAAAAAAAATTACACTTTGAAATAAACTACTAGGTTTTTAACAAAAAAAATGAGTGAGGATGTTGACAATAAATCACTAGAAACCAGATACAAATATGTAGTAAACAAAAATGTCCTATTTCACTAATAATTAAATAAATGAAAATTAAAAGTGAGATATCACTTTTTATGTATTAGCATAGGAAGACTTTTAAAAAATTTAATAAATCTGGTATACCTGGGTGGCTCAGTTGGTTGCACGTCCAACTTTGGCTCAGATCATGATCTCATGGTTCATGAGTTCAAGTCTTGCATCCAGTTCACTGCTGTCAGCACACAGCCCACTTGGGATCCTCTGTCCCCACCCTCCCCTATACTCCTCCCCCATTCTCTCTTTAAAAATAAATAAATTAAATAAAATAAAGTTCACAGCTCTGTCTTAAAGTTCTTAAAAGAATTAATAAATTTATCACTTTCATCCACATTTTGTGGGAAGACATAATTTCTTTGGTAAGAATTGTGACATGTCGGATATCTCAAAAGTTCACAGCCTTTGATTAGTGATTTGATTTCTAGGAATTTATCACAAGGTAGTAATCACAGATATGGACAGAGATTAAACTACAGTGTTTCATCTAAGAATTATTTATAAAATCAAAAATTGGAGAAAACAAGGGTCAAATAGCAAGAGCAGTTAAGTCAATGGTGTTATCAGTAAGATAAGTAATAACACTGCCATCAAAAATGTTTATGAAGGCTCAATATACTAAAAATACCTATTTTCTGTATGTTAGATATAAATTTAACATAATTAAAGAATACCTTTAGAATTTTTTCAACAGAAAAACTGATCCTAAAAGTCAAATGGAAAAATAAACAAGAATGGCTAGGAAAATATTGGCAAGAGAAAAAAGCAATGAGAAATGACCAGTATTACCATATATATATGAAAATGTATATTAAACTTGCAATAGATAAGTACTAGAATACTAATAGAGAGACAAATGGAACAGTATACACATAAAACACATACATTAATTCATTCCATGAAATTGGAAACATCTCAAGTCAAAGGGGGAAAAAGTGGACTGATGAATAAATGATGAACTAGATAGAAAGGAAAAGTTGGATCCATGCCTTTATAACATTCACCATGTACAAAGCTGATGATTTAAGCGCTGGTTGTCACAGGAAATGAATAGAAAAAAACAAGTGTCTACCACTAGAAGACTGGTTAAATTAACCAGCGTGTACCTATGAAAAAACTTACTATGAACTTCTATGGAAATACCTATAAGAAAAATGATGATAATGTCATAATGTGAACAATATACTATCTTTTATGCAAAAAAGTGGGGGAGAGAGTAGAATCTATATTCATATTTGTATATATGTATACAAATAAAGGAAATGATACTGTATTAGTATTTATGGCCATAGAACAAATTATCCTAAACCTTAATGGATTAAAACAGTCAATATTTAACACCTCATGGTTTCTGAGGGCCAAGGATCAGAAAGCTGCTTTGCTGGGTGGTTCTGGGGAGCTGTGGCACAGGGTCTCTCATGAAGAAGTTGCAGTGAAGTTGTCAGGGCTGCAGTCATCCAAAGGGGCTGGCACATCCACTTTTAATTTTTTTAATGTTTAATTTTTGAGAGACCATGAATGAGTGGGGGAGGGGCGCGCGCGCGCGCGCACACACACACACACACACACACACACAATCTGAAGCAGGTTACAGGTTCCCGGCTCCACACTGTCGGCACAGAGCCTGACACAAGGGCTTGAACTCACGAACCGCAAGATCGTGACCTGATACAAAGTCAGACACTTGACCACTTAGCCCTACCCAGGCACTCCTGGAACATCCATGTCTAGGCTCACTCATGACCACTGGCAGGAAGCTTCAGTTATTTGCCATATGGGCCTCTCCAAAGGGCTGCTCACATGCATGGCAGCTGGCTTTCCACAGAGCAAGTGATGGGTGGGATGGGCGTGGGGATCCCAAGATGGCAAGTACAGACCTTTTATAACCTTATCTTCGAAGTGGAATATCATCACTTATGCTGCATTCTACTTGTTAGAAGCAAATCTACTTCATGCTCATGGGGAGGGAAATTAAGCTTAATCTCTTGAAGAAAAAGGTATTATACAGTTATGGATATATATATGTATATATATTTTAAAGCAGAGTGCCCCCAGAGCGTGAACAAGGGAGGGGCAGAGATAGAGGGAGACACAGAATTTGAAAGCAGGCTCCAGGCTCTGAGCTGTCAGCCCAGCACAGCACAGAGCTCGACGCAAGGCGTGAATTCAAGAACTGCGAGACCATGACCCGAACTGAAGTCGGATGCTTAATCGACTGAGCCACACAGGCGCCCCTGTGGACATATCTTTTAAACAACCACAGATATATACTAACTAATGATAGTGGGTACCCAGGGGTTATGAGGGAAGTGAGGAGAAGGGCAGATGCGGAATGGGTAGGAGAAAAATTTTCATTGGTATCTTTAATTGTGATAAAATCTATAACAAAATTTATCATCTTAACCATTTTTAAGTGTACAGTTCTGTGGCATTAAGTCCATTCACACTGTTGTGCAACCATCACCACTATCCATCTCCTGAATTATTTTCATTTTGCAAAACTCAACCTCTCTACCCGTTTGACAATAACTGCCCCCTCCTTCCCTACAGCCCTGGCAATCACCATTCTTTCTACGTCTATGAATTTGACTACTCCAGAGATCTTATATAAGAGGAATCATATGGTGTGTGTCTTTTTGTGACTGGCTTCTTTCACTTAGCATAATATCCTTAAGGCTCATCCACATTGTAGAATGTGTCAGAATTTCCTTCCTTTTTAAGGCTCGATGATATTCCATTGTATGTGCAAACCACACTTTTTATCCATTCATCAGTCAGTGAACCTATGGTTCACCTCTACACTTTGGCTATCATGAATGATGCTGCCATGAACACACATGTACAAATAGCTCTTCGAATCCTCACTTGTATATTTTTATATTTAAATTTTTTATACCATGGAAATTGAATTAATAATCAGTTGCTACATAACAAACAACCCCAAAACTTGATGGCTTATAATAGCGATGACTTATTATGTCTCTTGGCTCTGTGGGTTGGCTGGGTGGTTCTTTGGCTTGTTTACCTGGCCTCAGTCACACGGTAGCATTCAGCTGGGAGATGTGGAGGGCCCAAAGGTCCATGCTGGCCTCATTCACATGGCTGCCAGTTGATCTTGGCTCTTGTTCTCCTCCCTGTGACCTCTTAGCCTCTAGCAGGTTAGACCAACTTCCTTCCATGGCAGACTCAGAGAAGCATTCAAGACAGGGAAAGCAGAACCTGCAAGGTGTCTGAGGCATAGGCTCTGGAACTTGCACAATGTCACTTCTGTTATCTTCTACGGGTCAAAGCAAATGTTAAAAACAGCTCGGATTTCAGATAGGGAAAGACCAAAACCCCATGATTTCACTTATATGTGGAATCTAAAAAACAAAACAAGCAACAAAAAACAAGATTCTTTTTAATTTCTTTTAATGTTTATTTATTTTTGAGAGAGAGAAAGAGAGAATGAGAGCGAGAGCGAGAGCGAAAGCGAGAGAGAGAGAGAGAGAGAGAGAGAGAGAAAGAATGCGAGCAGGGAAGGGACAGAGAGAGGGAGACAGAATCCGAAGCAGGTTCCAGCCTCTGAGCTGTCAGCACAGAGCCTGACGCGGGGCTCAAACCCACATACTGTGAGATCACGACCTGAGCAGAAGTCAGACACTCAACCGACTGAGCCACTCAGGCGCCCCAAAACCAAACAGATGCTTCAATACAGAGAACAAACTGGTGGCTGCCAGAGGAGAGGTCAGTGGGGAGGATGGGTACAATATATAAAGGGGATTAAGAGGTACAAACTTCCGTACAAAATAAATGAATACAGAGATGAAAAGTACAGCACAGGAAATACAATCAGTAACACTGTAATAATGTTGTATGGTCACAGATGGTGATGATACTTACCATGCTGGGCACTGAGTAATGTATAGAGTTGCTGAATCATCATATTGTACAACTGAACTAATATAACACTGTATGTTAACTGTGCTTAAAAAACAAAGAAACAAACAAACAAACAACCCAATCAGCTCAGCTTCAAGGGGTTGGGGAATCGACCACCTCTTGATGAGAGTAGCTGCAAAAAATCTGTGGCCATATTTAATCTAATACAGGAATATATTACTTATTCCAAAAGAATAAAAATGTTTATAAATAAATCTTAATGATATGGAAAAATTCACATTGTATTTTAGTAAGTGGAGAGCAAAACTGTATACGTATTGTGATTTATATCTCTACCACCATTGTCTCCTGGCTTCCCTGCTGCCTCTCTGACTACTCTATTTTTAGTCTTTTTTCCTGTCTCCACTAGAGATAATGGCTCAACTCAAAATGCTTAAATAGTAAGGAATATGGATTCTTTCACGTAACAGAAGGTTAGGAGGAAGGCAGCACCAGTGGCTGAATACGCACCTACTTGCTAATGTCAGCAGGGCCCCAGGGCCAGGTCAGCATTTCAGCTAGATGCTCAACACTAGTCTCCCTCAGGGCTGCATGATGGCTGCTTCAGTCAGGAGCATCACATTCAAAACTGACAACATCCAGAGGAAGAAGAGGTATGTGTCTTCCTTGTGTCTCTCTGCCCCCTCAACTCTTCATTTTGAAAAATTTTAAACGTACAGAAAAGTTGGGAGTGGTACAATGGCGACCCATATACCCTCCACCTACATTTAACAACTGATGACATTTGCCACATGCCACGATTGCTTAATCTCTCTCCTTCACTCTTCTTCCTAGATCATTTGAAAGTCAATTGCAGACATCATGACACTGTATACCTACACAATTCAGCCTCCATTTCTGAAGATACATATGTCTCCTATAGATCCATGACAACAGCACACTTAGGAAAAATTAACAGTAACTTTTCAGTCTATGTTCAAATTTACTCATTAGTCTCTAAAATGTATTTTATAGCTAATCTTTTTCAAATCAGAATCCAGTCAAGTTTCATACACTGCATTTGGTTTTTTATTTCTTTGGTCTTTAAAAAAATTTTTTTTAATGTTTATTTATTTTTGAGAGAGAGAGAGAGAGAGTGCAAGCAGGTGAGGGGCAGAGAGAGAGGGAGACACAGAATCTGAAGCAGGCTCTAGGCTCTGAGCTGTCAGCACAGAGCTTGACATGGGGCTCAAACCCACGAACCGTGAGATCATGGCCTGAGCCGAAGTCAGATGCTTAATTGACTGAGCCACCCAGGCGCCCTGATATTTCTTCGGTCTTTTAAAATTTAGAACATTTCCTCCAATTCATTTCTCAGTACATTGTGTTTTTCTTTTGAATTATTCTGATAATATTTCCTCATGATACCATTTATCTTGTTCCTCTTATCTTTATATTTCTTGTGAACCTCAAAATTAGATTTAGAAGCTTAATTAGATTTATGTTAAACCTTTTTGGCAACAATATTTCATAAGTGAAATTATATATTGTACCTTTATTAGTGAGGCAAATTTCTCAGAAGCCCCACAGAAGACTTTTTCTTAAGTGCCATTGAACAGAGCAGGGAAACATGCACTGGCCTGGACCAATCACTGGTGATGGGAGTAGAAGTACCATGCTCAGGGTCATTCATAAGATGTACGTCTGTGGGCCGAGGATGGTACCTGGTTCCTCTAAGAGAGGAAGGTGAATACATGTACAAAAAGGGTTCTGCCAGGTGGAGGAAGTGGGAAGCATCCTTTCCCTGATCCCTTCTGTGGTATTCACCACATGATATTCACCCACTTTCCTCCATCTCCACTGCTATAGCTAAGTCCCCACCAACACTGGCCCAGGTTCTAGACTCCCAACCAGTCTTCCTGCTTCCAATGTATTCTCCAAACATGCACCAAGCTTCCTTTTAAAATCTAAATTGGATTATGCCAAACCCCTGCTTTAATCCCTCCAGGGCCTCCCTCCCTCGTGCACTTAAACATTCTCAATTCTCAACTTGGCCTACAAAACATCATGGCACCAAGGTTCCTGCTTACCTCTCCATTTTCACTTGGTCCACCCATTTGTGCATTCGGTAAATGCCAGCTACACAGGCTTTCACTCTTTGAATGTGCTGGACCCTTTATTGATTCAGGGCTTGTGCACATGTAGTTCCCTCTTGTGGAACACTACCCCCCCCCCCCCCACACTCTTTGCCTGGTAGCAGAATGCAGTCGTTTTTATGGGCTCAAATTGTGTTTCCTCGAAATTCATATGTTGAAGTCCTAGCCTCCCGTACCTCAGAATGTAACTGTTATTTAGAGATAAGGTTTTCAAAGACATAATTAAGGTAAAATAAGGTCATTAGGGCAGGCCCTAATCCAATGGCTGGTGTCCTTATAAAAGATAATATGAGGATACAGATATAGAGGAAAGAGCATGTGAAAGCACAGGGACAAAGTGGCCATCTACAAGTCAAGGAGAGAAGCCTAAGAAGAAATCAACCCTGACTTTGATCTTGGACATCTAGCCTCTAGAACTGTAAGAAAATAAATTTCTGCTGTTTAAGCCACCTGGTTTGGGGTACTTTACTATGGCTGCCCTAGCAAACTAATACAGCAGCTAAGCAGGTAGATTCTGGAGAAGCCTTCCTAGATGTAAATCCTCACTCTGCCAAGTACTAGCTGTGTCATTTTGGGCAATGTACTTAACATTTTCATGTTTTGGTTTCCTTTTCTGTAAAGTGGGGATGACAACAATAGCACCAACACAGTGACAACCATCCAGTCTGCCCCAGACTGAGGGGTTTCCCTGGATGCAGGACTTTCAGGGCTAACACCTGAACAGTCCCCCTACACTGAGCATGGTTGTTGTGAGACAGAATTAATATGGGTAGCATGCTAGAAGAATGCCTGGCACATAGTAAGCACTCAGTAAGCAACAGGTTTGGGACTATTGCTATTATTAATCATATTTCAGATCTCTGCTTAACTGCTCTTTCTCAGAGATACTTTTCCTGACTCTATAATCTGGATTAGGACTCCCTTTTAAATTTTTTCATAGTGTAAGGTTCATTTTCTTAGGTTCATTTTTTGTTAGTGGTACCTCAGTATCCATTCTCCTCATTTTCAATAATAATAGGACCCCTGATTTCTATCTGGGCACATGGCTGCCTGGAATAAAAGCTATTTCCCAGACTCCCTTGTAGAAAACTAAATTCTGACTAATGGGATATGAGCAGATGTGATATGTGCAAATTCTGGGTTGTACCCTTAAAGCAGGAGGTTCTTAACCCAAGGAAGCTGTGCGCAGAATTCACAGAGTCTGTGAACTGGAATGGGAAACAAATTATATCTGTATTTTCATGAATTGCTAATGGAAATTTAGCATTTGCTTCAATTAAGAATACAGGCAACAAAGCACAAAAGTATTCGCGGTAACTATGATCTTGTCACCAGATGAAATCAGAGACGTTTTCATATCACATAATAGTTATGTAAATATCTCATATATCATGTTTATTACCACTATGAAATTTGACATTAGACTCACTGCAAGTCCAGTTAATGCTTAATGAAGCACATACATTGCTATATACCACGGCACAGAAATGACTTATTTATTTATTTAATTTGAGAGAGAGAGAGAGAGAGAGAGAGAGCGAGATAGAGCCCTCCCTCTCAGAGAGAGAGGGAGGGAGCGAGGGGGAGAGAGAGAGAGAGAGAGAGAGAGAGAGAGAGAGAGAGAGAGAGAGAGAATCTTAAGCAGGTTCCACACACAGAATAGGGCCTGACATGGGGCTCGATCCCACAACCTGAGCTGAAATCAAGAGACGCTCAACCACCTGAGCACCCACACCCCCCCAAAATGACTTCTCTCTTAAAGAGAAGGGCATCTTGCCCCTTCTGCTTTCACTCATGCTGCTGGCTGCCGAGTGGAATGAGTGAGTGGGTCATCTTAGACATACAGGCGAAGGCCACACTCCTCAGAAGGAAACCCTCCTAGACGGCAAGAGCCTATGTCTCAGGGATCTCGGAATCTCCAGGCAATCTGAGACTGCTTACGCCCAAACTGCCAGACAGAGGACTAAATGTCTACTTTGGCTACAGCACTGTTATTTTGTGTCTTAATTTGAGCAGCTGAACTCATATCCTCATTAGCACAATAGCAGTTATCACATTTTGTAATTATATATTTATTTGTGATGACTTTTTGTGTAAATGTCTCTGCTACTAAAGAATAAGCTCTTTGAGGACACAGAGCAGGTCTATTTGCTCACTTCAGAATCCTGGCAACTGGTATGGTGTAGGAACATAGTAGACTTTCAATAAATGTTTTAAATGAAATAATAGCATAATAAATGTTTATGACCATGTTTGGGTATTCAAATACTATTATACAGGAAATATTTAAAAACAACTAAAAAGCATATGCATAGAAAAAAGGTTAGCTCTAGTACCAAAATGTAAACAGTAACTGTTTGAATTATTGGTTTTAGCATGATTTTTCCCTCCTACATTTGCTATATTTTCCAGATTTCCTTTAATCATATACATGTATAGCATTAAAAATGTGTGTGTATATAATTAAAGGATATAAAGTATACAAATATATATCATTAAAGGGAGTCTAAAATATATAGGCAAATGTATGTATGTATATATATATGTATGAGAGGGTATGTATATATATTATATATGTACATATATATTATGAAAAACAAAACAAAACATATATTATGTAACAAAAACAAAATGGACTAAGCAGTCAGTTGATCTCTGAGGGCCTTGGAGAAGGAGGAGAAAGAGTGTGGAGTATTTTTATCCTGGGAGATTTAACCAGCTGTGTTCTGGTGTAGACCCTCCCAGACCATTTAGATGCTCAAGGGGTCACGTAAAAGCCAAAATGCCAGACTGACTTTTAACAGAAGGAATGAAACTCACTTCTTGGCAGAAGCCATGGAAAAACATAAGAGGGGAGAAATATTATGGGACAATAAGCCATAACTCTTTAAAATATAGCAATCAACCATAGGACAATCTTTATTGGGCTAAAGCTTGGGAAGAAATGTTATTATATTTCATCCATAATTATACAGATGGAACAGTTATAATCACCATGGAGAGTCATATATTCACAAAGGGTATCGTGAGCAAATATCACAGCTAAAGGCCAAGTTAACAAACTGTGCTTCTGTGGTTATTTACTTGTAAATGTCAATTTTGGGGTTAAGCACTGGGATTTTGCCTTGATTGTAACCTTGACTGAATAAAAGCATATGCATATTTCAAATGTATTCGTTTTGATATCAGGTAATTAGACTAAGGAAATATTTTATGCACTCATAACTCTAAAACAATTAATTTCAAGGGGAGCCTGCGTGGTTCAGTTGGTTGAGTTTGGCTCAGGTCATGATCTTGTGGTTTGTGGGTTCGAGCCTTGTGTTGGGCTCTGCTCTGGCAGTGCAGAGCCTGCTTGGGATTCTCTCTCTCCCTCTCTCTCTCTGCCCCTCCCCTGCTTGCTCTCTCTCTCTCTCTCAGAATAAATAAATAAACTTAAAAAAACATTAATTTCAAGATTAGCAAATAATAAGGTGTTCTTATAAATGTTAGTTGGTGGTAGTGTGTTATCCACAGCATAATTTTAAAAGTCCTTAATTTTTCCTCTACCGCCATTAATTGGAATTCTGCCTTAAAGTTTATATAGCTATAGGCTCATAACACCTTTAGTATGCATGACTTTGATTTGCATTAATTTGTGATTACTAGAAATGGTATTTTTCAATACCGATTGATTGGCCTGGAAGTGATAAAACTAAATATGTCCCTCAGAAAGATATGAAACTGGGTACTGGAAATAAAATGGAAGATAAGTTAATAATAGCTAATGGTAACTCTTACAGAATAATTTTTAACAAAATTGTATAACCATGACTCTCATATAGATATAAAATGAAGACATGTCAAAAATTTCATTTAAAGTCAGTAGAACATGTGACTCTTGTAGGAACTGGGGAGAGGGACAGAGGGAGAGAGAGAGAGAATCCCAAGCAGGGTTCCATCCCACAATACTGGGATCATGACCTGAGCTGAGATCAAGAGTTGGCCACTCAACCGACTGAGCCACCCCTAAAAAGTCTTTCTTAATGTTTCCCCAGATAGCTGACTTGTGTTGAGTGTGATTTACGGGCGAGACACTGCCTAGGTGCCTTAAATGTATTAGCTCATTTAATTTGCATAAGAGCCTTATGAAGTAGGTTTTATTATTATTTCCATTTTGTAGGGGAGGTATCTGAGGCACAAGAAAAGGTAAGTCTGTCACCCAAGGTCGCAGAGATAGTAGGAGGTGGAGGCAGGATCTGAATCCAGGTTTTGCATCAGCTACAAAACCAAGTATGTGAGTATGTAAAGGAAAAGAAATTGATGGACCTGACCAGTCACATTATATTAGATATAGAAGAGGGAAGAGGGAAGGATGACTCCACAGTGTTTCTCTTGGTTGTGAGAAGGGGATTACAGTCCAATTAAATAAAGAGACTATAAAGGGGAGTTAGTGGACTTTGAAGTAATGGCAAGATGTCCAGATGGAAAAGTCCAGCTGGGCAGGAGATCAGAACTAGAGATACAGATGAGTGATTTTTTTTTTTTTCCTTTTACAGCTCAGGTTTAAATCTTAGTATCAAAAACACTAGTGTGTGTCTGACAGAAGCCCAGAGAGAAAAGAGACCATGAAAGAGTCAGTCTCTAGACTGAGGTCCTGCATAGGCTGCAGAGGCAGTCACCGGGAGTAAAACCAAAGCAGGGTTAATTGGACAGAGTTCTTAGGACCATGCAACAGGGTACACTCCTTTGGGTTTAAGGAGAAACATTAAACTGGAGTCACAAAGGCAAATAGCCAAGGTTGAGGCCATATCGTGGAAGGGCTTTATCCATTGCGCAGTATGGACTGTCAAGCAATCAAGGATCATGATCGTTTGTGCACTTTAGAAAGAACCAGCCTGGCTACTGCATGAATAGAAGACAGGGCAAATCTGGAGGCAGGAGGTATCACTGGGATCCAGATGTAGGCAGGGATGTATGGCTTGGACCAGGTCAGGTCATGGCAACTAGACTCAGCTTTAATATTTTAGAGACTGCGGGTAAAAGTACCAAAGGAGGCTCACATACTATGTGAATACTTAAAAGTTATAAATGAAGCTAGTAAACAGTCAAATAAATTATTCTCTATCCTCCTACCTTGATAAATACAACTTCGGAAGGACCTGGAAGGAAGGAGAGACAGGGTGGGGTCCGCCGATTTGGGCGGGGCTTTTCTGGAACCCACAAGGCAGAAGAGCGCGGCGGCGGCCCCGACGCAGAGGAGCACAGCGACACCTGGCTCCCCTCCGAGCGGCGTCCCCAGGCCGCCTGCCTGCCGCTGAGAAGTGGGCGGTGGCCTCGCGGAGGCGTGGCGGGGTCGGAGGGCACGCGGCGTCGGTGTCATGGCGGCCTCCGTGCTGGGTTCCACCTGCGGCCCGCTGCGACTCGGCGTTACCGGCCTGTGCCGCCGCCGGCCGCCCCGGGGCCTTTGGCCTCGCGCGCGGCGGCTCCCGGGGCTCGCGGGGCCCGGGCGGAGCGTGGCCGCGGCCAGCGGATCGGGCGCCGCGGGCACCGACCGCTATTGCATGGAGCTGCTGCGGTGAGCGAGCCCGGCCTGCGTCCGGGAGCGGCCCGGAGGGACCCGGGTGGGCGCGGCGGGACTCGGGGCCAGCCGGGGCGAGCGGGTTGGCGCGGACTGAGGCCACGGGAAATTTAGCGCAGGCCACAAAATTGTGGCAAAAGCCCTCGTCTGTCACCTTGATGGAACCTTAATTTTTACCTAAACGTACTGCATGCACAGCTTTTTAAAAAATTGACGGACGACTAGTACTTTTTAGCGAAGCGAGTTCTTATGTGTCAGGCACTATGCAAAGTACAAGTAATTTACTTAATCTTTACAGATTGTGATGCACAAATGTAGACCTACCGTTTAGGGTTATGAGGATTTAAGCATTTAGAACAGTGCCTGGCACAAAGCAAGGGCACAGTTAGTACAATATAAGTCATTATTATCTTATTTAATGGATGAGGATACGGAGGTTTAGAGAGATTATGGAATTTACCCGAGAGTGAGTAGAATAGTCTCATAAAGTCAGGAACTGATGACAATTTTGTCTAGCCTGATAACACCGGAAGGACTTGGCGCATGGCAGTCGCTGTTAATCATGTGTGGAGTCCTTGGAGGAATCAGGTCACCAGGTGAACTAGTGAGTCTGGGCTGGGTCAGCCTTGGAATTATGCCTGACTGCAAAGATCAGTGGCTTAGCCCCTGCTGCCCTTCTGCTGCCCTTCTGCTGCCTTTGATTTATAACCTTAGTGAAAGGATCAAAAAAATACCTGGTCTGAAGAACTTCTGGGAAATGCCAGAATAATTAAGCTACCTTGGTTTTGACTGGACTAGTAAATCCAATTTTTTTTAAAATTCAATTTTAGCAAGATGTAGCATAACACAACAGAATTCCCATGCATTTCAGCATTTTGTTTTGTTTTTAATCACTTTTTAAAATAATGTTTCTGCCCTATTTGTTGATTACTTACAGGGGAAACAAGATAACAATAGTGGAAATCAGAACAATAAGCCAAAACTGCTAAAACATTACACTCATTTTTATATATTTTAAAGTATCATTTTTTGATGATAAAAAATACAAGTTATCAAAATGATACCGCCCATATCCACTTACTTGTTCAGGGCAATTTTTGACACCAGCAGTGTCCTAACTTCCCTATCCAGAGGTGAATAATCACTCTTCCTAATTTCTTAGGTATTACTATATAAAAGTAATAGTATGATCACTATATTATAGTATATGTTTATATAGTTATTATACTATTTTTCTAGTAATAGTTTACGGGTATCACATGACAGTTTTCTCAAATATTTATTTATGAATGGGCAGAGACTTAATCTGTCCATGTAGGTACTTGAGTGGAATGGAAGCTTCTGATTGGTGATTTATTAAAAAGCCTGGATTTTGCAGGCAGGCATCATTTGCGTTTATTAATCCTAGATCCATCACTTGGGAAAGTTACATTAAAATTCAGCTATTTGCTCATTTATAAATTTCTACTCCTACTTTATAGCCTGGTTATTAGGGTTAAATGTGATGATGTGTGTAAAAATGCTGCACATAACAAATGCACGATAGTAGTTTTATTTAAAAACAAAATGAAACTTGAAAGGAAGAGTATAGTTTCTAGCTTCAGATTTTCCATTAATCTTTGAAAAATTTGGCCTCTGAAATTATTTGTGCAAGGTTGTTTTGGACATGTATCTTATGCAAGGCTTCCAAATATTGGAAAAGATACCAGTCCAGAAATTCAGGTTAGCCATCTAGAGCTCTGCTGGGAATCTAGGTTCTTGGGAATATCGCAAACCTAATTTACATAGGCTTCTTGGGGCTTGTTTTGGGGGAACCCCAAGGCTGCCTCAGGCTTTGGGATTAGTGCTATAAAGAGGTAAGGAGGTGCCAGTGGAGATGTCTGAAAGTGCACCTGTTCTCCATCACCCCCCCCCCACCCCGCCACCCCGGCCACACTGGAGAACCACTATTTTTGTACTTTGATCGCACAGGTCCATGGAAATAGCACAGCAGTCCTGACAGCAGATATGCTTATTTATCAGATGTCTGTCTCTCCCTACCAGAGTGAGGTCTATATCTTCAGTGTCTAGACAGTGCTGGCGCTTATTGGGCCCTGAATAAATGTTACAGTTAGTGAATGAATGAAAGGTCCTGTTGCTATATAAAACCGTCATAGTGTAGCATTTCTATCTGCAAGAGTTCAATAACTAGACCTTGGTTGGCTACTTAAGATATCCTGGTATACTAGTAATCAGTATTTGTAACAGTTCCTGAGTGATGAAAAAAAAATGGTTAAATAATCAGTATAAAGAAGTTGGTAATATTGTTTAGAAAAATTTCCAGCCAAAAATTAAAAAAAAAACAAAAACACCACAGCACAAAACATGACAACTTTACAGAGAAACCCTTATTTGGGTAGAGTATCTTATTTCCTAAAGGTTGTTACCACACTAGTCCATACTAGTATATCTTCATTTTTCAGTTCCCTGTAAGAAATCTGAAGTACTTCACATATTGGTTATTTTTAGGAGATATGAAACAGGTAGGTTATCAAGCCTCATTTTGGAAATTAGGAAATAGATGTGGCGGATATCATTTCTGTCAACTAATTGGATAGAAATTGAGATTGTAGTCTTGATTGCTGTTCAGTGTTTTCTGTTTCATATTAATTTCCAAGTGTTTTAAACACTTCTGATGTTTGGAGACTTTTTATATTAAAATTGAATTTTAAAATATATCTATATGTATTTAAAAGTATAAATTAGGGTATCTGGGTGGCTCAAGCGTCCAACTTCAGCTCAGGTCATGATCTCGCAGTTTGTGAGTTCAAGCCCCGCATCAGGCTTGCTACTCTCAGCGCTTAGCCTGCTTTGGATCTTCTGTTCCCACCTCTCTCTGTCCCTACCCCACTTGCACTCTCTCTCAAAAATAAATATAACATTAAAAATTTAAAAAAGATTAAAGTATAAATTAGAGAGCTGTTTTGGTCACACTGTCCATTTTGTAGCTGAAACCACTCATGGTGAGATTTTTTTAGTAGAACTGTTTCGTGATAGCAGGGTTACTTCCTTTTGTTTATGTGGAAGTTGGAGGAAATTGTGAAGGGTGTGGCAAGAAGAGGTTTAAATTCTGTTAGGCAGATAACAAAAAGTGGACCAGTTGAAATCTGGGAGTAGTCTGAATTTCAGTACCTAAACTCCATGGAATGAAGTTGGACCTACTTTATTTTCTGTACTGTTTTATGGGAAATAATGTTATAATAAAGTTCCAATGTGTTACAGTGAAAGTAGCCTTGTCAATAGGTAGTCATCCTATGATGTATATCTAATAAGGACTATATTTTAAACTTTTTATTTTGAAGTAATTTCATTACTTTTTTTAAAAAGTGTATTTATTTTGAGAAAGAGGGAGAGAAAGTGGGGGAGGGGCAGAGAGGGAGAGAGAGAATCCCAAGCAAGCCCCATGCCAAGAGCACAGAGCACCACCCTGCTCTGGGCTTGATCTCATGAAGGTGAGAGCATGACCTGAGCTGAAATCAAGAGTCAGACACTCAACTGATGGAGCCACTCAGGTGCCCCTGAAGTAATTTCAAATTGACATAGAAATTACAGAAATAGTACACAGAGCTCCAATATACTCTTCATCTAAATTTCCTCATTGTTAACATTCTGAACCATTTGAGCATAAGATATGATGCTCCCTTTAATATCGTGGTCTGTCTTTCTTTCTTTCTTTCTTTCTTTCTAAGTTTATTTTGAGGAAGAGAAAGCACGAGAGCATGAGCGGGGGAAGGGCAGAGAGAGAGGGAGACAGAGAATCCCAAGCAGGTTCCGCTCTGTTAGCACAGAGCCTGACATGGGGCTCAATGTCGACCTGTGAGATCATGACCTGAGCCCACAAAATCAAGAGTCAGATGCTTAACCGACTGAGCCATGCAGGCGCCCCTAGTGTGTATTTCTTTCTTTTTTTCTTTTTTTAATGTTTTTTTTTTTTTAATTTGTTTTTGAGAGACAGAGAGACAGCGTGAGCAGGGGAGGGAGGGTCAGAGAGACAGGGAGACACAGAATCCGAAGCAGGTTCCAGCCTCTGAGCTGTGAGCACAGAGCCTGATGCGGGGCTCAAACCCACGAACTGGGAGATCATGACCTGAGTCGAAGTCGGATGCTCAACCGACTGAGCTACCCAGGCACCCCTCCTAGTGTGTATTTCTTAACCCAGGGTTCCTCTCCCATACAATTATAGTACAACCAACAAAATCAGGATATTAAAATTGATCCAATATTACTGTCAAATTCACAGACTCCATTCAAATTTTGCTGATTATTCGATTATGTCTTTCATACATCTAGGATGGTATGATACATTTAGTTGTCAGATCTCTTTACTCTTCTCCAGGCTGACACAATTTCTCAGTCTTTCCTTATTTTTCATGAGTATGACATTTTTTGAAGAGAGCAGGCCAGCTACTGTGTAAAATCTCTCTCAGTTTGGGTTTATTTAATGTTTCCTTATGATTTATACTTTTTTGGCAGTAATATTACAGAAGCAATGCTGTGCTTGTCTCAGTATCATTTCAGAAAGCACATGATGTTGATTACCCTATATCTGTGGAGGGAACCTTTTATTACTTGGTTGAGAAGGTGTCTTCTGGGTTTCTCCCTTGTAAATTTAGTTAATAAGAATATTAGTGTATATTGGGCTCAGAGATTATACTGTGTCTCTATGTGAATATGGACAGTTAGCATTTACCAACATGTATCTGTCTTCTTTCTCTTGTTTAAAAAAAACAAAAAAGGTGCGTGGGTGGTCAGTCCCTTAAGTGTCAGACTTCAGCTCAGGTCATGATCTCCTGGTTTGTGAGTTCGGGCCCCGTGTCAGGCTCTGTGCTGACAGCTCAGAGCCTGGAGCCTGCTTCAGATTCTTTGTCTCCCTCTCTCTCTGCTCCTACCCCGTTTGTGCTCTGTCTCAAAAAAGAAACAAACATTAAAAAAAAGAATAAAACTTTAAAAAACGGGGTTATAGAAGGTCAGCAAAGGGTGGGTTTGAGATGTTTGGGTGGGTTTAAGTGGGCATCTTGGCAACGGCTTCTCCTTTGGCATGTTTAATTGTGATGTTTAATGGATATCCTTGGAGTTGAAGATACTTTTAAAATAAAATTCTCTCCTAGTGATGATTTGAGCGCGGCCACTCCATGGGAGAATCAACAGAACCTGTAGGATCTTATTTGGAATTGAATTCTCTATTGTAATTTTGTTCCTGTTTATTTTTAAATTTTCTTTTTGTTTCACTGGAAAGGAAAGATGTTGCTCAGTTTTAAACATTAAAAGTGTACAAGTTGCTTTGTTACGTAAAACTAAATGTGTACACAAAGAGGAAAAGAATGTTAATTAGTAATATGTGTTTGTGAGAAGATACTTTACAGCATATGTAAATACTCTGTTTCTATCAAACTTTCACCCATTTAACATTTTAAGACCTTTATTGATTTTTGACTCAATTATTACTTTGATAGTTATCAAATGATGATTTAAAAAATATTTCATCATGCCTTCTAGAATTATCAGCTGGCATTGTATGGTTGTCAGGTTTTTCCTTCCCTTTCTATTCACTCATATATTTATTTATATTGGTATGGGCTTATGGCGTTCTATTACAATCTGTTACTATCATTATTTTTTTGATGCTAATATTGACCCAGACTTGGCCAATGGGATCTTTGTCAGGCCAGTTTCCTTTTTTAAAAATTATTCTAAAAATTATATTTATTTATTTATTTATTTATTTATTTAGAGAGCATGAGCGGGGTTGGGGAAAGGGGGCAGAGGGAGACAGAGAATCTCAAGCAGGCTCCACGTTTACCCCAGAGCTGGATGGATGCAGGGCTTATCCTATGAGCCAAAATCAAGACTGAGCCACACAAGTGCCCCTGTCAGGCCAGTTTCTTTGTTGTTTCAACAAGTCCCTCCAGTCTGAACATTTCATTATTTTCTGCTTAATTAAGAAGATGTTTCTGGCTTATCTGGTATTTTTTCCTGCCCCAGCCCTGGACTTAGTCATTCCTCCAACGAGCCCTCGTTTCTTTCTGTAGAGAATGGTATTTAGAAATCAAAGGTCTAGGTGTTAGGTGTGTTCACTGATACTGGGGGCTTGGGTGATATCATTGCTTCCATGTTCTCTCAGCAGATGCTGCTAGGAAATGTACGTGTACACACAGGCACACCCACCCACACACTCCTATATTATTTTCTGTTTTATCTTATCTGTGTCTTTATCGATATATTAAAGAGGTGCCTGGGTGGCTCAGTTGGTTAAGTGTCTGACTCTTGATTTCTGCTCAGGTCATGATCTCACGGTTTGTGAAGCACCAGTGTTGGGCTCTGTGCTGCCTGTGTGGAGCCTGCTTGGGATTCTGTTTCCCTTTCTCTCTGCCCCTCCCCTGCCTGTGTATGCTCTGTCTCTGAAAATAAATAAACAAACTTAAAAAAAAACAACCGTGAGTTCATACTGTACTTGCTGGAATTACTTTCTTGAATAATCCACCTCAGTAGCTCATTTGAATTCTTACCAAAACCAAAGTGACTGGGAGACAGTTAACATTATAAGTACTATAGGGGCCCCTGGGTGGCTCAGTCAGTTGGGCATCCGGCTTCAGCTCAGGTCATGATCTCCCCATTTGTGGGTTCAAGCCTCGTGTCAGGCTCTGTGCTGACAGCTCAGATTTGGATTGTTTCTCTCTCTCTCTCTGCCCCTCCCCAACTCACACTCTGCCTCTCTCACTCTCTCTTTTTCAAAAATAAATAAAACATTAAAAAAAATTTTTTTAACAAATTATAAGTACTATATAAGTAAAAATAATAGAGATTATTTCTTTTTAACTGGTCTGGGATTGGAGGCAGACCCATTTTTGTAATTATAAAGAAACAAGTATAAAATATAAGAAATTTCAGGTCTATTTTGACTTGAAGCCTTGTTTTTTTGTTTGTTTTTTCAGTTAATTCTTGTCAGCACTTTTTTGTTTACAGTTTAGAACATAAAAATGGCCCTTTTTTTTTTTTTTTTTTTTTTTGCCTCTTTGTTATAGGAAACGGGACTACGAAGGCTACTTGTGCTCGCTGCTGCTCCCGGAAGAATCCAGGAGGTCTGGTTTTGCCCTGAGGGCCTTCAACGTGGAACTGGCTCAGGCTGGTATTAAATACCTTCAAAAATTATTTGCAAAAATGGTGAAAATGTTTAATGCTGAACAATAAAAAATACAGTTTATAATTTATATGTTACATGTGTTTAAGGTCTCTGCTGGTGTTTTCTTTGTCCTTCTTCTAGTTAGGCTTCTCAATTAAATTCCAAAAATAAACTAGCTAACAAACTTAACATTTCTGGAACTACCATTATGGAATTTTTAGTTCTTCTAAGGTTATTATAAAACTATGCAATTAACGATTAGGTTTGTCTGTTAATCGAGTAGGTTAATCACCGTATCACTGCTTAAAGCACTTTTCAAAAAAAATTTTTAACGTTTATTTATTTTTGAGATAGAGAGAGATAGAGTGTGAGCAGGGGAAGGTCAGAGAGAGAGGTAGACACAGAATCGGAAGCAGGCTCCAGGTTCCCAGCCGTCAGCACAGAGCCTGACGTGGGACCCGAACTCACAAACCACGTGATCATGACCTGAGCTGAAGTCGGACACTTAACCGACTGAGCCACCCAGGCACCCCTCCAAGCACTTTTTAAATGATGTTTTAGCTTTAATGTGAAGTGGGGAATAGAAGTAGTTATAGCAAACCCAGATCTTAGATCATACTAACTCCCTTTTGTCTAAAAAATTACAAAGGAAGGAAAGAGCCTTCTTTTTCTTAGAATGGAAAGATCGTGGGCTAATAAAACATACATTGAAATGGAGGATGGAAATGAGGGAGTTGAAGTGGTGCGGCTTTGGTCTTCTCAGTAATTAGATGGAGGGCTCAGACATTAAGAGTGAGAGAGCAGGGAAGGGACTGGAATCTCGAAGAAAGTGCAGATTTTAGCACAGCTTCTCCAGTGGACAGGATAGGAAGTGAACTAGGCACGAACAGAAGGATGTGAGTATAGCGCCGAGGCACAGCTGAGGTTAGACACCATGAATCTGCAGAGTCTAATAGGTCCTGGCTAATTTTTTGATGTCATAAGTCAGTATTTTTTTTTTACTTCATCCTTTTTCAGGCATAAACTGAACATTTGCATCTTAAGCACAGTTTAGCAATAGAGAGTCCCCATTGTGATCTTCCAGTATAGCTTTAAAATGATTAAAATTCCATTTTTAATGAATAAACCATTAGGGTTCTCCCTGAATTATCTGTCACTTTGTAGGAGTGATTTGCTGCTCTTTACACACAGTCTTATTCATTCATTCATTTATTCATTCATTCATTCATTCAGTAAGTATTTGATTATCTCAGATATGCTAGGTACTGTTTTAGGTCCTGGGGTGTAACACTGAGTAAAACATATAAAGTCTGCACACTCAAGGAACAAAACAAGTACTGTGTAATGTATCAGTGGAAGCAAATACTATGGAAAAAAAATTAAGGGGACTGGGGAAGGCTGGGTGTTGCAGGGGTTCCGATTTCACAGTGGTCAGGAAAAACCTCACTGAGAAGGTAGCATTCGAGCAAAGATTTGAAGGAGGCAAGGGATTGAGGTATGTGAGCAGAGAGTATTTTACACAGAAGGAACAGGAAGTACAAAGGCTCTGAGGTGCAAATGTATCTGACCAAAAGCTAGTGTGGTACAGCAGACAGGGAGGAAGAGCGTGGGAGGTTAGGTGAGAGGTTCTTGGGCCCGAAAGGCCAGGTAGGGGAGACCAGTGCAGTCGCTTTGGCTCTTACTCGGAGATGGGAAACCACTGGAACATCAAAGCTTGGTCACATCTTAAAAAGATTACTCTTGGTATTGTATTGAGAATAGACCATATCCCAACTGGGATCTGAAAACTAAACATTACTAAGAGACCCACCCGCCACCAAGACCATTAACAAAGACAACTTTTCATTTGGAAATAATTTCCACACACACAAAGGTAAGAATAGTACAAAAATACGCATATATGCTTTCGTTAGTATTCTGCCACATATGCTTTGTTGTTTTGTCTATATATTTCATTCTATGAATCATTTTAGAGTAACTTGACTGCTCATGGCCCCTATCCCTCTTATCTTGAGTATGTATTTCATAAGAATGAGAATATTCTCTTACATAACCACAGTAATCAATTTGAGTAAAATTTGGTGTTGCTACAGTGTTTAATCTGTCTGGTTTCCAGTTTTGTCAAATGATCCAATAATGTCCTTTATGGCATTTCCCCCCCTTCTGTACAGGAGCCAGTCTAGGATCATGTATTACATTAACTTTCATCTCTTTAACCTCCTTTAATCTGTAACATTTTCACAGCCTTTGTCTTTTATGACATTGACATTTTTAAAACAATACTTTCTCTTTTCTTTTTTCTTTTTAAAATGCTTTTAAAAAATAGAATGTTTCCCATTTGGAGTTGTTTTGTTTTTTGTCATAATTATATTATGCATTCCTAGTCTAATACTACTAACCGATGTATGTCCTTTTCAGCAAATCACAAGGAGGCATGAAATGTCCATCTGTCTCTTATTGGTGATCCTAATTTTGGTCACAATCAAAATACTAATATTTTTTTCCTCGTTAAATGTGAATAGACATTTTAAGACTATGGTCCTCATCAGAATTTATCTCCTAGATAGTCAACAGGTATATGAAAAGTTGCTCAATACAACTAACATCAGGGAAATGCAAATCAGAATCACAGCGAGATATCACCTGACACATGTTAGAATGACTGGTATCAAAAAGACAAGAAATAACAAGTGTTGTGGAGGCAAGGATGTGGAGAAAAGGGAACCCTTGTGCACTGTTGGTAGGAATGTAAATTGGTGCAATCACCATGGAAAACAGTAAGGAGATTCCTCAGAAAATTAAAAATAGAACTACCCTATGATCCAGCAATTCCACTTCTTGATATTTATCTGAAGAAAATGAAAACACTGACTTGAAAAGATAATCTGCACCCCCTTGTTCGTTGCAGCATTATTTACAGTAGCTAAGATATGGAAGCAACCTAAGTATCCACTGATAGGCGAATGGATCAAGAAAATGTGTAAATATACAACAACATTTTTCAGCCATAAAAAGAAGGAAATCTTGCCATCTGTGACAACTTGGATGGACTTTGAGGGCATTATGCTAAATGAAATAAGTCAGACAAATATATGATCTCACTTATATGTGGAATCTAAAAAACAAAAAATCCCCAAAATTCACAGAACAGATTATTAGGGAAGGGAAGCAAAAATAATATAAAAACAGGGAGGGGGACAAAACATAAGAGACTTAAATATGGAGAACAGAGGGTTATTGCAGGGGTTGTGGGAGGGGGGTGGGCTAAATGGGTAAGGGGCATTAAGGAATCTACTCCTGAAACCATTGTTGCACTATATGCTAACTAACTTGGATGTAAATAAAAAAATTTTTTTTTAAATTAATTAAAAAAAAAGAACAGATTAGATTGGTGGTTGCAGAGATAGGGGGTAGGTGTAAGCGAAATGGTGAAGGTGGTCAAAAAGTATAAGCTTCCAGTTATAAAATAAGCCATGAGGCTGTAATATACAGCATGGTGACTATATTATATATTTGAAAGTTGCTAAGAGAGTAGATCCTAAAAGTTGTATCAAAAGAAGAAAAAGATTAGTAACTATGTATGGTAATGGATGTTAATGAGACTTCCTGTGGTGATCATTCACAATTCATACATATATCAAGTTATGTTGTACCCCTGAAACTAGTATATGTCAATTCTGTCTTAAAAAAATATACCTCCTAGATTTAGCATGTATTGGTGACTCTTGCCTGACTCTAACAAGGCCATTCTTAATTAGTAGTAGGGAGACAGTCTAATAATTTTCTTTTTAAAAATTACTTTGTGAATGAATGAGTTTACTTAAATGGTAAAATTAACTTTTTGTGGTATATAGTTCTATAAGTTTTGAAACCTGCAGAGAGTCATGCACTCACCACCGTGGTCATGAAAAAAGGACAATTCCATCAACCCCAAAAATTCCCTTGTGCCCCCTCCTAGTCAACCACTCCCCTCCCCCATAATCTTTTGCAAGTCCTCCCCCATAATCTTTTGCAAGTCCTGGTTCCATTATAAGACATGTGAATGTGCAGAGCATAAGATACATTACTCCTTTTCTTTCTTTCTTTCTTTCTTTCTTTCTTTTTTTTTTTTTTTTAGAGTTTGCGAGCAAGGGAGAGGGATCAGATGGGGAGGGAAGAGGGAGGGAGAGAGAATCTTAAGCAGGCTCCATGCTCAGCATAGAGCCCAATGTGGGACTTGATCCTGGGATCATGACCTGAGCCAAACTCAACAGTCAGATGCTCAATGTCATGACTGAGCCAGCTGGGCACCCCAAACTATTTTTTTGAGCCATAATTTCTCTCTTTGTTAATGGGTGTATTGGTAATGATCCTGTGGGTTTACGGTGAGGACTGAGATCAGATAATCTCTGGGACAGTACCTAGCAAAGGGCCTGGCACTTGTAGACATTTGATATTTTCTTAATTTATTTTTTAAATTTATATCCAAGTTAGTTAGCTTATAGTGCAACAATGGTTTCAGGAGTAGATTCCTTAATGCCCCTTACCCATTTAGCCCATCCCCCCTCCCACACCCCTTCCAGCAACCCTGTTTGTTCTCCATATTTAAGAGTCTCTTATGTTTTGTCCCCCTCCCTATTTTTATATTATTTTTGTTTCCCTTCCCTTATGTTCATCAGTTTTGTATCTTAAAGTCCTCATATGAGTGAAGTCATACGGTATTTGTCTTTCTCTGACTAATTTCACTTAGCATAATACCCTCTAGTTCCATCCAAGTAGTAGCAAATGGCAAGATTTCATTCTTTTTGACTGCTGAGTAATACTCCATTGTATATGTATACCACATCTTCTTTATCCGTTCATCCATCGATAGACATTTGGGCTCTTTCCATTTGGCTATTGTCGATAGCGCTGCTATAAATATTGGGGTGCATGTGCCCCTTCGAAGTAGCATACCTGTATCCTTGGATAGATTCGTAGTAGAGCAGTTGCTGCCGTAGACATGTTACTTCCTTCCCTGCTTCCTCTAGAAAGCCCCTGGCTCTATTTCTTGGGTTTATCTCCAGACTTAAAAATAATTTTACCATCACTAATCTAACGAAGATTGTTTTTCTTCTCTTCCGCTTACTTTTAAAAACATTTTTATTATGGAAAATTTTGAATATATATGGAATTGGAGAATGTAGTATAGTAAACTCCCATAAACCCATCACCAGCTCCACCTGTTACTAGCTCCTGGGCAATCTTGATTTTAGATCTCTCCCCCCACCTACCCCATCCTCACCTCCGAGTTATTTTGAAGTCTCAGATAAATTTTTCCACCTGTAAATATTTCCATATGTATCTCTAAATGATAACTCATTTAAAAAGCAACTACAATACCATTGTCCAACATTAAAAATTTAATAATTCCTTAGTATCATTAAACATCCAGTGTTCAGATTTTTCCCAGTTGTCTCTTTCTCTTCAAATCAGGATTCAAATAAAGTCCACATACTGCATACCGCAACTGGTTCATCTAACAAATTTCTTTTAATCTCATTGTACCCCCACTCTTTTTCTTGGCAATTTATTTCTAGAAGATGATCTCCTATTTTTGAATGCAGACCTTGGAAATATTGGAAGTAATTTGCAGATTTAGGAAACTCTTTTTTTTAAATTTTTTAATGTTTGTTTATTTTTGAGACAGAGAGAGACAGAGAGTGAGCAGGGGAGGGGCAGAGAGAGGCAGACACAGAATCGGAAGCAGGCTCCAGGCCCTGAGCTGTCAGCACAGAGCCTGATGCAGGGCTCGAACCCACAGACTGCAAGGTCATGACCTGAGCTGAAGTCAGACGCTTAACAGACTGAGCCACCCAGACACCCCTATTTAGGAAACTCTTAATGACAAGAATTTAATCAATCTATAGCTTCAAGAAAAAACTAAAACAAATATATAGAGTTAAACTTAGTTTTTGGCTGAATCATGTGGCTGTGCAGTCACAAATACTGATTTTGAGACTGTGAAGAGTGCATTTATTAAGGTTTTTGAATGCTGTTTACAGGTTAAGGACTCAGTCTCTGAGAAGACAATTGGACTGATGCGAATGGAGTTTTGGAGAAAAACCGTGGATGACATATACAGTGACAACCCACCCCAGCAGCCTGTGGCCATTGAGCTGTGGAAGGTAAAAACCAAAATGCTACTTTTAATTTGTGTTATTTGAGCTTACTTTTTTTTTTTTAATTAAAAAAGTTTATATTTGAGAGAGAGACAGAGCGCGAGTGGGGAAGGGGCAGAGAGACGAGACAGAATCTGAAGCAGGGTCCAGGCTCCGAGCTGTGAGCTATCAGCACAGAGCCCGACGTGCAGCTTGAACTCACAAGCAGTGAGATCATGACCTGAGCTGAAATCAGACGCTTAACCAACTGAGCCACCCAGGCACCCCTTGAGCATACTTTTTGATGTATACAGTTTGGCTAGTGGCTATAGGGAATCTATCCTAAAAATAATCTTAGGCTCATGTAATGTTAAGAGCTGTTAGTTCTGACAGAGTAATTTTAAATCATCTGCTAATAAATTTGCACAGATCTTTAGTGAATTTCTTTATTAAAGGAAAAAAAGAAGAATCCAGTCCCTTTGTGTTATAAATTACTTGTTTTCCACATATTTGGCTGTAGAAATTAAACACCATACTTTTTTTAACGTTTTATTTATTTTTGGGAGACAGAGTGCGAATGGGGAAGGGACAGAAGAGGCGGGCAGCAGAAGATCCGAGGCAGATTCTGAGCTGTCGGCACAGAGCCCGTTGCGGGGCTCAAACCCATGAACTATGAGATCATGACCTGAGCTGAAGTCAGATGCTCAACAGACTGAGCCACCCAGGCGCCCCAAAGCCATATACATTTTGAAGCAGTGGCAGGTTAATTGTTCTGTCTGGCCAGCAGCTCCGTATTCCAGTGCTCCAATTCATTCCGTGGGCTGTAGAAAAACACACACTGATCTTTTGTGAAGGGAGACTTGCCCTCACCATTGTCCAGACACAAATATAAAACTGCCTTGTTGCATATTCATTGATGAATTTTAAGTATTAGAGAATGGAAACCTATGGGCTAGAGAATTATTTGGACAGCTAGATGTATATAGTGAATAATTTCACATTAAAGCAGTTATATGGATCCTTCATTCATAAACAGCCATGCAGAGTTCTGAAATGTGCCACACCATGACTGAAGGAAGGGAATTAGGTGCCTTTTGTCACTGATCTGTGTCCCACTGTAGTGTGATGAGTGACAAAAGACACGTTCTGTAACGGAGCCACAGACAGGCCTGACAGGGGTGCCCCTCTTCTCAGGTCTGCGCACCAGCAGAGGCAGGCCCTGTTCCTGGGCCCCCGACTGACTTCACAGAGCCCCAGTAAGGATGGAAAGCCAGGCCCCCCGAGCCGGGGACTGAGAAGAAAAAGTGGATGGGAAGCTGTGAGTATTAGATTAGTTGTTTACCTCTGTTCATCTCACTTTAAGAACCTCTACCTTGGTGACTCCATTTAGAGAAAATTTTTTTTCTAAAATCTAGAAAAACTATTATTTTACCCACAGACATCCCCGTAGCAGGGGTTTATGCTAAGACTTGCTTCGTTAGCGATTCCTTCAATACAAATTAATCTTATCTTGGCCTCTCTTAAAAAAACCAGAAGATACATCTGAATTGTACAATGTTTACACATGTGCAGACTGATCTGCTTTTAATAGCTCCTTGAATGTTGATGACTGCTGTTGACCAGCTTTCTGAGATTCCCAGTGTTGAAGGGTAATATGACTATTTGAACGAAGCAGGTAGTGTTCAGAGCAGATGTCCTGATTGCATGTTCTCTACCCTTCCACACTCTGCTTTTTGCATACCATCTAGTAAAACTTTCCATTGGTTCTTTAGAGAGTGTCAGGTTCTTCTGGAAGATTAAGTAGGGTAAGAGTGACAGTGTATTTTGCAGGGAGCACTTTTCTGCCACAGTGATTCATTAATGCTTTTAGGATACAAGATAATTGCATATCTATAACTACATGTGTATTTCATATGGCTTTCTCCATTTCTCTGTGTATTAATGTTAGTTGCAAGTTTGAACTTTTGTTTATAGCCAAGGTTTTTATTCTGTTTGGCTTCTGTTTTAAAAATTGTTGATAGTTTATTCAGCAGATTTTCAGCTGCTTATTAAATCTTTTTTTGTTTTTACCTTGATCTCTGATTTCCTTCAGAATCAGACAGAAGAATTCTATTTTATGGTCAAGGAACTATAGCCGTTATGGCTTCAGCCTTGAGTAAACAGAAATCTGACTTCCTGTGGTTAAATATTTCTTGAGTACTTTTATGTGCCAGGAATGGTGCTTGATGGTGGTTGCAAAGATCAAACATGCCTTGCCCCACTCAGACATGCACAAAATAAAATAAGATCAGGACTCTGTAATGACTGAGGAATCCCAGGCTTATTCCTGGGACTGGGGAGAGGCCTACAGGGAGTCCTGCCAGGTAATAGCAAACATGCCGAGCACTTTGCAACCAACACCATGTAGCTCTTTTCACTTCTGTTAGTTCTTGGCAGGCAGAGTGGGCTCTGTTCTCCGTACCTCCAATTAGTATCATTAGTCATTAGTATCAATGACGTCTTAGAGTCTTAGATGGAGTACAGGATATTTTTCACTACTGTATTTATTTTCTTTCCTTTTCTTTTTTTAAAAGTTTATTTATTTTGAGAGACAGAGCGGGGGGGAGTGGGCAAAGAGAGAGAGAAAGAGAGAGAGAGAGAGAATCCCAAGCGAGCGGAACCAGATGCTGGCTTAAACTCCTGAACTGTGAGATCGTGATCTGAGCTGAAATCAAGAGTCGGACGCTTAACCGACTGAGCCATCCAGGTGCCCTGAGCCATCCAGGTGCCCTTACCCTATTTATTTTTTACGAAAATATATCTTACTTATTGGTGAGTTGGCAAGAAAACAATGTTTTGAAAACTTATTTGGAAATAATTTCAAACTTTCAGAAAGGTTGCAAAATTTAAAATAGTACAAAGAACACTTGCATAACCTACATCCAGATTCACCTGCTGTTAACATTGTACCCTGTTTGTTCATGATTTGTGCAGTGCTCACGCACAGGTGCGTGTGTGCTCTGTGGTGTGCGTGCATCTTCACACTCATAATGTTTATCTGAATCACTGGAGTATAAGTTCTATACTTCATGGCCCTTCATCCCTAAATACTTTAAGTATTTCCTGAGAATAGGGATATTCTCTTATGTAATCTGAACAGCTACTAACTTCTGTAAATTTAACTTTTATGTAACACTTTTATATAATTTTCCATTTGTATTCCACTTTTGTCAGTGTCCCCAGTAATGTCCACAATAGCATTTTCCCCTCCAGTATAGGATCCAGTCTAGGGTCATGTATTTGTTGTCATGTCTCTTTCTCATGCTTTAATCTGGAACATTCCTGCAGCTTCTGTCTTCTGTGACATTGACTTTTTTTTTTAAGTTTATTTTTATTTATTTTGAGAAAGATACAGAGGGCAAGCGGGGGAGGGGCAGAGAGAGATTAGAATCCCAACCAGGCTCCATGCTTTCAGTGCAGAGCGTGATGCGGGGCTGGAACTCATGAACTATGAGATTATAACCTGAGCCAAAATTAAGAGTCAGACACTTGGGGCACCTGAGTGGCTCAGTCAGTTAAGTGTCTGAATTCAGCTCAGGTCATGATCTCTCTGTTCGTGAGTTCAAGCCCGACGTCAGGCTCTGTGCTCACAGCTCAGAGCCTGGAGCCTACTTTGGATTCTGTGTCTCCCTCTCTCTCTCTCTGCCCTCCCCTGCTCATGCTCTCTCTCTCTCTCTCTCAAGAATAAACATTAAAAAAATTTTTTTTAATTATCAAAAAAAAAAAAAAAAAAAAGAATCAGACACTTAACCAATTGAGCCACCAGGTGCCCCGTCACTGACATTTTTGAAGAGTATGGCCTCCACCCCCTGCTTTTTTAGAACATTTCTCATTTTGGAATTGTGTGATGTTTTCTCATGACTAATTCAGTTTATGCATGTTTGGTCAGAATACTGCAAAGTTGATATGTTCTTCTTAGGGTATCAGATCTGGAGGCACACTTTGTCCATCTGTCCTTCATTGGCACTGTTAATTTGCACCATGTGGTCAAGATGTTGCCTGCTTTTCCCAGTCTATAATTGTAATTCCTCTCACAAACTAATCAACTTTAAGACTATGCACATATTCTGCTCCCTGTCATTTTCCTCCTAAACTTAACGTTCATTGGTGGTTCTTGTCTGATTCAGTCTTTACTTGTTATGATTGCAAAATGATAATTTCCAGACTCTAGCACTCTGTCAACATTACTGGTTGGCACTTGGCGTTCTAGTAGAAGGAAGAGCTTTCGATCTCCTGTATTTATTAATTATTGCTATGAACTCACAAATTCCTGTTTTTTCCAGTATTTTATAATTCATTGCTATATGTGATTATTTTGGTGTTCAAGTTGTCCCAGGTTTGGGCAGTGGGAGCCCTATAAATTGGCTCTTAGTCCTTACGACATGCACCCTCATCACTTTTGGGGGCATTTTGTATTTTCTGGCACAGTAAAATATTCTAGGATTACCTTGAATTCTCCCCTGCCCCTATTTCTCCAGAGCCCCGTTTCCTTTGGGTGGAGTCTACTGGAGACCAAGATCTGGGCACTAGGTGTGCTCTTTCCTACTGGAGTCTTTATTTGAAAAGATAACACTGTATCCTACACATTATTTTCTTTGGACTTTTAGTTACTCTTTTCATGTTTGGAGAAGTGGTTATTTTTGTCCTGTGGAAAAAAGTTTGTGTGTGATGATATATAAGCACAGCAGTCAAGATGCATCATACAACAGAAGCTTGGTATTTAATTCTTGTTTTGTTTTTGTTTTGAAAGTGGAATTGTTAAATTACTAATAGCATTAAGAAAAAAAGTCCAGTGAAATGTTTTGGATGTATCATATGTACTTGGAAATGTTTTGAAATGTTTTCTAGGGACATTTTCTTTTCCCCTGATATTTCTTTAACACAGCTGTCTATCTGGTGATAGTTATTACAAAAGTTTCCTTACCTAGTTTTGCATTTGGTTTATTTTCAGGTCATTTCTAGTACTTTCTAAAAATTTACAACACTCTTGTTTTTTTTCAGGCTGTCAAAAGACATAATCTGACTAAAAGATGGCTTATGAAAATCATTGATGAAAGAGTAAGTTGAAATTGCTCAAGTCATAAGTGTTTTCTTCCTTTTTAATCTGTAAGCTAATTCCTCAGGGAGGAAATGTTTTAATATGTGTATTATATTTTGGAGGAAGGAGACTTTTAGAGAACTGTCATTCTATACATTTTCCATCACTACATGCCGCCCACCTCAGCCCCCCTGCCCCTGCACCTTGAGTCAGACAGGCAAACACAGGCACCTAGGCAGAGACGTGTGTATGCACACTAACTCCACTCTACTATTTTGTTTGTTTGTTTTTTTAATGGAAATATTTGGACTTACACAAAAGTAGAGAGAATAGTGTAACATACTTTCATGTATCTGTTACCCAGCTTTAATTAGTTATAAATACATATCCAATCTTGTTTCATCTATATTCTACCAACTCTTCTCATTAAACACCACTGGATTATTTTTTCTTAAATGTTTTTTTTATTATTATTTATTTTTGAGAGAGAGAGAGACAGAGAGAGACAGTATGAGCAGGGGAGGGTCAGAGAGAGAGAGAGAGAGAATCACAGAATCCGAAGACAGGCTCCAGGCTCTGACCTAGCTGTCAGCACAGAGCCCGACGTGGGGCTCAAACCCACGAACTGCGAGATCATGACCTGAGCCGAAGTCGGATGTTCAACCAACTGAGCCACCCAGGCACCCCCACTGGATTATTTTAAAGTAAACACGAGACATCATATTATTAGCTTGCAAATATATATTTGTATCTTGAAAAGATTTTAAAAAATACTTTAGAAAACATACCCGCAATAAATGATCATACCTTAAAAAATTACAGATAATTCTTTAATAGCATCAAAACTTGAGTAGTCGTACACATACCTTTATGTACACGCAGTATTTGGATCTCTGTCCACATAGTTGAGGGAATAAGGAAAGTCTGATGGTTCTATTTTAGTGAATAGAATGCTATATACTACGTTCTACTTCCAACCAAGCATACAAATTGCTCTCTGGCCTGTGCTAACTTATGTAATCTTTCTGACACATGGTTGGCTCATTGGCCTGATATTTATCACATACTGTTGTCATGAAAATGTGAGTTTACTTCGTTTATTTGGATACAGTCTATTAATAACCATAGGCTATAGTAATTATAATCCAAAATGGGAGATAATGACTTCAGCCTTTAAAAGAAATTGTTGTTGGCCTACAGAGTTAATTAGCACTAAGAAGATCTATTTTTCAGGTATTTTCTGTTTTTATGAGGTAAAGACAATTAGAAAATTTAAGACAGAGAACTTTTTGGTTTAATGGAAAATAACATTTGGCTTCTGTAGGGAGCGATATTTGAGTAAAAGACTAGGCTCAATATCCCACATTGATCTTTAGGTTCAGTGCAATCCCTATAAAGACTCCAGCTGCCTTTTTGCAGATATTAACTAGCTGATCCTGAAATCCATATGGAAATGCAGGAGACCCAGAATTGCTAAAGCAATCTTGCTAAAGAAGAAAGCTCCAAAGTTATAGTAATCAAACTGTGAAATCTTGGCACGGCATAGACATAGAGATCAATGGAATAGAATTGAGAGTCCAGAAGTAAACCCATAAATTTATAGTTAATTGATTTTTTGACAGGGGTGTGAAGATAATCCAATGGGGAAAGAATAACCTTTTCAACAAATAATGTCAGGACAACTGGATATCCGCATGCAAAGAATGAATTTGGATTGCCATCTAACACCGTATATAAAAACTAACTCAAAATAGGTCAAACACCTAAATGTAAGAGTTAAAACTGTAAAACATTTAGGAGAAAACATAGGTATAAATCTTTGTGACTTTAGGTTAGGCAGAGATTTCTTAGATATAATATCAAAAGTATAAGCAATAAAAGAAAAAATAGGTAATTGGATTTTAACAAAATTAAAACATTTCAAGAAAGTGAAAAAGCAGTCCATGGAATGGGAGAAAGTATTTGTAAATTATATATATATTTGATAAGGAACAAGTATCTAGAATATGTAAAGAACTCTTAAAACTCAACAGTAAAAAGACAAATAACCCAATTTAAAAATGGGGAAAGGATTTGAGTAAACATTTGTGCAAGGGAGAGCTACCTGTGATCCATAAGCACCTAAAAGGATGCTCAACATCTTTTCATTAGGGAAATGCAAATCAAAACCAGAATAAATTACTCCTTTATACTCATCAGGATGGCTATAATAAAAACATGAACAGTAATGAGTGTTGGTGAGGATGTAGAGAAATTAGAAACCTTCATACATTGCTAATGGGAATGTGAAATGGTACAGCCGCATTGGAAAAAGTTTGGCAGTTCTTCAGAAAGTTAAACATAGAGTTACCATAGACCCAGCAATTTCACTCCTATATTTATACCCAAGAGAAATGAAAACAGGTGTCCACACAAAACCTGTACACAAATGTTCACAGCAGCATTATTCACAATAGTCCAAAAGTGGGAACAACTCATAATCTACCAATGAGTGAATAAAAACAGTGTGGTACAGCCATGCAATGGAATATTATTAATACTTTTTCCAGTTAAACAGAATCAGGTACTGATATGTGCTCCAACATGGATGACCCTTAAAAACGTGCTAACTGAAAGAAGTCAGATACAAAAAACTACATATTGTGTCATTGCATTTTTATAAAATGTCCAGAACGAACAAATCCATGAAGACAGAAAGTAGATGAGTGGTTTGCTGGGGGACAAGAGAAGGGGGAAATGGGAAGCGACTACCTAATGGACACAGGGTTTCTCTTTGAGGCGGAAAAAAATTCTGGGATTAGATAGTGGTGATAGTTGTACAATTTTGTGAATATACTAGAAACCACTGAATTGTACATTTTAAAAGGGCACATTTTAGGGTATGTAATTATGACTCAATTTTTAAAAAATGTAAAAGATTGGACATAATTTTTTTTTTCCCTGGGATCACTGCTGGTGCCATTTTCTTCTGATTAAAAAAATAAAGAGGAAGGGGTATATTCCCTTGGCAGTAGAGTTTTTGTAAATGTATTATTATAAAAGTGGCTAGATGTTCTCGGTCTGAGAGTTACATTTTTTGGTTTCTGGAATATAGTGTAATCAGGTAAGGTAATCACCCCCATTACTTTATGGAGCTTGGTTTTTTTGGGGCGGGGCCTGGTTATGATCTCCTTTCTTTTCCTACACACCTTTTCTTTATGAAAAACACGGGCTTTAACAGTTTAAATGTATGGATTTGAATCCTATTCCCATCATTTACTAGCTATGTGACCTCAGGCATATTACTTAATGTTTTCTATGACTCCATTTCCTCATCTGCAACATGGAAAAAGCATTAATTCTCTATCTTTTGGGGAGAAGTTTCTAGGATTAAGAAGATAATGTCTAAAGTGCTTAAGTCAGAGCTCAGTTAAGTCAGTTTCTCATGATTCCCTGGGCTTTTGAAGGAATTAAAAATTAAGCTAACCCTATGTCTGTGGTGACTTGTGCATTGAGATTATTCCCAAGGCATTATTTTGAGGGGTGATTTGTAATTATTGAATGTGTAGGACTTTAACATTTTAATTTTATTTTAATCTTATTGTGTACTAAACAATATATACTAATTATTTTTATTCTTTATTAGTTCTTTAGGGCAAAAAAATGGTGCTTTTCTTTATAAAATATTGACAGTTCATCAGACTTTATTTGCATTTTGCTTGACTATAGGAAAAAAATTTGGAGGACAAAGCATATCGTAATATCCAGGAACTAGAAAATTATGCTGAAAACACTCAGAGTTCTCTCCTTTATTTAATGCTAGAAATATTGGGTAAGTCTTTTTTTTTCTATTATGTAATTCTGTTTTCAAAGAAAATACCTCTCAGACTTCACTGTTTCATAATTTGACAGTCTAATTGGTTTAACACTGAAGGTTTTCTTTGCACCATCTGTAAAGGGATGGCTTTTTTTAAAAAAAATTTTAAGCAAGAAGGGGAATATATATCTTTCTTGGGAGTGCAGATTAATCAAAATACTCAGGCTCTCATAAAAGTACTTTAGCTACCTCATGGGAATGCTGTAATCAATAATCTGGTAATTGTAGGTGATTTTTCTTTTTTAAGCATCTCCCTCAATTTGGAAGTCCTGGGGCCTGACTCTTCCTTCTCATCAATAAAACTTCCCCATGGTTAAAAAAAAAAAGTAAAAAATATAAAACTGTATTTCTCAAAGTTCTTGTGAGATTTTTTTTTCTGTCCTCTTAAAAATAAATCAATAAAACAAACATTTAGATGATCCTTTTCCTTTCTGACTTTGTTTTAAGTTGCTGAGGTCTTATTGTAATGAGGATATTATTTGGGCCAAGGACAATACCCTCTCTTTTGAAGAAGGTAATATATCTTTATGTCACCCTAAAGGAGTAACACAAGTCCCTATTGAGATTCCCAGGCTCATTCTGCCTGTACGCCCGGTGACATGTTTGCCAACACAATGAAAGGAGGGAGCAAAGAGCAGACGGTTTGTCAAGCGTATACTTAAAATGAGGTCATATGGAAATTGCATTGAAGAGAAGAAATGGAAGACTTGTAATGTTTTTCCAAGATAGCTGATTAAAATTCCAAATGTGTTCTCGGTGTTCTGTAGTCTGAGGAAAACGCTTTTATTTAAAAGTTGAGGTTCGGAAACCTGTTCAATGGTAAACAGTCAGCTTGTCTTTGTGCCCAGTTTTGCTCACATAAGTCCTGTTTTTCAGATATAAAAATACAGGAAAAACACCTAATTTTACACATTTAGGTGATTTCTCCAAGCTGCCTCTATTGATTTGTTTTTTATTTAAACCCTGTTGCTTCATTTCTAAAATCCTAGGTGTAAAGGATCTTCATGCAGATCATGCCGCAAGTCACATTGGAAAAGCGCAGGGCATTGTCACTTGCTTGAGAGCAACGCCCTATCATGGTAGCAGAAGAAGGGTGTTCCTTCCCATGGAAATTTGTATGCTGGTAAGGCTGTTACTTGTTTCCTCTAATAATTTACCTCAGGAACATGGGGAGGGACATTATCTCTTGGTTCTTTGCTTCATCTGTTCAAGTAACTGCTTTGAAATCAATACTAATTGCTTTGTTGCTCCAGTTATCACATCAGAATTTTATCGGTCAGGCACCTTAGATCTGTGGTGGATCCATATGTTTGTTTTCTTGCTTGTATAATTTTGTTCTACCTGCAACCGTTGTTAATTAATTATGTCCCATATTCTTCTAGGAGTGTGTGTGTGTGTGTGTGTGTGTGTGTGTACATATATTTTCAAAAACAAAATAGGCATCATACTGTAGATACTGTTCTGTCACCTGCTGTTCTTGAACTGAGGTAAAGTGTGCTTTTAGATTTCTTAATGTAGCATGTGTTTTCCCACACAGCATGGTGTTTCGCAAGAGGATTTTCTACGGCAGAACCAAGATAAAAATCTGAGAGATGTGATATATGACATTGCCAGCCAGGCACACTTGCACCTAAAGCATGTAAGTAGTCTCTCTGCCAAATCATTTAGGCAACTACTATTTCTAGATGTGGCTATTCCTCAAGCATGGTTAGGGTTCCCAGTCTTTACCCCGTTTCTCATTGAAATCCCAGTAGATTTATCTCGGGCACTCTTGAAAACTTTCTCCAGTTCCTTACGGTCCCCCTTTCTCCCTCTCAGCAGATGAACCCATCCTTCACTGAGCAAGCCCCGCCTCCGCTTCCTCGCTTAGCCCCTGTGTGCTCTGTGCAGCCACCAGCTCTCGCTCTCGGGACAGGCTGTGTCTCTGCCCAGCCAGGGCTGATGGCTCCTCTCCCGGGAGCTCACGTCCTCAGCTGGCCTGATGACTCGCCCCTTTTCTAGGCAGCCATCGGACCTTCTGGGGCACATTTCCCTCCCCGTTAAACCTTTGTGAGTAAGTGGCTACATTCATTGTTACCTCAAGGCCAGCAGGACCCTGGTACCATTCGTTGTGCTATCATTTCGCTTCCATCCTGCCTACTCTAATAATAGGCATTACTAAATAATCTCCTTATTGCCACATTTAAGGGGCACTTACAACTCTCCTTCATGCTAACTCTTTCTGCTATTGAAACCATAGACATTTTTGGTCCTTGAAACTTTATTTAATTTTTTAAAATTTATATCCAAGTTAGTTAGCATATAGTGCAATAGTGATTTCAGGAGTAGAATCTAGTGATTCATCCACTGCATGTAACACCACCTTGAAACTATCTACCTTCTTCCCTTGATTCCCTGACTTGGCGTCTAAACTGGTTCCTGATTTCTCCTGCATATCACTTGAGGTGTTTTCCTAACAGTTCTTCATCTTTTCTCAGTCTGTAACTTGTCTTCTGTTGACTCCCCCACCTTTCTTTTTTTTAAAGATAATTATTCATTTGTTTATTTATAATTTTTTTTAAGTTTATTTATTTTGAGAGAGGGGTGGGGCAGAGAGAAAGGGAGAGAGAAAATCCCAAACAGGCTCTGCACTGTCAGCCCAGAGCCCAATGCGGGGCTTGAACTCATGAACTGTGAGATGATGACCTGAGCCAAAATCAAGAGTCAGCCACTTAACTGACTGAGCCACCCAGGCTAAAATAAAAAGATTTTATTTTTAGGTAATCGCTACACCTAATGTGGGGCTTGAACTCACAACCCTGAGATCAAGTCTCATGCTCCAGTGACTGAGACAGCCAGGTGTCCCCTTGAAACCATGTCCTTCATCTGCATAATGCTATTCCTTTCTGATTCACCATTCCTTTATTTAAGTGGCTCCTGAAAACTTGGTGGAAACTTTTTTATTTCCCTGATTCTCATGATGCTGTTTTTCCCTGGTTCTTCTTGTGAACCTTTTTCTTTTCTGTTTGTTTGTTTGTTTGTTTTCTGGGCTTCAGTGGACTCTGAAGACCTTGTCATTTACCTGCAAACCTCAGGTCCCTTGTACTTGCCTTTTTTTCTGCTTGGAAGATGCTCTCCACCCCCAACTCCTCCACTCCCAACCCCACATTCAGTATCAAATATCACCTTATCAGAAAGCTCGTTCCTGGCCACCTTATCTAAAATAACAGCCTCCTTTTCCATCCCCTCAGTCCCTTTACCTGGCTTAGCACTTCTCACTGCCTGACACAGAATGCAAGTGACTTTGTTTGGTTCTATGCTACATTCTTCAGCATCTTAAAGTGCCTGGTACGTTATAGGCACTCAGTAAATATTTGTGAAATATTAAATAGGTATTCAAATTATAAGCTTTTTGAGGGCAAAGATTCTATCTTAATCTTCTTCTGAATTTTCTGAAGCGCAATTCTCTACTGCGACAGAGGTATAGGTAAAATACATGGAACTTTAGATGAGAAATTACTTAAAACTAGCAGAGTTTTAGATAAGGTCTGAGAACACAACAAAATCATAAATGCAGGAAAGCCCAAGTCGGAACCTGACTAGTCCCAGATGGACACTTAAGGTATCTGAAAAATACAGATTCCTAGGCCTCACCCCCTGGTGATCCAGTAAACCTGGGATGGGGCCAGGAATTAAAATTTCCAAATGATTTTAAACAGCCAGGTTTGAAAACTACTGGTTTGTAGGTTATGTGAAATAGGATGACAGTGCAGACTCTGGAACCAGACCCTGACTCTCAGTCCTAGCTCTGCCATTTCCTAATCACATGATCTTAACCTCTGTGCCTCAGTTTCCTCCTCTGGGAAAGAGGGTCCTATTAGTCCTGAACTCAAAGGGCTGTGATCTGGATAAATGAGTTAATGTGTATAAAGAATTTATAACCGTGCCTGGCATATCATAAGTGACATGTGAGTGGGCTCCCTGCATCATTGCCACCATCAAGTAGAGCAGCGACAGTAGTGTTGCAGATTAGAGAACCCGGCCAGCAGTGTTTGAGATGAATTTGGGGAGTGGGAGATCAGTTAGGAGGCTTATTTAGGAGAGACAGAAAGAAGGTCTCAGGGTAAATGTTTATATATGCATATATAGATTTATACACACACACAACAGAGGTGGAATCAACTAGACTTGATGACCGATTGGGTGGTGGCAGGACCAAGAAGAGGGAAGGCTGCACAGAGGTCAGGTTTAGGTGATGATGGTGATGTTCGGAACTACTGTGAAAAGCAGCGGTGTGCCGGTGCTAACCAGAAGCCTCTGGGCCAGCTGTTGGACATCTCTGAATTTAAGGGGATTCAAGGCCACTTAGGGAGATGGGCTATTGAAGACTGCAGGATTGGGACTTTGAAGGGAGGTCAGAACTGGAGATAAAGTCATCCACATAGAGAGCCTCTGGTTAAAGTTCTAAGTGTAGATGGTGTTGCCCAAGGAGAAAGTACATCTAGACATGAGGACTAAGGGCAGAACCCAAGGCCCACCTCCACTTCTCAGGTAGAAGGGAAAAAGGCCAGTTATTAAGAAGGGAAAGGAACTAATCATCAAAGAAGTAGGTGCATTGAGAGTCAGTGTCTTGGAAACCAAAGGAGGAGGAAATTCTAAGAAAGGGGAATATTAAAGTTTTGCCTGCTACAGAGAGGTTGAAAAGATAGGTATGGTGATTAGTAAATTGTGGATGATCTTGAAAAGAGCAATTCTAGTAGACGGTTGAGGGTAGAACCAGAGTGCGGGGGTTAGGATGTCAGGAAGTAGAGGCAGCATCTGACCATGTGAACGAAGACCTGCAGATGAGAGTGGGCTTGGTGAGGGCAGGAGGACCGGCATCAGCATCTGTGGATCAGGGTTTCGTGGGCCAGGGTGGTAGGGAGTTAGGTGGGATATAAGAGGATGGAGCCAAGATGTAGAGGCCCTGGGGTTCCAAAATGAAGAGCTTAAGACTTGGTGTATCAAGGAGTTAATTTGAAGAAAGTAAAAATAAAAATAAATTAAAAACATTTTTAAACAAAGGAAAAATAAAAGAGTGACTTATGACTTAAGACATTCATTTGGCAGCCTCTATGAACTGAATTAAAGGTCAAGAACCAGGCAGGAAGATCAGGTAGGAGGCTCTTACAGTCATGGAGCCAGGAGATGCTGACCACCTAAGCTAGGGAGGCGCAGGGACTTCTTAATGCAAGTACTTCCTCACTCACCCCTCACCACAGAGCTGGGGGGCAAAGCTGGGGGTGTTATGAGGCAGCTGGAAAAGGCCAAAGCCAGTCCATACGAAAGAGTGGGATTCTTATTAAAGTACCTTTTCCGGAGTCTTTTAGGCTTAGGAAATTAATTTTAATTGGCGGGAGAGCTATTTTCTGGCCTTTCAGAGAAGCCCTAGCTGTGCTGTTGAACTTCTGGTATTGCTTTGCGTTCACTTGCAAAGGGAGGAGAGTGTTTATCTCCAGATATATTTATGTTTGAAACCAGTTTCCTTTGGTCTTCCTTTGTAGGCTAGGTCCTTCCACAAAAGTGTTCCTGTGAAAGCCTTTCCTGCTTTTCTTCAGACGGTGAGTGTATTAACAGAGAAGGCTGGGTAATTACTGAAGCAGATGTGGATGATCTCTTTTTCGATTTTATAAGGTTCCCAATGAAGTCCCTTAGTGTGGAGTCTTTGTGTTTGGTTTCCCTCCCTTAATGGTGGGTTTTGTTAGTTACATTCAGCTTTTGGTCATGCCTCTAGTTCCCAGAGGCAGGTGAGTGGAGTCTCTAGATTGCATAGGTCTATACAGGGGTGTGTGTGTGTGTGTGTGTGTCACACCGTTAGCCAGACTTTCCCTTTGAACCAAATCCTAATTTGTGAATGTCCAGCTGAACTCTAATTATGAGGTCACATTTCAGCTGTATTTTAATGGAATCTCCTAGTCGTAAAAACTAAACTCTCAGAATAGAGATTTAAATAATATAAAATAGTAAAAGAAAATAATAATCACCTATCATTCTGGGATCCAGACATAACCACTATTTATTTTGTTCTTTTTTTAAATGAATTTCTGTGTGTAGTTGGAATCATACTTTGTCATTGTCTTATCAAGCATCTAGCCACATCATTAAAAATATTTATAAATATTTAATGGCTATATAATATTCTATCATGCGCTTGTACCTTAACTTCATTCATTAACTATTCCTTATAATTGGATATTATAAACTATTAAAATGAACATAGAATTCTTAGAGATGGAAAATCAATCATAAGATATTAACTATTACTTAATGTTACAGAACATTATGAATAATGTGAGCCCTTTTTTCCAAAAAAAAGAAAAAAGAAAGCATGTGAAAGTACACTAGAATATCTTCAATGTTTTTCTTTTATTCTCTTTAAAATTTTTTTTCATTTTTTTAAAATGTTTGTTTTAGTTTTGAGAGAGAGAGCGTGAGCAGGGAAGGGGCACAGAGAGGGGGAGACAGAGGATCTGAAGCAGGCTGAGCTGACAGCAGCAAGCCTGATGTGCGGCTTGAACTCACGAACCGTGAGATCATGACCTGAGTGAAGTCAGATGCTCAACTGACTGAGCCACCCATGCACCCCTCTTTTAAATTTTTAATGCTACAGATGAATCTGATATCTCTATATATGTATGCATGTATTATAAAGCATAACATCATGAACACCCACGAACTTACCACTCAATCCAGGAACTAGAATGTCACCGTTAAATCCCTCTCATGTGTTTTCTCCCATCTTGTCCCCCTGCCTCTGCCTGCCTTCTCCAAGTAGCTATCCTGAATTTTGAATTTATTATCCTCTTGGCTTTTATTCCAGAAAGGCTTTCCCCCATTTTATATATTCCTAAACAATATATTGTTTAGTTTTGTTTTCGAGCTTTATAAAAATGGATCGTACCTGTCTATGTCTTCTAAGTCACATACATACACACACACACATACTCTTATCCATATTACTTCATCTAGCTATAGTACACTCATTTCACTGCAGTATATTTCATTGTGTGAATAGTATACTTTTTTTTTTGGTCAAAAACCTTCTGGATTGTTTCTAGGTTTTTTGCTAATATAACACAAAGCAGCGGTGCACATTCATGCACATATCTCCTGTTATATGTAAGTCTAGGGTTTAAAAAGTAGATGCTGCGTTTGTACGTATCCGCATCTGTTTTTAAGTGTGTAGGAAAAACGTCTGGGAGAAAATGCATCCTTTTGGTTGTCTTTTGGCTCAGAGTCCAGAGAACCACAGCAGGACCTCTGCTGGACACACAGGTTGTACCGCAGGCACTAGGGGGAGCTGTGCATGTGGACAAGAGGGCAAAAGGTGCCTCTTAGGAGTTTGTGCAAAACTAAGTGGATTCTCTGTTAAGTAAATAAATATTTAATAAAATAAATTTCATTGAAATAAGATAAAAATGTACAGATTAATAATAACTGAAAACCATAAAATAACACTGCCCATCACCACTGTGTTCCGTCCTGCTCCCCAATCCTCATGAAAGCTGTATCAAGTTTTGTGTGATGAGAGAGGCATGGGGTGACATTTATAGGGACCTGTGATGGTTCTCCCAGGTTGCAAACTGTTTTCTAGCAAGAACATGGAGACCCATTAAACTTTTCCACAAAATAAGTGTGTAAATGAACAACTTGGCTCCTCCTCATTTCTGTGGGAGTGGAGTGGGGTGATGGCATTCATTCTACAGAATCTAGTAATAAAACCTGACAAACAGTAATTTCTCTAATCTTTTACACATTTCAACCATAACACTATAAATTATGATCAGAATTGGCTTGGTATTTCTAGTACTAGCTCTTTGATCCTGTTTTACTGGCCTAATAGGAACTTCTTAGAAGATGTCTTTGGGGCGTCTGGGTGGCTTAATTGGTTAAGCGTCCAACTCTTGGTTTTGGCTCAGGTCATGATCTCATGGGTCATGGGTTCGAGTCCCAGGCTTGATAAGCCTCAGGCTCATTGTGGAGTCTGCTTGGAATTTCTCTCTCCATCTCTCTCTGCCCCTCCCCCCCCCAATTTATTTAAAAAAAAAAAAACCTTTATTTTTTTCTCTGCCTTTTAAAATTCTCGTTTAAATTCTTTGTACATAGAAGACCATCTCAGGGAAACTAAATAGCCTTAATGCTTAGAATTTTTCTTTAGTTTCTTTGAAAAACTTTTTTAAAAATTCTTTTAATGTTTATTTATTATTTTGAGAAAGAGAGAGAGAGCACAAGCATGGGAGGGGCAGAGAGACAGGGAGACACAGAATCCGAAGCAGCCTCCAGGCTCCGAGCTGTCAGCACAGAACCTGACGTGGGGCTCGAACTCACAGAACATGAGATCATGACTGAGCCAAAGTTGGATGCTTAACCAACTGAGCCACCCAGGCACCCCAGTTTCTTTAAGAAACTTAATCCTTCTATGATCTAATGACCATTATTCTCCTTTTCCAGGTTGCCCTGGAGGACTATTTAAAGAAAATCCAACAGGTGGATTTTGACATATTCCACCCATCTTTACAGCAGAGGAATACATTACTACCATTATCTTTGTATATTCAGTCATGGAGAAAAAGATATTAAAATAATTTTATGGCACTGACCTTTACTTTTATTAGTTTTACAAAAGTATACTAGTTACGGTTCTTGTTTACAAACAACAGGAACTGACTGTTTACTTAAGAATTTTTAGAATGGGTGTGTGTGGCTCACAGACTTGATGAGATGTTGCTGGGGGGCCAGAGTGCCCCAGCACTGCCCGGGCTCTGCCCCAGGCACCAGCAGTGTCACCAACAGCCCAGCTAGGCTGTCTGCTAGGCTTTCTCTGTCAGGTGGAAGCCCCAGGAGGGAGTGTGGTTTGAGCTGTACTGAGGCTGCAGGCCGTGTCCAGCCACCAGGGGGCAGGAGAGGTCATGTCTCCTCCCTTCCTCACCCCTGGAGAAGAGCATAGGGGCTCAAGGAGTACCTGGAGGCAGCCACAACTCGGGCCAGTATAGCGTGGGGGGCATGAAAAGCGAAGTTAATATTTGAGGAGTGTCAGTCACTGTGGTGAGGGCTTTATCTCCCTAACACTTCGTCTTTACAACTCTGAAAACTTACCCACAATGATAAAAGAACTTCTTTAAGGTAAGCTAGCTGGCTGTCAAGAGCTAGAACCCTAGTTTGACCTTAGGTCTGGCTGACTTCAAAGCTTTTACTGTGTTTTTTTTTTGTTTGTTTGTTTTTTTAACCCCGCTGCTTTACGATCTGTCCTGCAGCATTATCATGACCAAAACTGCCTTAACAAAATGTGTATTTTGTATTAATGTAAAGTATATTACCAAAATGGTATTGAGCATTCATAGGGCATACAACATTTTTTAAAAACTAGTATACTAGCTGAGCCTCCCAGTGATAAGCTCTGGCTGTATACTTTCATCAGTGTTTTCATTTGATCTTGAAAAAGAAAAATAAGGATTTTTTGGTAATTAAAAAATTTTAATCATAAAGTACATACTAACTACCAAAAACTAGTTGTGTGCACTTGCTGGTCACTGGAAGATCTGGACTCTGAGTCTCTGACTGCAAGGCCAGGGTTATGCCACGGTTTCCTTTTCCTGCCCTTTCAGTGGTCCTGTCTCCTGCCCACTCACATGTCTGGTGTCCTGTCCCTCCATCTCATCTCTTCTAAACCTTTGGCTGGAATTAGTGCCTACTTCCGTTGTGAATCAGTGATGGCTTAAAACACATTTTTGCAAATAAAACTCAAACCGAGAGCTGCTTGAGGACAAAACTACATTGTTTCATTCATCCTGGGTCCCACAGCACCCAGAATGGCTTCTGATATAGAGTACATAGAGATTAACAGATGTGTGTCTGTGTGAACATGCAAGGTGGTTGTATGTGTGAGTACACTCTTGATAGTGATGCTGAGGGAATATCCTCTAGTTTAATTCTGTGGCTTTAGAGCCTTTTAGCTTATCTACAAGAGGCTAGTACAAGGAGATGGGACATGTTTCCCCTTGGGATTCAGAATGGCCCAGGGTTGAAGAGTTCGTTAGAGACAGTGTTTGTTAGGAAGCATTGTCCGTGGGCCTTCCCAGGTTAAATCTGGCAGCCATCAGCTACTAAGCATCTTGGTTCCTGTCTAAGGGTCTTTAAAATAAGGGTTTAAACACACAAGTGGATTACTGCATTCCTTATTGGCTTAAAAGCCAATTTACTAGTAAGTAAATATCGTTAAGTAAATAATTTCAAAATACTCTTCGATGCCACTTTAAATTTGATGCTTAGAAATTTGGATGAACTGAAGTTTGCAGTCTCCTAGAGATTAAAATGGGGTCTTACTCAATGACATTTTACCATACTATTAACTTCATGGCAGAAAAGACACTCCCTTAGATGGTGCCAACATTGTTTTTCATTTTTCAAATTTCTGGGTGTTTCTTATTAGAGCATTTTAAAGGAATCTGATACATTTTCAGACTGTTTAAGATGTATTAAAATACATCTTGCTATGGAGAGCAATGGATGACAAATGTTAAATATAAATTACAGATTAATCTCAATGTAGGTAAAGTTGCACATCATCACAAAATACGTTGTGAGTAGTTCCCACTCAACTGGCAGGACTCTTCCTCTCTTTTTGATTAAATGTCTCTTTTGACAAAATGAAATTATTCTTGAGAAACATAACAGCAGCTAACACTCGGCGGAGCATGAATTTGGACAGGTGATAGCTCTGTACCATTATGCATTAATCTCTATATTTATTTTCCAAAGGATAAAACTGCCTCAGAGATGTTAAGTTCAAGGTCACATAGCCATTAGCACTAGAGCTGGATGCCAAACCCACATTAGTTCAATGCCAAAGCCCACAACCCATGTATTTTTACCTTTCTTGAGACTGTAAAATACACTGCCAAGTTTAAAAGCTCAAGGGCACAACTTTTTCAGAAATAAGTATTACTGTATGTTTTTTAGGTACAGATGAGTTTAAAAAGTATAGTCACATGAATTCCAACTACAAATGAGGTGAGAGAAATAAATAGGCAACTGAAATACTGAGTGCTGGACACGGGGTCTATATGGGAGGGACATGGGTCTATACGGGAGACATGTCACCACTTAGGAGATCAAAAATTTCCCAGAGTAGGTGGCATGTGAGCAGTGTCAGGACGGTTGGGTAGGACCCAGAGTTTGGGGAGGGGGTGTAGATGTAGGGAGGTCTGGGCTGAGGAGGCAGTGGGAACAAAGGCCAGGAGGCAAAACGAACAGCTTGTGTGAAGACTCAATATTTTGGCTTTAACTTAAATAAAAAGAACAGAATGTAATGTCCAGAGTTCTCAGAAAAGTCTGTGAATAAAATGTGACCACATCCTCTCGTCCAGTGAGACATTCTGAATGAAGATCAAAGAGTTGTGAGTTTATATTTTGCCCATTTCACCAAATCCCTAAGTGCCCTTGGATCTGTTTTAGTTCTTATAAATAGGATTTCTCTGAAAACAATAACCTTGTCCAGAAAGATCCACAGAGTTGTAAACATTATGCAGACAGTTATTGAAAACAAAACATTATCTTGTTTGTACCTGTAAGGAGGACTGAACAAGAAACCACTAATACCCAGAATTGGGAAGGGTAATGGCAATGGGTTGGGAGGAGCGAAGAGGAGCTGGGGAGTGAGGGAAGAATCCATTAAGTAACTGGCACTTCACAAGGCCTTTCTCCTCTGAGAAACATATTTCTTGGGTAACTAAAAAGGTATTTCTAAAAAATTTGGACCCTTAAGATCAGAAAGAGGGTGACAAGCAGGGAATGTGATTACATTTATGGAACAATGGATAGATGGATGTGAGTTTTTCCATCCAATCGGTATATACCAGGTAAAGGGGTTTGTTCAACAATAAAAGGAATATTTGGCACACGAAATCATTAAATATGTAACTCATTTGTAGTATAAGCTGAATAAAGACATTTTAAAAGTTGAGATGCAGAGCAGTACAGTGCACTTATAAGAGTGTGGGCTCTCGAGGAGCCTGAATGCCTGGGTTCAAACCCCAGGTCCACCACCCTGATAGCTGTGTAACTTCGGTGAGTTACATGAACTCTCCCATGCCTCAGTTGCTCCACTTATAAAATGGGCAAAATCCTATCCATCTCAACAGTTGTTATGAGGAGTAAATTAATTAACACATGTAAAGTGCCTAGAACAATGACTTAGATGTTCTAAACATTAAATGATGTGTCAATAATATACAGAATTCACACGCCAGCGGCCTGAACCAAATGAGGCCTGCAGGCGGGGCATCTGGAAAAGAACTAGACATTGAATGCCTTTGGACAGAATGTGTCCTCTCCCATCTGGCCTCAGGCCCCAGGACGGGGGTCTCTCACCCCCAGCCTGACTCATGCGTCCGTGTTACTTGCCTACTCTCTAAGCACTTGTGTTTGCTGGAGCATTTGTGGGTGGTGGATTGATAACAAGTGATCACCAATCTGAGGCTGGCTTCACCTGTGCCCACTTTCTCCCCCCAAGCCAGCCATATGGTAACTGTTGTTGGTACATCTGTCCCTCGCTCCAAGTTCTTTGAGTGCAAGACAATGTTTTATTCATCTTTGTGTCCCCAGAACCTCCCATAAACCCTGATGCTGCTCTATGCATCTCTGTATCCGAATGAACATGCCGGGGTGGTGGGCTCTGAGGAAATGTGAACACCATGGGGCTCGAATGTGCAGGCCAGACCCGGGGTGCGTGTCAAGGGTGTGGCAGTTGTGTGGTAACACAATGGCGTTCAAGAAACTAGGCTGTTGGGCACTGCTGCAAAGCAGGGTGTGAGTGAGGAAGGAAAGACAAATCACGGATGCACTCAGAGGTCTGGATTTTAAGAATGGGCATGAAGTTTGAAAATAAATACTTCGCAAATGGTCCATAATATGTGTATTTTGTGTATATGCTCACGGATATTATTTGCAGTATTTCTAGTGTAAACATTTCTTTGGATAAGCAGTACCTTTGAGTCAAATACGAGATAAAATGTCTTTATGCTTAGTTGATAAGTCTGAGGGCTGACTTTTGATTACCCAGTACAAATACTGTTTTCCTTTGAGTCACCCTTTTCTCATTAAACAGTCCTGCTTTGGTATACTGTGCGCTTTCCCTTTTTATTTTTAATCGTGATTAATTTTCCCAGCTGCTTAGTTGTATAATAATATCCTGTATGTTTAAAACACAGGCCTACAGATTGAATTTCTCAGAGAGCAAGTTAAAACCACAGGATCTCTTTTGCGGGGGCTACAAAGGTTTTTTAGGAAGTCAACATTAACGATTTGAGAAGTGATTTCACGATCTCTCATATTAATTCCTTGCTGCACTGGTTTTATCCTATATTAATCTTCTAGGTTGACAAATGAGTTGAGAAAGTTCTCATTTCAGTGAATCAACATAAAGACACGTCTTCCATTCCTTGTGAGGTCCTCCATGTGGTTGTTAGAAATCTGTTTGAGTCTTGGTTTGGAGTGTATAATACACTCTTTCCTGAGACAGATTTTTTTCCCCTGAGATTCTTTTTAAATTAATGTGGTTTTTTTTTCACAAGTCATGTACATGTACTCATTGCAGAAATAGTGGGAAAAAATAAATAGAAAAGTATTTAGAAAAAATATTTTAAAACCATCTATTTCTGCTCATTGCAGAAATACTGGGAAAAAATAAATACAAAAGTATTTAGGAAAAACATTCTTAAAATCAACTATAATTTTACCAGGTAAGAAAGGACTACCATTAACATTTCAGTCTATGTTCTTCCAATTTCTCCCTTGGCATACAAAATATACAAAATTGGTATATTCTGTGTGTTGTGTTTTAGTCTGCATTTTAGCTTAGTAATACAATGTAAAGTAATACAATGTAACAAGATATTAGAAAAATATTCTTAATTTTTATTCTATAGAACATTAGTGGGAATATGTTCTCTCTCTGATTTTGCAATGATATCTAAATTGCATCTAAGGCCCTCAGCCTTCTGAAGTCGACCTTTCCTTTTTTTTTTTAAAGCTTTCTTTTTTTTTATTTTTATTTTTTTAAAATATATATTTTTTGAGACCGCGCAAGCGGTGGAGGGGCGGAGAGAGGGGGACAGAGGATCTGAAGCAGGCTCTGCATTGACGGGATGACAGCGGTGAGCCTGACACTGGGCTCAAACCCACAAACCGCAAGATCATGACCTGAGCTAAAGTCAGATGCTCAACCAACTGAGCCATTCAGCCACCCCTTAAAATTTTATTTTATAAAGAGAAAGTGAGTGGGAGAGAGAGAAAGAGAGAGACAGAGTGAGAGACAGGATGTTAAGCAGGCTCCACATAGCACGGAACCCAATATGGGGCTCGGATCCCACAACCCTGGGATCATGACCTAAGCCGAAATCAGGAGTTGGATGCTCTGGGGCGTCTGGGTGGCTCAGTCAGTTAAGAATCCGACTCTTGGTTTTGGCTCAAGTCATGATCTCAATGGTCCATGAGTTCAAGCCCTGCATGGGCACTGTCAGCAGAGCCTGTTTGGGATTCTCTCTCTCTCCCTTCTCTGCCCCTTTCCCGCTTACGCTCGCTCTCTCTCTCTCTCTCTCTCTCAAAATAAAGAAATAAACTTAAAAAAAAAAAAAAGAAGAGTTGGATGCTCACCCGACTGAGACACCCAGGTGCCCTCCAACCTTTCCTTTAATAACCAAATAAAGTGGTATAGGATATCCCATGGAAGGTTCCATGAAAAGCCAGCATAATAACCTTTGTCAGTATTTATACGATTTCCAGGGTAGAATGGAATGCAGGATTTCTATACTTCTATCACTTCTCCATAAAGTTTGGTTTGCCTTTCAATTTCTTTTAGTATTTTTAAAACGATTTCTTTTAGTATTTTTGTGTTTTGATGTTTTCACATTTAAACTCACATGAATTTGAGGCAAGATGTGAAGTATGGATCCACACATAGTTGCCAAATTGAACCAATACCATCAGCCATGTTAAGCATATACTCAATATCCAAGTTGAATCTGAAGGGTAATTTAAATAATTTAGACGAGGTCACTTTTTAAAGGAATGTTCTGACTCCCTTTGTTAAAAATAGAAGATGCTTTGAGAATTGGGCAGTCACTCACAACACATTACACAGTTCTAAATCTTGACTGTTTTCTTTTTTTCTTGTGGTTTAGGACAGGTACAAAATAAAACAGGATTTTCATTTTGTTTCCTCATGGGCTAGCTCAGTTGTGAGCCATCGTAAGAGAAGTGGCATGCTGGGTCCTGGGCTTGACCAAGGAATGTGAGACGGACTAATAATAATTTAGCTCTATGCAAACGAATGTTCACTTAAATAAAATTTCATGATTCATTTGGTGTGGCTGGAGCTGGTTCCCATGAGGACCATTTTCACCACTCAAGGCACCGTCTTCTGAGGGAGTGGGACCCGTTTCTATTACTGGTTATGTGAGAAGATGCTTGTGGGACCTGTTATTTCCATGATGTTTAGTGTCTCATATAGACTGAGGCCCCACTGTTCAGCTCGCCTCTTAAACTAGTTCTAGGGGCACAAGTTCTTATTCTCTCCAGCTTTTTCATGAGCGTGCCTCTGTGTGTGTGTGGGGGGGTGGTGGTGCAGGGGGAATGGTGAGCAATAGATGACACTTACGTTGTGTTGCCTGAATGTCAGAGGCAAAATTACACCAGTATGTGCCTCACAATGTGTGGGCTCCAGGGGACCAACCCAGCTGGGTCCTGGTGAGAACTGGGGGTGAAAGACAGACACCGATTTTGCTCCCGCCAGAGGAAGACTTACTATTGCAACTAATCCCCAGTGCAGCTGCAGTGGTCCTGGCTCATGGAATGTTCCTAGAAAATACACCTAGGAGGATGGAGAAGCAGGAAGGAAGAAGAAATTGGGACAGGCATGGATCTGAGGGATGACTGCTTCCTGGAAAGGCTGCTCTCTTGTCCTGACCATGGAGTAGCCCTGAGAGGCCTGATTCTGCAGTTACCCAGAATGCCCAGCATATGGAGAGGTTGTTTCCTGGGGCAAAGGGCATTTTCTGGTCACTGGTAAATTTTCTCCCATAATTAAATGAAAAAAGAAAAAGGCATTTGGCTCTTCCTCCATCTTTTTTCTCTTTGTTCAAGGGAGAAAGGAGATTTTTAAATTTTTCAATCTTGATGCAAATTCCCCAGATGGGAATTTTTTTTTCCCCCAGTGACATTTCCATGGCACTTCCTGTTGGGAGTTTTATCTTCCTTGAACCAAAGAAACCACACTAGGGAGAAGAGAAAGTGGGTAAATGTTAAGTGTGACCCTATCTTAGGGAGAGGCCTCTTCATTCTGATTGTGAACATCAGCAATTTCCTGTGTTACCGCCGTCACTACATCATGCACATCACTGAGTGCATCCGTGGTTCCAATGCTCATTGTCTACACCTGGAATGAGTTGCCCAGGGAGTTAAAAAACAAAAAAAAAATTTGTTAGTCACTCAGCAAACTGGATGCTCTGTTAGGGGCTGGGGAAGCAAGGAGATCTATGGTGCCACGGCACCCCTTGTCCTGCTGACAGTGTGGTTTTATGAGCCAGCAAATTCTTCCCTTTTGCTTATGTGCGTTTGAAGTGAAGTTCTGTCACTCATAACCACAACAGTCTGGTCAACTGAGGGGCTTGAGCCTGAAGGAATGAGACGTATGTGACATATCCTTTGCTGAGTAAAAGGCACCACTGTCATCTTGCTGCTGTGTGACAGCAGTGGAGACCAAGTGTGTGCTTATGAGTTTGCACACGTGGAGATAAATGACAAACTTTCATCATAGCCACTGCACATGCGCTTTAGTTAAGGTAGGAAATTACCTACAGATGTTGAATGTACATAGTATTACTCAGCCAGGAAAGAGAAGTTAGGCGAAATAGGGGAGTTTCCGGAAGGTAGAGCAAAATTTTGGCCAATTGTTTTTGAAAACATCAGTGAATGTGGAAACATTTTTGTAAATCCAGATTTTCATCATTTTGGTTTTCTTAAAGTGAGTGCCTCCCCTGTCGTGGGTTGCTGCCCCCTATTTGGGAAAGGAAGAAAGGAGTTATCAGTTGAGGCAGATAAGATGCAGTCAGTATCAATTTATAATGAAAGTGAAATACATTTTATTTTAAATCTTTGCTTTTGACAAACTAACTCCAATATAAATGCAATGTTTATATCTAAATATTTAAAGGACCAATAGGTCTGATTAATGGACTTTTTTAAATTGTGAGATTTGGTCATAACCCTATCTTGGAATATATTCCATGGGCAACGGAAAAGACTATGTATTCTGGTGTTGTTGGGTACAAAATGCACCATTTCCTTCTGGCCTCCATGGTTTCTGATGGGAAATCTGCTATCATTCAAGTTGTTTTTATTCCATATAAGGTATTGCTTCTCTCTGCTTTCAAGATTCTTTTGTCATAGTTTTTTTAAATAAGTTATCAATTTTCTTATACTCAGCAGGCATAAAATTACACTGAAATAAATAGAAGTACAAACACTATATTCAGTTTTGAGAAATCCGATGTGGTATGGATTTCTTTGGTTTATCCTGTTTCTGATTTGCTTACATCTTGAATCCGTAGGTTTCTGTCTTTTGCCAAATTTGCAAAGTTTTCAGCCATTATTTCTATAAGAATTTTTTTCAGCTTTGTTCTCTTTCTCCTCTCCTACTGGGATTTGGGTGACATAAATATTAGATTTTTTTGTTATGGACCCACAGGTCCCTGAGCCCCTGTTGTTTGTTCCTTCTTCCTTCCTTCCTTCCTTCCTTCCTTCCTTTTCTTCCTTCCTTCTTTCCTTCCTCTAGTCTATTTTCTCTTTATTATTCAGATTGGGCAATTGATATTACTGTATATTCCAGTTCATTGATTTTATTTTCTCTGGTCCCTGCATCCAACCACTGAGTTAACTTTAGTTACTGTATTTTTTAGTCCTTAAGTTTCCATTTGGTTCTTCTTTATATCTTCTTATTTCTGTACTGAGACTATACTTCCTTACTTGGACTTTCAATGTTTTCCTGTTCCAAGCATGTTTGTAATCAGCTTTCTAAGGTGGCTTTTTTAGAACCTTTGTCAGGTAATTCTACCATCTCTGTCATTTTAGTGTTGGCATCTATGGATGATATTTTTTCTTCTGAGATTTTTGTAATATTTGGTATATGAGTGGTTTTCAATAGAAGAGCTGGACATTTTGGATATGATGAGAGTCTAGATCTGGCTTGTACCTTCTGTTTTACTGGTTTTTCCGATGCCAATCTGGCAGAGGAAGAGAGGAGCACTGCCTTGTTACTGCCAAGGTCAGGGAGTGTGGGGGTGAGGGGGCAGGAGTCCCCATTCACCACTTGACCTGTGTTCACACTGGAAGGGTTCCTAGTTACTTCTGGGCAGGGATGGGAGTTCTACATACCATTGGGCATTCACTCATACATACCACCCTGGCTGGGAGGGGCAGAAGTGCCTCATCACCACTGACACCACAGGAAGGTGGCCTCATTACCTCTGGGCAGTGGCGAGAGTCCTGATTCTCCACTAGGCCTCCTTTGACACCACTCCAGCAGGGAGGGGGAGAGGCACCTTATCACTGCTGTCTGTGGGTGGAGTTCAGACTCCCCATGTGGTCTCCACTGACACTGTGGTGGCAGGGGCCTTGTAACTGTCATGCGGGGATAAAAGTCCCAGCTCCCTCTGGCCTTCTCTGACAGCACCTCAGCGTGTGTGTGTGTGTGTGTGTATGTGTGTGTGTGTGTGTGTTGCAGTTGGAGCCCTTTGATGTATGTAGCCTGGTGAGGCAGGAAGTCTAGGCTCCTGATCCCCTCTTTGCTGCTGTGGGTGGGAGCGGGGCCACCGTTTTTCCTGTGGTTTTTAGCTGGAGCAAGTGGTTACTGTCTAAAAGCTTTAGTCTTGTTAGGCTGCCCCTTTCCTGGACTTCTGATTAGAAAGAACAGGCTTTGGTTGGGGAGTTTTTGTTTGCTCCTGTTGGTGTTCCTAGGTTGCCAGCTTCTTCAGCTAGAAGTCTGGTGTATATGAAGCTAAAAGAAAACTCAGAGGACTCGTCACCAGGTTGTGCCTTGGATCCCATAGTCTCTAGTCTGTCTGCCTTCTCTCCACCTTTCAGAGTCTTCTCATGTCTTTTTTTTTTTTTTTTTGAGAGAGAGAGAGAGAGACAGAGAGAGAGAGAGAAATTGAGAGAGAGATGGTGCAAGAGAGGGGCAGAGAGAGAGAGAATCCCAGGAGGGGTAGAGAAGGGGGTGGGGAAGAGAGAGATATTGAGAGAGAGAGAGAGAGAGAGAGAGAGAGAGAGAAAGAGAGAGAGGGAGGGAGGGAGAGGGAGAAAAGTGGGGCTCACCAATGTGGGGCTCGAGCTCACCCGATGTGGGACTCGAATTCACAAACAGTGAGATCATGACCTGAGCCGAAGTCAGATGATTAACGACTGAACTACCCAGGCTCCCTCAGAGTTTTCTTATGTCTTATACATAATGTCCAAGGTTTTTAGTTGTACTTAGTGGGAGCATTAGGAAAAAACACATCTAACTCCATCTTCCTGGAAGTGGAAGCCAAGCTATATTTTAAAAGTATTAGCTGGCTTCATGTTTTTAGAATTGTCCAGAGACCCATTTCCCCCTGTGTGTTAACCTCCCCCACCAGAACAGTGTCTGCCACATGGTAAGAGCTTCATAATATTCAGTGACTGAATCGCCACGTTACCTATGAGAAAATTTAGGAAGTTAAGTAATCTCTCCCAGGTCTCACGGCCAGTAATAGGAAGAAAGGAAGAGCGGAGATCTGAACTAGGGCATTCTGATTCCAAAGCCCAGGCTCTCAGAAGCATCACTAGGGCACTTGTGAAATTCAAGGCCCCTTTTGTTCTCTCAGGACAAAGGACAAGTGAGAGGGAGCCTCCACTTGAGACAGCAACAAAGTGACAACATGACACTTTTCTATTGAATTAACAATGTCCTTGCATTTGCAAGAAAATGTCCAATGCTGTCATCTCTCTTTCCTTCCAGTCACTGCCAAATTTCCTGTCTAGTGTCCCAATTACTCCTTAGGTCCCGTGCAAATGGGATTCCGCTGCCATTTCTCTCCTGCAGCTACCCTTTCTTTTCAGCCCCCAAGCCAAAAACAACAGTGTCTTCCCAATTCTCACCCTTTTAAATCTTTCTGCGGGGTTTCCTAATGCTGCTCACCACTTCCCCTAGTCTGTACCCCGAGTCTTGGCTCTCACAGACCTCTACTTTCTGGGAGTCACCATTATCCTGCTGCTTACTACCTGTCTCCTCTTTCAGCCCCATTCTTCCAAGGGCAGTCTCATCCTCAAATTGCTTACCCACGCCCATGGCCTCAACAAGACTGCAAATACACTCATTCATTCACTCACTCGCTCACTCCCTCATTCCTTTGTTCAATGTTCATTTTTTGGGCACCTGCTGAGTAGCAGGCACTGTTCTAGAGCAGGGAACAAGGTAAGGTGGCCATTCTCAGGGAACTTATATTCTAGTGGAAGATACAGAGGGTAACAAAGAGCAACAAGTCATGGACTTAGTTATGGAGCCAGATGACATTTCACCAATATTAATCAAACCTGTAAACTTTTGTGTGCACCGTCACAATGATTTATTAGATTCTAAAATTACTGAGGGTAAGAACTGTGTTATTTCCGTAAGACTAATGCTATCACCTTATATTTATTTATATTATGGTTTGCTTTACAAATATGCTTTCACATAGCTGGTGATTTTAAAAATCGTTTGAATTCTTAAATATTAGTTTTTTCTAAGAACTTTATTTACAAATACTTCAAACCAGTTGAGTGTGTGCTTGATGTTACACAATGACTTTGAAACCTGTCTAGCCAGTCACATACTAGCCACACATTCTGGGACAGGCTTAACTTCTCTGCATCTTCATTATTCTTGTCGCCAGGAGCTCCTTAATTTGTGAACCTCATGCCCACACAACAACTCAGTTCGAGGCAGGTGTCTTGAGGGTCCTCTGTGTCCTAAGGAGGGGAGGGCCTTTTTTTTTTTTTTTTTTTTAAATCCAGAGAGACACTGGATATAGAACAAGAACATGGCTCTAGATCAAGGCAGCTTGAATATATGTGCTGGCTCCTTCACTTCCTAGTGTTTGACCCCTAGCAAGTTATTTAACCTCTCTGTGCCTCAATTTTTTCATCCATAAGATGGGGTAATGATAGTGCTTACTCCCTAGAACTATTGTGAAGATTAAATGAGTTAACACTAGCACTGTGCTACAAGTGTGTTTGCCATTTTAATCTATCCATATACACACCTATCTCACTTTCAAAGAAAACTGGGTCGCTGTATTTTATCTGTTGGAATCTTGCTGACATTAAGGTTTGAATCTGGACTTTTTTATCTTGTATGCTTTAATGATTTCAGGTTATCAAACAAATAATTTTAAGAGAAGAAATACATTTTTATCTCTTTTGACCTCAGAGAATGAGCTTCTAAAAATAAATGCTATCTACTTTAGATTATGAAAAAAAGATATATATACATGTACATATATACACATATCTATATATAAACAAAAGAAAAAGCACATAAAAACCCATTAATTCAGAAGCTATATTTAAAATAAATAGGCCAGATGGCAGGTAATTAAGATACACTAAAACTGCTAATGTCACACATAAGGATTAAAATGTATCAACAACCAGAAGCTGGGCAGAGAACTTGTGGTGTCATAATTCACTTCTATAAGCACTTTGCTGTGTAACTCACCTGCAATTAAAAACAGAAAAAGCCTCTCCCACTCTTCTCCTTTTCTCAGGTCTGTGATTTGGAAGCATATCTCTCATGACTTTTCCCCCCTTCTAATCACTTTCCCTCTACTATTTGTCTGAATCAGAGGAAGGAAATAACAAAGCAACAAGCAGTAAAAAGCACTTTCTATTACAGGGAAACAAAACTGGTGATAATCCAGATCCCCTAGAAGTGAAATCTATACTCCATGGCCAGCATAACCCACTCACTTGGTGTCTGTTAGCACCGTATAGCTATTTGAAAGCCTAAGGCAGACTTCACCAGCCCAGCGACCGGTCAGCCAGCCAGCATCACAGTGTCCCACGCCACCACCGAGAGCTGTCCTGGGGGCTCTGGGCCTGCAGGGGGATTCAAGAGGTTGGCCATTCTCCGGAGCTGACCCCATGGCCTTTGCAGCTTCTCTGTGAGGGTCTCAGGGGTCCTGCATCCTGCACATCCTAAAAATAGCCAGCCTGGCTCCATTTGGCTCTAAGTAGTTCCTGGCAGAATTCCTGCAGAAAGGAGTTTGAATGGTGGTAGAGATGTGTCCCTTCTACTTTCAGAGGTGGTGACTGGGTCTCCTGTGGGAATCTTAAGGAAAGTGGGCTGAAGGCCTTCCTGGTCCCGGGCTCAGATCCAGCAATGCCCGGAGGCACCTCTGAGCCAGCTGTGCCTACTGCCAGCCCCATGCCTGGGCCTTGTTTGAGGCTGAGCAATGAGCTATATTGGCAGAGAGTTCAGTGCCAGTCACGAGGGGTTTTCTTGCTCCTCACATCCGCTTCTTTCAAGTCTTCTTTCATTCAGCACAGACTGGTTTTATCTTCAAGGGAAAGGAGTCACAAAAGATGCTGGTTTCCACCTCAGCAATCTTTAACCCCTCTTCCCCAGAAGCTAATCTTTGTTTGAATCTCTGCACCAGCACAATGCCCTTCTCAACGCTCAATAAAATTATAGTTTCTTTTCTTTGCATAGCTCCTGCCTTGCCCATCCTGGCCATTTGCTAAGACCCAGGGCCTTCCTGCTTGGCTGACCCCACTTTGCAGCCCTACCTGGACCTGCCCAGGGCTGCTCCCCCTGCTAGAACCCTCTCAACCCCCATCAGAATCGAACTATCTTTTGTTCCACTCCCTAAACGTCTTATTTTCATCGTTGAAGCCACCATATCCTTTATAGTAATCTACATTTTATAGTACATTTTGAGTGGCATTGGGTATCCGTTAGTACTGAGTTAACCTTGTGCCAGAGGCCTTCGATGCCAAATAAAGCTGAGATTTTGGGAGTGTCCAGGCAGTTGGGAAGGGGAGCTCAACTGACTGTGCGTCTCAACTCACAGGTGTCTTCTATTAGGGCTCAGAAGCCCTGGCCAGCATTTCCTTTTGAAGAGAGACCTTTGTGATAGGCCCAGCCTCTTGCCAGAACTTTCCAAGACAAAGAAGACCTTGATGCTCCTGGCTCTGCAGCAAGGCAGAGCAAAACAGCCAAATGGGCATTACGGGGACACAGGTGACTACGCTGTCTTGACTGGCCAGCCTGAGCCCAGGTGCGTCTGCACGGTGGTGTAACCCACTGCTCATTCAGGCCTGTGCTGCAGGATGGCAGTGTCCAGAAGTTCTATCACGGAAGGCCCCAGAACAAGGGTGACTACAAATAACCTTCAGAGGCAGCAAGAAATCGGTACACAGCAGTGAGGACAGCAGGTAGGAGGCACTCTGAAGAAGAGCCAGGCCCCAAACGGTGAGGAAAAACGTGGCTGTGTTTCTATACTTCTGGAGACCAGCCCTGTTTCCACCTGGTTTCCCTCCCAGACCGCCAGAGCCCCTAGAGGAGAGATGTGGGGCCAGTCTGCTTTCCATGGCAGGGGAGAGGGGGGAGCAATGCCCGGGGGCCACTCCGAGGTGCAGACGCCAGCATGATCCCACGAGAGCCTCCAGGTGTGAGCTGGCCATCCCAATTCTGCCTTGCTCTACATGCTCTGTCACCTCTCCTGGTCAGGGGTCTCTTTCTCTGCCCGCCCCTTCAAGGTTGCCCTTTCCCGGAGCCCTCTCCTTGCACTCCTTCTTGCTGATTCCATCCATAGCCATAGCTCCCTTTAACACTTTCTCTGGGCATCTTTTGTATAACATTTAAAATAAAAAATGGGTCTGAATCTGACCAGGGCTTCCAATTTATAGGCCATACAGGGGACACAGCTACATGTTAAATCACACCTAGGGAATATAACCAGCGAAATCAGGAGCATGGAAAACTCTATGGGCGAAGAACTCCATTTCTCCAAAAATAAAGGGAGAGGATGGTGGGGTGGGGGTGGGGGTGGGGAGAGAGAATCCACAGAGTAAAAGAGACTTAAAAGCCTATCAAACAATCCCAGTCTATGCTCTCAAGTGAATTCTGATTCAAATAAACTGTTTTCTTTTTTTTTTAATGGAAATTTGAACCTGACTTGGTATTAATAATATAGCACTCAAATTTTAAGGCATAATAATGGTATTGTGTTTATGTTTTTTAAAAAAGAGTCCTTATCTTTTGAAATTCATACTGAAATATTTATTATGAAAGACATGATGTCTGGAATTTGCTTCAAAATCAATGCAGGGAGAAGTGAGTGCAGGTTGAGAGAAAATGAGATGGACCATGATATTGTCATTGTCAAGGCCGAGTGCTGACATTATGTTCTCATTATGTTCTTTCTACTTTGGTCTATTTTTTAAGTTCTCCATAATAAAAAGTTAAAAAATGAAAAAGAAAGAAAAATGGAAAGAAAAGGCTATATTCCAGCTAATCAGTCTCAATCCTTGCCAGGGCTACATACAAGTATATGGAGATAACCTGGGATGACTTTTGGTTACTGGCTTGCGTGGCTTTTTTGGTGTGCTCTGACCCCTAAGTGGGTTGATCTTTGACCTGGTTTGTTTTTTGTTTTTTGTTTTTGAAAGAGGATGTAAGTGAGCAAGGGGCAGAGAGAGAGAGGGAGAATCCCACAAGGGGGTGAGAAAGAGAAAGGGAGAGGGTGAAAGAGAGGGGGGAGAGAGAGAGAGAGAAAGTGGAGCTCACCCAAAGTGGGGCTCATGCTCACTCAATGTGGGACTTGAACTCACGAACTGTGAGATCATGACCTGAGCCAAAGTCAGATGCTTAACGACTGAGCCACCCATGCACTCTGTCCAAAGTCCCCAATTTCTATTAATTTCCTCTGCAGCTATCACAGACTAGAGCCAGACTATTGAGCCATCTTCAACTCCCCAGTCTTCTCCTCTCCATATATCCACGGATCTCCAGGAATCCATGGATTCTTCTTTCACAGTGTCGCTCAGACTCATCTCTTCCTTTTCACTCCTACAGTGATCCTCCAATCCCAGGTGTGGATTCTTTCTGTCCTGTGTGCATTTAACTTCCTCACGAGTTCCAGCCCTTGGTGTCATCTCATCACCCTTGGCCATTAGAGAGTGCCATTAGATCAAGAGCCTCAGGTTTAGTCTGGAGCCAAAAGAGGGGGAATCATGATGTAGGCACTGCAACCCCCAAACTCCTACCCTGACAATCTCAAAGTAGTCTTGTTCAAAGGAACTTGGAATGATGTTTATCAGGCAGCCAACAAGAAGGGCTCCACACCTCAAATAGAGTCTAACGTGTAAAACATTGTTTCTCAATACATCCTTCACCAATTGTTGACAGGTCCACAACACCCCAGACCTGGATGATCAACAAGCAGAATCCAAGGTCAAAAGGATCCCATTTGAGTGGGTCAACAGACCAATGAAAGAACTCATATGACAGAAGGAAGACCCAGAGATTTCTGCTAATTTCTCTAGTGTGCTCTAGAGTAGAGCAATAATACATCAGGTTTTCTAAACCAAGGACATAAGATTTGACAAATCATTTTCAGATTTGCCCATTCATATGAACTTTGTACAAAAGTGTACGAAAACCATATTAAGTTAGATACTTAAAAGTCATCTTTATTAAGGAAAACTTACATTAAATGAAATTGGAACCATCCAGGAAAATTCAAGCTATGGGGTCACCAGGACCAAACAGCCTCAAAATGCTTGAAGATAAAAATAATTTCTTTGAGGCCCCCTAACAGACAGACATTATTTTATCAGCCTAGATTAGCACCCCCTTTTTTGAGGAGGGATTTTCTCCTTCCCAGGTCAATCATAAGCCTCTCTTGAGGCAGGGCTGGGTAAATGGACCAGTGTTTCCCTAGAATTTTCTAGTTGGTTCTGGTAAGGAAGCGTTCTCTTTCCTCGTTGGAGGAGATTAAGGATGTAGCATCCAGGTTGTGGGGCTTGTGCAGCCAGCCAGATGTGAAGGACTGGCATTCCTGGTTCTAAGCACGACTGATGCCAGCTGCATCCCTACCTCTCTAGTGACTTGGGCTTAGAAAGCTTTTTGTTTTAACTGGTAGCATTAGGGTTTTTTTTGTTTTGTTTTGTTTTGTTTTGTTTTTTTTGGTCAATTACCATAAGAGACTCTCTGACAAACACAGATCAGTGATAGTGTGAGCAGGGCAAAGTAACCACATGAAATCAAAACAATAAAAGAAGAGAGCTACTTGCTGGGGTCTCCCAGAAGGCCAGTGGAATGACTCCAACTCTTTAAAAGTTTTAAGCAAGGGTAGTGACTTACACCTCCTAGAAAATGACCTTTTAACTCATAAAAGGAGCGGATTTTATTTATTTATTTAGAGAGAATGAGCATGCATGTTGAGTGGGGGAGGGGCAGAGAGAGAGAAAGAGAGAGAGAGAGGGAGGGGGAGAGAGAGAGAGAGAGAGAGAGGGAGAATCCCAAACAGGCTCCAAGCTCAGCAGCTCAGCATGGAGCCCAACACAGGGTTCAATCCCACTACCCTGGGATCATGACCTGAGCCAAAATCAGGAGTTGGATGCTCAACCGACCGAGCCACCCAGGTACCTCTAAAGGAGTTAATATTATTTTATTAAAAAAATTTTTTTAATGTTTATTTATTTTTGAGAGAGGGTAGAGAGGAGGAGGGAGGGAGAGAGACAGCATGAGAGGGGGAGGGACAGAAAGAGAGGGAGACACAGAATCTGAGGCAGGTGCTAGGCTCCGAACTGTCAGCACAGAGTCCGACACAGGGCTTGAACCCACAAACTGTGAGATCATGACCCGAGCCGAAGTCAGACGCCTAATCAACTGAGCTGCCCAGCGCCCGTAAAGTATTCAATTTTAGAATGAGGCCTCCATGATTCTGTTACCTAATGTTACATCATGAGAAAGATCAACCTTTGACCAGAAAGAAGCAAGTTCCCCCTTGCCCCTGCACAATTCACAATTTTCTCAAATTCTTAATAAAAGCTGCACATCTTTAGGCAGAAGCTGTCTAATGCCAGATTTTTCACTAACATTCAAATGCCATTTGCCTCAAGTTCTTCCACTGCTCATGACCTCTCAGGGCAGCTGTGTCGCTTGCAGAGTAATTTCCAAATGCCTAGCTGGGCACTCAGGGCTTCTAGAATTGGGTGTGACCTTCAACTTCATTTCCCACAGCTCAACAAAATAAACATCTTACACTGACCATGCTATTCTCTGCATTCCTTCACGCTGGTCCTGCTCACACCCTTTCTACCGCATGGTTTAAGCTACTGACTGTGAAACCAGTGTGAGGTGCTTTGTTGTGGCTGCCCTGCGCTAGCCAACCTACAGAGAGGGCTAACATACAGGGAGGAAGCAGGGCAGCAAGCGCAACAGAGACCGGCAAGCACTAGGACAGAAGGGGCATCTACCCCCGGAGTGGAAGTTTCCCAGGGAGAGTTACTCTGGGTTGTAAAGCTCTTTGGAAGTGCCTGCCCTCCAAAGGAGCCCAGGGGCAGTGGTCTTCTGTGTACTTCACCTTCCTACTTCCGCCCCATACAACCAGGTCAAGGGCCTTGGAGCCTGTATCAGGTGCATGCCCGACCCAGGGAGATGAGCTTTGGACAGTGGGCCACTGAGCAAGCCCATCTCCCTTAGCAGGGGAGCTGGTGGAGTGGGGGGAGGAAGCCAAGAGCTACTGAATGAGACCACAATGGCTACTCGTAAAACAAACTCACGAGGTGCAGAAGAGGTCAGAATAAGCAGTCAGGCAGGCGGAAGGAGCCAGTGGGGAGAACCAGAAGTGGAGGCGGGAGCCGACGGTGCAGTGGGGCCGCTGGGCAGCAGTGGGCTATGAAGGCTCCTCTGGGACCTGGTGCCCCTGATGCTGGTTCTGCTGCCACCATGGAGCCTGGTTAGTGTCTTCATTTCTTTTCCCAGGAATGGAAGGGAGAGAACTTCCCATGTGGCTAATTACTTCTGAGACATGGGTCCCTTTTCATGTCCTTCCCAGATTCAGCACACTTGGAGGAACTAGCTGAATGATCAGAGACGGGAGGCAACGGCCAGGCCATCTGACTCACCATGCCCTTCCCACCCCTTCCTGTGCCTTCCCTCCACCTGGTAGGCATTTCCTTCCTGTCCCATCTTTTGTGGGGAGCATTGCCTTCCCTGGGCAATCCTCCCACACCTGGGGCAGCACACATCCTCCCTTGTACCTTGATGTGTCCCAGTTGTGACTATTTTGATAATCTGATTATTGGTAATCAGTTAATTGTTGTAAAGCACAATTTCTAGGGGGACAGAGTCCACTTTTGCACTTAGTATCCCCAGGACTTAGCATAGTGCCTTGTACACAGTAGGTTCTCGGTACATATTCATTGAGTGATGGACCGATAGGTACCGATTATGCACATAAGGAAAGATGAAGCGATTTGCTTAAAGTCACACATCCAACAAGTGACCTGAAGGAAAAGTCAGGTGAATGCTATGTAACCAGCACTTAGGTATTGCAGAGTATGAGTCTGGAGTTCTCCCTTGTCCAGCAAGAGAGCAGACACAGAATTGAATATGAGAAAGGCTACTGTCCAGGAGGAGACAAGAACCCCCAACAGGGGTTTCGTCTCTGTATTTATTGAGCTCACAAGATATTACCCACATGGTGAACGTGAAGAAAACAAGATCTTACGCACGTGATGAACGTGGAGAAAACAATCAGACAGTAATAATTGACTTGTATGTGTAAGAAGCAAAGGGTCTGGAGGGCAAGTGGAGTTTGTAATCAAAGTACAACAGTATACTGGTGTCAGATGGAAAGTAATTTCCTGCGATATAACAAGTACTCGTGATCCCATTACAATGTCTCGCTACCTAACCTTGGGCACTTCTGCCCCGTGGTGGTCGCTTTCCACCCTAAGCATTTTTTCTGCCCCACGTATGTAAGTAGAACCTATTTCCCCACACTTAGGCAAACACACAGGCACACACATGCCCCCAAACCCACCAAACCCTGCGGCGGACCCTTTCTCAAAAGAATACATTATGATTAGAGTAATTAACTGACCGACGGGGGAGGGGGGGCAGAGAAACCAATTTTTGTAAATGCACTTGGGTACCTATCGTGGGAGTGAGCTTTTACAACAAAATTCCACAGAAATAGAATTTGAGGAAGTACTGGGGAACAAAGGGAATATATTTAGAGGCTGTTTTCCTTTTATAGATCTTATTTTAAGTATAGTATATAGGCTCGGGGCCAAGCAATGCTGGTTTAGATCTACTTGATGATCTCTACACTAAAAACTCCACTGCTTGGTCTTGAATCACACTTGATAAATGTGCAGTAACATTACAATACCATCTGACAACTCCTTAGCAGCATTTTGGTCAGAGAGATTTCTGATGACCCCTAGTAACTGGGATCAGATTTGCAGCACAAAAGCCTATTAGCTGTCACGTGCAAACTGGACAGAGATCTTGGCAAACTAATGCTTGCCTTCAGGATCATCCCGGGGCCAACCTGACCCATAAAATTCCCTTAGATTATGTGATTCTAAGAATGAGAAAAACTAGATTTTGATCTGAGTTCAAACACTTTCACTACTCAAAAGGAATCTGGGGCTATCTTTTCCCATGTCTTTTCATTCCATACTTTACAAAAGACCCAAAGAATGAGAAAAATCCTATGAACCCTGGCTCAGAGAATCGCAAGAGAATGAGACACTGTCGCTAAGGTGATAGAAAACCTCATCCAGGAGGTTCATAAAATCAGACAGGCAGTGGTTGAGAATGGAACCCTCTAGATACTACACAGGCCTCTCAAGGTAGAACATAGGTCGTCTTTGAAGAGTGTTGTACCTGCCTTCCTATAAACCTCTTCAGAATCTTCAGCATTATTAAAAAAATCTGAGGGACAAACATGGAAATCAGGAGGTTAGGTAATTTCGCTAATACCCCTGTATCTGGTTCTCCAGGCTCAGATCGGGGATGGAACCTGTTTCCTTGGCGTAATTTTGAGTAAATTGGCTCTTGGTTTAGAAATGGATAACACACCCTGATCATAATCTATTCTGCTACTGTCTGTGTTGCAGTATTCAAATGCGTGACCTCCAGAGACCAGATGCTAGCGCACAGCCACTGCCCTGTCAGAGAAGCAACAGTTTACTGGGCAACAGAAGGAATGAGAAGCTTCCTTTCATTTGACTTTGGGTTATGTTCTCTAAACTGCCTTTAGATCAACCCAGATTATGCGGAAGATCTGGATTTCACAGAATACTGTCCTATGGGCTGACACTGTCTGCTCTTGGCCAAAATGGAACTGAAAGAGAAACACCTGACTGATACTTCACAGTAAAAACCAGCTCAAATTGAAAAAGAAAAAACAGCGGCCCTACCTTTAACCACATCGGGAGGACAGACAGATAAGGGCAGCTGCAAAATAGAAAATATTTTTTTTTGTCAAGGCTGTAAAATGCCACAATAACCCTTTCTGTGAATGCTGATTCCTATCAATGACGCCCCCAGACCTACCGCGCTATTTACACTTATCACTGTGGATAGCCCATTGCTCAGCCACAAACAGCACTCAATTCTTAGTTAATCTCAGCTTCTCCTAATGCTGCCTGAGAAACAGCAATCAATCCGGAAGCGGCCCCTTCCCTTACACCCCACTCAGAATTCTAAGGAAAAAGCTTCCTTCCTTCCTGTGGTGCTCTGGAGCGCCCTCCCTCGCTGCAATCAGGTCTTAGTACATCCTGGTGTCCCCCCACATGAAGTCCATGGCTGTAAGGTGGTCACCGCCATTGCCTGAGGGGAGGGGTGTGCTATTTTCTGGGCGACCGGTGGCAGTTTTGGGGGGGGGTTACCAGAGGCCAAATAAAACATTTCATGCTTACACCTTCCCCTTTCTACAATGTTTATTCCTGTTTCTGACTGCTTCTTTTTGTAGGAGTCCATATTTCTGCTATTCAGATTCTTCATCCCCATATCTGATACTTGGTACTTTTTTTTCTTTCTTTCTTGGAGTAAGACATTCTGTTCCCTTTTATATTTCCCCTAAAATCCCCTAGGCCTTTTCCTCATTCTATCATTTGGTTATGACAGTTGCTCCTTGCACTTTTCTGGCTGCTGTTTCATTTCTCTGCCTTTGTGTCCTTGACCTATGCCTTTCTTTAAAAAATTTAATGTTTATTTGTTTTTGAGAGACAGAGAGATAGAGCGTGAGCGGGGGGAAGGGCAGAAAGAGGAGGCACAGAATCCGAAGCAGGCTCCAGGCTCTGAGCTGTCAGCACAGAGCCCGACGCGGGGCTCGAACCCACGAACCATGAGATCATGACCAGAGCTGAAGTCGGCCGCCCAACCGACTGAGCCATCCAGGCGCCCCGACCTATGTCTTTCATTTAAACATCTGCGCACCCGTATACCTGCTTACTGTTTAAAACCGTTCTTTGGCTTTCTGCTTAAGTGTTTTTATTTTAAAACATTTTAAAAACATTGCTTACCATTATGTACTTCCTTGAAAAGAGATTCAAGTATCCTTCCCTTGTCCTTTTATTTTACTTTGCATTTCTTGGTAACACACGGTTGCCAAGTGCTGGGTAACGCTGACCGCCCCCCAACCCCCGGCCTTTGAGGCCCCCATTTCCACTCTTAACCGCAGGAGCCGCAGCGAGGCAGCGTCTTCCGATTTGGATTTCACAACCTCCAGTCTTTCTTGCACATTCAGTTCAGGGGCGGGGAGTGGCACACACCGATTACAACAAAACGCCGTTTCTCAAGACTCCCCTCGCCCTAGTGGAAAGCCCAGCGTCGCCCCGGGGCGTTGGGAGAGGAAGGCGACGCTCACCAGCCCTGCCCCGCAGGGCGGAGTATCCCGTCTGCACGCGGGGTCTCCTCGCAGGTGCCTGCACTTGCGGCCCCGCGACGCGCAGCGCCCCCTGCAGCCCTCCCTGCTGCAGGGGCCCTAGAGGCCAGGGCGCCAACCTGGCTTGACGGCCTCTACCAGCTGCGATCACTCTCTTACCTCTGCCGCAGACTGGCCCATCCTGGCCCATCCTGGACCCCTAGAGCCCTGGCAGGACTGGAGAGGGACAGGCATGCACATTAGATGGAGTCCCAACGTGACGCCTCGCCCACGCTAGGTTCTTTCTGGAATCCTCGGCGCCCCCCCCCCCTCCCCCGCCGCCCCAGAAAATGGAAGTGGAAGGATCAAAGTCGTTACCTTCCCCCAAGTTGTGCAAGATCTGAATATTCTGTTGCGCACTGTCTGGCTGGATTCTGCTCCTTTCTACCTCGATTTCACTCAGTTCCCACCCCCACGACACACCCAACCCCGGACAGTCTCCCTCACCTTGTAACCCCCCCCCCCAAGGGTGGGTCTGCAGCGGCAGCTCCTCTTCGCCAACTCCCCCTTTTCACGGTGCAGCACTGGAGATTCTGACTCTGCTACTCACACAGTGACCTAAGGCTTTGGCTTCAGAAATCGGTGTAAGGTTATCTTCAGCCAAATCACTTTGCTTAAGATCCCTCTGAAATTCCCTTCCAGTGTCACTTTGTATAGAAGAAAGGTACATACCTTATCAACTATTTAGGAGAGAAAGGGAGTGGGAGTTGCCAATATTCTTACTTTTCATATGTCATAACAGAATTTTTTCCCTCTACGATTTGTATCTCCAACCATCCTCTTAAACCTCAGAGCTTTAGTGCTTTTATACTGGGTGGAAACAGTCGTTCTCAGGAAGTTTCAGTATGGCTGTGCCCCACTCGCTCCCTCAAAACCCAGCAGTACCCTCCATGGGAGAGATGGGATGTGCCACACAGACCGGCAAGGGGCACCTGTCTTCCCAGCCGGTGGTACTTCCTATCTTGGGGGTGGGGTGAGGTTAGTCAGCTCACAGCCTGGGATCATTTGCTTGTTCAGTTCAGTGTGGGGTCAGCTGGGCTCAGAGTAAGCTTCTTTATCATGTGTGCTTTTTGTGAAAATATTTTTAAAAATCTTCTTTTTTAAAGTTTATTTATTTACTTTTGAGAAAGGGAGAGCACAAGCAGGAGAGGGGCAGAGAGAGAGAGAGAAGGAGAGAGAATCCCAAGCAGGCTTCACACTGTCAGCAAAGAGCTGGACTCAAGGCTCAAACCCACAAACTGTGAGATCATGACCTGAGTAGAAATCAAGAGTCAGACGCTTAACCAACCAAGCCACCCAGGCACCCTAAAAAATACTATTCTTCTTTTTTTTTAATTTTTAACATTTTATTTTATTTTATTTTTGTGTGAGAGAGAGACAGAATGTGAGCGTGGAGGGGCAGAGAGAGAGAGGGAGACACAGAATCTGAAGCAGGTGCCAGGTTCTGAGCTGTTAGCACAGAGCCTGATGCAGGGCTCAAACCCACAGGCTATGAGATCATGACTTGAGCCGACATCAGATGCTCAACTGACTGAGCCACCCAGGTGCCCCTGAAAAATACTATTCTTAATTAACTTCGCAATAGTGAGGCCTGTGCTTTGCGTTTAAATATTCCTGCTACTTATCCCACTATTGTGCAGTTTACTGTCCTTTCCTACTGGTTGGGTAAATATCTGCCACCCTGGTCCCCGACCATGGGCTCTTCCCAGCCCTTCCTCTGGGATATCTTCCCCTACCTCCTGTGTCCTGGCACAGTGTGAGGGCTCCAGGACCTTGTGCCTCAGCAGGTGTCATCTTCAGATTGGTTCTTGTGGGAAGTTCTTGTTATGTATTTCAGATTACACGAGAGTTTACCCAATGGGCCCTCCTTTCCCAAATAACCCATTGTGGTAGGGGAGAACCCTCTGCACTGTCTCTCTGCACAGGAAGTGGCCCTCTCTATATCACACTGGAGTTTTTCCATCTTGAGTCCCCATCTCCAGAATGTCTCATTCCTCGCCCACTTAAGTAGGATGGTCGCACGCGTTATAATGTTAATATCCTTCTTCTCCTGCTCTGCCTTTATCTCATGTTCTACTGGTATATCCAGTTCTATGTTTCAACATCTCCTTTCTGGGAGACTTGACATTTCTACAGTGAACTTCTTTTTCTTATCCTACCTCTCCTTTCCCGTATTAATTCCCCTGGGTGGTTTCCTCTCCCTCCTTTTCCTCCTCTGCTGGCTTAAGACAGTCATCGTCCTCTCATTTCTTCTTAAGAGCCATCTTCTCCCACTTACTATGTCTTGCTGCTGCTCTTGTTTATTGCTCACTGTCATGAAAGTCATCTGTCCCATCCTCCCAACATCCACACCAAGCTGAGATCTATCTTCTATAGTGTCTCCTGGAAGCTTTTCCAGGAAACCTCCCATTCTCTTACGTATCCCCTCCCCCCAAAATTCTTCCCTTCATTCTTTTGGACAAATGAAAATAACTCATTTGTTCCTCTTCCCCTTTTCTTTTGTATGCCCTTCAGGCAAGCCCAACTCTGCCCACCTTCTAATTTGGTCATGCTGTTGAGCAATCCGCCTAAGTGTATTCAGCTGTAGACACCTGGTCTCATTCACCTTTCATGCTTACACTTTCTCACTTACACCTAGACCAGTGTTCCCAGCATCACATTCACCCAAGAGTTTTGAATCACACCTGTGTGTCTTCCACTGTCTCTAAATGCTAATTATCTAGCATGTGGTCAACCCCAAGTTCCCCTTTGATATAGTTTGATTCTGTACTAATCATCTCCAGGCTAGACCCCAAGCTTGGTCAGCACCTTTTATTAGGCTCCTAAGGTCTTTTAAAGTATATAACAGGCGCAGCTGGGTGGCTCAGTTGGTTGAGCGTCCGACTTCGGCTCAGGGCATGATCTCACGGTTCGTGGGTTCGGGCCCCGAGTCGGGCTCTGTGCTGACAGCTAGCTCAGATCCTGGAGCCTGTCTTCAGGTTCTGTGTCTCCCTCTCTCTCTCTGACCCTCCCCTGCTTGCACGGTCTCTCTCTGTCTCTCAAAAATAAATTAAAAACATTAAAAAAATTAAGGTAAATAACAAACTCTCGTATATCCATCCTTATGTGTAGAAGTGGTATCCAAAATACAACTGATCCTTGAACAACATGGGTTTGAATGCATGGGTCCACTTATTTGTAAATTTTTTTCAATAAATATATTGAAAATGTGTTTGGAGATTTGTGATAATGTGGAGAAGGTTACAAACTGTGTGGCCTAGAAATATTGAAGAAAAGTATGTCATGAATGTATAAAATATGTATAGATTCTAGGCTATTTTATCACTTACTACCATAAAATGTACACATACGTATTATAAAAAGTTAAAATGTATCAAAATTTATGCACACAAATGCAGATTGTACATGGTGCTTTTTGCAGTTGAGAAAATATAAACAAATGTAAAGATGTGGTATTAAATCATAATTGCATACAATTACTGTGCTACTGCAATAATTTCCTAGCCACCTCCTCTCGTTATTGCACTGAGCTCAAATGTGAGTACCCGTTCAAAAGGTCGTGTGATGGGAATCATCTCCGTGAAGAGTTTCTTTCCAGTGATTGTCTATCACCGTAAACACTGATCTCTTATGGTTCCCACATAGTTTTCATCATGTTAGGACAGTACCATAAACCTGGAATAACATCCTGAGACCCAAATGAAGTGCCACTAGTGATGCCACAAGTGCTCCCAAGAAGCAGAGAACTGTTGTGACATTACAAGAGGAAGTTGAATCACAAGGTATGTACCATAGACTGAGGTCTGCGCCTGCGGTTGTCCACCATTTCAAGATAAATGAATCCAGCGTAAGGATCCTTGTAAAAACAAGAAAAGGAAATTCATGAAGTTGTTGCTGCAGCTATGCCAGCAGGTGCAAAAACCTTGCACTCTCTGCAAAATACCGTTTTATGTCACATATTGAAAATGCAGCTTTCATGTGAGTGAAGGATTGCTACAAGAAAGGCATACCTATGGACTCTAATATGATTCGAGAAAAAGCAAAGTCATTATATGACAACTTAAAGCAAAAGAAAGGTGAAAGATCTAAAGCTGGAGAATATAATGCCAGTAAAGGATGGTTTGATAATTTAAGAAAAAGGTTTGCCTTAAAAAATGTCAAGATAACAGGAGAAGCAGTTTCTGATGACTGAGAGGCAACAGATGACTTTCCAGACACGAATAAGAAAATTGTTGAGGACAAAAGACACATGAAGAGACACTTAATATCACTAATCATCAGGGAAATGTAAATTAAAACCACTATTACCTTACACCTGTCAGAATGTCTAATATCAAAAAGACAAGAAATAACAAATGTTGGCGAGAATGTGGAGAAGGAACACTCATGCACTGTTGGTGGGAAAGTAAACTGGTGCAGCTACTGTGGACAACAGTATGGAAATTCCTTAAAAACATTAAAAATAGAAATACCGTATGATCCAGTAATTCCACTACAGGTATTTACCCAAAGAAAATGAAAACACTAACTGAAAAAGATAAATGCACCTCTGTGTTTATTGCAGCATTATTTACAATAGCCAAGATATGGAAGCAACCTAAGGGTTTACTGATAGTGAATGGATAAGGAGATGTGACATATTACATATATATATGTATGTATATATGTATATTATATACATAATAGAGTATAACTTGGTCATAGAAAAGAATGAGATCTTGCCATTTTGACACCATGGATGGACCTAGAGAGTATTATGCTAAGTGAAATAAGTCAGAAAAATACCATATTATTTCACTTATATATAGAAGCTAAAAACCAAAACAAACATACATTTTAAAAAGCAGAAATAGGGGCACCTGGGTGGCTCAGTCGGTTAAGCATTAGACTTCAGCTCAGGCATGATCTCATGGTTTGTGAGTTTGAGCCCTGAGTCAGGCTCTGTGCTGACAGCTCCTCTCTGCTCCTCTGCCACTCATGCTTTCTCTCTCTTTCTCTCTCTCTGTCTCTCACAAAATTGATAAACATTTAAAAAATAGAAAAATATATAAACTTAAAAAAAAGAAAAGAAAAGAAAAGAAAAGAAGAGCACCTGGGTGGCTCAGTGAGTTCATCACTTGACTCTTCATTTCAGCTTAGGTCATGATCCCAGGGTTGTGGGATCCAGCCCCGCATCAGGCTTCATGCTGAGCATGGAGCCTGCTTGGGATTGTCTCTCTCTCCCCCTGTGCCCCCTCTACCCCACCATCCCATACCTACTCTCTCTATATATAAAATAAAATAAACAAAAAAGAAAAAGAAAGGAAAAGAAAATCACTGAGGAGAAAGGATAGCTACCTGAAAAAATTTTAATGCAGATCAAAGTGCCCTATTCTGGAAAAAAAATGTCACAAAGGACATTTATTAGTAAAGAAGAGTAGTGAGCACCAGGATTTAAGGCGGGAAGGGACAGGCAAATGCAAATGCAGTTTATGCGTTTATGATCAGGACTGTCCTTATTTATAAAGTTGATAACCCCCAAGCCTTGAGAGAAAGAGATAAAGCACCAGCTGTCAGGTTTTCGGTGTACAACAAGAAGGCATGGGCAATGGGAAACACTTTTCTGGATTTAGTCCATCAATGCTTTGTCCCTGAAGTCAGGAAGTACCTTGTCAGTGAGGGACTGCCTTTCAAAGTTCTTTTGATATTGGGCAAATGCTCTGGCCACCCAGAGCTCCATGAGTTCAAAAGCAAAGGTGTCAAAATAATTTACTTCTCCCCAAATATAACATTTCTAATTCAGCCTCTAGATCAGGGAGTCATGAGGACCTTTAAAGCTCATTACGCACGGTATTCTGTAGAAGTGATTGTCAACACTATGGAGGAGAACCCCAAGAGACAGAACAGTATGAAAGTTTGGAAGAGTTACACCATTGAAGATATTGTTTGTTACAGAAAAAGCTATGTAAGCCATCAAGCCTGAAACAATAAATTCCTGGTGGAGAAAACTGTGTCTAGATGTTGTGCACGACTTCACAGGCTTTACAACAGAACCAATCAAGGAGATGATGAAAGAGATTGTGGATATAGCAGAAAAAAGTTGCGTGGGGAGTGAAAAATTTCAAGATATGGATCTTGGAGAAATTCAAAAGCTAACAGACACCACACCAGAGGAATTAACAGAAAATGACGCAATGGAGATGAGTTATTCCAAACCAGGGCCAGATGATGAGGAAGAAGACGCACAAGAAGCAGTTCCAGAAAACAAACTGACATTAGACAATTTGATGGAAGGGTTCCAGTTTTTCAAGACTGCTCTTGACTTCTGTTATGACATGGACCCTTCTAAACATGGGCACCGAAACTAAAGCAAATGGTGGAAGAAGGATTGGTACCATATAGAAATATTTTTAGAGAAATAAAAAAGCGAGAAAGTCAGGAATGATGATGTGTTTCCATAAAGTTCCACGAAGTGTGCCTGCCTCACCTGCCTCCACTTCCACCACCGCCACCTCTTGTGTCTCTGCCACCCCTGGGAGAGCAAGACCAACCCCCTCTTCCTCCTCAGCCTACGTGAAGACGAGGATGAAGACCTTTATGATGATCCACTTCCGCTTACTGAATAGTAAATAACCATCATGCTGTACAGTTAAAAAAACCTATCTGTTGTGTATGTGTGTGTCTTTGTGTGAAAACCTGATAACTGTCCAGCAACAGCTGTATGAGACATTTTGGTGCCATCATCATCATTACTGCCTAAGTATTCATCGTGGAGAACATCATGTGCAAGACTCGTAAGGAAGTAGATAGCCTATCCTTACATAGGCATAAAGTGAGTGACATTTAATATAAAATTAGTAATATGTTAGTTATCTTACTGTTTTATAACCTTGCTTTCAGAGAATTACATTACCATACTGTGTGCCTCTCTCATAATTGGAGCAACTACACATCAGCCTGTCATCACAGGCAGGTGGTTTTTTAAAAATGTAACAATGTTACTAATACTGTATTATAAATAGGACTGTAATATTGTATGCCATAGAATGTCTGTAACCATTCATCAGCGTATAAGCTAGGCTACTGTGAAGCAATCCTACTGATTACAGTAGGACGCCAAAGAGCAGTCATATTGCCGCATCTTCACTATCAATGCATGAATTGTTCTATTTGTAAACAAGAATTTCTTTTTCATATTATCTTTTCATTTTTGATGCCTATTGTTAATAATACATATAACAGATACAGTGTTTTGTATCGTCTAAGACAATATTGATATAGGTAATGACAGACAGATGATTCACCTGACAGATGACAGACAGATGGTATAAACTTATGGTATTGATAAACACGGCACAGTACTGTAAATGCATTTTCTCTTCCTTGTGCTTTTAATAATTTTCTTTCCTCTAGCTTACTTTGTTGTAAGAATAGAGTATAAAATGCTTATACAAAATAGTTGTTAGTTGACTTTATTTTATCCGTCAGTCTTCTGGTGAACAGTAGGCTATTAGTAAAGTTTTGGGGGGGATGTTCTACCATGTGAGGATTGGCACCCCCCTCCGTGTTGTTCAAGGGTCAACCATATATTAATTTACACCTTCTAGTCTAGACTCTACAACTTGGCTTTGATTGGAATTAAGATAATTTGGCATCTCAGCAACTGGCCAAGTGAAAGCTGCTTTTAATATTTGTCATTGATTCTTTCTGGTTTTAGTACCTTAAAAGCTACTCTCACAAGAGGTATTTCTAAACTATTAGATGTAAAACGTCAAACTATCACTGTAAACTTGATGGTACGCTGATGCTTCTCTATAAATGGAATCTAAATCTTAGGAAATCATTATCAATTTTATAAGTCATTTATGTTTATACATCAGGCATGCTTTTCACTCTTCTATTCATGCAAAGCCACAAGGAAAACCCCCACTTTTATTAGCACAGGTTTTAGTTTCTATACTGGCAGATTTAGAAAAAATAGCCCTGAGAATTGCTTTTATTTTATTATTATTTTTAATTTTTTTCTAATGTTTTATTTTTGAGTGTGTGTGTGTGTGTGTGTAAGAGAGAGAGAGAGAGAGAGAGAGAGAGAGAGAGAGCGTGAGCAGGGGAGGGGCAGAGAGAGAGGGACATACAGAATCTGAAGCAGGCTCCAGGCTCTGAGCTGTCAGCACAGAGCCCAACCCAGGGCTCTAACCCACGAACCGCGAGATCATGACCTGAGTCGAAACCGGACGATCAACTGACTGAGCCACCCAGGCGCCCCGAGAATTGCTTTTAAAAGATAGAAGCCTATAAAATTGGGAGTCATTACGCTCCAAAATATGCTTTATTATACCAAGTTAAAAGTAAGCTGGTTTCAAAAAAAAAGCCAGCTACTCAAAAATATAATCTCTTTTAACCTCACTGCCCTGCCCTTGCTATAGCAGTTTGCTCAGCTTTTTCTATTTCTTGACATGCTGCTCTGTATAATTTCATTTATTTAGCAACATTTCTTCTGTACATGTGAATACCAAAGTTTCTGCTTACACATTTTATTTTTCTGAAACACACCATGATGTATCATACTGGCTCAAACGCAAATGTAGGATTGTATATAATAGTGGCCACTTATTTTTCATAACAGAAATATATTTTCAAGTAATTTCTGGAGAACTAAGTGCTTCAAATCTGCTTCAAGCCTTTTCACTAAAACTCTCTCATAATTTAATAAATCTCATTCATGAATTCCTCATCCAGATTGAGGTCTAAGTCTCCTTCCTACCTTAAGCTTAGGGTCCTACTACTGTTAAAGCAAGTTGATTTGCGATTTACTTGTAAGTTAAACTAAAGCTCTGAAAAAAACTTAACGCCTTTACTTTTTAATCATCATTAATAAGAACAACTGGGAACCACTCGGGTTATCTGGGGAAACCTAGCACTTAGATGTTATGACAAATGTCGACTGACTCAACCTTTTCCAAATCCCCTGGGGCCTTAGCAGGGTAGAGCTAGGATGAGTGAGGGGCGGGTCTGGTTCCCGGTTCTCCCACCCTCCCTTAGGACCTCTCCTTTTATCTGTCTTTTTTGTATATGCTACAAGTGAGTTTGTTTTGCCTGCTAGCTTTCTCTTTTTTCTCTCCTCCACCTCCCTTTCTTTGCTAGGAGTTATATAAGGCGCAGCCCTTCCCTTCACCATCTGCACATTTCAGTCCTACAGACGTTAGGTGGGCCAGAACAAAGCAGGGGTCTGTGCAGAGGAGCAGCTGGTGTGGGGTGTCAGAGACTAGAGGACAGTGTGTGGAGGGGGTGTGAAGGGTGGGGGAGGGTAGATAGCCTGGTGCAAGGAGTCAGAGCCCAAAGACAGCCAGGTGTCCACATGGGGGGAGCAGCTTGGCGTGGTGGTTGGAACCTGAGCACAATGAGAGAGGGTGTCCTTCCACGGGGGCAGCATAGTTCTATATCCCGAGCATGGTGAAAAGGGCTTTGACACAGGGGGAAGGCTGGGGGCCTGCTGTCAAAGCTCAAGCAAGGTGAGGAGGGTGCTCAGGTATGAGGGAGTCAGAGACCAAGCAGGGTGAGGTGTCCTTTTGTGTGTGGGTGGCTCAGAGTGGGATGTCAGAGCTAGGCAGGGTGACAAGAGTATCCCCACAGAAAAGGGGTCCACTGATGAGGACTGGAACCCAAGTGTGAAGGGTATCCGCATGTGAGGGCAGCCTAGAATGAGGTGTTAGAGAATAAATAGGGTGAAGACGTTCACAGAGGGGTGGGAGTGGGGGAGGCCCAGTATGGGGTATTGGAGCCTAAGTGGGGTAAGGGGGGCATCCATGATAGGAACAGCCTGGTATGAAGCCTCAGAGCCTGAATGGGGTTAGAGGAATCCGTGTAAGAGAGAGGTAGCAGGTTACACACAGGGAGACTGACCAAATAATTTAAATACACTAAAGCTAATGAGACCCAGTCCATCACTGTCAAAGAGAGAAACCCTACTGTGCTGTTATACTTGGAGTATCAGTATGAAGTCACAGATCTCAGTACAGAGACAGAAATCTACACACACATGTAGAAATCTAGATTTCTATCTACACACACATATACACATGTTCCCTAGATTTATTTCCTAAAAGAGCCTGGGAGTGGGACTCTTCCCAAAGCAACAGGCACACCTAGTGCCCAGACCTTGGCTTTTAAGCACTCCCCACTAAAAGACACAGGGTTCTTTGGAAAATGGCCAGTTCCTGGGCTGGGGCAGGGAAAATTAAAGATGAGTCTAGAACATCCTACTGTAGCAACAATGTAAAGGACTCAAATAATGATTTGTCAGTAGGCCACAGAAGCCAACTTGCCACTGACCAAATTAGGGACAACAGGAGCATAAGATAAATTCTGATAATAAAGGGACCTGGTAACTTGTCAGAAATGCCAATTTTCAGGTCCTGCTCCAGACCTACAAAGTCAGGAGCTCTGGAGATGGAGCCTAGCAGTCTATGTTTTCACGAGCCCTCCAAGGCATTCTCATACACTCAAGTTTGAGAACCACTGAACTAAGAAACCATGAGTCCATTAAAAAAATGAATAAAATGAAAGTTTGATGAGGAATATAATTTTTACATAGTCTCCAAAGTACTTCACAAAATAGTTACCAGAAAAAGTAACTTTATAATGAAAAAGTGTAGCATATACCACTCAATGAAGTGATCAAAGTGAACATAAGTAATGGGACAAAATGAAATTGAGCACCACCTGATGTGATGAGGAAACACAACTACACAGGTGCATAACTGAAATTAATAATAAGGAATTATCAGACAAACTCCGACTGAGGGTCATCCTACAAAATCACTGGTGCATTATCTTTAGAAAATCAAGGTCATGAAAATCATGAGAATCGGGAGTTTGAACAATTCATTCAACAATAGTAGACATATTAAAAGTGCTCAATAAATGTTTATGAGGTACAAAGGCTGCCTTAATTGGTTTCTTCAAGTCATTAAAATATTCCTATAAAATATATAAAATATTTAAACTTAACAGTTTTACCCTATTACTTTCACAATAGTTTATCTAAGTCATAATAGTTTATCTTGGGGTGCCTGGGTGTCTTAGTCGGTTAAGCCTCCAACTCTTGGTTTTGGCTCAGGTCACAATCTCCCGGTTTGTGAGTTCAATCCCCAAGTTGGGCTCTGTGCTGACAGGGCAGAGCCTGCTTGGGATTCTCTTTCCCTCTCTCTCTGCCCCTCCCCTGCTCACTCACTCTCTCTCTCTCTCTAAATAAAAAAAATAAACTTAAAAAAATAGTTTATCTTGAGGCATTCTTTCTGATAGTAAGTAGAGTACAAACCCAAATATATTAAGGCAGATCCAAATAACAATAAACCATGTCATCAGAATATGGAATGATATTTTTCTGATTCTGCCTGCAGTACATCCAAAAGGTTTTACCCTACTGACTTGAAAGTAAAGGCAGATAGGAATGCACTGCTGTTTCACTTGCCTGGAAATTTGCTTATGAATGATCTAATTTACTAGGAAATCATTTTGGGGTAATATTAAGAATATGTTCTGGGTATCAATAACCAAGAGTCCTCATCAGACTCAGAGTTAGAAGAGAACACCGGAGTAAATCTTCATGATCTTAAGTTAGGTAATGACACCACAAACACAACCGATAAAAGAAAAAATGGATAAATTGGACTTCATTAAATTCTTGTACTTCAAATAATACCATCAAGAAAGCTAAAAGACAATTTACACAATGGGAGAAAACATTTGTAAATCGGGCATCTGATAAGAGTCTTATGTTCAGTTTACATAAATACCTCCTATAACTCACTGATAACAACCTAGAGCAAAGGATGTAATAGACACTTCTAAGAAGATATGCAAATAGCCAATAAGCACATGAAAAGATACAAAGTCATTAGTCATTAGGAAAACGTAAATGAAAACCAGAGAGACTTCACATGCTAAAATCAGAGACTGCAGGTATTGGGAAAGATGTGGAGACACTGGAACCCTCCTGTATTGCTGATGGGAAAGTAAAATGGTACAACCACTTTGGAAAAGTTTGGCAATTCCTCCAAAGGTTAAACATAGAGGTAACAAAACCCAGCAGTTCCACACTGAGGTATACATACCCAAGAGAAAGGAACACACGTCTACACAAAAGCCTGAACACAAAATGTTCACGGCAACATTATTCCTAACAGCCCCAACATTATTCCTAAACAACCCAAATGTCAACTGATGAATAAATATAGGACACCCATATCAAAGAGTATTATCTGGCAATAAAAAGGAGTAAGTACTCTTGCTTGATACAAGAAGACTTAAAAACACACAAAGAAACCAGTCACCAAAGACCAAATAATGTATGATTTCATTTGTGAAATGTCCAGATAAGGCACATCTACTGAGATAGAAAGCAGATTAGTGGTTGCTTCGGGTCAGGGGATTGGGGAATGAGCAGGGAGAGACTAATGGTGCAGCATTTCTTTTTGCGATGATGAAAATGTTCTGGAAATAGTGGCATGGTTTTAGAGAATATACCAAAAGCCACTGAATTTTATACTTTAAACCAGTTAATTGTGTGGTATGTGAGTTATATCTCAAAGCTGCTAAAAATAAATGGTAAAGTATGTATTTCTTCTAAACAATAATAGGAGCATGCAAACACAAAGTCTGATTAAAGTGGTACTTACTGCTACTTTTTTTTCTTGATAAACTATTAGAGAATATTGCAATTGTTTAAACTAGTGTAAATAATGTAACAATACAGTTTGGATGCTGAAGACAAAGACAGTGTTAGCAATATTTTCAACCAATACTTTTCCTCTACTTTTCAATTCTTGATAAATTAAAATGATAGGGTTATCATGCCAAGGAATTATATATGAGTATACTGTTGTAAAAAAAAATTTCAATTAGTGCAGATGCCTAGTAAAAATTAATTTTTAAGAAATTTGACTTGAGGGGTGCCTGGGTGGCGCAGTTGGTTGAGCGTCCGACTTCGGCTAGGTCATGATCTCACAGTTCGTGGGTTCGAGCCCCGCGTCGGGCTCTGTGCTTATAGCTAGCTCAGAGCGTGGAGCGGGTCTTTGGATTCTGTCTCTCCCTCTCTCTCTGTCCCTCCCCTGCTCTGTCTCTCTCTCTCTCTCAAAAAATAAATAAAACATAAAAAACAAATTTGACTTGACATTTAAGAGAATGTCATTGATAATACCTTACAGAAATGTACCTTTAAGAAGTTTAGAATACCCAACACTAAATCTATGGAGCCTGACAGAACATATAGTTAATAAATGAATGATCTAAAATAAAGTTGTATTTTTATGTTTTATTTATTTGAGAGAGTGAGTACATGTGCGAGCGGAGGAGGGGCAGAGAGAGAGAGAGGGAGAATCCCAAGCAGGCTCCACCCTGTCAGCCTGCAGCCACACACAATCCTATGAACTGTGAGATCATGGCCTGAGCCAAAATCAGAGTTGGACGCTCAGCCAACTGAGCCACCCAGGTGCCCCAAGGCTTCTTTCAAAACTAAGTTATTTTAGGGGTGCCTGAGCAGCCCTTAATTTTTGGCCCAGGTCATGGTTCCAGGGTTTGAGCCCCTTGTTGGGCTGAGTGTGGGGCCTGCCTGAGATTCTCTCTCTTCCTCTGCCCCTCTCCCCTGCTGGCATGCACTCTCTCTAAAAATAATAATAAAAAAAATAAAGCACAATTTCATGTATTTTCATCCTAGACTTCACTATTTTTATCTTGTAAAATGTATAACAATCTAATACGTGTTGATATGCAAATCATTGCTACTATACTCTTTAAAGGTCCAAGTATTTGAGAACAAAATTAGCTTATCTGAGAGAAGAGTGTGGCTAAAGTACTAGAACCTTTCAAGAATCATTAGGTATGCAACTGAATACTTAGAATAGAATATTACAATTCAGTATTACAACTGAATATAAGAATTTCTGCATGAAGGTAATAAAGATATATAAACAAAATGACTTTACTATGGACATTTTATGTACTGTACTAAGGTGTATTCAATTTAATATTTTTGGTTGGCATCTACGGTATCTTGCTTCCTTTACATCAAAAGGTATCAATCTGGTTAATGTACTGCAGGTATAGGCCAAGTAAATTTCATTCAAGAGGAATGGCATGAGAAATAGGCACCAAAGATTTACAAAAGTTTTAAAAATTACAGAACAAATTTTGGAAGAAAACACATCTTGGATTCTATTTACATGTAAACTCTATTAAAAGGAGGGAAATTTTGTTTACTGTTCTGTCCCTAGTGCTCAGAACAGCGCCTGGCACATGGAAGGGACCTCACAGCTACTGAAAGAGGCAAAATATGCCAAATATCTTCATTATCTTAGAAAGGGGGAACAAATCTTCAAGTCACAATATGCACGGAATAGAGAGTTAAGTTGTAAAATCTTTTTTATTGTAAAAACCGAGTCAACAGAGGTTGACAACGCAAATGTCATCCCAGAACACTTCCCCTTGGTTCTTGAATTTGCCAGGTTCCTACATACCAGCAAGTCTCCATTAGCACTTCTCAGGTTTCATGTCTTTTTGAGATATGTTGATTAATTACACGTATATATTGCTTGGAAACAAATGTCCATCTGATATTAAAACAAACAAAAAAACTGTTGTGTCTTTGTTCCACATTTCCTACAGGAAAATCTGTATACCTCAGATGCTTTCACAATTTAACAGTAAAGTTAGTGCCTTGACCAAACCCAAAAATTCTCCATCACATTACTGAATCAGTCATGACATTTGCAATATATCCAGATTTAAATATTTAAAAACAAAAATTTGAAATTTAAAACAAACTTCAGGCTGATTTTTTCATATTTGAAAGACTGTAGTTATTTGCAGCATACAAATGGAGAGAATAGTGCAAAATGCATCAAGTTTTATATGATAAATATACTTTCAACCTAAATGGCTGCCTCAAAAGCAAAGAGTGAAAAGTTACTAATTCTCAAAAGCAATCTAGACTGACTCAATAAAGTTTACAATTTAGAAAGATCAATTGCTACTCTATTTCTACAGACTGCAAAACAATTTCAGAAACAGATTAAACATGTAATTGTTTTACAAAAATAGAAATATTGTTTGGGACTTTACAAAACTTTATAAAATATAACACTATATTTGCAAATTCAAGATAGTTTCACACTGAAATAGACAATACTTCCACCGATATAAAGTCTAGTTAAACTTAACTGGTCCATCTTCACCATTCTTACACATTATTTCTTCCAAGTCTTCAGCCTAAGCAGATCTGCATTCTATCATGTGATTTTTTTTTTAAAGAGATTGTTTAATTTCAAAGGTCTTATAAGATTTTTCATTCTAGAAATGTTAAAGCAGATGAATTTGTACCTACAAATATGCTTTACTAAAAGTAGAAACTAATGCAATATGACAATTCTGTATTTGACAAACTTCAAATCAAATTCCTAAGAATGACAACCTATTAATTTAAAATATATATTTGACAATTATAATTTGGTACCTATAAAACATAAAAATATAATCACAACTATTTTATGGAAAAATATTTATTCATATAGAATGAAGAGACTCTAAATTTAGTTATTTGTAGCTTGCAGATGAGAAGTATATTCTAAATATACCCATTCATAAACGCTCATTTTATCACCTCAAAGAGCACCAGTGTATTTTCAAAACAAAGTGAGAAGGGAGGGGCTTATTTCATGTAACAGTGCTATTATGATAAGGCACCACTTGGTATATGAAAAAGCCAAACAAAGTATTTTCAAATCATGTTTTTTTGTTACTGGTGTCTTAACCATTAGATAGGATGGTTAGGGAAAAAGCTAATATTAGCTAACCATGTTATACAGTTTTTTCCATCATTTTTTGCTTTTAGGATTTCCATATAACAGAACATATGGTAAACATCAATGTAATACATGATCTGTTAAAAAAACATTTTCCCAGGCTTCCAACAAAATAATCTAAAATTAAACAAGAATAAGAAACCAAAAATTTATCTGATAGATTTACAAAAGTCTATCCCTGTAGAAGAGTGGGAAGTTGGGTGGGGGTGGGGACAAAATGATAGGACCTATTTTCTATAGAATATATCAAGGCACATAGGTTAAAAGTTTCTCAGGCAAATTCGCGGCTAGAGCAAAACTGAGAGAAAGCTCAGAATTCTACATTCCCCCCAGAGCTGATTTCTCAGGTAGTCACACCCAATTAAATATTTCAAAATATGTCCTTAGTCACTGCTATCATCATCATCATCATCATCAGATACATCATTTAAAGGAGACTTCAATGATTGACTGTAAGAGTCTGATCTAGTAGGCTGGCACGTGGCCATGTCCCCGGTAGAAAGGAGGTCATAGCAGAAGTCACAAATCCGCACAGGCTTAGAGGACTGGCTTGGAAGAAGAAATCTCTTTTCAGAGCAGGGCCCACAGACAACAAAACCACATTTGCGGCAATGGTGACGACGATTAACAGGTGTGAATTTTGCTTTCTGACAACGCATACATACAGTTGCCTCAGAGTCAGGAACCCAGACAGCAGCATGTTCATTACTGGGTGTCTTCCCACTTTTGGAGAGTAAATCAGTAACACATTTATTTATGTGATTCATCCATTCTGATTTCTCAGTGGCAGTGGCAGCATAAACTGCAAATGATTTAGTTGGTGTCTTGATGAGCCATCCATTCCTCAAGTCTCCCTCATCTTTGATGGAATCAATAGTGACATTTTCCAGGGGGATAATATGTTGTTTGTTATATTTTTTCTTCTGGATGACAATATTGCCATATACAAGAATATCATTAAATAAGAAAAACTGCCTTGCTTTGGGCTTTTTTCTGCACAACTTAGTCAATACTCCTTCTCCAATAAGAACCCTTCCAGGTATAGTTAAGGGTTGACCAGCTGCTCCAAAACAGTTTTCTACTATATTTATACGTCTAGTATTTGCTTCACTGTTTGCCAAGCGATCCACCATCTTTTGTTAGTAGCCTTAAAAAGAAAAGAAAAGAAAAGAAATTAGCACACAGAAATTAGAAATTTACATAAGTTAGATTATATAACCTAAATTTAACTAACAAATCCTTACTTTTACTTATAGGCAAAATACTCCAAAAACTGTTTCCCTCTAAGATAATCACGAAGCATACCGAAAAGGTTAACCATCTCAATAGAGCACTATACTAGTTAAGTAGGTACTTATAAAAAGTATAAACTTCTTACAGACATAAAGGAGTAAGCAACTGGATGATAAATAGAAGTCATCTCTGCAAAATAATAATCCCAGTCCCATGAAATTTAATCTCAGAGGGGTTCTGAAGAAGACGGCCAAATTCTGTAAAAAACTAAGAGGAATTAATATGATTTTTCTGGTAAGCTATTACCATTGAGCCTTATTCCTCTCATCTGGATCACCAGACTGTCTCTCCCAACATGTCTCCTTGCCTTTGGTTTTGCCCCCTAAATCATTCTTCAGGTAGTGATTTCTCAAATGCAAATCTCACCATGTCATATTCAAAATCACTCCTCTTGATCTATAAACTGCAGAATTTTTAGCATGGCATATAACGCTGTTCATGATCTGGTTCTTGCTTACCCTCCCAGACTCATCAGAAGTCATTCTTCACCTCAACCTTCATGTTCTAAGAATATCCTACTACTTACAGTCCATTTCATCACACAAACCTTCTCTTATGCTGTTGTATATCCTTTACTACTTACTACTCACAGCTAACTCTTACAGAACCTTCAAGACTCAGTTTAGGTTATATCTAATCCAGAAGTCTCCCTTAAACTTTATTAGACTAAACACATTCCTCCGTGCTCTTTACATTCCAAGCACCTTCTGGTTTCATTCTTACCGAAGGATGAAATCTGTCTCCTTCAAAGGCTGCAATGAACCTAAAAGACAGAGGCCATCTGATATCTATCTCTGAAAATGACACCCTGTGGCACAGCAAAGGTGCTCAAAAATGTTGACAAGAACATTTTGGCATTTCATATTAATCTAATCTTAAATGACCACAAATTTAATCTCTAGATCCAATATTCAAGTCCTTGAGTTGTTCCCTATTTCAAACCTAGTATCCTAATACTACACAACCAAGTTATATTAAAGAGGAGCATTTAAAGTTTAAAGACTAAGAACACAGTCTAAATTCCAGTATTCAGTTCATAAACTGATGATACTGTACCCCTTTTTGGCCTCCATTACAAAGATTCTGATTATTCCTGAATTTGTCTCTCCTCCAATCTTGGGTCCTTATAAAGCTCTCTTGCCCTCCACAAGGGTAGCCTCTGCCCTGAAAGCTGTTCCAAAGAATTTATATGATAATTCATGGCTCCAAACTGTGATGACTTCTTTTTCTAATTGCAGTAAATGTGCCAGCCAATTAAAGGTCCACTGTCCTATGCACAGTGTATCACAGAAGAGGAAATAAAAACAGCTCATTAACACTAAAAGAGGCTCAATCTCATTCATAATTAAATGATACACATTAGGATATTAGGATATTTTTTACTAATCAGATTAACAAAAAATTTTTTAATTTCCTAAGATGATGTATTACTGAGAATACAGGGAAACAGGCACTCTCATATACTATAAAAAATATACATACTCATGGATCTAAGTATTTTATCAAAAGAAATTCCAGTCAAGCGTATAAAGATATGTGCAAGGATATCCAACACAGCACTGTTCGTAACACACACACAAAAGTTGGAAAAGCTCCAAATGTCCACCAAGAGAAATTGGCTGCACAACTTATGATACACCTATAATAATACGCTAGATATGTTAATAATGAGATAGGTCTGAACATAGTGATATGGGAAAATGCTCAAGGTATTTAGGTGGGGCAGGAGCTGAACATCATAATCTCACTTGTTTCAAATATATATCGTGTTTCATCAAATCTAAGATGCTGTAAGATGCATCCTCATTTTATGTGCCACTGAAAATGAAAAATGCTGACAATTACATCATGGCATACCCGATTACATGACATCCCAATTTCAGAGACATATAGTAAAACAGAATTTCTTTCTTTCACTCAAAGAAATATGGTTTAACATATAATCATAGGCACTTGTAAATATGTAAGCACACACATAGAAAATAAAACTAGAAAACTATATACCATAATATCAACAATGGTTATGTATCTCTGAGAAGTACAATTATAGATAATTTTCATACTTTACACTATCTTTAAACATTCAACAAGTATTTATTTTGTTAATCACTGATCTAGGTGCAGGAGAAAAATTAATATACAACAGGCAAAGTCCCTGCTCCTCAAGGCTTACATCCTAGTCAGTAAGAAGGTAAACAGAAAACAAAATTGAGAACCAAGTAGTAAATTAATGTACTGATTTTTAAAAGTAATTTTTAAAAAAATGTTTATTTTTGAGAGAGAGACAGAAACAGCACAATAAGGGGGTGGAGGGTCAGAGACAGAGGGAGACAAAGCAGGCTCCAGGCTCTGCGCTGTCAGCACAGAGCCCGACAGAGGGCTCAAACTCAACTCACAAACCGTGAAATCATGATCTGAGCCGAAGTCGGATGCTTAACCAACTGAGCCAGCCACCCAGGCGCTCCTTGAAGTGATTTTTAAAAAACGAACTGAGAAGCTACTCAGACTAGATGGTCAGGGAAGGCCTTTCTAGAGTGGTATTCTTTCAGCTGTTAAGGAGGAACTAGATATATAGACATGAGGTGTGGATACAGAGAAGTTTATTTCAAGCAAAAGGAGTAACTGTGAAGGTCCTAAGGCAGAAAGAGATTGGTGCTTTTAGAGAACTGAAAGTATTTATTCCCATCTAAATCAACTGCAGAGTCTATTTCTTTGGACATAGTTATTAATCAGCTCAAATGCAGTGCAAACAGGTTTCCTATTATTGCTACTATTGGAATTAATACCATCCAAATTTGTGCAGTAGTTTTTACATTTATTATTTTCTGATTTTAACGGTCTCAAATTCCTGTGAAGTAATTAAAGAAGTTTTTACATCTTCCAAAGAAGCATCTAATAGTATTAGCTGAAATGTAAGCTTAAGGAGAAACTAAGGCACAAAGACAGAGATTCAATAATGTCCAAGGCAAAAGAGCCTGGAAATTATTCTACTCACTGGGAATCCAAGCAGCCAGCTGAGCACTGCATGCATTACCGTATATCCTACTCAGGGCAACCATACAAAAGAAATGCACTATTAGCTCCATTTTATAGATGAGTCAACAGATATAAGAGTTAAGAATGCTGTCCAAGGCTGTCACAGAACTGAGGCTCCAACGTGATTCCTCTGTGCTGTTACCAGCATATTATGGTACACTAATTATTCCTTAAGGCTCTGTCGGCGCTACGAGAACTAAGAAAGCTATTGCTAACCTTTGGACCTTAACTGCAAACCCTAAAAAGAAGAAAGAGAAAACTAACTTGAGCAAATAACCTGAAAGGATAGGTCATCGTACTTTATTTAGCCAGTCTCCTGAATAGATCATCAAATTTTACGATTTGAAGCCTGAATCTCCGTTCACAAATCTTGCCCCATTTAAGAATGAGGAAACAAAAGAGATGTTTGGGCATCATTAATTGATATTTGGCTAGAACAAATAGCTTTCAAAGTTTGACAGTGACCCACATAGAAAATACATTTCATACTGCAGGATTATAAATACATACTCATAATTCTTTCAACTATAATGTATTCTATTATCTTCATTTATTTCAATGATAGTTGCAAGCCCACTTGATTTCACTAATGGATTGTGACCTATATTTGAAAAACAATGAGCATAAAGACCTTTCCATTATCCCTGTTGGTCCTAAAATATTTTCTGTATGGGTCTGACATGAAGAAGGGAAGCACTGAGCTAAAAAACCCAGGAATACACAAATGCCCTGCATGTGCAAGCGCGTGCGCGCGCGCGCGCGCACACACACACACACACACACACACACAAAGAAACAGTGGGGTGTCCAGCAGAGACAGCACATAGAGGGATGGGAGAATAGGGGGAAGTTACCAAAAGTGAAATCAGAGTACCACTTTTAGCTGGATTACTGCTAGATACCCCAAGCAAGGCTCTTTGGTAAACTGGATTAGGGTACTACCCTTTCGTTCAGGGCCTACACAGGGAGGCACCTCAAGGAGTAAGAACTCTTAGGGACTTTTGTGAGAATATCAGAATATAAGATTACTCAGCCCAGTCAAGGAAAGAGTTCTTTGCATAACTTACTCAATGAGGGGCACAGAAAAAGGAGAACACAACTCTAAGCCATGGCCTAATTAAATTTTTATCTACTTTTCTTAGGAAGGAATACCAGTGACTATAGGAAGAGTTAGGAAGAAAGCTTCGCCATCCTCTGGCAGAGATGATTTCTTTAGAACAGTTTCCAAGAAGTAAAATTACTGGGTCAAAAGGCATGACTATTTAAGGCTCGTTACCTTTTACAAAATTTCCATTCTGAAAGGTAACACCAAATTTACCAAGCAGCACAACGACTGTACCTATCTAATCTTGTCTCATGTATTTTTCTTCAAATATGTCAGCTAACAAGATGTCAAAAATGGTATCTCTATTAATCTCATTTATTTATTTAACATTTATTGAACACTTTTTAGATGGCATTCATATTCTTCATCTCTCAGAGCACAGGGTCTACTGAAGGAGAAAGGTGAAATGAAATGAAGGAAATCAGCAGGGTGTCAAGATACAGGGAAAAACTCATTTACTAAGTAATTCAAAAAGGGTTCACTGAGACGGTGCAATGCGCTGAGTCTTAAAGGACAAGGAGGTCAGCCATGCAAAGGACCTAATACTATGTACAAACGTCCTGAGACAAAAAAGAATATAGTTTTTTTTTTTTTTAAATATAATTTATTGTCAAGTTGCCTAACATACAGTGTATACAGTGTGCTCTTGGTTTTGGGGGTAGATTCCTGTGATTCATCACTTACATACAATACCCAGTGCTCATCCCAACAAATGCCCTCTTCAATGCCCTACTTTTACTTTTAATTTAATTCAGTGTTTTATTTCATAGCTACCTAGTGAAGCTAACAACTTTCTAATGTGTTTACTAACCACCTGTATTTCTAAGCTTGAATATTTAGGCGTTATTAATTTGTATGAGTGTTTCACACATAAAGGCTATTGACCCATTTATTTCTTTGCTTTTCCTAGTATACTAAACTGTATTTTATGGTGGCTGACATAGAGGCAGTTTTATTTCTTAAACTTAGACATTTTCCTTTGTGATCTGTCTTCCATTACTTCTAAGCTCTCTTTAACCGGATATCAGGTGCACCTACAGGTTTCCTCTATTAGAAAGTAGAGCATTCCCAGGAAACCTTCTGTACACTGAAAAGGCTAAAAGCAAAAAAGCAATTCCCACTGATTTACATGGAAACATTTTTGAGTGTTCCCAGACCAAAAAAAAGTCCTTCACTTTTAGGCTTTTCTGATACCTTAGGACAAATACTGCAAAACAAATACTATTTTCAGTCTTTTTCTTTCCTCTTTTCTTCTAACAAGACACATTTCTTTAGTACGTTCCCAGGTATTTCATACTTTTTGTTGCTATTCTGAATCTAATCTTTTCTCCATTGTATTTTCTAATTTGTTATTACTACTGATAAGAAAACTACTGATATTTGTTTTTTCTCCCCCATGCCCAGCCATTTCACAGAACTTTATAAATTCCCAGTTTTCCAAATGACTTCACCTTTGTCTTCTTTTTCAGCAAATAGTGTCTGGCAGCACTATTTCATAGTTACGAAGAAAAGAACTAAGGCAAAGGAATAAAAAAAACCTTTTTAACTTTTATAAAGCCAGATTTATATATCAATAAAAAAATAAACAATCCAAAGCTTCAAGTTATCTCCTTTACAACTGTAGACAAGAACTACATTTCAATTGCCTAAGCTCCACCCCAGTCTTTTGGTAACATCTTTTCTGACTTCAGTGGAGTGTCTACCACCTGTTAAAAATTTAACACTAGAAGAGGCAAAAACTCTTCTAAAAAAAAAAAAAAAAAGACAATACTATTTACAATGGAGGAGAGAGCCCAACAGACACAGAATACTATGGCCCAGTTCTTCTTACTGAAAATCAAAACTTCTTATCTCATCTTTGCAGTTGAGATTAAAACAAAAAGTCATCTAATTAATTTCTTATACATACCCATGACATCTGATATCAATGAACTTCAATATTCAACTGTGCATTATAGTTGGAAAACCCAATAAAATATGAACCAAAAGACCTGGATTCTAAGCTCAGGCACTAAATGAGAGATTTCATAAAAATTACCTAACTGCTTAGGGCAGAGGCGGGGGGATACCAGCAACCACCCCCATAAATAATCTGTAAAGCACCTCTGTCTTTAATATAGTAAACTCTCATTGTAGTTGGGCCCTATTCCTGATTTACTGCAAGCCTGACTTGGCTACAAATTAATTTTTTTTCCAAAAGTGGTTGTACCATTATACACACACACACACACACACACACACACACACGTAAATATACATTAAAATACACATAAACACACCTACATATATACATCTTAAATTTACATCCAAGTTAGTTAGCATATAGTGCAATGATTTCAGTGATTCATCCCCTAAATATAACACCCAGTGCTCATTCCAACAAGTGTCTTCTCTGATGCCCCTTGCCCATTTAGCCCATCCCCACCACAAACCCTCCAGCAACCCTCAGTTTGCTCTCTATATTTAAGAGTCTCTTATGTTTTGTCTCCCTCCCTGTTTTTGTATTATTTTTGCTTCTCTACCCTTATGTTCATCTGTTTTGTATCTTAAATTCCACATGCGTGAAGTCATGTATTTGTCTTTCTCTGATTTACTTCACTTAGCGTAATACAGTCTAGTTCCATCCATCCAGTGTTACAAATGGCATGATTTCATTCTTTTTGATTGCTGAATAATACTTCATTGTGTATATATACACCATATCTTCTTCATCCATTCATCTGTCGATGGACATTTAGGCTCTTTCCATACTTTGACTATTGTCAATAGCGCTGCTATAAACACTGGGGTGCATGTGCCCCTTTGAAATAGCACACCTATATCTTTTGGATAAATACCTAGTAATGCAATTGCTGGTTCATAGGTTAGTTCTATTTTTAATTTTTTGAGCAAAGCTGTACCAGTTTGCATTCCCACCAACAGTGCAAAAGGGTTCTGCTTTCTCTGCATCCTTGCCAACATCTGTTGTTGCCTGAATTGTTGATTTTAGCCATTCTGACTGGTGTGATGTGGTATCTCATTGTGGGCTTTTAAAATATTTTTAAGAAGCTTATTTATTTTTGAGAGAGACAGAGAGTGAGCAGGGGAGGGGCAGAGAGAGAGGGAGACACAGAATCCAAAGCAGGCTCCAGGTTCTGAGCTGTCAGGACAGAGCCTGACACAGGATTCAAACCCATGAACCATGAGATCATGACCCTGGCCAACGTCGGCTACTGAACCGACTGAGCAAGCCATGTGTCCCTCACTGTGGTTTTGATTTGTATTTTCCTGATGATGAATAATGTTGAGCATTTTTTCATGTCTGTTAGCCATCTGAATGTCTTCTTTGGAAAAGTATCTATTTGTGTCTTTTGTCCATTTCTTCACTGGATTGTTTTTTGGGTGTTGAGTTTGAGAAGTTCTTTATCATTTTTGGATACTAACCCTTTGTCTGATATGTCATTTGCAAATATCTTCTCCCATTCTGTCGACTGCCTTTTAGTTTTGCTGATTGTTTCCTTCACTGTGCAGAAGCTTTTCATCTTGATGAGGTCCCAATAGTTCATTTTTGCTTTTGTTTCCCTTGCCTCAGGAGACATGTTGAGTAAAAATTTGCTGTGGCTGAGGTCAAAGAGGTTTTTGCCTACTTTCACCTCTAGGATTCTGATGGATTCCTGTCTTACATTTAGGTCTTTCATCCATTTAGAGTTTATTTTTGAATATGGTATAAGAAAGTGGTCCAGCTCCATTCTTTTTTTTTTTTTTTAATGTTTATTCATTTCTGAGAGACAGAGAGAGACGGAGTGTGAGCAGGGGAGGGGCAGAGAGAGAGGGAGTCACAGAATCCGAAGCAGGCTCCAGGCTCTGAGCTGTCAGCACAGAGCCTGATGTAGAGCTCAAACTCACAAGCCGTGAGATCATGACCTGAGCCGGTCAGCCACCTAACTGACTGAGCCCCACAGGCGCCCCCCAGGTTCATTCTTCTGATGTTGCTGTCCAGTTTTCCCAACACCATTTGCTGAAGAGACTGTCTTTATTCCACTGGATGTTCACTCCTGCTTTGTCAAGGATTAGTTGGCCACACATTTGTGGGTCCATTTCTGGGTTCTCTATTCTGTTTCACTGACCTAATTTTTTTGTGTCTGTTTTTGTGCCAGTACCATACTGTCTTGATGATTACAGCTTTGTAATAACAGCTTGAAGTCTGGAATTGTGATGCTTCCTTTGATTTTCTTTTTCAGGATTCTTTTGGCTATTCGGGGTCTTTTCTGGTTCCATACAAATTTTAGGACTGTTTGTTCTAACTCTGTGAAGAATTCTGGTGTTATTTTGATACAGATTGCTTTGAATATGTAGACTGCTTTGGGGAGTATTGACATTTTAACAATATTTATTCTTACAATCCAGGAGCATGGAATATTTTTCCATTTTTTTGTGTGTCTTCTTCAATCTCTTTCACAAGCTTTCTATAGTTTTCAGTGTATAGATTTTTCACCTCTTTGGTTAGGTTTATTCCTAGGTATTTTATGGTTTTTGGTGCAAATGTAAATGGGATAGATTCCTTGATTTCTCTTTCTGCTGCTTCATTATTGGTGTATAGAAATGCAACCAATTTCTGTGCATATCCTGTGACTTTGCTGAATTCATGGATCAGTTCTAGCAGTTTTTTTGGTGGAATCTTTTGGGTTTTCCATATAGAGTATCGTGTTGTCTGCGAACAGTGAACGTTTGACTTCCTCCCTGCCAATTTGGATGCCTTTTATTTCTTTGTGTTGTCTAACTGCTGCGGCTAGGACTTTCAATACTATGTTGAATAGCAGTGGTGAGAGTGGACATCCCTGTGGTGTGTCTGACCTTAGGGGGAAAGCTCTGTTTTTCCCCATTGAGGATGATATTAGTGGTGGGTCTTTCATATATGGCTTTTATGATCTTTAGGTATGATCTTCTATCCCTACTTTCTTGAGGGTTTTTTTAATCAAGAAAGGATGCTGTATTTTGTCAAATGCTTTCTCTACATCTATTGAGAGAATCATGTGGTTCTTGCCCTTTCTTTTATTAATGTGATGTATAATATTGATTGATTTGTGAATACTGAACCAGGCCTAAATCCCAGGTAGAAGTCCCAGGCATAATGTTCATGGTGAATAATTCTTTTAATGTATTATTGGATCTGGCTGGTTGCCTAGTATCTTGTTGAGAATTTTTGCATCCATGTTCATCAGGGAAATTGGTCTATAGTTCTCCTTTTTAGTGGGGTCTTTGTCTGGTTTTGGAGTCAAGGTAATGCTGGCCTCAAAGAACAAGTTTGGAAGTTTTCCTTCCATTTTTATTTTTTGGAACAGCTTCAAAAGAATAGGTGTTAACTCTTCCTTAAATGTTTGATAGAATTCCCTTGGAAAGCCAACTGGTCCTGGACTCTTTTTGTTTGTTGGGAGATTTTTGATTACTGATTCAATTTCTGTACTGGTTATGGGTCTGTTCAAATTTTCTTTCTTCCTGTTTCAGTTTTGGTAGTTTATATGTTTCTAGGGATTTGTCCCTTTCTTCCAGATGCCCATTTTATTGGCATATAGTTGCTCATAATATTCTATTATTATTTGTATTTCTGCAGTGTTGGTTGTGATCTCTCTTCTTTCATTCTTGATTTTATAAGGGTTCTTTCCTTTTTCTTTTTGATCAAACTAGCTAGGGGTTTATCAATTTCGTTAATTCTTTCAAAGAACCAGCTCCTGGCTTCATCGATCTGTTCTACTGTTTTGTTTGTTGCTGTTTTTTTTTTTTTTTTTGATAATAAAGATTAGAGCAGAAATCAATGTTATTTCCCATCTTCTGCTGGTTTTGGGTTTTATTTGCTGTTCTTTTTCCAGCTCTTTAAAGGCATAAGGTTAGGTTGTGTATCTGAGACCTTTCTTCCTTCTTTAGGAAGGCCTGAATGGCTATATATTTCCCTCTTATGACTGCCTTTGCTGCATTTCAGAGGTTTTGAGCTGTCATGTTATCATTTTCACTGGCTTCTTTTTAATTTCCTCTTTAATTTCTTGGTTAACCCATTCATTCTTTAGTAGGATTTTTTTTCTATCAAAATTTTTTTTTAATGTTTTTATTTATTTTTGAGTGTGAGTGGGGGAGGGGCAGAGAGCTAGGGAGACACAGAATCTGAAGCAGGCTCCAGGGTTTTGCTTATCTGGGAAAACTCTCTGAATTCTGAATGACAACCTTGCCAGGTAAAGCATTCTTAATTGAAAGTTACTACCTTTCAGCACTTGGAATACACCATGCCACACTCCTTTCTGGTCTGCAAAACTTCTGCTGAAACATATGCTGACAGTGCCTTCTTTTGTTACCAGTTGCTTTCTCTCTTGCTGCTTTTAAGGTGCTCTAATTTTTGACATTTTACCTATTTATTAATTTAATGAGAGAGAGAGAGAGAGAGAAGGGAGAAGAGGATCTGAAGCAGGCTCTACGCTGATAGCAGAGAGCTCGATGTGGAGCTTGAACTAATGAACTGTGAGATCATGACCTGAGCCGAAGTTGGTAGCTTAACTGACTGAGCCACCCAGGCACCCCTGACATTTTATTTTTATTTATTTTAAAAAATTTTTTATGTTTATTTATTATTGAGAGAGAGAGAGAGAGAGAGAGAGAGAGAGAGAGAGAGAAACAGAGCATGAGTAGGAGAGGGGCAGAGGGAGGGAGACACAGAATCTGAAGCAGGCTCCAGGCTCTGAGCTGTCAGCATAGAGCCCAACACGGGGCTCAAACCCACGAACTGTGAGATCATGACCTGAGCCGAAGTCGGACGCTTAACCTACTGAGCCACCCAGGCGCCCCTCCCCTGACATTTTAATTACAGTGTGTCTTGGTAAGGATCTTTTGGCGTTCATCTTATTTGGAACTCTCTGGGCTTCCTCCATCTGGATGTCTGTTTCCCTCCCAGGTTAGGAAAGTTTTCGGCCGTTAGGTCTTCAAATAAATTTTCTGCTTTTTTCTCCTTCTAGGACCCCATAATGTAAATGTTATTCTGCCTGATATTATCCCATAGGTCCCTTAAACTATCTTCATTTTTTAGAATTCTTTTTCTTTTTGCTGCTGTGTTTGGGTGAGTTATACTTCCCTGACTTTTAGACTACTGATCCCTTCTTCTGCTTTTATCTAGTCTGCTGCTGAACAGCTCTATAGAGTATTTTTCAGTCCAGGTATTGTATTCTTCAGCTATGTGACTTGTGATGTTCTCACTACATTCATTCTTCTCCCAAGTTCTGTGAGCATCTTTACGACCATTACTTTATCAGGGCAGAACCCCCTGGCTCCTCAGAGAGAAGCTCCTTTTGTGAGATCCATCCCAACTGTGGGTTCCCACAATGAGGGTGGGGTTTCTGGCAAGATTGCATCTTTGCCTTTTCTAACCTGTCTCGATGTGGTCCTTTTAACAGTCTGTTGTGAAGGAGTTGTTTGGCTAGTTTTCAAGTTTTATTCGGAGGAAATTGTTCCATAGGTAGCTGTAGATTTGGTGTGTCCGTGGGAGGAGAGAGTTCCTACGCCATCATCTTGAACACTCTTCCACAACATATTATAGAAATTAGTAGTGATTTAAAAAAAAAAGTACATTTCTTAGATAAGAAAAAAAAAAGGACAAGCTTTTGTATTTTAATTTTAAACTCATATAAAGCTGGGTTGAGAGGAACTGAAACCAAAATTTTTGAACCACATGTAGAGAGAAGCCATAGTAATTTTTTAAAAAGTCTCTCCTAGGCACCAAATCTGCCTGTTACTGAAGAGTATATTCAAATACTTTATTCTACAGGCTTAGCCAGAAAAGGAAAAAAAGCATTTTGTTTAATGATGAATTTTGTTAAGTGGTAATTACATACGTTTTACAAAAAAAGTAAATTGAGTCATGTATAGTTAAGCAATTTTCCCATTGTCTCACAGCTAGTTTTTATAAAAATGTAAATTCTTTATTATACACTGCTACTTTCAGAAATAAATATTACAGAAAATTTTGACTTACCTGAACCTTATTATATATTTGGGGAAAGCCACTGAGGAAAAGAATTAAAACATGGTAATAAGTATAAAAATGCTAAAAATAATCATTCAAATACTACAAGGGAGTAAAAAGTAAAAGCTGTGAATACTTTAGGGTGTCAGTAAAGGCAATTTCAAATAGGTCAGGCCGGTAGAGAAATTCACTACAGTGTATAAGAACTAAGCCATAGTTGAGGATTTTAAAGAATTTGGAAAACCAGAATAAAAACAATGGGAGTTACAAAAGGTCTTTAGATAGGTCAGAGATACAGGGAAGAATATGGACCTCAGGTTTTAAACAAGACCTCCAGACTTTAACTAGCATTTAAGCCATAAAACCACCCAAGGCAAGATTAATATTCTTTAACTATACTATAATCAGGTAACTCCCTATTCAAAAACCAAAGGTTCCCTGGCCAAACAAATCAAATCTAAAATCCTTAACCTGGCATTCAAAGCCCATCACATCATGCCTAAGCTTGTCCCCAGTCTAACTTTCCAGTTTTACCTCTTTCTGTATGTTCTGTCTGTTATAACCAAATGAGATTACCACCTATTCCCAGAATATGCTCTGGCTTCCTCACCTACCTCTGAGCCCAATATGTACCCCTTTCTCCTGCTATTCTGAAATCTTAGCAATTCTTCAAAATGCAGTCAGTTCAGCAGCCTCACAGCCAGATAATGTTTCATCTTTAAATCCTCATATTATTTTATCTATACCACTTCACGGCACTTATGTTCTATTAGGTTTTATAAAGATTTGTATACCTGCTTTTCCCTAAAAGACTTGGAGGTTCCTAAAAGCAAGAATATTATTTCCTACAATTTTGTAGTCCCCAAAACACCTACAAAAATGCTTGCATATATATGCCATCAATCTGTACTGAGGTATGACCAGCGTTAAAAGCGGCAGAAGCTTCTCAACCTAGAGTTTGAAGAAAATCAAAGACTTCATTTTTGACATCTGTATTAATATTCACAGAAAACAGGCACTGCACCCTACATATCAACTGTGTCACTAGACCCACAGATTTTAAATTTTCAAGCAAATGTTCAGGTCCATTTAACTAGCATCTAATTATGAATTCTAAGTATTGAGCATGGCAGATCCTGGTTAAAAAAAAAACCTCAATCTCATGATAATATATAAAAATTATTTCTTCTCTTGCCAAGAAGCACAGCTGTTTAGTTAGCAAACAAAAAATGATGATGTGTGCATATTTTTACCATCAACAAAATTCAGATAAAAAAGTGCATCATTTCAAAAAGTATTTGTACAGGGGCAGCTGTACAGTGCTGACTTCTGAAAAACAAAAACAAAAACAACAAACCCACTGTATAATATTGAAAAATAAAGCTACCAAGCTCAACTAAAATACTACTGTGGAGTTGATTATTCCATCACATCCCTAATAAATTTTCTTTAGTATTTTTCAAAGCAGTTATCTGCTCGCCACATTCCAGGCTTTATGTTTTGTGTTAGAGGGAAAGAAGAATGAATGAGGCACTGAGAATTAAGACATGTACCACAAAATTTTAATAAAAAGCACAGTAAGATAAATACTATGATAAAAATAACAACAAAGTGGTAAGGAAGCAAAAAAGGAAGAGTGAAGCTATGGCTTAAAGAATGTAGCATTTGAACATTTGAAACAGGTGTCAACAATATGTGGAACCTCTAAAAGGCAAAACAATGGTAAAGGCACAAAGCTCTACCGGAAAATATCTGTTTCAAAATAAAGTCACACGTGGGGCGTCTGGATGGCTCAGCTTGTTAAGTGTCCAACTTCTGCTCAGGTCATGATCTCACAGTTTGTGAGTCTGAGCCCTGCGTCAGGCTGCATCAGGCTCTGTACTGACAGCTCAGAGCCTGAAGCCTGCTTCGGATTCTGTGTCTCCCTCTCTCTCTGTCCCTCTCTCACTGGTGCGCTTTCTCTCTCGCTCAAAAGTAAACATTAAAAAAATTAAAAAAAAAATCTACAAGTACGGCTGTAGCAAAGGCTAGAGGGAGTTATTTAGTAGAAAAACTGGGGAGAAAAAACATAACACCAGTTCTTGTTGGTTCCTGAGAGTTCTTTCTGAAGTTTTTGGAACGAGAGGTCTGATAAGAGTTGATAAGAGTGAAGTTTGCAACAGAAAAAGAAAAAATAGAAATCAGGTTCAGAACTGCTATGACTGACTAGATATGGAAGAATAAAGCTGAAATTAAACCCACAGATTTTTGGTCTAAGCAGTAAGGAAGCTGGTAAAACCAGTATTAATTTTCTTTCTTTCAAAAAATTTTTATTTATTTATTTAAGTTTGTTTGTTTATTATTGAGACAGAGAGAAAGAGAGCATGAATAGGGGAGGGTCAGAGAGAGAGGGAAACAGAATCCGAATCAGGCTCCAGGCTCTGAGCTGTCAGCAGGGAGCCCAATGTGGGGTTCAAACCCATGAACCGTGAGATCATGACCTGAGCCGAAGTCAGCCGCTTAACCGACTGAGCCACCCAGGCACCCCACCAGTATTAATTTTCAATAAATATGAAGTAGTAGCAAACATTTATTGACCACTTACTTTGTACAAAGTAGTAATAAAAGATAGAAGTACTCAAAACTAGGGGCGCCTGGCTGGCTCAGTCGGTTAAATGTCCAGCTTTGGCTCAGGTCATGATCTCGCAGCTTGTGAGTTCAAGCCCCGCACTGAGCTCTGTGCTGACAGCTCAGAGCCTGGAGTCCGCTTCAGATTCTGTGTCTCCCTCTCTCTGCCCCTCCCCTGCTCATGCTCTCTCTCAAAAATAAACATTTCAAAAAAATTTTTAAGAAAGTACTCAAAACTTATTATCTTAGTGAAGGAAAAAGACAGCTATTTATATGCACAACTAGGAGTGTTATTCGTGTGTTTTACATTAGGATATGTGTCTACAGGAAAGAGAATGATGGGAACAAATGATAAAACAAAACAAAACACAAGAAAAGAGTTTGGTACCCATGTTATGTGCTATGAACTAAGGAATATGATTGACTTAAATCTGTGCACTCAGTCTAAAGGAGTGGAGGAGGGGGCACCTGGGTGGCTCTTTCGGTTAGGCGGTCCACTTCAGCTCAGGTCATAATCTCGCGGTTCATGAGCTTGACTCCCACAACAGCTCGGAGCCTTGGAACCTGCTTCGGATTCTGTGTCTTCCCCTCTCTCTAGCCCTCCCCCGCTCATGCTGTCTGTCTCTCTCTCTCTCTCTCAAAAATAAATACTAAACATTATTAAAAAATAAAGGAGCAGAGAAGAACAAACCAAAAATAGTTTTAAAAAATTAAAAGAGCGATGAAGCCCAAGGCTAAAAGTTTAGTTGGGAGGTAACTGTGGACAGGGGAACATCTAGAAACAACTCTATAACGACTAGAAATTCAAGCTGGGCCTTAAAGCAAAAGTAGTGAGTCAACTATTTGGGGGAGAGGAGACAAGAGGGATGATGGTGTACAAATTGGTCCCCAGAGAAGAAACAGCTGAGTCCAGACTAGAGGAGGTAGAGCCATGAGAAAGTACAGTGGTTGAACAGAAATCTGGTAAGATAGGGAAGAGCCAAACTGCAAAGAAACGTAAGCATCAGACTGAACAGTTTAGACTTTATTATACAGGCAACAGGAAGATTAAGACCTTCAACAGGAAAATAACAATCCGTATACAAAAGCAGTACACGGGATGGACTGGAGAGACTCCTGAAGCTAGACTGAAGGCAAACAAAACAAAACAGAACAAAACAAAACCTAGAAGGTAACAAAAGCCTGAGTCATAATAATTGACAGCAGAAACAAGAAGGAGAAGAGAGATTTACTGAGGTATAGAGGACAGGATTTAGAGACCAACTGAATATGTGGATGAAAAGTGAGTGCAAGATGACTACAAAGGTCTAAGCATAAGCCACTGGCAGGTGCTAGTTTTGCTTCAGGAGGGAGAAGAAATCAGTTTGTGACATATTTATCTTGAAGTACCTTCAGCGTATCCACAAGACAGACATCTGTCAGACAAACAAACACTAGGATGAGCAGGGAGCTCCAGGACTGAAAAAGATGGAGTAGCCATTCATGTAGAGATGCTGACTGATGCTCTGGAAGGGAGAAGAGTGCAAAGGACTGAACTCTCGGGAACACCTAGTTTAGAAAGCAAGTGACAAGCGAGAGAAGAGAGAAGGGGAGAAAAGAGAACACAAAGCACCTTTTCAACATGCTTTCACATGTCTCACAGACTAAATAACCTTATTGTGCCAAAAGGCCACAATAAGCAGTGAAACATGTGGAAAAATTGAGGACTAATGGTAATGTATAATAATAAAATACTTCAGAAAGCAATACCGTTTGACCCTGGAATTTTTAACCACAGAAATTTATCCTGAAAAAGAAACTCTTGTAGGGGGCAGGGGGATGGGCACACATCTGTGCATAAGAAATTTTCCCTCTGGCATTAACTCTAATAGTGAAAAACAGAATCTAAATTCCTAGCCATAGACAGGAACGGTTAAATGTAACATGAAAAAGCCAAATATCTTAAAAGAAAACATTTACCACGTAAAATTTTTAAACTTCAACATTGAAAGGAAAAAGCATTAATGTTAAGAAAAATATTTGTAACCTATGACAAAGGGTCAACATTTCAATATATAAAGGTCCCGTGTAATTAAATCAGTAAGAAAAAAGGAAAATATTCCCAAAGAAAAGTGGGTAAGATACAAATGGCAATTTCTAAAACAAATAAAAAAGGCCAGTAAATAGAAAAATGTTGGTTCTCAGTGCTAATCAAAGAAATAAAAAGGAAAATGATGTATTATTCACCTCTCCATGATATGGGGAAATTTTTGGGCACTCATATTCTTGACAGAACACACTGGAACAACTTTTCTGAATGCCATTTTTGGCAACAGAAGCACTTTAGAAAGTTTATACAAAAATTCTATTTCCAAGAATATATGCAAAAAAATTTAGACCAATTTACAGTTATTCACATAAAGAAGTTCACTGTGGCTTTGTCTTAATAAGGCTGAAAAGTCAGAAATAACCTAAACATTCAACAGTAGGAGACTGGTTAAGTAAATTATGGCATTATCTATATAATGGATTTTTTGACACAACAGAGATTAATATTTAATGTGGAAAATTGTTAAATAAGGCAGTTTATTAAATAAAAGGTTTCTAAGCAGCACGTATGATACAAACTTTTTTTTTTTAAGTCTAGAAAATACACACCAAAAATTTAGTACTGGGTGTCTCTGAGAACTAGGGTAAAATATGCTTATATTGCCTAATTATTACTTTCTTAAAATGTTTTTATTTATTTTGAGAGAGAGAGACAAGTGAGGGAGGGGCAGAGAAAGAGGGAGACACAGAATCCAAGAGAGGCTGTTAGTGCTGAGCTTGATGCAGGGGCTCAAACTCGCAAACCGTGAGCTCAGGACCTGAGCCGAAGTTGGACGCTTAACTGACTGAGCCATCCAGGTGCTCCTGTACTGCCTAATTATTTTATAATGAACACATATTCTCTGATTTAAAAAAAAAAAAGAATAAAGCTTAAGTAACAAAATGCAAAGAACATGAAGAAAAATATAGGTGTAAAAAAACCAAATGCAAAGTTATAGGTACAAATGATAAAAATATTAAAAAACAATACAAAGGTCTTAATTTTTCCCCAACTACTGTTTAAATGAAACAAGTATAAAGAATTAAGGATAGTTCCACTTACCAAAAATGTAAAGAAATAAAGACGAAAATATTGATGCAAAGAGGAAAATAGAAAATTCACACCACAAAATCTTAATCATATTAGAAGGAAGCACATTCACCTCTAAGAGTCAACAATTTCAAGACTGGGGTTAGCAATCTGAGTTAAAGTAAAAACACAACCGAGAAAATAAGTCAACTTTCGGATGAGGAAAGGATTAGAAAACAAATAGTACATAGGCAGCTGGAAAAGAAATATTTAACAGTTACCAAAGCTGTGACTTTTATCAGGAGTGCTAGGCAGAAAGAGGAAATGGCGGTATTTACAGGTTGAGAATTGACCAGTTACACACAGCAAAGGTCAAGGAGAGGAATATGAGGTGCTAGTGAGTCCACAGAATATGAACTACAAGAGGTTCAGCACTGGAAGGAAGGAAGAAAAATAACAGCCTGGGAGGTGACAATGAGCACACAAAGCTGGTTCATCAGGTATGATGGAAAACAGAAACAACACAGGCTCTTGAATCACCACCCCTGGTGAGTTTAAGACTTGAGGTAGTTAAGAATGATGACAAGGTTAAGTAACTCAGTCATCCATGTAGGTTACTGATGTGTAGAGGTGAAGGTCACCGGAGTCAGTGAACTGTAGTTACAAATGTGGCCCACCTTTCTGGTCTGAAATGAATATAACTGTTACTTTAACCTCTACAATCTTTTACTTTCCTTTGACGCAAAATACATCCTTTCTAGCATGACAGATAGGAATCTGGGTGGCACTTAACCTCTCTCTGTATTTTATTCAACCACAAAATAAAGAGAATAAGGAGATGAGATACTGAATTAAATCAATGATTCTCAAACCCTGACTGCACATTAAAATCATGGGTGGTTTAAAACACAAACACACACACACACACACACACACGCACGCAAAACTACCTATGCCTTGACCCCAAACCCAGTAATTCTGATTTGTTCTAGGGTGGAGTTCAGGCATCAGTATTTTTAAGAAGCTCCTCAGGGAATTCAAATGTGCCAGCAAGGCTGAGAACTAAACTCTGTATTTCTAAAGGTGGCTCCCTTTTAAAAGTCTATGATTCTACATAAATGACAGCCACTTTGTTCATTTGCTAATATAACTGAGTATCATGCACCAGGTAGTTCCACAAACATATTTTAGTAGATCCTCACAACACTTCGAGGCAAATATTTCTGTATCTGTTTCAAAAAGGAGTCCAGTGAAGCTTAGGGAAATGAAGCTTCCCTAAGCTAGGGAAGGAGGAGAGTCACAAGCTAGGAAGGAGGAGAGCTAGGAATCAAATTGTGGGTTATTTGTTCCAGTCCACAGTACAAGCAACCTGCTTTCTCTAGCACTCACAGCAACTACTTGAATGCCTTCCATTTCCCTCCCCGGACCTCCCAAATTGAGCATACCAGTCAGTTTGTGGTTTATGGATTAACTGGAGAGAAAGTTACTTTGGATAGGGGCAGAAAATTGACCCCAAATTCTACAGTAATTTCATTATAGAATTACTAAACACCTCCACCTAGAGAGCTCTGCAACTTAACACGGCACTCTGAAAGTGGTTCAGCAATCACAAAGCTGGTTCTCAAAGACAAGCCTATCAGCAGAAAAGCAATTTTTATATGCTTTCTGTTAAGTAAGGCATTCTAAACCAAAATTTTAAGACAATTCTGACAAACTGACAGAGAGTTACTCTACCAAAGAGCTTCAATGTATAAACATGACCTTCAAATTTACCAGGCATTACCTCTATTTCCAGCTAGCACAATAAAATTCAATCACACTTTTAAATGATTATTATTCTTTTGGTGACACACCGCTTCTTCTTTGTTGATTGCACTTGTAAATTTCATAAACATTCAAGTTCTGTATCCCAGGCCAAAATTTATGGAGTTAACAAGGTAAATTTCAAAGAAAGAAAGAAAGAAAGAAAGAAAGAAAAAAGCATTAGAGAAGATTTCACTTCTACGCCCATGGAAAGGGCGATTTAATAAGAATTTCCTGCAGTATATTTATAAGAACATATGTGTCTTCATCCATTCAAACCTTTCCTGAGCATCTGCTATGTTCTTGGCACACTGGGGATGAAGACGTCAATCAGGTTCCCCAGGCAGTGTCTGTGGTCAAGGAGGTGCCATGACAGATCAATGTAGTATTTATCGGAATGCAATGGGGTCAGTGAATAATTCTTGGGGAGAAAAAGGGGGTGCGTTTAAGGAGAACAGCACAGGAAAGGTTTCAAACAGTTAGGCTCAAGTGAAAATTTCACCACTAGAATCCTTGTAAGTCAGCTCTCTAGGAAATAAGAATACTGAGCAACTAAAATCAGAAAGAGCAGCAAAGTCAGAGGAAACAAGGTGCACACAGCCTGCTCCACAACTGTGAGTTATGTATTCCACAAAGTTATGCTGTAGGAAAAACAAGAAGGCTTCAGAGTCCTAAAGACCTCAGTTAAATCCCAGTTTGGCTGCTAGATTTGTGAAGTTAATTAAGTCACCTCATTTCTAGGTTAACTCTTCATCCAGAAAAACAAATGTGTACAATGGTGTTTACCTGACAGTGAAGCAAAACAAAAAGGATTTTTTTTAAGAACTAAGAAAATTAGCAACCGAAGCAGAAACTCTATTTTTACCTCTAGATTAAGAAGAGAAATTCTCCAAGGCATGTTTTAGGGCTTATCTTATTTGTGGCTAAGAGTCCCTTCAGTTCATTTAACAGAATTTTAAAGCGAAGATGCCTTTATTTAAAAATATCAATTTACATTCATTTATTGGGGGTAATTCAAGCTGAATCTTTTTTGATGCCTTGGTGAGTACACCAGTTTTATTTTTTGAGGCGATTGCATGTGCTTTCCAATTAAGGACAGAAACTTAATACGATTCACCGCCAGTGCTGTCAGGACACAAATGGATTAAAAATAGAAGCCTTCATTAATACGGAATTAACCTGAGGACCCCATGAGCTACCAGAATACCAAAAAAAAAAAAAAAAAAAAAAAAAGGTAATGCTCAAAACATGGCAGGCGTGCACCTTTAAAAAGTGAAAAGGAGGAAAAAAAACTTCGTAATGGCAAGATCACTTCACCTTACGACACATGCCTTTAAGTCTCTCAAAGTTCGAAAGTCTTTAGTAAGTCTCTTCGGTAACGTACTACAAAACACAACAAAGAAGCTATTTAACAACTTACCTACTCCGTGAGTCTATGAATTACAATAGGGTTTAGTTATCTGTAACCTTAATACTACCACTGCCATCGCACCCTCACAAGTGATTGCTATAATGAAAGAACACACTAGGGAATTCAAGCAACATGAGCAGCAAGCTGTTGGCCCTCGGCAACATTTTCAAAACAAGAAATAAATTCAGCACAAGACCATACAACTTTAAAAGACTCGAAATAACGCGTTGGAGCCAACGCTTCTATCCGAGCGAATTCTGCGGTGCCATATTCTGCCAAGTCACATAAAAATATGCTGTTCAACTTACAACGTCCCTGATGTCCAGGCACTGCAAACTTTTCGGACAGAAATACGTTGGGGCCCTAGGACGCCACTGGCCGCGAGCCGGACCCCAATCCTCACGCCCCGCAACTTCTCTTCCTTCTCGCCCGACCGCGGGGCCCCGCGGGCGCCTCGGCCCGCCCCCCGCCCGCGGTCCCGCGGCCCCGGCAGGCACCAGCGCGGACCCTCCGGACGGCCCCCGAGCCCGCGGGCGCAGGCGGCGGGGCTCTGCGGCCGGGCAAGGCTCGCTGCCGGCGCCCGCGGGCCAACCCCCGCGCGCGGGGAGAGGCCGGGGAGCGCCCCGTTTCTCACAGACCCCAACATGGCGTCGGCCGCCGCCCGCGACGACGACACCTCCCCGCGCCGCAGACGGCCCCGGGACCGCGGAGGGAAGCGCCGGAAAGTTTCGCTTCTCCTCTCCCGGGCAGCCAGGGACCGGCGCACAACCAACCTCGGGCTTCACCTACCCGGCCGGGCGCGAGCGGCGGCGACGGCGGCGAAGGTCCGACTCTTCTTCGTCCCGGGAGCCGGGCGCGGACTCTGCCCGCTCCTCCGCCCCAGTCTCCCAGAGTGTTTGCAGCCTGCGGCCCCGCGCAGGCGGCGCGATCCGGACACGGCGGGCGGGCGGACTACCGGCAGAGCAGCTCGCAGGTGACTCCCCCGCCCCTCCAGTCGAACCCCACAACGGCCGCCGGGGCTGGCCTCTCCCCTGCGCGTGCACGGGCGCGCCGCCGCCCACACGCCAGGCGCGAGCGCTCGGGCACGAGCACACCCACACCGCTCACTCCCCCGTCCTCTCTCGCTCGTTCCCTCGCCCCGCCCGTGCGGCCCGCGCGACGTGCTCGAGGGGGCGGGGCGTCTGCAAAGGACACACCCACCTAGGCAGTCCCAGGCGGAGGGTTGGTTCCTCCGCTCTGTGTGCAGACAGGCTTTCCAGAACGCCGTGGGTGCACGTGGGACCCTTACCTGCGTTGCTTGGCTCTGGCACTCCTTTGGACAGGATTGTTCATCTCTTTACCAGCTTCTTGGGAAGAATGGGAGGAAGGCTGGGTTCCCTTTCCCCTACCACCGAACGGGCCTCCCCAGGGAGCTCAAGAACTTTCTGCAGGCGGGAAGGAAAGGCTTTGTGGATGTAGATGCACAAAGGCGTCCGGGCAGACGTCTGTTTGCTAGTACCACTGAGCACGGCGTTCCTGCCCGTCGCATCTTTCATTTGCTCTCCTTAAAACCCGTATCTTTTGAAACCGAAAGAACTGCGGTTACAACACATACCCCCATGTACTTTGTACGGCCCTTTAAGGGCATGCCTTTATTGCCTGTCTTAGAACTCTGGTCTTCCCAGAACTTTTCTCTGACGCTGCAAAACCTCGTCTACCTACTTCACAGCCTTGGAAACAGTGATGATAGTATACAAGGTTAAATCCGCCCTTCCTCATACTGCCCCAACTGTTTGCTAATCGCGCTGGTGGGTACGTGGAGAGAGATCAAAGATGTCTGAGAATGGACAAGGCATGGGGGAAGAGGACGGCATATTCAACAGAAAAAGTGTGTAGGTGTAAATTAGATTTGGGTATTATTTCACGAATACTTAACCTTTGTTTGATAGTTCTTGAATTAGAGCCGCCAGCTTCCAAGCTGCACATAAATGAGCACCCACCCAGGGAGCTTGAGCAGGTCTTGATCCTGATCCGCTATCTTTCGATCTGGGATTCTACCTTCTCCAGGTCTTTGGGTCCTATACCTCTCCTATTTCAACATCTCGGAAACAAATTAAAAAAAAATTAACTAGAACAAAACTAGCAAGGATGAACTTTAAAAAAATTTTTTTAGTATTTTTATTTTTTATTAGAGAGAGAGAGAGAGACAGAGAGAGCGAAGGGAGAGGGGGCAGAGAGAGAGAGAGAGAGAGAATCTGAAGCAGCCTCCAGGCTCTGAGCTGTCAGGACAGAGCCCGACTTGGGGCTCGAACTCACAAATCACTAGATCATGACCTGAGCCAAAGTTGGAATTCAACCTACTGAGCCACCCAGGTGCCCCAAGGATGAACTTTTTTTTTAACTTTTAGGATCATGACACAAATCTTCACACGTGTTAGCTGTGGTTGTCTCTATAACAAGTATGAATGTCCCCAGGACACTTGTCTCAACCATCACCCTACCCCCACCTTCCCATCACCCTACCCCCACCTTCATTTAGCCTCATGCCTCTCTACGAGCAAAGCTTCATATCAGTGGGAAAAAATATGGGCTTGATCATCTCCAAAATCCCTTTAAATTTTGAGATCAGGAATTGCTATGTCTAGTCACCAAACAGTTTTGGTCACTTAGCCATCAGTGAACATATATGCCCACTCTCCCTTCCCAGTATACTTATTTGGCTTATCCTAAAATGCATGCAGTTAGAAGCCAAAAGAACTGTAATGAAAGAATCTACATCACAGTATCATTATGAAGATTAAATGAGTTAATATTTTGTAAAGCATAGTGCCTGGCACATGGAAAGTGCTATGTAAGTGCTAGAGAAAAATTATTGTTATAGGATATATATTAATTACATATGTAATAATATATATATAATATTTGGTATGAAGATATACATCTATTGTGATATACCTAATATATTAGGTACATTATAAAACATACATGTAAAAAATCAGTAGTAATTATGTAAAACATTGTGTGTGTTTTCTTTCTGCACAAAATCAGTAGTAATTATGTTAAACATTGTGTGTGTTTTCTTTCTGCACTCTGCATGTTTTGTACCTTCCCTGGGTTGTGCACAACCTGATTTGGACCTCATTGATTTAGAGCTGTACTGACAAATATGGCAGCCACTAACCACATGTAGTGTTTTGTGTTTTTTTTTTTTTTTATTAAAAAGTCAGTTCCTCGGTCACACCACATTTCAAGTACTTAATAGCCACATGACTACTGGACAGTGCAGATAGAAAATATTTCCATCACTGCAGAAAGTACTCTTGGATAGCACTGACAAAACTGAAATAAACAAGGGACAAAGGCAGTAGGATCAACTTGTGACTAGGACCTGTAACCATGGCGCCATGTTCAAATCGAGTGATAAGATCGTTCTCTGAGCCTCACATCTCCTCTATAAAATGGAGATAAAAATAGGAACTACTTCATGGACTGCTGAGGAGAGGAAATGAGATAAGGTGTGTAAAGTCTCTGGCAGAGTACTTAAAACATAGAGGAACTTGAAAATACTGGTAAAATTTGAGTTTTACCCAATTTGATAAACCTGAAAGGCAAAGATCTTGTTATTGTCCTTGATTCTAATGGGTAAGTTTTTCAAGGATATCTATTTTTAAAAAATACAAGAATTTGGTGAACTTTTAAGTGAAAGGAGAGGATTCAAGGGGAGATGAAAAACACCTGGATTTTAATTACTCCTTGATTTCTTTGTTCTGCCTACCCATAGGCCCTGGTCTTCTCCCAGTTGTGCCCATCTCAGTGAAATGGCACTGCCACCCTCAAGCCTGATGAGTCACCACCATCTCATCTTCTTTCCCATCTCCTTCATCCAATCCCTTTGCTTCTAAAATATGGTAGGATCTGCCTCCAAAACACCTCATCTGAAATCCTCTCCTCGCGTCCCCTCCGCACAGGGACAACACAGGATTGTTCTACTTCCCCGCAGAAAGCCTTCTATGGCTCCCCATGGAGGCTGCCATATGCAGTTGTACAGGTTATAGTTGCACAACCCACCCTTTGGAAGACTGCCTTTCACATTGGAGAAATACATTTTGTATTTATTACAAGTATTCTGTGGCAGATTTCAGTGAAGTGCCTTATTCTACTTAAAATATTTTACAACAATTTCCCAACAAGATGGAAATGCTTTGAGGAGTGGATGCTCTTTTCTAATTTGCTCAAAGGTGCCACCTGGGGTAGGAACATTTCTATTTCACTGAGAACAAAATGCCAGTTCATCACTAGGTCCTATAAAACTCAGCACACTCCAACCTCTGCCATCCTCTCCACCATAAAATGATGCCAAGCTCCACCAAATTCCAGTCATGTTGATCTCCTGTTGTTTTCAAAATATGCCAAGCTCTTTTCTTCTAGGGGACCTGCTGTCCTGGCCACTTCTCTACCTAGAAAATCAAGCCCACCACACCCCACCCTTCACATAGCTGTGGCTCCTTGTCATCTTTCAGGCCTCTGTGCCCTGAGAGAGTGCCCCTGTTATTCTGGGTCACAGCCCTGTGTTTCCCTCATGGCAGGTACAGATCTCCCTGGAGACAGTAAGCTCCATGAGGACAGGGAGTTCATGGTCTTCTTTGTTCTATCCCCAGCTTCTCTATGGTCGACTTAGCACTATTGCCACTCCTCTCTGCACTGTGGGAGAAAGCTTGAAATTCTATTTTCCAGGAGACTTTTCCTTAAATGGTTCCAGGTTAAATCCCACCAACAGAGACACATACGTGAGATTTGAAAAGCAGAAGAAAAGGAGAAATAATTATTCTCCAGTATAGCTTCAAACAGGCAGCTCAGATCAGAGGGGGCTGTTTCCCTAGACTTCTGGGAAAATATCAGACAAACCTGAAAGCATAATGTTCTGTTTTTGAAAGGGATGGTGGGGCTGTATTCTTAAAAAGGGCAGTGGAAATGTTCCAGATTAAAAGAGGTGAGGGACTCCTGGGTGGCTTAGTCTGTTAAGCGTTCAACTCTTGGTTTCGACTCAGGTTATGGCCTCACGGTTCATGGGTTTGAGCCCCACTTTGGGCTCTGCACCAACAGCATGGACCTGCTTGGGATTCTCCCTCTCCCTTTCTCTCTACCCCTCCCTCTGCTCACACTGTCTCTGTCTCTCTCAAAATAAATAAATAAACTTAAAAAATAAAAACTAAATAAATAAAATAAAAGAGGAGAAAGAGACATGACAGCTAAGTATAACACCTTACCCTAGACTAGGTCTATAGTGGAAGGGGAGAACACTACAAAGGACATTATTGGGCCAATTGAAAAAATTGGAATATGAACAGAAAAGTAGATACAGGTATTATATTAAAGTTAAATTTACTGTCTTGGTTATTTAAGAGAAAGTCCCTATTCTTAGGATATACACATTAAAGTATTTAGGGGTAAAGGACAATGAGATTTATAATATACCCTCAAATGATTCAGAAAATATTTCATACATAACATATAATTTAACTATTACCTCTAAAAGAAAGAAAAAATACAAGAAAAACCTACATAACTGATAAAGCAAATGGAGTAAAATGTTAGTAGCTGAATCTGCGTAAAGAGTTTATGAGTGTTCTTGGTATAATTTCTGTTTGTGCAAACTGCGAGTTTGAAATTACCCCCAACCCCCGCCCCCAAAAAGTTTAAAAAGTATATATAATAAAGCACTAAAGAAACAATACTAAATAATTCAAAAACAAACTAGGATAGCCGTCTTAAATTTCCAGTCTCAAAATAGGTCCAGACTGACAGCAACATGATTAAAAAACAGTGTATTTTATGTTTTCTAATTCCTCAGTGAACAAAAAGTGAATTTTTCCTTCTTCTTGCAGAAGACAAGATGCTCCTCGGCTATAATCTATCATACACAGGAGGTCTTTCTAAACATTTAAATATGGGACGTTTGTGGCTTTGCTGGCCACTGTGTCGTGCAAATAGACACAGCTTGGCACAATCACATTTACTGCAGATCCTGGGCTGCAGAAGTGGGAACAGATACTATATTCCTTATAAAACTTCATTAGGTGAAGCGAATAATCCAAGGTAAAACCACATCCCCTAATTGCATCATTGTCCACTTTTTGCTTTAAAGCAGGAAGGCCCCGTGATTCGTGGAAATATAGTTCTATGCTATTTTATCAGAGAGCCTTACAGTCAGCTTTTAGAAGATCATTTAGAAATGTTTCCCAATTAAATGGCATAGAAAATTCTCTCAAAAATATTGCAAGACAGTAAAATCATCAGGGGTTGCCAGGCATTAGGGGGAAGGGGAGGATAAATAGGATTTTTAGGGCAGTGAAACTATTCTATGTGATACTATAATGGTGGATACCTGTCACTATATTATTTGTCAAAATTTACAGAATGTGAAATAGCAGGAGGGAACCTAATATAAACTATGGACTTTGGGTGATAAGGACACATCAATGCAGGTTCATCGATTGTAACAAACAGGCCACTCGGGTGCAGGCTGTTGAGAGTGAGAGAGGCTGTGCTTGTGTTAAGGTTAGGAGATTTATGGAACTCTCTGTACTTAACACTCAGTTTTGCTGTGAACCTAAAACTTCTGTACAAAATAAAATCCGTGCAAAAGGAAAAAAAAATATTGCATATGTCTCTTGGAAAGGTTAGAACTTAAGGTTGGGGAGTTGAGAAGCTTTTTGGAAGGAATTTTAATTCATTTCTTGAAAGATTTATTGTAAATTATTTCTCGACTATTTCTCTTTTAACCATCTGTCAGGCTATCTTACCTCAGAATCAAAAAATGACAGTTATTTTTTATTATTATTTTTTATTTTAGAGAGAGAGCGTGAGCAGGAGAGAGGGACAGAGGGAGAGGGAGAGAATCTTAACCAGGCTCCACACTCAGGGCGGAGCCCAACACAAAACTCAATCCTACGACCCTGGGATCCTGACTTGAGCTGATATCAACCTTGAGCCACCCAGGTGCCCTTCAAAAGTGACATTTGAATTTGAACGAAGAAGCTTATTAATATTTTAAAAAATAAATTTTCTTGGCAGAAATTTGATCTTGGGGCACCTGGATGGCTCAATCAGTTGAGCATCCAACTCTTGATTTCAGCTCAGGTCCTGATTCCAGGGTTCTGGGATTGAGCCTCACATTGGACTCTGCCCTGCATGGAGGCTGCTTGGGATTCTCTGTTTCCCTCTCTCTCTGCCCTTCCCCTGCATGTGTGCGCTCTCTCTCTCTCTCTCTCTCTCTCTCTCAAAATAAATAAACTTAAAAACTTTTTTTATCTTGACCTTGGGAGTTTTAACATATACATTTAGTATACATCAAGAATCCTGTGAATTTTCTGAGCAGTGAATATAAATTGATCAGGGATTTGTCTCACTTCAAACTAAGTTTATATATTTCCAACAGGGACATCATGTCATATTGAAAACTAAGGAACTAGATCCATGTTCATGTCTGTCTTTCTAGAAACATAGGCTTAACACCCCATCCTGAAATAAATTCTAGATAGGGTAGTAAATTACATGTAAAATATGTAAACGTTTGTATGAAAAAGACATGTAAAATATGCAACTACATTAACTTTTTTATCTTTGGTAGAATTATACACGATTCTTTTCTTCTGTGTTTTGCCAATCTATACGTATGTATTGTTTTATTTAAAAAGAACACAAGGCACAACCATGGGTAAGTTTTTCAATGAAGTAAAAATCATATTCAAGTACTCATACACAATAAGGCACAATGGCTGCTTTCTTCTGTAGAAAACTCCTAAATTATTTGCACATTCCCTTCCCTGCCAGTGGACTGGAATTATACAACAAATGCCTTATTTCTCAACATTAACTCCTGTAAATGACAAAATGTTAACCTCCACAAGCAGTTTTTGAAAAAGTTTACCTTCTATAAACTAGCTTGAAATAAGTACAGAACCTGCAAAATGAGAATACTGTATTATGTTTTTAAAAGTCGGTGCCAGATTAAATAAAATTCAACAGAAATCTTAAATCCAAACATTATCAAAAGAATCTATTTTAAAAAGCAATATACTTTTCTGGAGGAATAGTATAAATAGTCATTCATACTTTTAGGGAAAGAAAAGAAATTTAAGCATGATTTCATTAAAAATTCGTTTTCAAATAAAAATAAAAACTTTTGTAGTTTGAAGCCAGATGGACCTGGATTCAAATTCTGATTCTGCAACTTATTAGCTTAGAACCTTGTGTAAATGGCTTAACTGTTCTACTCTGTTCAATTTTCTTGTTAGTAAAAATTGGTAAAAAATGGGAAAATAATCCGCTATGCCCTAGGATTATAAAGATTGGGGCTAATATAAGCAAAGCACATAGCAAATAGTAGGTGCCTGGAAAATAGCAGGTTTTCAATAAACAGTGGATGCGGTAGTTATGTTGTAGTACTAAATGTTGTTGTTGTTGAAATTATTAATAAAATATAAATGTTATCACTTAATGTGACAAGGCAGGAAATAGTATATTAAACCTTGACATACCTGATTTACTGATCTCTGGCCAGTTCTTGCATAGGTCCTTCCTTCATATTTGTGCCTCTTTAATGACTCTTCATACGCTCTAGATCGACAGCAAATGAGGAATATTCATAAGCAGAACAAATCCTATGAAAATAAGCCATCATTCAGCTATAACCACCCAGTGGCACTCCTCAGCTAGTCTCCCTCTAGCTCTGTATGGAGCAGCCCCTGGCACCCATCTCAGTCCCCAACTTCTACCCAAACCCACCCATATGTTTCTTTACTTCTTAGCCCGAGTTCAGCCACCAGGCCTGGTGGGTACCAGGACAGGCAGGCAAGGCCAGATACAACAGGGCCCCTGGTTCTTCTAGAGGAGGGGTGAGGTGTCTGGACCAAGAGCACTCTGAAGAAAATGTCCAAAGTCTTTGCAGAGTGGTAGCCCTGTTCCACCTCATTTGAGCCTTGGCACATATAATCACTGTTTATTGCATTATGACTCACACATAAGGAAATGCAAATTTGGAAATGAAACTGACTGGCAAGGCAGGAAACCAGCCAAGAAACAGGGAACAGTCAAGAGACATTCTCACAGAGACCTTAGGACGTGGTGCAGAGGACTATTTCTACAGCTGGGGTCAAAACTCCTAAAGGTTGGAAAGAACATTTTGATCTGGAAAACACTGAATAGCTTTTTAATGATAATGCAAAGGTATGAATGGTCTCTTATGCCATACAGCATCTTCCTCCCATGTTCTCCAAGTACTGAACTCTTTTTACTGTCATTTTTTCCCCATATCATCTCCAGCATATCTTTACCTTATTTTCTCCTAGCCTCTGTCTTCCTGTGTGAGGAATCCTGATATACATTCTACTTTCCCAGAAATGGAGTGTCATGTAGATGTATAGAAACTAAAATATGTACATCATGGATTTGAAAACCAAAATAATCCATGAAAGTCTACTTGGGGATAAGGTTTGGATGGAAATACAAAACAGAGTGAATTAGTCCGATTTATTTATAAAGCAATTCATTAACTTATTAAAAATATCTATTGACTGCTATGAGATATTGTTCTTAGAGTTGCGAGTGGCATGGGGTATGGAGGGAAATCAGACAACCATGTCTTTAAGGAGACTAGATTCTAGCAAGGGGAGAAAGCACAGAAAATGAGATAATTACAGACAGTGATGAGTGCAGTAAAGGAAACAGACGTGGTAAGTACAATGACATCACCCAGGACTGTTTAGAGTGGGAGGTATTTTATCCCCATAATATTCATCAAACCCTACCACTATTACTGGTCTTTGAGAAAACTACTGAAAGTCTCTCAATCTAATGTAAATTGATATGTAAATGAATCTTCAAGACAAGAGTCCTAGCCCCTCCCACCATCACACATTCTCAACAAGATTATTTATTGCCCCTAAACTATTCTTCCATAAAAGTTCTGGAGCCATCACAGAGTACTTAATGGAAAGTGACTGGCTATTTTAAATAGAATAGTCCATACAACTTCTCTAAGAAGATGACAATTGAACTGAAAGACGAGAAAGAGGCAACCCTTGGAAGAGGTAGGGAAAAGTGTTCTAGGACAGGAAGGAACATTATGCAAAGGCCCTGAGGCAGAAAGAGTTTATAGTGAACTCAGACTAGAAAGATCAGAGTGACAGGGGAAGAGCAGGTGTTAAGAGCTAAGTGATGTAGGTAGAAGCCAGAAGGGTTCTGGCCTGAACCAGAGGGGCCTGGTTATAAGCAGGAGAGTGACACTATATGATTTACAGTTTTAACAGATTTAATTCAGAATTGAAGACAAAAATGGAAGCAGGAAGACCTCTCAGCAAAACACTGCAGTAGTTCAGGGGAAGATGATGATAGCATGGACCATGTGGGCAGCTTTGGAAAGATGGAAGTGGACAAACAAGGTATACTTTGGAGATAAAACAGGTGGGACTTGCTAACTGACAAGAAGGTAAGAGAATGGGAGGAATGAAGAGGAACTCCCAGATTTAGGCTTGAGCAGTTGAGCAGATCATGGCCTCATTGACTGAGACAAGGATGACTGGGAATGGAGCTGGTTTGAGAAGTGGAAGGAGAATCAAGAATAATTTGACATTATTTTGTTTGAAATGCCTATTAGTGATCACAAGTAGGGATGTCAAGTCTAGAGTAAGTGGAGAGATCTGGACTAGAATTATAAATTGGGGTACTGTCCACAGAAAATACAGTTAGGAATGATGTCAAGAAATTTTTTAGGATAAAACCTTTCAAAATCAAGGATCTGAAGATGAATGCATATAATTTATCAAAAAGATATAATGCTTTATGCACAAAGATATTTATGGCAGCATTATTTATGACATTAAATAAAAGGGGAAAACACTAAATGTGTATTTGGAAGCAGTTGAATGCTTTGTCAATGAAATATTATTCAGTAACTTAAAGTCTTGGGGCACCTCGCTGCCTCAGTCTATAGAGCATGTGACTCTTGATCTCGGGGTTATAAGTTCGAGCCCCATGTTGAGTATAGAGATTACTTAACATCTTTAAAAAATAATAATAACTTAAAGTCTTTACTAAGACTTCTGAATAAGAAAGACCTATATTTATATTATAATTCTAAGTGGGAAAAAACACTATAAACTTATCCAACATGGCATGATAACTATATAAAGTATGCATAAAGGATGAGAAGGAAATATGAAAGGTTAATCAGAGCCATTCTTTTTCTTTGGACTTTTTCATATTTTGTATAATTCCCATTCTGTTTGATAGCTTAAGTGAGGCTTATGCTAAGGTAACAGACACTCCCCCAAAATTTCAATGGCCTAACACATAAAATTTATTTTTTGCTCATCCAAAGTCTACTATAGGTCAGATATAGTAGATAATAAAAGATGGCCATTCTCAATATTTCCCCTTCCTGTACCAGATGCTACTCCTGATATCAAATGTAGGAGTCCAATTTCCCTTGCTTTGAATCTGGACTAGTCTTGGTGACTTGCCTTGATGAATAGAATATGGCAGCAATGATGGTGTGGGACATCCAAGGATAGGTCAGAAGAAACCTTTTAATTCCTCCTGAGTCTCTTGGGACACATGGTCTTGGGATGCTTCCTCTCAGAACCTAGGACCCATGCAGTAAGAAGCTCAAGACATAGGTGCTGTGGTTGATAGCTCCAGAGCACCCAGGTGATAGCATCAATTCTAGCCATTTTGGACACCCAACTCAGGTGAGTGGTCAGGTGACTGCAGATTGAGCCAACAACTATCTGCAACAGTATGAGAGACCCCTAGTGAGAATGGCCTACCTGAGCCCACTCAGCATACACAGAGCCATGGGAGATAATACAAAATTATTGCTTTAAGCCAGTAAGTTTTAGAGTGATTTGCCACACAGAAATTGGTAACCAGAATATGTGACCACTTTCCAAGGCAGTTGCTTTGCTCCTGTGGCTCCATCATCTCAACATCTGGCCATCATTATCACTGTAATGGAGAAGGCAGAGCTGAAAGTTTGCACTGGACCTTTCTCCACCTCAGCCCGGAAAGGACAGATATGGTATAGGCTGCCTACAGCTTATTGGTCAGCACCAGGCAAGCAAGGAAATGTAGTTTCTTGGGTATGTGGCAAGGAGAAGAAATGACATATTGGTAAGCACTGGTAATGTCTACTATGCCTTTACATTACTTTCCCTTTTTAATTGTAAAATATTCTAAACATAACAAAGAATACAAAGACAAAAATAATAGGCATCCATCTACTCACTAACCAGACATCAAACTCTTACAACCACACACAAAAAAACCTTCATTAATGGCTCTAGAGAGCTTTCTGTAGATGTTGGGTGATAATTGCTAATTACAACCCTTCAAAGGACACCAAGTGCAGACTCCTTAACAAAGGCCTTCACTATGACTACCTTTCCGGATAGTGTACAGTTTTCCTCCCAACACACTCAATAGAGGAGTTATTATAATAGGTTATTATAATAGGTAAAATAATAGGTTATTTTTGCCTCTTTGTATCCATATACTCTTCTTTTGGTAAAACATTGCCCCCATTTCCTTTTGCATCACCATTTCTGCCCCATTCTCACCAAAAACAGTTTAGGTGTGATTCACTTTCCCTCCAATCCAGGGCTGAGCTGACATTTGCCCAGCCTGCTACCCCATATTCTTGGATCCAGTAACTGGTCCCATTCCTGGAATGAAACCCAGGAGTTTTATTTGATAATTGAAGAAAAAGACATTCTCTCCTTCTAATCGTGAACAAGGAATCCTATGACCTCAGGATTGTTGGCATTCATCTGGCAACCATGAAGGAAGTCTGCCTGGAGATACAGCTTCCGTAGGAAAAGCCAGAACAGAGAGAGGAAAAGACCTATCTATCGAGACCATCAAGACTTATCTATAGCCTGAATCATCTCCGGCCTGAACAACCTCTTGCCTTTTAGGTGAGACGAAAAATTTCTTTTGTTGAATCAGTGTAAATTGGATTTTCTGTTGATTTCAACAAAAGACTGATTATTACTAATTAATACCAACAATGATCCAACCAACCCTGCACTACTTTCGGTTCTCTAGCATTTTCACTTCGAACTAAGGTGAAACTGAGCCAAAAATATATGGAGAATAGTTACCACAAAAAGTGTGGTCTGGGCCCCTGCTGTTATGGCTGCAGAACAAAATTACCATCTGCAACATCTAGGAAACATTTAAAAAAAATTGAGAACATCCCAGATTTTCAGCTGTTGAGGAGCGTCATTCCTTAGGTGTTGACTTGTGGACATCAGTAATTTTAGGACACTGGCCTGGACAAATGACCATGAGAAGCTCTCTGAGGTCCAAGTTTCTCTCAGAACTATCTATTGAGAGGTGTTTGGCTGGCTCAGTTGGTAAAGCATGTGACTCTTGATCTCAGGGTCGTGAGTTCAAGCCCCATGTTGGGTGTAGAGTTTACTTAAAAAACAACAAGCAACAACAACAACAAACCTATCTGTCAAGCAATTGGGTTTAATGCCCATGAGAATAAACTTTGGCATAGTGTTAAGACCTTCATCTGAGGCCTGACAGCTCGGATATGAAAAGTATGTGCACAGAAAAATTCCTGTTGAGTCAAAGTTATGCTTCTAACTTCCCAATGTGGTCATATGAATAGGGAAGTGTGTGTCCCTTCAAGTATATGCAATGCAGCTCCAGCCAGTGTGGCTGAGTCAACTAGACAGGGTTTCAAGGTGACATAAAAGGGAAAACAGAGAAATGTTTTTCGATCAGAGGACCCAGACCCTCCTTTACCTTCATATTACAATTCTCTCCACTTTTCACCACCACATTTGAACAGCTAGAGAAGCCTCTAAGAAATGATGATATAACAACATTTAAAAGTTGCCAAGGTGGGGGCGCCTGGGTGGCTCAGTCAGTTAAGCGACTGACGTGATTTCAGCTGAGGTCATGATCTTGTAGTTGGTGGGATTGAGTCCTGTGTCAGGCTTTGTGCTGACAGTAGGGAGCCTGCTTGAGATTCTCTTTCTCCCTCTCTCTGTTCCCCTCCCCTGCACACGTGCTGTCTCTCTGTCTCTCAAAAATGAATAAACTTGAAAAAATTTTTAAAAAGTTTCAAGGTGAACTTCTTAGAATTCAGTAGCAATGATGGACAGGGCAGATCTAGTGAACATAGAAAAGAATTTTTGAAGACTTAGTCATTTGATAAGATGAACACACAATATGGCAGGTCCTACAAATGCAAGGCTATCTTGATAGACACTTCTGCTTATTGTATATCTCAGAAGAACACTTACAGTAGCTTATTTAACTTCAGATCTAAGTTGCAGCACTAGTGTCAAAGTCAGTTTTAGAAATTTCCATGGGATATTAAAGACATAAAGATGGGAAATAAAGATATTTTTGTTTGTTGTTGCTATTTTGGTCTCAGAATAAAAAGAATGAAAGTAAAAACATAATTAACACCTGTATTCCGTGAATGAAAGAATATGATTATAGGACAGTGGTAGAAAATATATACAGAAAGTTGGCAAGATGACTCATAAGTACAAGCACCAAAATAGCTCAGCTTTTGCATATGGTGTGACAGATCTGCCGACAACTAACTAATGTAATAGAATAATGAATCACTTGGGACCAGATTTATTTAAAAGTTCCTATAAGGCACACCTACATATGTAGTACCAGAAAGGGCCACTGAATTTCAGCAAACATGGCCATCAGCATATGGGGGGTTGGTGGATAAAAGCAAGGAGGTCATGCACTGGTAAGTTCCATAGTACCAGCCACTTTTCACTTTAAGTCGGTCCCCCTCACTTTCCTCCACCTGTCTGTGCAGGGAGCACTGAGTGTTCAGTGGTTAAGCCCAAGGGGCCATGCCTGTGGCTGAGGCTGAGGTAGGGCTCCCTGGTTCTCCATTTTCTCTACTGCAGGCCTTGGGCTGCTGAGGCCCTTCCCTCTTTCAAGGCAACACCACCCATTCTATCTCTGGCTTCACTTCTCCACTCCAAAGCTGGAGACACAGGTTGGCTTATTTTACCCAGTCTCTGGACATTGCTTACATAAGTGCATGTGTCCTTTCCATGCCAAGGTTTCACAGGATCAGCTCAGGGAGGCAGGCAGGGAAAGAATGGCAAGTGCGGGGAAACCTCAGGCCTCAGGGAATCTTACTGAGTTCTCACCTTTGGGGTCCTGGCTGTCATTCCCAGCTTCCCTGGAAGTCCCTCAGCCTTCCATGTACTCTGAGTTCTCTGCCATGATTATATCGTGAGCTTGGAGCTCACCTCTCCCTGGGGCACCAGTGGGAGAGCTCTCCACACCCCTGCCCACTTTCCCTTGGGGTTGATGTATTCCTTGGCTCTGAAGCTCCAACTGGGACTAAATGATGAGTTAACTTGTGTCCCCACTGATACCATTTTTCTGAAATAAATAACTCCTATTTCTGAAGGCCCCAGACCGGATGGCACTTCTTTCCAACTGTTCCCTACTCCGTACAGAAATGATCCTCTCCGTGCAGTACCTCCGTTGCTCCACAACAGAGCTCAGAGTCAAGTTGTCTGGCTTCCAGTCCTTGCTCTGCCACTTGCTTGCTAACCAGTGACCTATGGCACATCACTGAACCTTCTTTAGCCTCGGTTTCCTCACCCATCTAGTTGTGGTGGGGTTTCAGAGAGATAGGCCACTTAGCACAGTTCTGGGTACACAGCAAGAATTCCCATCAGGACTTTTGCCAATATCTGCTAGCCATGATCCAGCATCTAAAGGGGTAATGCCTGACATGGCAGTGGCCTCCTGGATTCTGCCCCATTCTGGCTGGTTGATGTCCATTCCGGCCAGTCAGCGCCGCGTCATCCATGTTGCTAAATGTTTTTTTGTGCCGAAAGCAAAGTCACACAGAGAAGTGTGTACTAACGGGTCATTAAAGCACAGGAGAGGTGAGACAGAAACCACAAGCAGAAGCGTGGAGGAATGGGAAGGAGCAGAATGGAAAGGTGTCTTTTGTCTGTAGTGTGATAGGCAAACTGGATCTTGTCAGCTTATTGCATAATAGACAAGTGTAGGGAAAGCTGTTGTATTTTCTGTGGCTGCCATAACAAGTGACCACAAAACGGGCTTTAAAACAACAGAAAGTGACTCTCTCACAGTTTCGGAGGACAGAAGTCCGGATTCCTTCTGAAGGTGTTGGCTGGTTGTGCTCCTCTGAAGACTCTAGTAGAGAATCATTCCTTGCTTCTTCCAACTTCTAGCAGCTCCAAGCTTTCGTTGGCTTGTGGCAACGTAACGCCAATCTTTGCCACTGTCTTCATATGGCCTTGCCTCTGTGTGTCTCTGTGTGTCAAATATCCTTCTGTCTTTCTCTTAAAAATTTTTTTTAATGTCTATTTATTTTTGAGACAGAGAGATAGACAGAGTGTGATCGGGGGAGGGGCAGAGAGAGAGGGAGACACAGAATCCGAAGCAGGCTCCAGGCTCTGAGCTGTTAGCACAGAGCCCCATGCAGGGCTCCAACTCATGAACCACAAGATCATGACCCGAGCCGAAATTGGCACTTAACTGACTATGCCACCCAAGTGCCCCTCCTTCTGTCTTTCTCTTATAAGGACATCTGTTATTGGAGTTAGGGCCACCTCAATTCCAGGATGATCTTATCTTGAGATCCTTAATTATATGTGCAAGGAAATTTTTCTTTCTCTTTTTTAAAAATTTATGTTTGTTTGTTTTTAAGTTTATTTATTTATCTTGAGAGAGAGGGTGAGAGCATGCGCACACACAGAGCATAGGAGGAGCAGAGAGAGAGGGAGAGAGAGAATCCTAAGCAGGCTCCACACTGTCAGCACAGAGCCCCACACAGGGCTAAATCTCACAAACTGTGAGATCATGACCTGAGCTGAAATCAAGAATTGGACACTTAACCAACTGAGCCACCCAGGGGCCCCAGGAACTTTTTTCAAAATAAGGTCATATTCACAGGTTGTAGGGGTTAGGACTTGAACATATTTTGGGGGCACCACTGTTCAACCAACTATAATTACATACTAAAGCAGAGACCTTTGAACACAGAGGGTACTTAATAAATACTGTGGCTGATATATGTCTACAGCTTTTCAGAAGACTGTCATTCTATGACATCAAAGAGGATAATGTGGGAACCTTGGCACTTACTCAGAAATGTTCCTCAGCACGATTCTTCTGTCCCGGCTCTAGGAGAGAATCCGTTTTTTCCAGTTTCTAGAGGCTACCTGTTTACATCTTCTTTCTCTGACTCTTGGCCCTCCTGTTTCCCTTTTATAAGGATCCTTATGATTATGTTGGGCCCACCCAGATAATACAGGATAATCTTCCCGTTTCAAGATCCTTATTTTATTGCATCAGCAAAGTCTCTTTTGCCGTGTAAAATAATATAATCAGGTTCCAGGGGTTAGGATGTGAACCTCTTTGGGGCCATGATTCTGTTGACCAGAGTTGGGAACTTGGGTTTCCTCCTAAGAGTTGAACTCACTGGTGGGTTTTCAGCAAGGGAATGGAATCAACAGAGTCAGGATGACAGAAGCAGTAGAAGAATCACACTGGATTGCAGGGACAGAAGTGTTAACCGTGGGCAGAGAATACTTAAAGTGAACACAGAATCACTCTAGACGATATCCGATATCTGGTTATGTGTAGGATAACTGGTATGTAATAAGTTTTCCTTCTTTCATAGTCTGGGTTTGGTCTATTTTTCAGTTAATTCTTTACAGTTTTTATGAGGCCCTGAGTCCCAGGACACCATTGGTGATTGTTGGAGGTAGCCAGCTGGGCAAGGTAGACTTGGATGATTATTCAGAATTCAGGATTCTATGCCCATGATGAGCATGAGCCCAGGTGTACATGTGCCTGGGAGAATGCTGCTTAGCAGGTGCAGTTCCACAACACCTTACCAAGCATTGCCCAGTAGAGAAAGATATTGGAACTGCTTCAAGAGTAAGGTAATGGCCAAAGAGCAATAGGAAGGAATGTCATAAAAGATCCAAGAACGTGGACTGTGTTGATTCCTAGAAATGCTTTATTAACACTAAGTGAAAGAGCGCACAGAATTGTTCATACTGATTACATGCATATTTAAGGGATGTGAAAATTAATAAATATCTGAATAGAGTTTTAAGTATTCTCTGAAGTTTGGGAAGTTTGTTCAAACATGTCGGTGCTTCTAGCAACAGCTTCCTTTATCTGATCTTGCATAGAGTTGTTCAAAGTTGCCTGGAAAGCTCCCTAACGATTCCCTTTGGCTTGCCTCTTCCAGCTCCTGTCTTCACTGCGTTTCTCAACCCATTCCTCTCTGCTTTATCTCTTTTTACCCACCTCAATGCTACCTTGTTTAGGTGACCCTGCTAGAATAAAACTCCTGAGTTCATTACCTGTCTGTCTTATCTGTCTCTATGTCTCCAATCTGTCTGAGAGTCTTGGTTCCAACTTCATAGTCATGGATGAGAACCTCAGGCTGCCTGCCCAGGCCACTCTGGGTCAGATAAGCCTGGCCAGCCCACCAGGCTTCACCTCCAAGTAGAGGACTAGAGAGATGGGAAAATAATTCCTTTCCGGGGATGCTTGCCTAGCTCAGTTGGTAGAGCACGTGACTCTTGATCTAGGGGTTGTGAGTTTGAGTCCTACCTTGGGTATAGAAATTACTTAAAAAAATAAAATCTTAAAAAAACTAATAATTCCTTCCCAGAAACTCATTGCCTGAAAAAGTTACAAGTTATTTACTAATCATCATAAGAAAAACTGCATTCAGCCAGAAATATTCCATAGCAACACAAATTATAGAACTGACACTAAACATTGAGATCCAGAAAAGATATTAACCGATGACATCTTGATAAAGGGCGAGGGGGGTGGACAATCAATCAACCCTGAAGAAGGTCAAAATGTTCTTTAGGAGACTGGAAGACAATGTGGTTTTGATGTATAATTATTCATTATATTAAACCAAACAGTACAGGGAAGGCAGAATAGTGTAAAGATTTAAAAGCACAAATTCTGACTCTAGATTTTCTGGGCTCAAACCCCAGCTCTGCCACTTTCTGGCTGCTGCTTTTAGACATGTGACTTAACAACTCTTTATTTTAGTTTCTACACCTGCTCAATCAGAATAATAATAGCCTCTACCTTACTGGGTTATTTTGAAAATTAAATGAATAAATATATAAAAAGCACTTAGAGGGGCACTTGGGTGGCTCAGTTGGTTAAGCGTCTGACTTCAGCTCAGGTCATGATCTTGGAGTCTGTGAGTTCAGGCTCCACTCGGGCTCTGTGCTGACAGCTCAGAGCCTGGAGCCTGCTTCGGATTCTGTCTCTTTCTCTCTCTGCCCCTCCCCCACTCATGCTCTGCCTCTCTCTGTCTCTCAAAAATGAATAAATGTTTTTAAAAAATTAAAAATCACTTAGTGCCTGGGACATAGCAAGCACTTAATGTGTATTAGTTTTAATTTTACTGGAATGTGTCCAACACTGTACACCACTGATAGTAGAAACTGCTTAAACCGCCCGTTTGGCTTCTTAAGTAAATGGTACCTATGGACGATAGATACATCACAGAGCAATGAAATTGTGTCTGTTGATAACAGAGTTTTGTAAAGGCATCTTGAAGGTTGCCGGGTAGGGGGTGAAGCATATTCTGTCTGGTGTGTAGTTTGTTGGTTAGGAAAGATGCTAACGGGACCACAGCTGTAGAGTTAAATATGTTCGTTCTGTTCCATGACCCCCAACTGAAGTCTTTGCTTCTCTAACCATCTCTGAGGTATATACCACTAGTCCTAAGACCCCCTGGCCACCATTATTTGCTACTATTGGACTAAGGGCATCATTATTGGAGAAATTGCCTCAACTCTACGGGCAACATTAGGATCCCTTTCCTGAATTAAAAAGAATGCATTCTATCATCATTCAGGATGCTGGATAAAGGTAATTCAAAGAAAATAGAGAATAGAAGAATCCTTATAAAGGCATACGGATATACAACTTTAAATTGTTTGGAAGTGTAGCAAAATATTCCATAATATTTTGGAAGAGAGGCAGAGATGACCCTACTCTCATAATCTTGGATAAGTCACTTTTATTTCACAAATTAAAGTTTGTTTCCCTATCAGCAAAGGGGGTAGGGGAGGTTGCAGACAGTGACCTAGATCAGCCTTATTGGAAGACCAAATATTTTCTTATAGGAACATGCAGAATCTCACATGACACATTATTAGAAACACTATCCTAGAGGTTCTGTAGTGAGGAGCATCTCATTTATGATGCCCCCAGCACACCAGCAGCCAAGTTCACCTGGGTAGACAAGTCTCACACAGCTCTCCCTCCCCTTAGCCAGTCCGATGCTTTTGGGTCTAGATGCCATGTACATTTATGATATTCTAATTTGCAGACTCAAAACAATATGAATGTGAATATTTATGCATGAGCTTGGAGGTACAGAGAGGAGAGCTGTTAAGAATTCCATGTGGGTCTGAGACCCATCTCAAGCCTCTGCTCAGTTCTTCTGGGTCCTTTATTTTGCTAAAACCTGAGCGATGGTCTTTGGTGTCATCTAATGCCCTCTCTGGGTTAATCTCAGTGCATTCCTTCTTAAACGTTCTCTACTTCACACTCACCACTTAGGACAGTAACCTCCATGTAACTGGATTTTCTTTTCTATAGAAAATAGTATAGCAATTTCTCTCTAGTGGCTGCATCATTTTACATTCCCATCAGCAAAGTGCAGGGGTTCCAATTTCTCCACATCCACACTGACATTTGCTGTTTTCTATTCTTTCGTTAATAGCCATCCTAATGAATGAGAAACACCAGCAGATGTTAAGATCATTTGAGTGGGAGGGCTTGTCAATACAAGCTAACTAGACGCCTGCTGCCCAGGCTATTTAATACCACAGTCGGGGACCATCCTGGTCCCCTCAGGTTTCCCCCTGGGACTGTCCAAGCCCCTCCTGTTCCCTAAAGGCAGACTCAATCTGTCCCACACATTTGTCCTTAATGATTTCCCAGTACCTTCAAAAAAACTAATAATTTGTATTACATTAGCTTTCTTTTAAAAATACTTAAAAATTTTTAATGTTTATTTATTTTTGAGAGAGAGAGACAGCCAGAGCATAAGCAGGGGAAAGTCAGAGAGAGAGGGAGACACAGAATTCGAAGCAGGCTCCTGGCTCTGAGCTGTCAGCACAGAGCCTGACACGGGGCTCCAACTAATGAACCACGAGATCATGACCTGAGCTGAAGTTGGATGCTTACATACTGAACCATGCAGGCGCCCCTTTAAAAAACTCTTTTAAGGGGTGCCTGGGTGGCTCAGTCAGTTGAGAGTCTGTCTTCGGCTCAGGTCACGATCTTGTGGTTTGTGGGTTCGAGCCCTGCATCAGGCTCTGTGCTGACAGCTAGCTCAGAGCCTGGAGCCCGTCTTCGGATTCTGTGTCTCCCTCTCTCTCTGACCCTCCCCCCCCCCTCAAAAATAAATAAAACATTAAAAAAATTAAATAGAATACTTTTTAAAATCAACAGCTTTATTGAGATATAATTCACATACCACAAAATTCATCTTTTAAGAGTAAAGGCAACTTTCTGGTTCCTAAGGGTGATTAAGATGGTTGCCCCCACATTCAAGGTCCGTTTCTGGAAGAGGAGTATTTTGTGATACAGCAATAGGGTACTGTTTCTCAGCTAGAGGTCTGTTTACAGGCATGGCCAGCTGTCTTGGTCAGGCTCCTGTGGCTGACTGAAACAAAGACTCACTCAAGTCCTTAGATAAAGGGCATTTATGATAAAGATATTTGTTAACAGAAGCTAGGAAGCCATCAGGAACCAAAGCTACTTTTTCTCTCTTTTTCTTGGGCTACTCTATCTCTGTCTCTGTTTCTTATAGCAACATTGTTTCTCTGTGTGCATCTGTTCTGCTCAAAATTTGACTTGCTGTTACCATTTGCAGCCCCAATTCTAACTTGTCTTCACTCTTTCTAGGCATCCTTTCCTTTCCTGCTCCTGTTACTAGCAACTTCATTCTCTCAAGAGAGAATTCTGATCGGCCAAGCTTATCTTGCCCAGCCAGACCACAGGGTAAGTGCTGACCAGCCAATGTAATGCTGTCCTGTAATCAGGGACCTGCACTGGCCCAATTTTCTTTGCCATGGGGGGGGGGGGGGAGGGATCAAAGTCACATAATAAAGAAACACAGCTGTTGGGGTAATGTGAAGAGAACCCAGAGGGAACTACATATGCAATGGGGTAAGTTACAGGAAGGAAGCCTATCCTTAGGAAACTCAAATCTTGTTTTACAATGGGCAGTAATAATACCCTTTGCTCCAGAGGAGACATGATCTTTGATTATACTGGACTGTAAGCATGATTGCCCTTTGCTCTGCAGGGAGACACTATTTCTATATTCCAAGGCTATTCACTATATAAACATCCTTACATGAGGCTGAGAAATATGATCTAGAATAAAGGGAAGTCAGTACCAGTCTTTGAAGGCCATATAGAAACACTGAAGATCTCTCAACAGTAGTTACCAGCAAATCTCTTCTCCTCGTTGTATGTGTGTGTGTGTGTGTGTGTGTGTGTGTGTGTGAATAGTATGAGGATCATAGGACTCTACTGGGTATGCCGTGATGGGCTGTTCATGAATGTGAATGTGGACATTCTAAATTCTCTTCTGCCTGGTGGTTATACCATTATAATCACCACAGCCATGCTTAACTGCAAAGGTAACATGGCTATTGTTGTTTCATTCTTTTAAAAGTTATAGAAATAGACCAGCCTTTGCCTGGGCCCTTCTAGGCTCTACTTGGTAAGTGTTGACTAGGCCCACCTAAAAGAGTACAGATGGGTGTCCACCTGGGGGGAACCAGGCCACCCAGAATGATAGGGAAAGCACCAGTCATGGGAGTCTAGCACAGGGGTTATACATTTAAATGCCTATATTGGCCAGGCAGGTAGATAAAGGAGTGAGGTGACCAGTTGTAACCAATGGGATTAGTAGGGACTGCAGCAAACAGGAGAGACCATCCTGAATCTTGAGGTGTCAGCCACTACTCAGGTCTAACTGATTATTTCATTGTGAGGATGAAGGTTCTAAGTCGCTTAATCTTTTTCCCCCAAAGAACTTGCAATGAGATTGGTATGTGCTATCACCCACTCTTTACATGTTGCAACCAATTCAAATTTAAAATGCTGAAAGTGCCCAGAAAATAACCCATAGGAACAGTGGTTGGAACTGAGGGGGCCTCATTAAGGAGGGAGCCAGATTTGACAGATGCCTGAGCCTCCAAGGAGGTAGCTAAAACCTCAGGTTAACCATAATCTTACTGGATAAACCCAATTAACCAAGCTAGACAGTGTGGATGGGACTCTACTAGAATTACATTCCTGTTCTCTTGCCCCCTCCCTCACTTATTCTTCCACAGGGGAAGAAGATTGCTTATTTCGAGGGGGGTGTTTAGAAAAAAGAGTTGTGGAGCGCCTGGGTGGCTCAGTTGTTAACCATCTGACTTCCGATTAGGTCATGATCTCATGGCTCATGAGTTCGAGTCCCACTTGGGATAAAAACATACGCCCTGCTTTGGGTGAGCCCCTCTTCTCTCTTTCTCTCCCTCTCTCTCTCCCTCTGCTCCTCCTGGGATTCTCTCTCTCTCTCTCTGCCCCTCGCTCATGTGTGCCCTCTCTCTCTCTCAAAAAAAAAAAAAAAAAAAGAATTGTGCATGTCTGGATCAGCTCACTCCTCTCCTTCTCTTTGAGATTTGTCTAGCTACAAAGAACACAAGAACTATGTCTATGCCATAAGTTCATAAGTTTTACAGTTGCCAAGTCAAATGGCCTTAAGGGCAGGGAGGTATGCAGGGTCCTGTGGGCTGTGGGGGTTTAGTATTACCAGAGACAGCGACAGCCCCTGAATGGCATTTAATATCGAACTTCCTCTCTAATAAAGCTGACATACTATACTTCATCCTACTGACTCTTGAGCCTATTTCTCATTTTTTTCTAAATGTGAGCAGGAATAAAGGTGTGGCATTTTAAAAATCCCTTCTACTCAAATAGGCATTATTATTGTTTGTACTTTAGAAAGTGCAAAAAGAGCATCAGCATTGGCTGATTGAGATCTTAGCCCCTAACAACTATAAGTGTAGTTTTGCCTGTGTGTCAGCTATTCCCTTGTCTTCTGGTATCAACAGCTTGGTTTTACTTGGAATTTTCTCTGTACACTTGATAGGGGTAAGGTTGACTCACCCCTGCCTCCAGGGGTAGGATACCTCAGGGCTGGCCAGTCAGGGCAACAGAGCCACCTGGATACTGTGATTGGTTCAGGAATGAACACATGATATAAGATCAATAAACTAGAGTTGATTGATTCAAACTAGAGTTGATTGATTCAGCATAATATTTGGGAGAGTCTTCCCAGCTGAGTCACCAAGAGGAAGACACAGAAAATTGGAGCTGCTGGCAGCCATCTTGTCACCATAGGAGAGTGTGTATAGAGCCTGAGGAAGGGAAAGGAATATAATGGTTGTTTGCCAGTTATCAATTCATCTTCTCTTAGCCCCAGATTTGACTTTTATTGTCTGCTCTGCAAAAATGTAGATGGGCCCTTAAGTATTTTTTTCTTTAGTAACTGTCATAATGTTATACTTTGTCAGCATCTACACATTCCCCAGCATCCTAAGAAGATGAATTTCCAGCAAATTTCTGGGGGTGCAGGGGGAGTAAATTTCTAGCAAGTTCCCCTGAAACATCATGACAGCTACCTGTCCAATCAGTGAAATAGAGCTGTGACCTCTCCAACAAGGTCTGGACCTCAACTCAGGTCAGCGGATGGGAATGGCTGGCTCTTCCTTGGGTACTCTATCCCAGCCCCAGGGGGAATATGGCTCCTTATATGTGCTATTACTGCATTTTTTATGATTCTCTTTTTCGAAAGCCAAGAAATAAATTGTTTTTCCAATCCTCTGTTATAGTTAATAATTCTTTAGGTTAAAATTTCCCCGTTCAAATGATCATGTGGCTTGTTTCTCCTGATGGGACACTGAATGACACAGATGGCAAGTGAGACCTAGCCCTGATGGCACTGCCTGGGCCAGGACCCTCCTTTTCCTGTGGACTCTTCAATTAGAAAATCAGTACTTTTTTTCTTCATGTGAGCCATTTTGAGTTGGGTTTCCTGCCTTTGGCAAATTGAAGAATCTCAATTATGTAAGCCACAAAAGGAGAATGAGCAGTTAAAAAAAACAAGAAATATTTACCCAGAAAACAAAAGTCATCTTCTTAGGGGGCAGTATGAGAACTATTTACATTTTCACTGTGTGAAAGAAGAAGAATTTAAATGTTTTTGCCAAGGGACACCTGGGGGGCTCAGTTGGTTAAGCAACTGACTTTTGATTTCGGCTTAGGTCATGATCTCAGGTTTGTGAGACTGAGCCCCTCATCGGGATCTGTACCCCGCTACTCTCTCTCTCTCTCTCTCTCTCTCTCTCTCTCTCTCTCAAAATAAGTAACTCTACTGAAAAAAAATGTTAAGGTCAATTTGAATTTTATGACCATAATATAATTTGTCATCTGATGATCAAATTAGGACCAATGGGTGGAAATTACAGAGACAAAATTCTCCATTCATCATTACAACCTGAGGAAGAACTTTTCAGGAATTCATTGTTCAGAAGTGGAATAAATGGCCTCGTCCACTGTGAGGGCCTGTCCCTGGAGGTTTTGGGGGACAAGGGGTGATAGCCACTTTCAGGTAGGCTATGGAAGAGATTATTGCATTGGGTGGAGAATGCACTTTACTTATTTTTTTAATGTTTTATTTATTTTTGAGACAGAGACAGAGCATGAATGGGGGAGGGGCAGAATGAGAGGGAAACACAGAATCCAAAGCAGGCTCCAGACTCCAAGCTGTCAGCACAGAGCCTGATGTGGGGCCTGAACTCACGAACTGTGAGATCATGCCCTGATCCAAAGTTGGACGCTTAACCAACTGAGACACCCAGGTGCCCCGAGAACACACTCAATGAACCGAAAGGTCCCGTCCAAATCTAAGATTCAACTATTAAGTTTGTGGAAATTCCTTAGTCCAAATCCTATTAGACAGCCCTGGTGAAGAGAAAACCAGACAAGGGCAACATTGTACATTATGTGACTCACTTGGGATTGGAGCTTTGGGTTCTGCCAGATGCTATCATCAGATGCAGAGAAAATGGGCCAAGTCACCAGATAAGGGTGTTTAAATACACTTCTCTGCCCTGCTAAGAACACAACGTATTGCATGAAAAACAGGAAAGCAATTACTGTAAATAAAATCATTCTGAAAATAAGCATATTAAACACTTGGCTTTGATTTGGCTTAAGCATATACACCTGACTCACATTGCTTAAGCGAGTAGGTAACTGAAAAGTGATCCAAGATCCGGCTTCACCTACAGTATATGGAACATTAAGCTGGGAGGCAGCCAACATTCACTTTATTCCTGCTTCTTCTAGTGACCTTGGGGAGAGGCAGGGAGGGGTGGAGGGGAAGAAGAAAAAGAACTTGGTTTTGCTGAACTTTGGCTTGTCCAAGTACAAGAATCAACAAAACAATAGCTGTACCTACATTACAGAATATGTAAAAGTGAAACAGGAAATGTCTACAAAAATAGAAAACAATGTATTCTTCTATGGACATAATTGATACAGTGACTCGGATGATTTTTTTAATGCAAAGATTTCTGGTCATAAATTATACTGAAAGCAGCATTATTTGGCCAATGTTTCCCAACACCTTCTGAATTAATATAACTTTTAAAAATTATCTGATCCCAAATTAGCCAGTTCTAGCATATAAGTTGGTTTAACATATACCAAAAAACACAGAAAGTGAAACTAAAACCTATAGAAAATCAGTAACAAGTATACTCAAAGGTATAAGATATTCAGAAAGTCAGAGGCATCTGACCTTGTATGGAGTAGTCCTCTAAACCAAACATTTCAGCAAATCAGACCATTTCCTTTTCACTTTCAATAATTTTCTTTTTCTTTTCTTTAAGAGGAAAAATAAATCCAACCACAACTCCATCACAGTTTTTGTGGAGGCAAACTGGCTTTCAAGTTTAATTACTTGCTTTGTCCCTTCTGTTTACTATTGTTCCCTCTATTTATTTTTTGCATGTTGACCGCATCCTGAGGAGGAAATCACTTTTAAAGCCCAATTCTTACGGATATCCTCATTTTGGAGACTTTTTGCAATTGCTGATTTATTTCTCACACAGAGTGAGGAACAACAGGAATTGATTAGGAGCCGAGAAGCGTAGGGACTGCCTCTGGATTGAGCCTTTACAATGTAGCTTCCCTGACTGGTTAAAATCAATTTCTAGATCAGACAGGCTCATCCACATTCAATTCATCCTAATGCTTTATGTATGATTGAGGGGATCATTCTCTGCAGCCTGACCAATGCAGAAGAGCCCAAACACACTCTTGGCATCTCACAGGCAGAGGGCTTGGGAAAGCACATTTGCAGATATTCTCCAGAAGCCTAAAGCAATGAAAGGGGTACCAGAGAAAGCATTAGAAGCCAAACTTCTACTAATGGAAGATTAATTATTTTATAGGCACTTGCAGGTGCCCAATTATAGGAAACACTTTAGAGATGAGACAGTAGAAATGGGGTGGTTAGGAATGAGAATCAAACACCAGGGAGGGGTGAGTGACTCCAGGAAGCCCCAGTGAGAAAGCTTGGGCTCTGTAACTTGGGTAGAACATTCAAGAGCCTGGTCTCCAGGGATCATCACTACAGGAGCTCTCCTCTGCATTTAGGACAGGGAAAGTACTAGGAACTCTTCATCGTCAACCCCTGGCATGAACTGTAGTTTTTGGCCAGGCAGTGGAAGTCATGGAGTGGAGAGAATGTGCAGGCAGGGATGGTGAGCATGGCCATTTTTTTGGCCAGCCGGAAGCCCAGGAGAGCCGGTGGTGACCCATAAGAACACACCCTGAGAGCAAAGCCAGCCTCCAAAGAAACTAGATTTCTCTGGATTGGGGTGGTGCCCCCATCACATTGGCAAATAAGAGGAAAGGCCACAATGGCACTGAAGACTTTGAGGTCTGCACCACGGAGGACAGATCTAGCTGAAATCTACCATTAGCAATGGCTTGTTTTAATATGCTTGGAACACGGCTGATGCAGCATGTGTGTCTTTTCTAAGGTTTAAAGGGAAAAGAAACTTCCTTTTATAGTGCATGGTCTTGGGGATGGTTTGGCTTGTTGGGAAATGAGCTCCTAGGAGGAAACAGGCCTTTAAGATTCAGGCCTGAAAGGATTGTACCTCACCTTTGCCACAACTGTCAATCTTGCTCTTTCCCTTGGGAGAGGCGCTCTAGACCCAGGGAAGGGCATACCTGGTGCCTGCCCCACACAGATCCCAACACTACACAGAAAATCCCATTAACCCCATAACAGAGGAGCCAAGGGGTTGTGGGAGGGGGCTGGGGCCTCCAAAGGAAGACTGTCCTGTTTTCCTAGTCTTGTGTCACAACTGAAAAATTTTCTTCTTGGTAAGTGTTTTAGGTTAAAAGTAACCACCACCCAGGTTTTTCTGCATTTAGTCTAAATCTGGTCCAAAAACAGTGGTGGAAGTAAGGCCAAAAATCTTATAACTCTCCTAGGAAAAATAGTGTTATAGGAAACTGAGGGTTCCTTTATGTTTTATAATCCTCTCTTTTTCTATGTAAATAATTGTGCTGGGAATAAATGTACAATGTTGGCACAGGTGTTTATCGTGTTAAGATGGTCTCAGAAAATTCACTTAGATTAGGTAAGTGTTTTTCTTTTGTTTCTGTTCTAACAAGTGTAGCTTCTTTCTCGAAGTCAAACAAGAAGACACCATGTGACAGCATGAATCTTGTTTTGCCAAAAAGATTTCAACAGCTGTTAATCTTATGGAGTTACTTAAACATTCTACAGCATGTCGCTTACTCACAAAACTTTAAGTATGCATGTGGACAATTTTCAAAGAAAACGGAAAAAAAGGGAAGAAACGCCCATATAGAATATATTGCAAAATGACATAGGCAAGACTATTAATGAGGGATACAATATTAATTAAAAAGAGCGGGGCACAAAACTCTATATACACTATAATTATAGTTTTAAATAAAAACTGTGTGTTCAACTAAAATCATAGAGACAGAAGGTAGAACGGTGGCTGCCAGGAGCTGGAGGGAGGGGCAAATGAGGAGTTAGTGATTCAGGGGCACAAGTCCCGGGGTTCTGAGAAAGGAAGTGTTCTTGAGATGCATGGTGATAGCTGCCCAACAGGTTGAATGTACCTAATGCCACTGAACTGCACACTAAAAATTGAGTAAGATGATAAATTTTATGTTATTTGTATTTTACTATAGTTTTTAAACATTACATATTCAATTTTTAAAACTAGAAGAAAATGCAACAAAATACCAGGAGTTGTTACTTCGCAGTGATGGGATTACAGATAGTTTATTTACTCTATGCTCTTTTACATTTTTCAAATTTTCTACAATCAACATTTTTTTAATTGAAAAAATAATTTTAGGGTCCCCTGGGTGGCTCAGTCAATTAAGCATCCGACTCCTGATCTCCGTTCAGGTCATGATCTTACGGTTTGTGAGACTGAGCCCAGAGACGGGCTCTGTGCTGACAGCGCCGAGCCTGCTCGGGATTCTCTCTCTCCCTCTCTCTCTGCTCCTCCTCCACATGCACGCTCACTCTCTCTTCAAATAAATAAATAAACTTAAGGAAAAAAAAATTTAAACACCTCTCTTCAAATTCCAGTTTTCTCAGATTTCTCAAATTATCAGTTTGTTTTTCAACTTCCTCAAGATTTCTCAAGCACAGCTACTAGGTTTTCTTCTTCTTGGGGCACAATCTGTCCCATTAAGATTTTGCAGAATTTGGAGATCATATATTCCAAATATTCCAACAGAGTTCAATTTTGGTCTCATACTCAGAACACCAATATTTAACTGAAAAGTGTGGCCACTGCACTTCTGAGGTTTTTCAGCTGCCCCATAGCCATTGCTCACCCAATTTTCTCTGCATTTTCTTCCTCTGTGGTCTAAGAAGCTGTGGTAGATGAGGTTTCACACCTTTCCCCCTGACTGCAGTGAGTTCATTGTTTCTTTGTTCAGTGCTCTATACACCTCTTCCCAATTCTGAACACTCAAGATGTAGCAATGGACACTAATTTTAATTTTTAAATCTGTTAAGAAATTCTCTCCAGGGAAGCAGAAGAGACTCAATATCAGAATATTGCCACTAAGGCATCAGCTGCTCTCACCTATATAAAACCTTTTATAAACAAGGAGCTGTAGGAAACAAGGGACCCCCTCTCACCTTTTAAATGTTTCATAGCAACTGCAGACAAAGGGATTCAGAACCCTCCAGAAATCTCTCTCAAACACCTGCAACAGCACCTCTTTTACAGCCCAGCTCTAGACTTCAGAAAACAAAGTAGGTCTGTACACGATCCTCTGTCCTAGTCAAGGACTTGAGTTCAGAAAACAAACTAAACCCTGGTAATGAGAGCCGCCCTCAAGATCCTTAACAAGCAACAGGTGAGTTGCCACTTCGTAGGATTTTCCAAAGCACTTTAAAGTCATCAGATCCTAGGCTTCCCAGTCTGTGACTTTAAATTCTAGAAATTAGTTCTTTTAGGAGCACAATGACTTCTAAAAGCTTAATTTTCAACTACGAGTCAAGAATATAGGTAAAAGATGGATTGTGCACAATTATTTAAATGACTACCTAGTATTCTGCATCTTCTACTGTTGAACCTTTAGGCTTTCCCATTTTTTTTCCTTTTACCAATTAATTACACCATTATCAATAAGCAGTAATTCTTTATTTTTATTGGGAGCTTCCCTTGTGTGTAATGTGCCTGTTATCTAAGCTCATGCTGTATATATGTGAATAGTTCAATCTAACATCCCTTTATATTAAAGGATGTGTTATGTGTTTTGGAGGCCAGATTTACCTAGACTATTCACATTGGCTTTCGCTCTGGCATGGGTTATCATTTGGAGACCCTGTTGACCTCACTGTCTAGGATGGAACCTAGAACTGTCTTTAAATCACGATTGGTAATGCTTTACCTCTAGGCATGCTATTCTGTTCATAACAACAACAAATATAGTAATTTCATTAATAACAATAACAGTAACAACTATCACTTGATGTTGCTCCTAATGACAGGCCCTATTCTAAAATTTTTTTTAATGTTTTTTATTTATTTTTGAGAGACAGAGAGAGACAGCGCGAGGTGTCAGAGAGAGAGGGAGACACAGAATCTGAAGCAGTCTCCAGGCTCTGAGCTAGCTGGTAGCACAGAGCCTGATGCGGGGCTCGAACCCACCGACCATGAGATCATGACCTGAGCTGAAGCCAGACTCTTAACCGACTGAGCCACCCAGGCGCCCTGACAGGCCCTATTCTAAGCACAATTATTAAGTCAATTAATTCTTCTGTCAACCTTGTGAGGTAGGTATATTAGTATTGTTCTTGTAAGGATAGCGACATAGTTTACACATCTAATAACTGGCCAGCCCATGATGTGAACCCAGGTATCTGGCTCAGAGTCATGCTGTTACGTCTAATCTGAAGATGCTATACAAAGTTGGGGAAGTCTCTGTGGGTATTTGAGGGAACTACCGAAGATTTTTGCAAATGAGCAATCCTGGCAAATTCTTATCTTACGATAAGCCTCAGCGAATATCCCTACCTGTCTTTTTTGTTCAGGGGTTTCTTCAACACTTTATTTATGTGTGTTTTGCGTCCACTGTGTTTATCATAATGTGTCTATTTACCCTACTACATGTAACATCCTGAGGAAAAGGATCCCATATTGTTATTTTAGAAACTTTGATATTTATTCAAACACTCTTATTCTTTTATTTATCCATTTAGTGGAAGGAATTTAGCTGCTTTTCCATTATTCTCTATGCCAAATCACTCCAAGTCAATATGCTTGATCTAAGTGGAAACAATATGCTTGCTAATGCAAACCAGCCTGAAGTCACATCCTTCCATCCAGCCCTAGACTGAGACCCCTCAACAACTTGTATATAGAAATGAGGTAGTTACTTCTGTGTTCTGTAAATTCATGTCAACTACACAGCACAGTGCCTGGTTCATCCAATCAGCTGAATGGACTAGCAAGTAGCTCATTGAGCAAGTACTTTCCACCAGGCACTGTTTTAGGCTCTGGGATGATAGCAGTGATCAAAGCCAAAATCAAAGGTACTGAATTGCTGCCCTCATGAAGCTTTTGTTCTAGTATATCACAAAATACAACGCCAGCTAGTATAAAGTCTATGATGAAGATGAGGTTGGTGTGACAGATTGAAAGAGGTGGAGAGAGCTCTGGTTTTGAACCCCTACTATGTACATAGCTGTTACTTCAGAAATCTTGGAATGAATGCACATTACAGCTCAAGACAGAAATGTAGTCTCCTGTCCTAAGCTAGAACCAACTCTTAGGTCATAATTCTATTCTGAAAGCTGAACATTTGCTTAAGTAACCTATACTTTAAAAAATAAGTTGGCCTCTAGACCAAGAGGAAGCTAGGCCCTGCTGGGAAATATGTGACTTGGATTCAAGAAATTTTGCTCACTTACTAAATTCAAACAGAATGAGAGCTTTTAGGATCAAGTTTATATGCATTTTTAAATTAATGAATTCTTAAGATTTCCCTTGGTGGACTACTGAAGACAGATTTATCTTGCTCTGGCAAGACCAAGAGAAAAAAAATTTAGGAGTGAAAAATTAGGCATGCCGGAATGGTCATAACTGGGATGTTAGCAAAGCGCATCACAGTCAGGGCTTATGCTTATTTAAAGTCATTCTGTGTCCCAGCCTGTCATCAGATGCACTGCTTTGAAGTCCGCTGCCCCACTGATTTGTTTGGCTTTGGAGGATGGCCACTAATTAGGATATTATGTATCTAAAGTATGTAGCTCTTTCCAGGCCTTTGTGAGTTCTTAGAACAGTGAATTTGAAAGATTGAGATGGGCTTCCTGGCTTGGAAGTTTGGAGAAAGCCCAGCTCCAAAGTGACCACTTATCCCTGCTGTGTTCTTCCTTTAGCTCCTCCCCCTCTCCATGCCCCACATCCCAAAAGAACGGTACTCATCTGCTAGTCTAATCTGCTCCTCTTGTCTTAAGAGAAGTGAGAGGGGGAAAGGGGAAGCAGGGTGATGGACATGGAGGAGGGCACTGTGGGGAAGAGCACTGGGTGTTATATGGAAACCAACTTGACAATAAACTATAAAAAAAAATTAAAAAATAAAATAAAATAAAATGTGAAAAAAAGCGTGTTGCTTTCTCATGGCTCTTTCTTCGGCTTTTTGGGGCCCTATTAAGCCGGTGTCTGGTTTGTTCATTACTTTTATCCTCAGTGCTTCACACAGTGCCTGACATATAGTAGGTGCTCAATAATTGCTAATGGAATTGAATGTGATGAAAGTATCCACTTGAACATCCTCTTTCAGGAGAAAGATAAATGTCTGTGAGGCTGCATACATACATTATTTTCTCGAAGCAAATATTGCAAGCTTAAAGGAAGTGCTACGGCTTGTTGACATTTTAATTCATCCAGAGTGAGGGTGCCAAGGAACGCCAGGCGGCCTGTTCCTGCTTCACAGGCCAGCTCTGTGGCTGTGACAGGAGAGGCGGCTGTCCCAGCCTTGTGTTCCAAGTGCCAGAAGGACAAGCCCACGACAAGGATTTCCCTTTGAAAGGCAGCCGGGCCTCTTCCCCGTTCTGCGCTCTGCCTTTGCCAAGCAAGGGCCTTTACTGATTTTCGCATATCTGCAAAAGAAGATTCAGCAGGCTTTTCCTTTTCAAAGTGCGCTTTGGAAATGACGGACTCTACCCTGCCGAAAGTGAAGAATGTTGCTGCTACTCATCATTACCTCTTTCCTGATTTCTTATCTCAGCTACTCAAAACTCCCCTCAAACCAGTGTAAGAATACCAAGTTTAGGCAGACTTCGAATTGCTTTCCACCGCCCTTGCAGGTGGAAACGCTTTGCTGCTAACTTCCCTTTGGGAACAATTTGAATCTGTTTATTTAAATTTAGAGGACCCGCTTCTCTGTTTTCCAATGAACAGAGAAACCAAAAGCTGCCTCTTTGTTGAAATCCTATGGCTGGTTTTTAGGTTGGCAGAAGGCAAGGCTGATCAGTTGGTAACTTCAAGAAACATGGTGCATTAAAGGGATCAGGGATGTGTGTGGAGCAAAATATCATTTTCTTCTGGTGACTACTAACATTTTAGTCGGTGTCCCATTGTAGGCTGTATGGCTGAAGAAAAATTCAAGATCTTAGAAATGTCTCACAGAACATTATGGTGATCAGAGTCTAGAAAAAAAGACCTTTGAAAGTTAGTGTCACTATTGTTTCTAATGGCAAAAAAAGAAGTTGGGAACTGATTTTTTAATAGGGTTTCCTTACAGTGAGGTTTTTAAAGCAAAATCTGTATGGTATGTTTCAATAAAGGAAATAATGTAATATTAAAAAATATATGGCCCGGGCATGGAGTAATCTTTTTAAGAGTTGTCATCCATAACGCCGACTCTAGGGAAAATCTCTGGTGCTTTAGCTATTGATCATACTGTTGTATATTGTTTCCATGTCACAGATAACAAATATTCTCCGGTTAGCATTGGTAAGAAGACCATCCCTGAACTGAATGGGTACAGAAATTCCTACACTGGAGAAGAAAGTAGGTTGAGAAGGAGATGGACTTTAGCTTCCTTCAGAACCAGAATTACATTCCAGCCCATTCCAGCTGTCATGGACTTGTAGTAGGACCCTATTGCTTCCACATAATCTGTCTGAGTCTTAGTTGCTTCATTTGAGAGCTGAAGTCAATAATACCTTGCAGAGGGATGCTTGGCTGGCTCAGTCGTTTGAGTGTTCAACTCTTGGTTTTGGTTCAGGTCATGATCCCAGGGTTGTGAGTTCCAGCCCCCTGTCGGGCTCTGGCTGTCAGCCTGGAGCCTGCTTCGGATTCTCTCTCTGCCCCTCCTTTGCTCATGTGCGTGCTCTCTCTCTCGATAAATAAATAAACATTAAAAAAAGGAATGTTTTTTGCAGAATTTCTTGCAGAATTTTAGGGTAGTCCCTAGAGTCCACAAAGCTCTAATGCCTATGCTTGGCATGCAATAAATGTGCAAAACATGTGGCTATCATGATTTGGGAAATTTCTCATAAAAATGCTATAAACAAGCATCAGGAGAAAATTTTTGGCACTATTTTATACTTATATTCATGTCAAGATAATTCTCTAGCTCCAAAAATTAAACACAGAGATTATACAGTCTCGTGAAAAGAAATTGCAAAGCAAATGACTTCACATCTTCTATAGGAAAAGAAATTAAATGCCAGAAATAACCAAACAAAGGACCTGAGATTATCAAGGGAGAGTGCAATGGAAGGATAATGAGCTTTTTAAAAATGTTTTTATTTATTTTTGAGAGAGAGAGAGACCGCGTGAGCAGGGGAGGGTCAGAGAGAGAGGGACACACAGAATCCGAAGACAGACTCCAGGCTCTGAGCTAGCTGTCAGCACAGAGCCCGATGAGGGGCTCGAACTCACAAACCACGAGATCATGACCTGAGCCAACGTCGGACGCTTAACCGACAGAGCCACCCAGGTGCCCCAAGGATAATGAACTCAACAGTGGAGTTGAGGGTGTTTGTAAGACAGTGATTAATGTGATGTGTCATGGAGTCTTGGCTTGATAGGGAAGGAAGTAAAAATAGGTTGATAGAAAAGGAGAAAGCAGAGGAGTCAAGATCCTGAAGTCCTTGCTGAAATAAAACACAGATATGATGATGGTAATTGAAATGAAAAGCGGTAGCTTGTGATCAGAGTAGGCTATTGAATTTAAGATTTCATGGGTAGAACAATTCTGGGTGATGACAAGGTTTAGGAGGTGGCCAGGGGAAGGATGGCTTAAGTGGCATTGAGGGGACATTCTTTTGAGATCACAGAACCAAGACCTTGAAGCTATCCAGGATAATGGCAGGACTTGGTGTGGAAAGGAAGATTGGGCAAGGTGCCAAAGGCTCCTTGAATGAGGAAGAGGAATGTCTGGAGGTCAGTGCTTTGACACTGACAGAATGTAGTATAAAGGCTAGTTTAGCATTAGCCTGACTGGGTAAAGGAATTATCATTTGTTCTCTCAACTCCTGGATATAATTCGTGGGGTGAGGGAGAATGAATGGCATCTCCTCAGGAAGAATGCAAAGGAAGAGTGGTATCCTTGCAGGAATGAGCTGGGGTTCATTTAGCCTCAGGAGGTGGAGGGGAAGGACCCATTGATGACATGATTATGGATGAGAGAAATCTTAACGTGGAATGAAGTTGTAGAGGGATCAGGTAAAGGTTACAGAGAGAAGGGAGCAGTAAGAAGTTGATCAATGGCAAGGGAGCTCAGAGCTCTTTGGGCTTTAGAGTAGGCAAAGAGATGACCAGGGCCAGCAGGGAGTGAAGGGCTCACATTTTGGCCATTGGCCAAAGATGATAGGAATCTGGTGCTTGGAAGAACTGGCTGGTTGCAAGTGTCCCAAAGATATGAGTTCAGAAGTCCTTCAGTTGATGGGAGAGCCATGAAGACTCAGGTATTTCTGGAAAAAGGCAGCCTTCCATGGATTGGAGAGGGTAGATTTTCCCGCTGAGGGAAGAACATGGTCAGAGGCACAAGAGGGAGTTTCACACTACCAGGGACCAATGACTAAGTAGTTCAATGGGGCTGGGACACAGTGTTTGTGGAAGAGTGACTGGTAGAGCCAGACCATGAGGGCCTTACAGCACCTGCTCAAGTGTTTATAAGCAGAAATGTGCCACGATTAGTTACATGATACTAGTGGGGACAGTGGCTGAATGCAAACTATGGTTGGGGGGGGAGCTCCAGAATGCTGAGGTTCTGACCCTTGGTGCACTGATCCCACCCTACCCTAAATAGGAACAGATTTTTTTTGTACATTTTGCTTTTTCAGGACCTATGTGAACATACAGATGTAGTTTCTGTTTGTTATCCTCCCTTTTTGTAAATGGTGATTATTAACTGTACTAAATCTCTTGTAATTTAATCTAAGACCCCAGACTCACTAGAAACCAAATATATGCACATCATTGAGGCTGCAGTGACCTCACCACCTGACACTCCTTCAATGAGACATTGTTATTCTTGATTTATAAATTTCTTCATGTCTTGACTTCTTTAATTAAAAATTCAGGGATAAGTAATTCAGACACAAAAGACAGACTATGTAAATAAAAGGTAACTGAAATAAAAATTTGAGTAGAGACCCAACGTAGGATTTGAGGGTCTGAAGACCTACAGGGATCGATAAACTCACACCGTGACTGTAAGATGTGCCATTCTCAGGGTCATCTGTCGTTTGGATGCTTAAACATTCTGATTTACTCTGGGTTTCTCCATGACTGCTCAACAATTAAATATTAACTCATCACCATTTTATTCCTTGTGCTCTTTTGTAATAATAACAGCAGGAGTCTATACAGGTTTGGAAGTTCAGTCATATAGCCCATAAAAGATAGATCATTTTGCTGACCTTATTATCTATATCAATTTGTCCTAAGATGTTCTTACGGAGTCCAGGGCAGTAATAGAGACTGCTTTTCTTATTCTATGTGTGTGAGATAAAACCTTTTTTTTTTTAATGTTTATTTATTCTTGAGAGAGAGAAAGAGACAGAGTGCAAGTGGGGGAGGGACAGAGAAAGGGGGAGACACAGAACCTGAAGCAGGCTCCAGGCTCTGAGTTGTCAGCACAGAGCCTGATGCAGGGCTTGAACCCACGAACTGCGAGATCATGACTTGAGCCGAAGTCAGACACTTAACCGATGTGCTCATTCTCTCTCTTCTCTCTCAAAATAAATAAACTCTTAAAAACTGATGTTAACCATCCAGATACAGGGTCACGTACTGCTGTCTCCTTGTCCCCTCTTTAATTTGGACAGAGCTTGACTTGAAAGTTAATGCTTAGCCAGATCTTCCTGCCTGGCTCCCCAAGCTTGTGCCCGCAGGCTGGCGAGGGGAGAGGCGCTGGGGCAGGGGGCCCAGGAGACAGTCACTGGAGGCTGGGGAGCGGCCCACCCGGGCATGGTTTATTCTGTGCTCTCAGGCAGAACGAAGAGGGCTGGTGGGGACACTCGTTACTCATTCACCACTCCCACTCAGAACTCCGTCTGAATGAGTTCGTGTTATTATTTGTTGGCAGATTCTGCCCACGTCCCTTCGGTGTAAACCCTGGCTTCTCTGAAGCTGGCTTTGTCTCTCACCTCATTGTTGGGTGCAGGCTGTGTTTCTGCATTTTGAGGCCCTTAAAGAACTTTGCAAAGTAGAAGAGACAAGAAAAGAGGCAGTCACACAGGACACACTGGCTGTACTATTCTTACCAGTCCGTCCAATTCCAAGGAACTCCTGCATCTAGAATAGTTAATGAAAGTTAATGTGCAGCTGGGTCCCATTGACCCGATACCTTATCCTAACAAGCTGGATAAAGGGCGTCCTTAGGAGGGCTCATGGAACACAGGGATGACAGGGACGACCACTTTATGGGAAAAATTTATACTTGCAAACAGTATAGTTAAAAAAATAAAAAGCCGGGGCACCTGGGTGGCTCACTCGGTTAAGCGGCCGACTTCGGCTCAGGTCACGATCTCGTGGTTTGTGGGTTCAAGCCCTGCGTCAGGTTCTGTGCTGACAGCTCAGAACCTGGGGCCTGTCTTTGGATTCTGTATTTCCTTCTCTCTCTGACTCTCCCCCTGCTCACGCTGTCTCTCTCTCTTTTTCCCTCTCTCTCTCTCTCTCAAAAATAAATAAAACATTAAAAAAAATGCCAATGTAGGCTCATTGATTGTGACAAAGATATCACTCTGGTGCCCTGCATTTACGATGGGGGAGGATGTGTGTGGTAGGGAGAGGGGATACATGGGAACTCTCTGTGCTTTCTACTCAATGTTTCTATGAACCTAAAACACTTTAAAAAACAAATTTCATTAAAGACTGAAAAAAAAAAAAAACTATGAGGAGATCTCCCTATTCAGAGCAGTTTCATAGCCCCACCATTATCCACATATACGATGGAGATGAAGTGAGTAAAATTAAAGCTAACAGTACAGATAAACTTTTTATCTTCAGGCAGCAGCTATTTGATGTAACTTAAAATACAAGTGTTAAATTTATTTGTATTTTTAATGTTTATTTATTGATTTTGAGAGAAAGAGAGGGAGGGAGGTGCAGAGAGAAAGGAAGAAAGAATCCCAAGCAGGTTCTGTGCTGTTAGCACAGAGCCCAACGTGGAGCTCGAACTCACAAACGGTGAGATCATGACCTGAGCCAAAATCAACAGTTGGACCTTCAGCTGAGTCACCCAGGCATCCACAAGTGTTACATTTAAAAATGAAAATCTTGGGGCACTTGGGTGGCTCAGTCGGTTAAGTATCTGATTCTTGACTTCAGCTCAGGTTGTGATCTCATAGTTTGTGGGTTTGAGCCCCACATTGGGTTCTGCACTGATAGCCCAGAGCCTGCTTGGGACTCTCTCTCTCTCCCTTTCTTTCTGCCCCTGCCCGGCTCGCACGCACTCTCTCAAAAGAAATAAATTAATTTAAAAAAACCTGAAAATCTTAATTTTTTAATGTTTATTTTTGAGAAAGAGAGAGAGAGAGAGAGAGAGAGAGAGAGAGAGAGAGAGACAGCAGGGGAGGGGCAGAGAGAAAGGGAGACAGAGGATCTGAAGTGGACTCCAAGCTGACAGCAGACAGCCTGACACAGAGCTTGAACTCATGAACCCTGAGAGCATGACCTGAGCTAAAGTGGGACACTTAACCAATTGAACCACCCAGGTGTCCCTGGATGTTTAGCATATTTGATGCTGATTTCTTTTCTACAAGATCACCATACTTGAGTTGCAGAAATTATAGTTTCTTCTCCCAAACCACTGGATGTCTTAAAAATTAATAGAAGTGGAATTTGAACCTAGGATATGAAAGTGACTCAAGAACAAGTTCCCAGAGACCCTTTTTAAAGTTTATTTATTTATTTATTGAGAGAGACTAAGCAGGCTCTGCTCTGTCAGTGAAGAGACCGATGCAGGACTTGATCCCACGACTCGAGATCACAACCTGAGACGATATCAAGAGTTGGTCGCTCCACTGAGTGAGCCCCCCAGGAACCCCCCCCCAGAGAGCCATCTGATAATCTTTGTCCATTAATTTACTAAAAGAGTAGAAAAACATCATAAAAGAAAGAGTAAAGAGGAAATCTTTGTTTTTTTCCAAAGGTTTCCATCTTAATGTATTTTGTCAAGTATTATATTTGTCAAGAAATGCATTATAACCTCATTTAAAAAATAATCTGAGAGGTGCCTGGGTGGCTCAGTTGGTTGAGCGTCTGACTTCGGTTCAGGCCGTGGTCTCGCAGTTTGTGGGTTCAGGTCCCGAGTTGAGCTCTGTGCTGACAGCTCAGAGCTTGGAGCCTGCTTTGGATTCTGTGTCTCCCTCTCTCTCTGCTCCTCCCCTGCTCTGTCTGTCTCTCTCTCTCAAAAATGAATAAACATTTAAAAAAAATTTTTTTAAATAATATGATTAGTGAGCAATTCTCTTGGGGTAAATTGAATGCTTTCTAGAGCGTCTAAAACGACAGACTGGTAAGTACACTGTTCCCGAAGGTCTGGTGTTGGTTTATGCTCAACCGGCAGAATAAACCCTGGCAGAAGGTACCTCACTCTCTCTCTTCCACTTAGGCAAATTGGATGTCTGATTTACAGGACTTGGGAAAATCCACCCCCCACGACTTGGGGTTTAAATTATGGTGCCTGATCTACGTACAGGCTCATCTAACCATGGATGTGAAAGGTTTGGCTGAAAAGCTGATTTAAATGCGGGTAAACTGAACTTTCCTGGTGCTACAAAAGCTCATAATCTGTTCAGCCCTTACATTCAGGGAAACCCTTTTAATGAGCCTCATATCACGTTTACACACCATAGACGATCTTGGCTGGAAGAGACAGGAAGCCCCCTGTTCAGGCACCCTGCCTGTGTGGGGGGAGGGGGGGTTTGTCCAGCGTGATCGCAACTTAGGGCCCCTCTTTGGAAAAGCCTCCTATTCTCTAACTACCAGTACCTGCTTTTTTTCCTTCTCAGCTTTCTCCTATGATACTTTCGAGACATTTAACTGTTGCAGTAAATGGCTGTTACAGGTTAAACATGAACGTGTAAAGCCGTGCCTTCACTCCAGTCTTTCCTACCCCTTTTCTGGTTTATATTTTCTTCCTTAGCACCTACGATCATCTAACATGCTATTTGTTTTGTTTCCACACTTTGTTGTGTCTCTCGCCAGAAGTTCAGCTTTGTGAGGCCAATGCTTTCTGTTTTGTTTAATGTGTTATCTCTAGCACTCGGGACAGTGCCTGGCACATAGTAAATGCTCAATAAATATTTGTGGAATGAACAATTAGTGGCAGGCCTTATTGCTCAAGCTCCTTTCATACCTCTTAGGGCAATGTTACTCAGAGTTGCTAAATATGAGACGAGAGGGGATAGGGTTGTCATCACGATCAGCTTCCTGGGTGTGCTCTGTGCAGTCGCATAGAGCTGTGCTCAGAAGGGTCCTGAGCTGGATTTAATGCTCTGCTGTCACTGTGCCAAAATTCCTAATAATTATTTTCTTTGAACTTTTACTTCATGAAGTAAAGTCCAGCCGAACAATGGAGGATGCACGTGAGAGATAGACATATGCAATACGAGTGTCCAATGCCATTCCTCACCATCCCATTTACATAGAATGTTCACGATGCCCTCGGAGCTCAGTATTCTGGTGGACCCACGATGTATGGGAGTTCAGTGAGACTCAAGCAGGTGCAAGATAAGGTAGGTTGTCTCCGCCTGGGTGAGCAGGGGCTCTAACAGCCTGGGAGACTGTACATTTTTGTTTGAATCAGAACTTGCTTTGAACACATAAAGAAGGCGAGAAACATGAATGAGCAAAGGACTCCTATTGTATCCTTTGGTATTCCTGTTGGCACTCCATTTTGTATTAAGCGAAATAACATTAGCTGAGTTAGGTTCGTACAACATTTCCCCGGTGAAGAATGAAATACATATGCAAGTACCAACTCTGAGATAGAAATTTTGTAAAATGCTCTTATATTTGTATTTAAAAGTGGCATTGCACAATATAAAAATGAACAGTATAATTCATGCTAGTTCTTTTCTTTTTAAAGTTTATTTATTTTGAAAGAGAGCAAGCATGTGCAAGCAGGCGAGGGGCAGAGAGAGGGGGTGAGAGAGAATCCCAAGGAGGCTCCATGCTGTCAGCACAGAGCCTGACACAGGGCTTGATCCCACGAACTGTGAGATCATGACCTGAGCCAATCATAATCCAGCCGGGTTACCTGACTGAGCCACGCAGGTGCCCGAATTCATGCTAATACTTTAAAAGTTTACTTTTCCTTTGCTGAGAACAATATTAAATAGCAAATAAAAGACACCCATGGAAGAAAGGAAAAAGCTTTATATTTCAGTGCCTTTAACAGCACTTTTTCCTTGCTTTTTGAACAAGGAATTTACACAAATTATGTAGCTGGACCTGTTTGTCATGGCTGTAGTTGAATACTTCAATCCCACACTGTCAAATCCTGGGACTATGTTTCTAAAATAAAATTGTAAGGATAGGAAGCCCAATTCATCAACAGATTGCATTCCACTTTATTTTATAAGCTGGCTGCTTGGAACTTGGCACGTATTTTCTTACAGGAACACTGTTTTGAATGTGGTCAGTTTGCCGAGCTAGCCCTCAAAAACCTACTGAAGCTGTAACACAGAAGATTGCTTTCATATATTTGAATGATTGGATTAATGTAGCTGAAGGCTATTAGTGCTGTTTGCCAAGTAGTGCACTGCAGGTTTGCACTGAACAGTTGGGTGGGAATTCTGGTTGGTTCTAGCCGATGGGCTATGAGTACTGGCAGGTGCCTCTCAGGGCCCGAGCATTTAATGGACAGTGTGAGGCCCTCTGAGGTGCTTTTCCCTCTCTGTTATAGTGACTGATGATATTCCAGGGATGACTGCTCCATCAGCCTGGGGCCCAGGGAGGGGATGACATGGAAGAGAGTCATTCTGTGGCATGGGGCATCACCAGAGCATAACGACCTACTCTGATCACTAAAATCATTAATTAGAGTTCTTTGATTGCAAGCAGTGGAAACCAATTCCAGCTAGTTAAGGCATAAAGGGATGTGTTGGATATTGGGACAGCTCAGAGCCTTGAGGAAACATCCAAGTCTTAGGCGGCAGAGCATTTTGAGGACTCTCGGTTATTTATGGGCACATACCAACATAACCCAGCGCCTGTGTTACTCCCCACAAGAGTCAGATTTCAGGGAGAGAGGGCTGCCTTGGTTTAGTCTGGGTCTGCCCCTCTGCCAGCCAGGAGGGGGGGACCATGATGGACAGGCCCAATAAGGACTGCCCCCAAAGAAACATGGAGGTGTTTGTTTCCAAAAGCAACAGATGTGCATTGTAACGCCTCATGGCCACTATTGGGGCAGCCTCGGAGGGTGGGTGGAGAGGAAAGCAGTGTGAAAGTAATCCTACCCCTGGATCACTATTTCATAGGCTGGGGTCTGTAGCTCCAGGGCGCTGAGACATGCTTTGTGTCTGAACCTCACTGTGGCTGCTATGGGCTTTCCTAGCTTTGAGGCCAGAACTTCTCAACCCTGGCTGCACAGCTCGCAGGGTTAGAGGTGAGGTGGGGAGAGGAGGAGGTTCTGTAAAAATAACCAATGCCCGGCCCTTCTCCCTGAGATTGTGATTTAACTGTCTTGTGAGCCTGGACATTGGTTTATTAACAACTCCATTGGTTAAGGGAACATGTAACCAAGATTTCAGAGTGGATCTGCTTAATCTTAACCTTAACCTTAACCTGGCTAAGCCTCACCATAAGCACTTGGGCACTACCTCCCAGGGGTGGGAGGGCTATGTGTGGGGGTGTTCCTCTCTCATAGGTTTATTGGCCTGAAAAGTAGTCAAACTGCTTATTCTTTTTCTAGAAACTCAAGATAAGTGTTCTGCAGTGTCTTAGTCCCCCTTCATTTACCGAGTGAAATTTTACGCTTGTTACTGGAGCAAATATACTGAACTAGTCAGTACTCACAGGAGGTGGAGAACAACCAGGAAGATTGGGCTGGAGCTCCTTCATCCTTCTGTTATTTCATCCCCTGCTGGGGCTGCCTGGTGACTCCTCTAAGGCTCCTCCGACCCCGAGTCCCTGCCTGGAAAGAAAAAGGGACAGATAAAAATACTTGAGCTGTGTATCTCCAGGTCACAACCAAGTGGTGAAGTCACACCTTTGGCCCCTGGTCGCAAACCCTTTCAGAGGTAGATGGATTCTTTCCGTGGCTTGAGCCAACTTCCCTTTGGCTGGAGCATGAGACACCCTGGGAGCAGAGACTTGTTTTATTTTTGAATTGCAATTATCATGAGATTGGTCACTGCTGAATCGCTGCCTCTCTCTTATGTTGACTTCATATGTTTCATGTTGGTTCCACTGCCCCCTGTCATCCACCAGAGTGCTGAGGAAGAAATGCCCACCCTGGCTTTGGGAGTCATTCCAGAGCGTGCGGCTCAGGGTTCCTTGCAAGTTGCAGGTGGAGGCATTTATGGACACAGCCACTTGGCAGAAGGCTCTGTTGCGGGGAGGAGGAAGTGGTAACCCTAGCCCCCTCTGTGTGACTTAGGGTACCACGTGGCACCAGCCAGCTGGAGAAGACAGCAAGGAAAGCATCATCCTTTGGGTATGAAGGAGTCACACTCCAGGGGCTTACTGGTCACAGCAGTAGCCTGTGCTGCTCCCGTGGATACACTGGGGTACATGCCCAGTGTCCCTGGCATTTTCCCTTTGCTTGTTTGGCCTCTTGGGGACATTCTTAAATATACTCATGAACCCTGAGGAAGTCTCACTCAGTCTGTTTTTCTTTTTCTTTTTTTTCAATTTATTTATTTTGAGAGGGGAGGAGCAGAGAGAGAGGGAGAGAAGGCGGGGTGGCGGGGGGGGGGGTGGGGAGAGAGAAAGAATCCCAAGCAGGCTCCGCACTGTCAGTGGAGAGCTCAACATGGGCTCTATCTAACTCAGGAACTTTGAGATCATGACTGAGCCGAAATCAAGAGTCAGATGCTTAACCAACTGAGCCTCCCAGGCACCCCAACAGTCTGTTTTTCTTTTATTACATGAGGGGGATGCCCTCTGGTATTAAAATTCTGAGTTCCTATACATTTTCTTAGAATCATGCCATTTCAGCCGTGGAAGGATATTTGACATTATCTGATTCTCCCAAGGGAAGTTTTCACAGGACAAAGTTTGAAAACTCTATCTAAAAATCTCAGAATTGGCAGTATAGGTTTTAACAGGGAAGTGGTGTGGTATAGCAACAGATCTTTGACGAGGAATAGATAGGCTCCTGACTCCCATGCTGACTGTTGGCCTTAGATAGTCTGTCCCTGTGTTAACTAACCTATGACCTAGGGGAATCTGGTGGTGGGGGACATGGGCTTTGCAGTCGGACCTGCCTGGGGTTGAGACTTGCTTCAATCAGTTATGAACATATATACTTGCGTGAGTAACTTGACTTTGTCAAGCCTCAGTTCCTTCATTTGTATAAAGAGGACTTAAGAGTTTATGCAAATTTGCATTTACTTAACTTCCTTAACTCTTCAGTTCCCTTGCCTGTAAACTGGGGATAATAATTGTGCCTATAACCTCAGGGTGTTATTGGGACGATTAAATGATACGAGGTTTTTGATGCTTAGGCCAGTCCTGGGCACGTAGTGGTCCCTGGCAAAAGCAAAGCTGTTTTTATCAGGAATGAGGGTATCTGCCTTGTCTCCATCGTAGGTGGTTTTTTGGATCAAATGAAGCAGTGTTTTCAAAAGCACTGGGAAACCTGGAGATGGACATACATACAAGATGATTGTTTGGAAACATTGTTTCACTGTCTCTTTAAGGCTAAAATTCTTGTCTTCTGAAGGAGCAAGACTTCCATTTGATATCCCATTTGTTTTTCATGAATAATTTTGTGAGATATCATAAAAAATGTGAAATCAATATTTTCTAAAAGCTTGTTCTCGAGAGCTTGAAAGTCAAGCTAGATTTCTAGGACATGCTCTATCATGTTCATTCATTTCTATCTTGTATTTTTAGCCAATCTGTTTCTATTTATCTCTGTCTCTCTGCCTCTGTCTCTGTCTCTTGCCTCTACCCCACTTTTTCCCCCTCTCTTTCCCTCTCTTCCTCTCCCTTTTCCTCTGTATCTCTTTCTGTCTCTTCTGACTCTCATATAAATGTCCATGGGCATCTCTCATCTTAAAAAATTAAGAAAAGTATCAGCAAGGGGTGTCTGGGTGGCTCAGTTGGTTAAGTGTCTGACTTTTTGATCTTGGCTCAGGTCATGATCTCATGGTTTGTGAGCTCAAGCCCTGCTTTAGGTTCTGTGCTGACAGCTCAGAGCCTGCTTCGCCTGCTTGGGATTCTCTCTCTTCCCCCCTACCATGCCCCTTGCCCCCTACTCAAAATAAATAAACTTAAAAAAAGCATCAGCAGATAAAATCCTCCCTAACTTTTTTCCCTCTCCATCTACGGCCCCGTCTCTTCACATCCCTTCTGTCCAAACATCTGGGGAGAGAATGGAGACTTTTTATTCCCTTATCAGTTCTATCCAAGGACATTATAGCTTTTCACATTGTACTATTTCTAAAATTGGGCTGTATCTTATGTGTGTTCCAATAAAATGTTTTTTATAGATGCTGAGATTTGAATTTCCCATAATTTTCATGCGTCATGAACAATTATTCTTTCAATTTTTTTAACCATTTATTGATGTAGAAACTCTTTTGGGCTCCTGGGCCATTCAGGAGCAGGAAATCAGCCCTAGTTTGCCAACCTCTGGGTTGTGTCTTGTAAACCTGTCAAAAGAAATTTGCCAGCCAGGCTGAGAACGAGCTCTGTCATGAGTGTCTTAGCATCTGTACATACGAGAACTTGGCCTGACACATCTGCTTATCAGATGTGCACTTCACTGACTTTCTTACTTAGATGGCACCTCACATGACTGAATTTTAACTTTAGATTCTTTGCTTTTTTTTTTTTTTTAACATTTTTTTACAGTTTATTTATTTTGAGAGACAGCCTGAGCAGGGGAGGGAGAGAGAGAGAGAGAGAGAGATTCCCAAGCAGGCTCTGCACTGTCAGCACAGAGCCCAATACGGGGCTCTTGAACTCATGAAACTGTGAGATCGTGACCTGAGTCAGAACAGTGAGTCAGACACTTAACTGACTGAGCCACCCAGGTATTCCTAACTTTAGATTCTTAATTATTACTTCTTGCCTTCAGAAAGATTGCACAATGACATGGCATTGAAATGAAAGTCCAGAAAATGGCTTGCACTTGGCAGGCAATGGGACTGAAACAGTAGAAATGGCCAAGTCCCTCAGAATACATCCCACAATTTTCAAAATTCAGAAAAGTAAGAGTAATGGACAGTTTGCCAAAAACTTCTGGTTTGACTTTCAGGTGAAGGCATTTAATTTCCATAATGTGGAATCCCATGAAAGAAAGCAGAAACTTCAAGGGGATCTAGAAAATGCAAGCAATTCTATGATTCATCGACAGACCTTGAACTTATACTGTTAATTTTATAGATATTATAGAAGTCAAGGTCACAAGTCATGGTTATGGAAGGTGGGATGCCTTTGTATAATTTTGCAAAGCTGCCAATGGCCAAAAATTATTTCCAAGGCTCTTCAGATGTTGAATACAAAGTAGGCTTAGACTTAATTATAACATAATATAACATAACATAATATCATATACAATATCATTAATATAAAGAAGAAAGTGACATGTTGATATTTTGATGACTGTATGCTATTGATAGTTGAAAATTTTATGTAATTTAAGCAGAACTAGAGTGAGGGGAGTGGTGCCTAGGAAGAAATGTAAGGAGAAGGTCACTTTTGGGGTCTGGGACAAGAGAGAGTGAATGCCTCCCTACATTTTGTGTCCTACATACCTCACTTGTTCCACCCTAGACTGGCCCTGAATTTAAATATAGTTTATTATTTCTTCCTCAAGAGCTGAGAAATCCGTGGTGTATCTTGCAGTCCATGGCACCTTAGCATCAAGAAGCACAGTTGTTGGGGTTCTCCCAAGGGGGCAGGGTTCTGTCCTTGTCTTCTTGTGGGGTCTCCTTGGCCTGGCTGCATTGGTGTATTTTTTCATCCTGGGAGGCCAGTAGGCACCCTAACTCTGTACTCTCATCACACCCTGTGTTTATCTTTCTGTGGGTCCTGTTCTCAATGTAATTGTGTTTTCAAAATCTGTCTGCCCGCTAGACTATGAGCTCTTTGGGAAGAAAAACTTTTCATCTCTTTATTTTGCCATGGTCGATAGGCATGTCTGGCAATACTCAGCGAATGCCAGGGCTGTATGTGCATAAAGAAAACTGTTGAATGAGTAAACAGTTTTCATGATAGAGGTCAAATTACTTTTAATGTTTGGAAGACACAGACAATCCAAAATCTGACCTCACAGAGCAAGTTATTTTTGAAAATATCTTCTTTAGTCTGGCCAACTTGAAATTGTATCATGACCCCGCATTGGAAAATCTGAACTTTCACCTTTTCAGATGATGAATATGCATTATGATCTCCCAACTCAGAGCAATGACCAAATTCTAGGCCTCCAAATGCTATTGAGGGAGACAAGGGCAGCCTGAGATTAGGATTTAAGCAGTGGTGGTTTTATACCTTCTGTACCTGGCCCAGTGGCAGAGTCAGTAAGCTATGACATTTTTTGGGGATGGAAAGCAAAATGAATGTCTTTGCTTGTGGAACTACTAATTTTTCCACTTTAACAGTTGATATAGTCCCATGGTGGCCTGATAAAATGTCCTCAGGGGCCAAGGAACCCTGCTGGGCCAAGCCCTGCCCTTGCTTTCAGTCTAGAGCTAACCTGATCATTCAGATAAATGGAATACATAGCTTTTACTTTTTAAGACTCATACCTACAGCAATTTTTTTTTTTAACAGCTCAAGAAAGTTAGTCAAAATGGGTGCAGTACTTGGGAATCTTCAGAAGAAAGATGCCAGTATCTACGTACTAGTGCATAGCATAAAGCTGCAGGTGCATTGTATGAGTCTGCAAGCTGTTTAAAATCCCTCTTGTCCCAAAATGCCTGGGTTGCTGAATTGGTTGAGCAATTTTGGCTCAGGTCATGATCTTATAGTTCATGAGTTGACCTGATTTTGGCTCAGGTCATGATCTTATAGTTCATGAGTTCCAGCCCTGTGTCAGGCTTTGCGCTGACAATGCAGATCCTGCTTGGGATTCTCCCTCTCTGTCTCTTTCTGCCCCTCCCCTGCTCACTCTTTCTATCTCTCTCTCTCAAAATAAATCAACTTATAAACATTTAAAAAATATTAATAAAATCCCTCTTGTCCCATTAAAGCAAACATGCCAATTTTCTAAAGGAAGCAGTACTTCCTAATTTTGCTGAGATCCCTAGACAAATTGCCTGATTCATATAAAAAGGCATAACTTATACCTGACTCCAGTTTCCAAAATGTGACATTCAATGTCGATAGCCTTCTCCAACCTACCCTCCATTAATAGCCACAGAATCTCCTGTTCATTTTGTCCTGAGAATAGTTTTGATCTGTTTATATTGGCTTCTTATAATTTTAGAAGTCCTGAGTTGGTAGCACTTACAAAAGTAATCATGTGAACAAGTATATTTTTGTATTTTTGGTCAGCAGGGTGGAGGTCTGGATGGAAATGGGGAGGTGCTGATGGCTGGAGAGATTCACAGCAAGAGAGAGGAGATAACAATCGTATCTCATTCCCCCTTCTAGAGATAACTGCTGGCAGAATGCCATTCAATCTCTTTTAAAGGTATATATTCAGAACATTTTGTTATTAAAATAATACCTAATTAGCATAGAAGATGAAGGGAAAAACCCCTGTAATCCCAGTATTTAAATAACCAGTATAACCATTATGCTGTCCGTTGTTTTTCTGCCCTGGATTTGAAGACAAACACTGAACATGCATTGCAGCTTGTGCGTTTTCCCAAACAAAAAGCAGAGCACAAACTGTAATTGTCCAAGACAGAACTGATATGTGTGCACATAGCGTATGCACACATATCCCACGTTTCAAACTTATTTATAAACATGGATGAAAAATATCAAATAAAATATTAGCAATAGAATATGAGTTAAGAAATGTACTATGGCCAGATGAAGTTCATCCAGGAGTGTAGAGATAACAGTATTAGGAAATCTATTAATATAATCAGTCTTATATAAAAACTTCTTATGATCATTGTGATACCGAAAAGCCGTATAAAAATTTATAATGTGATTTGTAAAAATCTCAAACTAACTGAATTATGCTTAATTAGACAGTCCTGTTAAAGTCAGAAAAAGACATATGCCACTGTTATCTCCTTGTTAAAAAGTGCTTGTTAATACAGCGAGCAAGATTATTTAACAAGTTGTCTATTAAAGAAGACAAAATTATCTCTGTTTGAAGATGGTATGATTGACTACTGAGAGAATCATGAAAGTATTTTTTTGGAAGTAACACTCAACAAATGGTGGCCATCAGTGCTAGTAATAAAACTATTGGGTTTTTTTTTTGGTGGTGGGGGTATTAAAAAAAGTAATGGATATAGAGTTGTCACAATGCCTGGCACATATTTATACCAACACACAAATACACTAGTATGTTGGTTAGTACATACACTATTGTTACTGTTGTCACTGCATTGTTATTATTTGTGTAGCATTCAAGCATTCCACATATGATCTTAAACCACTTGGGTGCAAAGACATTAGTTATAAACTGTGGCCAGATGCCACTGGGGCACCCACAGGGACCCAGGTGAACTTGGTCTATGTGCCTGGGCTCCACTCTAAGAGCTGTCTCCTGACTAGGACCTGTCTTCTCTGATTATAATGCTATGGGACACCTCCCCCAATCCCCTCATGGCTCAGGGTCAGCCATAGCCCTTCCGCACCCTGCAAGCCCCAACCCACTATAAAGTAGGGTGAGAGGTCAAGGGCTGGAGGTTGCAGTCCCCACCCAATTTTTCTGAGCTGTGGTACATGAAGCAAATCAGGTTACTTCCCAAAGCATCCTGTTTCTCATCTGTACAATAAGGCCAATGTAACTTAATCATCGATTCCTCTCAAAGCTGAATGAGGATCAAATGAGAGAATGTAGAGACAACTTCTGGTGGGCAGTAGGCCTCTGACTAGAGTCACTTGATAGAATATAGGACACCCAGTTAAATTTGAATTTCAGATAAACAGCAAATGAATTTTAGTGTAAGTATATCCCAAAAAGTCATAGGATATACTTATACTAAAAAATGAATTTGCTGTTTATCTGAAATTCAGCTTTAACTGGGAACCCTATACTTTGGTTTACTAAATTTGGCACCCTTACCCGCTAACAGATGTCAGTTTCCTTTCCTTCTTACCATCTGTAAGCATGATTTTGTAACCCTGGCTGCCTCCCAGGTCACTGTGAGGATCTCATTAATTTCCATGAATGGATTCAACCAACAAAGCCTTGTTGGGCTGGTACAGAAAGGTTCATGAAGGGAAAGGAATATAGATTAACCAGGTTTCTGGCTTGGGCATTATGAAATGCTCTGAAAAATGTTAAGTGCCATTCAGACGTGAACTGTTGGTGTTTCCGTGACTATTTCATTTTTTGGCAGGCCTTTTATTTATTTATTTTATTATTTATTTTTAATTTTTAAAATAAGCTTCACACTCAAGATGGAGCCCAACACAGGGCCTGAACTTCAAGAGCCTGAAATCAAGACCTGAGCTGAGATCAAGAGTCAGACGCTGCTTAACCAACTACCCAGGTGCCCCTACAGGCCTCCTTTTAAACTGCAAACTCCAAAAGAATGGCATTTGATCTCTTTGAGGAGCTTAGTGTGGTATCTGTCACCTCCCTTGGATCCCTCCTTTCAGTGCAGGAAGCCTGTCAGTGCAAAGGGAGGGCTCTGTTACCAGAAGGTCAGGGGAGAAGCTGGGATTAGCACCTCCAGGCTCACAAAGCCACACCCCTCCAGCAGCCCCTCCCTAGCTCTGCTCACACCAGTCCATGAATCAGCACTTTGTTCTAGGCCCCCTGAAGGCATGAACCCTACCCCCTACCCCATGGTAGAGATTCCTTTCTGGGCTCTTCAGAATGATAAAGTGAAAGAGCAGATGGTTGCCCTGGGCCACACCTTCAGATGTCCCTGGGTGCTATGTCAGCTATATCCCCTGAGCACGGAGGACAGTGGAGCCCAGGCCTCATGCTGTCCACCACCCCATGTGGCCAGGTCCCTTCTGGGTAGGCAAAGTGATGAGCCACCTACCTGAGTCAGAGGACAGGGCAGATAAGGGCAGCGGACTTTCCTTCTGCCTTTTTGGGGGTGCTTGGGGTGTGCATCAGGCAAAACTGGCAGTCATTTTAGGGAGGAGAAAAGCATACCAGGCTGGGAGTTCTGTATAAACTTGTATCGGGTCAGGTGACTTGCGGGTGGAGCAGCTCTCACCCAGGGGAGAACAGAGCCCTGTAGACCTGGGCTGAGCTCTGGTGCATCCACCATAACCTTGGTTGAGCACTTCTTTGTGCCCAGTTCCCTGTACACATTAGGTACAATGAACTGCCAGCCTCACGGGGTTGGGGGAGACATAATGAAAAGATACAGTCAAAGCACTTAGTCTAGCACCTCATTAACAAGACTAGGAAAAGCAATGCTGCAGTTGAGCTTAAGTGGTTTTTCCCTGAGTAAGCTGAAAAGATTTCCCCAATACCCTGATTTCTACTGGTGTCCAAGGAGGTGGATGGCAGGTTCTTCCTGCTCCCTCCCACTGTCTCCAGGAAGGGGTGCACGTGTGTGTCAGATAATCAAGGAGAGGGTGATTATCTCATGGGATCATAACAAAACCACCTAATTCTTATACCTGTCCCTTCAGGTATGAAAATCTGTTCCTTCAGAATGCCAAGCAGAAAGACAATGGCAAAGGAATTTTGTCACACCCAAGATGGGCCATTGATATATTTAAGGATGTCTCTGTCCTTAGTCCCAAATGGGTTTGCATCTATGTGATGCAGGGACTAAATGGTAAATACTGCTCCTGGTTTCTACACTCACCAATATATAGACATAGAGAGAAGGTATACCAAAATGCGGATGTGAGGGATTTTAGATGTGGAAAGAAGGAAGGTAACACTTACTGGATGCAACTGCTTACATGCAGGGTGGGCATGTGAACCAAGCCTATGAACCACTCCAGTGCTATCCAAGCTGCTTTCTGATTGGACATTATAAGCTATTTGTGCCAGTTCAGGTCAATCTTAGGGCCCAGCTCCCCTTGCAGAATACGGGTGCTGGGCTCAGGTAGGCAGCACCAGGTATATAACAAGCCTCCTGCAAAGGTTTATCTTTGATTTGGGGCATTTTTTTCATTAGCAATATATACCCTCAAGTCAGCCATTGCCCTCTCCTCTGTTAAAACATCACTACTTCTGGGATTAGATGACACCTGTACTTTATTGTGAATTCATACTCTTGCTTACGTTCTTCTTTCAATGGATGGATAGGCTAGAGATTTCCAGCTCTCTGGGATATTGGCTAAATCCCAAGGCTTAGAACAATAGGTGATCTCCCACCCCTACCACTTTCATCTCTGCCAACACACATGTATTTTTAAGAAAGGTGCTAGACCATCCATGAAGAGCTTGCTAAGAAGTATCCAAACTGGTCCTGCAACTTCAGATCTTGGCATATCACCCGCATCCAGCCTAGTTCCAAGAAAAGGCTAAAGATTGCCTAGAGAATCAAGGAATTCTTTAATCAGAAAGAATGTGAAGGCCACTTGATAGGACTCCATTAAACTGTTTCTTGGGAGTGGCATACACTTCTAGAATTTTTGGGGCCCGGGCTGGAATGTTTCCTTAGGGTCCAAGGTGACCTGACACCTTGGGAGGTAGCCAGGCTTGAGGGGCTTGAAAGAACCCCACCCAAGATTTCTGCCTGTTCAGGAGAGGAGACATCAGCAGAAAGCACCTCTGTGGGTTATACCTTCAAGCAGGCACTGAAGAATTTTTGTAGAAAGTTAGTTAGAGTCGGCATCATCCATGTTGCCTGGCAGAGAATGGGGCAGTGCTGGAGATTCCCAGCTGGGGGTCCTTCACAGAGCCCACTAAAATACAAGAGAAAGGGAAACTTCGGAATTCATTCTATGAGGCCAATATCACCCTCATACCAAAACCAGGTAAAAATACCACAAGCAAAGAGAACTACAGGCCAATATCTCTCATGAATATGCATGCAAACATCCTACACAGTATATTAACAGACTGAATCCAACAATATATCAAAAAAAATCATACACCACAATAAAGTGGGATTTATTCCTGGGATGTAAGAGGGGTTCAATATGCACAAATAATCAATGTGACATATCACATCAATAAGTGAAAGGATAAAAACCATATGATCATTTCAATAGATGCAAAAAAAAACATTCAACAAACTACAACATTCATTCATGATAAAAACCCTCAACAAAGTAGATCTAGAGGGAACATACCTCAACATAATAAAGGCCTTACATGAAAAACCCATAGCCAACATCATACTCAATGGTGAAAAACTGAGAGCTTTCCCCCTAAGGTCAGGAACAAAACATGGATGTCCACTTTTCCCACTTTTATTCAACATAGTCCTGGAAGTCCTAGCCATAACAATTAGGCAACATATAGATTACAAAAAAGGCATCCAAATTGGTAAGGAAGAAGTAAAACTCTTACTATTTGCAAATGACATAATACTATATATAGAAAATCCTAAAGACTCCACCAAAAAAATACAACACTGATAAGTGAATTCAGAAAGTCATAGGATACAGAATCAATATGCAGAAATCTGTTGCATTCCTATATCCTAATAAAGAAGCAGCAGAAAGTGAAATTAAAAAAACAATCCCATTTACAATTGCACCAAAAACATTAAGATACCTAGAAATAAATTTAACCAAAGAAATAAAAGACTTGTACTCTGAAGGTGAAAGACCTGTACTCTGAAAATTATAAAACACTGATGAAAGAAATTCAAGGTGACATAAAGAAATGGAAAAACATTCCATGCTCATGAGCTGGAAGAACAAATATTATTAAAATGTCTATACTACCCAGAGCAATCTACACATTTAATGTAATCCCTATCAAAATACCAATGGCATTTTTCACAGAACTAGAACAATCTTAAGATCTGTATGGAGCCACAAAAGACCTCGAATAGCTAAAACAATGTTGAAAAATAAAAAACAAAACTTTAGGTATCACAATTTCTGATTTCAAGTTATGTTACAAAGTGGTAGTAATTAACACAGCATGGAACTGGCATAAAAATACACACAAGCAGAACACCTAGAAATAAACCCACAATTATATGGTCAATTAATCTTTGAAAAGGAGGAATAAACATACAGTGGGGAAAAAGACAGCCTTCAACAAATGGCATTGGGAAAACTGTATAGCTACCTGCAAAAGAAAGACACTGGAACACCTTCTTTTACCATACATGAAAATAAACTGAAAATGAATTAAAGACCTAAATGTGAGGCCTGAAACCATAAAAATCCTTGAAGAGAGCACAGGCAGTAATTTCCATGACAATGGCTATAGCAACATTTTTCTAGAGGTATTTTCCTGAGGCAAGTGGAATAAAAGCAAAAATAAACTATTTGGACTACATCAAAATAAAAAGTTTCTGTACAGCAAAGGAAACAAACAAAACTAAAAAGGCAACCCACTGAATGGGAGAAGATGTTTGCAAATGGCATATACAATAAAGGGTTAATATCCAAAATATATAAAGAACTGATACAACTTAATACCCAAAAAACAAATAAGCCAATTTAAAAATGGGCAGAAGACATGAACATTTATCCAAAGCAGACATACAGATGGCCAATAGACCCATGAAGAGATGCTCAATATCACTCATCATCAGGGAAATGCAAATCAAAACTACAATGAGATATCACCTCACACCTGTCAGAATGACATCAATCAAAAACACAAGAAACAATCAGTGTTGGTGAGGATGTGAAGAAGGAACCCTTGTGCGCTGTTGGGGGGAATGCAAATTGATGGTGGAAAACACCAACACAAATTGATGGTGTCCTCAGAGAGTTAAAAATAGAGATTCCCTATGCTCCAGTAATCACACTACTGGGTATTTACCCCAAAATACAAAAATACTAATTCAAAGGGATACACACAGCCCTATATTTATTGCAGTATGATTTACAATAGCCAAATTATGGAAGTGGCCCAAGCGTACCTCTATAGATGAACATATAAATAAGATGCGGTATATGTATATACAATGGAATATCATTCAGCCATAAAAAAGAATGAAATCTTGCCATTTGCAACATCATGGATGGAGCTAGAGAGTATTATGCTAGGTGAAATAAGTCAGTCAGTGAAAGACAAATACCAAATGATCTCACTAATATGTGGAATTTAAGAAGCAAAACAAATGCACAAAAGAAAAAAAAAGAGAGACAAATTAAGAAACAGACTCATGGTGGAGGACACTTATGGGGAAGAGCACTGGGTGTTATATGGAAACCAACTTGACAATAAACTATAAAAAAAAAAAAAAAGAAACAGACATAACCATAAAGAAAAAACCAATGGGGAGGTGGGTGGGAGATGGGTGAAACAGGGGATGGGGATTAAAGAATTCACTTCTCATGATGAAAAAATTAATTAAAGGAAAAAATACTGCAGAGGTAAAAAAAAAAAAGTATAGGATTGTATCTGACAGAATCTGAGACACATGCCTTCATTCAAGTTGCAAGAAAGGCTGGAGTTTGATTTGAGTTTTCTAGGTTCTATGTTGTAGAGGTGAGACACACAGGTCTGAAGTTTCCCCAAACATAGCAAGGACATTTAACAGGAGCTGAGACATCAGTAAACATGACAGATGTCTGCCATACATGGTAGACAAAGTCACAGAGTCATGGCTATACAGAAACTCTTGGGGTGGGTAGGTGTGGGTTCAGTAAGTAGATGTTAATTCAGTTGCTGCTAGCATCTGTAAGACCTTAAGCAAGTCACTCTCAAAGCCTCAGTGATCTTGCCTGTCTCCTTGGGTAAATATGAGAGTAAGTTAATTTCTTGGATACAGAAACATATAATATAATATTGAGTGCACCTAAAAGGCACCCAATAAATGGTAGCCATTAATATTACCAATCTCTGGGCTCTGCCATTGACACATTTTTCCCTAAAGGGGACAAGGAGGCCAAGGGACTTAAATAAAATTTGAGCAAGAACTAACATTAGGATGTGCTTCTGAGCTCACTGACTCTGGGTCCAGCTTCTGTCCCGACTCCTGAGCTCCATCACCTCTGTGTGCAATCCAAAGGTGGCAGAAGTAATGAAGATCTCAAAGAACCAGTAAAGCTGGTTATTTTGGGGTGGGAAGGTTTAAGGTAAATTTTACTTATCTTCTTTATTCTTTTCTCTGTTGTTTGAAAATTTACTAATGAGCACAGGGTATTAAAAATAATTTTTAAGAAATAAAAAAAAATAAAGAACTCACTAAAGACCCCCTTGAGGGATAGGGAAAGAGTCTTCCCATAGACAAACACTAAATAACAGACCTCTGAAGATGTCCACATGCTAACCTCAAAAAGAACTTTGCAGAAGTGATTAGGTTGAGGGTCTTGAAATGGAGAAATTATCCTGAATTACCCAAGTGGACCCAATGCAATCACAAGTGTTGCTATTAATGAGAAGATGTAAGGATGTAAGGGTGGCCTCCAGACGCTGAGAGTCAAGGAATTATGTTCTTCCCTGGAGCCTTCAGAAGGAATGCAGCTCTGCCAACCCATTTTAGAGTTCTGACCTGCAGAACCATGAGAAGATAAATGTGTATTGCTTTAAGCCTCCAAGTTTGTGGCGATTTGTTACAGCAGCAATGGGAAACTCATACACCTTCTGACTTGGAGGCATTCAACAGTCAGAGTATAGTTTCCAAATGAAACACAAGATGCCCAGATACAACATGCCACTTCCTTTTTTTTCTTTCCTTGTATTATTATTTTTATTTTTAAAATTTACATCCAAGTTAGTTAGCATATAGTGCAACAATGATTTCAGGAGTAGATTCCTTAATGCCCCTTAATCATTTAGCCCATCCCCCCTCCCACAACCCCTCCAGTAAACTTGTTTGTTCTCCATATTTAAGAGTCCCTTATGTTTTGTCCCCCTCCCTGTTTCCATACCATCTTTGCTTCCCTTCCCTTTTGTTCATCCATTCCATGTCTTAAAGTCCTCATATGAGTGAAGTCATATATTTGTCTTTCTCTGACTGACTAATTTTGCTTAGCATAATACTCTCCAGTTCCTTCCATGTAGTTGCAAATGGCATGATTTCATTATTTTTGACTGTCAAGTTCTACTCCATTGTATATATATACCATATTTTCTTTATCCATTCATCCATCGGTGGACATTTAGGCTCTTTCGATACTTTAGCTATTGTTGATAGTGCTACTATAAACATTGGGGTGCATGTGCCCCTTCGAAACAGCACACCTGTATCCCTTGGATAAGTACCTAGTGGTGCAATTGCTGTGTCATAGGATAGTTCTATTTTTAATTTTTTGAGGAGCCTCCATACTGTTTTCCAGAGTGGCTGCACTGGTTTGCATGCCAGATATGGCATGCCACTTTCTTTCACCAAAAAATTATTCCTTATTTATCTGACATTCACATTTAACTGGGCATATTGTTTTTTATTTGCTGATTCTGGCCAGAGGGGAATAGAAAACCCTTTAATTAAAAGGACACTTTGCCCCTTTGCTTCTCATTTTGCCTCCCTGCCCCAAACCCAGAGAGCCTGAAAGCGGGTGGTGAATGTGGACAGAAGAGTAGAAATACTCATAGGAAGAGACAAGGAAGAGATGGTAACCCTCCTCATGGCAGGTTTCTGGGTCTGGGTCAGGTGTGGGGGTGGAAGATGGGGTGGGAGATGAAGGCATAAACTGGCTGAGATCTTCAAGATTTCACTGAGATTGGCCTGGCATTTTTAATACCTGAAAATAAGGATCATTGGTTAATATCTGAAAATGGCCAAAATGTTTTGGGATCTTCCTAAGATACAGTCCCCCAATGGGGAATAGGGAACCAAGAGCACAAATTTGAAAGCCAGGGAAGGGAGGAAAAGTGAAGGTGATATCCACTTGCTCAATGAGTCTGGCCTAGTCAGCAACCTGGTTCTGACCCCTTTACCCAATCACTGCTCTCTCTTGCTGAATTGCACTTCTCACTTCTGGGAAGAGTGACACCCACATCTTACCAGGCTATAATTTTACTAGATTGCTTTTCTTCTTGGGCTAGGAAGGAGGACAGGGCCCCGCAGTGAGGGGATCTCAGAGTCCTCAGAGGGGACAGCAGAGGTTCCAGAGAGAAACTCAGAAGTAAGGAGGACCCATGTGGGCTTGATCTCTTGGGAACTGGCTATTTCTTGAGACTGGGCCTGAGCAGCTTTGGTGAGCCAGTCCCAACTCCTACCATCAAAAAGGAAGATAGGGTGAGGTTGCAGACATATGTGCCTGGAGTTTTCTGGACTGGTCCTGTGAAAATTTCCCAAAGCAGAGATCTTGCCAGATTTCCATGTGACAACAAAAGCGTTGGCTGCACAGAACTGCTTAGGACGTTCCTCTATACCTGGGTTTTCTTGACCTAAGCAGATGTGAATGGCTGCTGTCTGACTAACCCTTTGTTTGACCTATTTTTGAAATGACTTTTTTACAAGAAGCTGGAGATAAGTGCAGAGAATTATACATTTATAATCCCAGTATAGACAGGATTGTCTAACCCTCTCATTTTAGCTGCTCCCTGTCCTGCCAGTGGTAGGTGAATGCTGACCAAATGTTGGCTAGATTCTAATGGCCTAAGCTATTCGCTCTAGAAGTAATTACCAGAAAGGTAGGGGTGGGGCAGGAGATGGGGGGTGGGGGAAGGGCATGCCAGGTACCAGAGTGACAGGCTGGGGGAGGCTGTGAGGGCCCCAGAGGTTCATTTGTAATTCTGCCTCTGCTTCATGGTACCCCAGGAAATTCTTAAGGATGAGTGGGCCACCAGTGAGGTATCAGCACAATAGGGTGTTGGCTTCGTACAGTGAGAAGAGCTGGGACTTCATATTCAGATCTGGGTTTGGATGTTTTTCTACAATTTTACTTGCCATGTGATGTTGGCTTTCACCCCATCTTCCAGAATCTATTTCCTCACCTAATAAATAGACATAGTGATCTACCTTTCTTGCCTCTCAGATTTCGTGTAAGAGTAAATAAATATCACCTAGGAAATGGGGTTATAGACTGCAAAGTGCTCTACAAAATTTACTGAAAGCACTTGAAACCCTTTAAATGGGGTTTCTGAAAATTTGCCTTTTCATGGGTTGAAGCAGGAGGGGAGTCTGAGTTAATTCTAAATGATGGCTGATACTAACATGGTTTGGATGGGATCAACCAGCCTGAGACCCTCTAGTTGGCCCGGACTCCGTCCCACCCAACTCCCCTTCAGAGTTTGGGTGTGGGATCCCAGTGGGTCCCAGGTCACTCTGGGAAATAACTGGAACCCCCACTAGTAATACTGAGAGTTGCTGGTCTAGTGCCCCTGAGAGAGTCTCTATTTCCATCTCTGAGCCCACAGACGAGGAGGAGGGTATGGTAGTAAAAAGTAGTAAAGCAGACAGCACCTTGCTGTGTTCTGCTATGGCCACCTGCTAGCTGCCTTAGCAGCCGCTGAACGTGGAAACTTGAGGGGATATTGGTGGTGACCTTGGGTTCAGTTCAAGTTCAATGACACACTTGTTCCTGCTGCTGAGAGGAACAAGGTCCTATAAGGTCATGTATGAGCCTTTTCTAATGCAGAGTAGGGGGTTCTATCGCTCTCCTAAGGCTCCCTTAGGCTCCATCTCTGAAAAGAGAAGATGTGATATGGTGGCTGAGTCATGTGCTTTGACTCTGGCTTGTTTCCTTGGAATCAGACGTGTCACCATTGGAACCCTAGGCAGGGGTGGAGCTTGCCTCCTTTGCATCTGTTCTTGACTCCTGGTGTTGGCAGAATGCGTGGATTCTAAGAACTTCCCAGGTCTAGCTGGGCCAGTTTAGATAATGCCAGGAATCTGCAATTAGGCCACCAGTCTGGTCAGGGAATACATAGGCCCTGGAGGGCACGAGGTGAGGTGGGAGAAAGGGAGGCCCAGCCTTTGGCAGAAACATTAGACACACTTCCTGCTGGGCTCTGCTACCTGTCCCAGCTGTGGCCAACCTGGACCTGCAGATGAGCTGTTCTGGGGAGTTGGGAAATGGGGAAGTCAGCTGCACTGAGAAGCAGGGCCAGAGCAAGGTGCATTTACTGACAAAAGCATCCCTCTACAGACTCAGAGAAGAGTCTTCTAGGATGGATAATCACCTTCATTGTTGTCCGACATGCAAAACTGTAAAGCTGTTCTTATCTTCACCTTTTACCATGATCATTAGCTGAAAACATCCCTAGCACCTGGATAGTACTAACGTAGTGTAGTGGTTATTCAAAGATCCAAGTTTTAGACCCAGACTGCCTGGATTCAGACCCTAACTTTATCCCTTACTTGCTCGGTGACTTTGGGCAAGTAACATAACCTAGCTGTGTCCCAGTGTTCTCAAAGGGGAAATGGGGCTAATAATAGTATCAACCTCATAGCATTGCTGTGAAGGGAAAAAATGAGTTAATGCATGTAAAGTTCTTAGACCAAGGATTTCTGGCACAAGATAAACACTCAAGGAGTGTGAGCTATTCTTGTTTTGTGTCATTATATCAAGAGTAGCACATTTCCCCTTTTCTTTTGGTGTGCCTGGCTCTGATGCAAAATAAGTTTTGACCTGTGTGTCAGAGTCAATCAGTTGGTTGTAGCTACCCAGACAACTGTGTTGAGAAGGATTCTGAGGCTGCATCCAATCTCAGCAAGGGGGAATTATAAGTGCCCCATTAGCAAGGTCGGCTGTGGGTGAGGAAATAGGGAGTGGCAACATGGATGCCATATAGTTTCCTGTTCTGGGATTTAAATTACTTTAAGGTGTTTTCCTTACCTCTGTCTCAGTCCTTTCTGCCTTTGCTTCTGCAAAACACTTGGGTTCTTGGATGGGCTTTCCTGCCAATTGTCGCTCTGTAGAATCCGGAGTTCGTTCCAAATAGGAACCTTCCAAGATTATTTTCTTTGGAGAAAGCAAAGCCCACATGGCCTGGTATTGAAGATGCTTGTAGCCCAGTGGGCAATGTGCAGTTTCCTCTGTGTGCAGAGCACTGGGGTTCCTAGAAAAACCAGGAAGCTCTTCACTGATTAGTCTTCTGTGACCCCCATGGTTCTGGATTCCAAATACTAATGATTAGCACAGGAACTTCCTCATGGCCTTACCTGGGCAAACATTAATTTGTTAATCTCTGCAGGACCTCATGCTAAATTATGTCTATTTCCATTCAATGGTCAGTCTTCCTGCCTGAACACTGAAGGACCATTGTGGTGAGGTCATCTGGTGGCATCTCTGTTTGCACCTTTGTTTGCAAATGTGACTTTCTGCCAGTTTTTGTGAGCTGTGCTCTGTCTTAAACTAAAGAGATCCAAATTTGAATTCCTTACTCTACCAATTACTAGCATTATAATTTGAATAAGTTGCTTAAATTCTCTAAGCCTCACTATCCTTGTCGATAAAATGGGAATAACACACCCACCTGAGCAGCTTGCGCTGCGGCCTAAATGGATAGTGTATTACAAGCACTTAGCACAGGCCTTGCCCAGATTAAGTGTGCCAAAAACAGTAGCCATTATTTCCTTTTTTTAAAAAAAATGTTTATTTATTTATTTTGAGAGAGAGAGAGAGAGAGAGAGAGAGAGAGCGCATGCAAGCAGGGGAGGGGCAGGAAGAGAGGGAGAGAGAAAACTCCAAGCAAGCTCCAAGCTGTCAGCACAGAGCCCGACGTGGGGCTCCATCCCATGAACGGTGAGATCATGACCTGAGCCAAAATCAAGAGTCAGATGCTTAACTGACTGAGCCACCCAGGCACCCAGTGGCCATTATTTTCTTAACCATAAAGGTCATCTTCATTAAGTGATATAATATAAAAGTAATGACAATGTGATAATGTAAATTTGTATGGCACACTTTTATCATGCCTAGCACAGAGCAAATGCTCAATGAATACTAGCTGTTGCCGTTGTTATTATTATTATTATTATTACTATTGACATATGGTATATCTCATCAGCTATGAAGGGTAACATTATCATCCAAGCCCCTGACCAGGCTTCTTAATTAGGGGCCCATGGACCCCTTGATCATCTATGGGTAGAATTCATGGGGTCTGTGAACTTGGATAGGAAAACATTTTGACCTTCTCCTTTCACTAACCTCTAACTACAATTTAGAATCACCTTCAATTATGAATGTAGGCAACAAAATAAAATAGTGGTAAAAAATACCTGTGACTTGAAAGCAACACAAGTTCACATTTATTCATAGTTGTTGCAGATAACTTGAAAGATGGGCCACACATGTCACTACTTCAAAACTAGGTATTAAATCTGCTACCACAACTTGTTATTTAACATGTTAATAAAAAAGCATGTTTTGATACTTTGATTTCAACCTAACTGGTTTTCTTTGAATATTTTTATATTTCGTTTTATGCATTAAAGAACATTATCCTGGAAAAGGTCCAGCGGCTTCCCCAGAAGCCAGGTGAGCTAGTCCATGGCATAGAAATGGGTAAGAACTTAAATGTGGAGACAGCGCCTAAGATTACCCTCACTTCTGATGCCACTTGCAAGTCCGAGGGTCCCCAAGTCCACCTTCATTTTTGATAATGTGGGCTCAATAAATTACTTGATAAATTACTAGAAGTACTTACAGAATTTACTGAAAGCTCTTATGGTTACAGTATATTACAAGGAAAGGAGCTGGCCAAGGGAAGAGACCAGTGGAGCAGAAAGTTCCAAGAGTGGAGCTTCTGGTTCACCTTTCCCAGTGGAGTCATGGATAGTACCAACTTTTCCTGGTGGCAATGTGTGACAATACTCGTGGAGAACTGCCAGCCAGGGAAGCTCACCTGAAATTTGGTGTCCAGAGTTTTTATTGAGGCTCAGTCAGTTAGCCATTGTGGACCACCCTCCACTTGGCTGAACTTGAATCTCAGCCATTCTGGTGGTCAAGCTGATACCATGTGGTCAACCACCCCCCCCCCAAAAAAATCACATTGTGTGGCTCCAAGGCCCCCGGGTAAACCCTGATCAGGCAGGACATTTCAAGGGCTTAGGGAAACCTCAAAGGAGCCGAGGACTAAGGCCAGACTTCTCTTTGGGTTAGGTTAATTTGTTATGACTCAGTGATCCCCTCAGGGAACTCTACTCTGGGGCTGTAAACTTGGAGGTGGGTAATGAGGGAAGGGGTGGAGGATCAGGAACACATGGCTACTAAGACATAATTTAGAGGAAGATTTGTTTTTTTTTGTACCCTGTGAAGACAATGTAGAATTCATTGTTCACAGAGGAAACTGAATAATGTCAATGATTAAAAATGTCACTTGGCCTTGGCTCCACACCTAGTACTTTTCCAAGTGCACTTCCATCTGTTGTCTTGTTTAATCCTCAAAAGAGGTGGAAAGAAGGGGGATTGTTAAGTCTCTGAGATGCAGGAGGCCCAGGAGCCTGGGGCAGAATGAGGACCATCATGGCCTCCTCCCTTGCCCCACACTGCCCATTGCCTCCTCTCGGGTTATTCAGACAGAGCCCTGTGGCCAAGATCAGCAGATATTTTGCAGAATCAGGTATCTGGTAATGCCAGGGTGGTGCGAGGAGCAGAACCAGTTTGGGAGATGGCATGTTCTGGAGTATACCACACGGGGTGATTACATGAGGTCACTGCCTGCCTGATGTAGCCAGCTTACGTGCGGGAAAGCACGCATTTGCAGGAGCATGGAGTCTCCTGGGCCAGACGTGTTCTGACTCACCTAAAGCAAGTCCAGAGTCGTGACCTCACTCCGAAGTTTGGTGTAAATTACATGCAGTCAATTTCTGTGCTAACATTGGAAAGCCATTCTTTCAGGGCCCTTTCCATGGTATCTACCCAGGGTTAGGCCATTTCTATGGGCCTGTTGGCGGCTGGGGCCAGCCTGCTCTGCAGGAGACTTCATTCTCTGAAGGCAGGCATGCAGTAGGCATGGGCCTCCTCTGACCAGCAATGTCCCTCCTGTCACAAGAGGCTTTTGGGGGGTGCAGCTGGGATCTGGAGAGCTTTGTGTTTTCTGAAGAGCACTTCTGTGCTTACAAGTATACTTGTATATAATTTATCAAGTAATTGTCAGTATTTTATGGAGGTATATGTGTTTTCTTCTTAAATTACCTTTAAAAAGGATTGTTTAGGGGTTTGCCTGGGTGGCTTAATCGGTTCAGTGTCCGACTTCAGCTCAGGTCATGATCTCACTGTTCATAGGTTTGAGCCCCACATCGGGCTCACTGCTGTCAGTGTGAAGCCTAGAACCTGCTTCGGATCCTCTAGCTCCCTCTCTCTCTGCCTCTCCCTTCCTCTCTCTTGTCTCCCTCTTTGTCAGAAATAAATAAACTTAAAAAAAATTTTTTTCAGAGTGCCTGGGTGGCTCGGTCAGTTAAACGTCTGACTTCGGCTCAGGTCATGATCTCACGGTTTGTGGGTTCAAGCCCCACGTCAGGCTCTGTGCTGACAGCTCAGTGTCTGGAGCCTGCTTCAGATTCTCTCTCCCTCTCTCTCTGCCACCCTGCCCATCAAAAATAAACATAAAAAAAAGTTTTAAAAAAGATTGTGTAAAATGACCATTCTCCCTCATCTGTGATGCTGGTGTCATTTGGAGCAAGCTCTTTCAGAAGATCAACTGCATGCCTCTGGGCCCTCTGCACACAGCTGGACTGCAGCTCTGTGGGGGCAAGGCCTGCTGTGTTCTGCTCACAGCTGCCATTTCAGCACCTGCAGCGGTGCTTGGCGTATAGTAGGCATTTGGTCAATGTTGACTGAATAATAGAAATGCATCCTATGAGCTCTCTCACTGTAGTAATTTCCTGTGGCTCCTGTAACAAATTACCAGACACTAGGTGGCTTTAAACAACAGAGATTTATTCTCTCACAATTCTGGAGGCCATAAGGGCTATGTCAGTATCACTGGGCCCAAATCAAGGCCGCACTCCCTCTGGAGGTTCTACTGGAGAATTTGTTCCTTGTTTCTTCTAAGTCTCTGGTGGCTGCTGCATTCCTTGGCTTGTGGCTGCATTATTCCTGTCTCTGCCTCTTCTCTTCTAAGTGTGTCAAATGCCCCTGTGCCTCCCTCTTATAAGGATACATGTGATTGCAGTCAGGGTCCGCTAGGAAATCCAGGATAATCTCCCCATCTCAAGATTCTTACTCACACCTGCCAAATTCCTCCCGCCCACCCCCACCCCTGTGCTTTCCCGTACAAGGTAGCACTCACAGATTTCGGGATTAGGAAGTAGAAATGTTTTGGGGCCATTGTTTCAGCTGATGATGCCCATAAAAGTGATGTAAGTATGGAGAAGGCTGGGCAGCTTCTCACCCAGGAGTCTGATGGGGCCGGGGGGTGGGCACATGCTCCTAAACACTGCTAATTCAGACCAAGGATCAACAGAGGACTCTGGTTCATGGGGCGCCATGATGTGCATATGTTTAGGGACCTATATGACTATGGAAAAGGTAAGGACAAGAAAAACTGCCTTTTCTCACCCTCAGAGTCTGAGCTCTCAGCAGACCCATCCTTGCCCTCCCCAGCAAGGCTCCCCCAACTTGACCCTCAGGTGGCAGAAGCAGGAAAGGTAACCCTTCCCACAGCCCATCCGCAGGAGGGCCCTGGTCCTAGGGCTCCCTGGGGGGTTCTGACGGGGAGGGGGGCGTGCCACATTCTGATTCGCACAGGTCATCACCTTCCTGGTGGCCACAACCTCAAGGCTCCTCTGCTCCACGGAGGGTAGGTGAGGGGTGGGTGGAAGAAGCAGATAAGAGAGTAGGTAGTAATTTGGGAAGCCCAGATAAAGGAAGGTCAGATAAAGAGGACTATACCTCAGGCTGCCTCGCTAAACCCAGAGAGTTTTGCTTCATGTACTCTCTGGGACCTGCAGATGTGGCTGCCACCCTCTCTCCCCAGACAGATTGTGAAAGAGACAGACTGGAAGAAAATAGAAGGGGGCTGGTTGCCTGAATTTAGAAGGTTTGTCTATGCTCACCCTACTCTACACCACCCTCCTAGTGGACGTCCCAGCCCCCCAGTGGTTCCAGATAATTCCTCAACCTATTGTTCTAGGGGCTCGAATAATTTGGATCTCTTATTCTACATTCTCCAGATTTTCTCTAAAATTGCCTTAATCTTGGCTTGGTTTGTTAAGCATCTGAGTCTTGGTTTCCACTCAGGTCATGATATCAAGGTTTGTGAGTTCAAGCACCACCATCGGTCTCTGTGCTGATAGCTCAGAGCCTGTTTGGGATTCTCTCTCTCTCTCTCTCTCTCTCTCTCTCTCTCTCTCTCCCCCTTACTTGTACTGTTATCTCTCTCTCAAAAATAAGTTAATTACTTTTAAAAAATTAAAAAAATAAAATTGCCTTAATCTTAACTGTTGCTTTGCCCATCTGCCCAGAGTGAATCCCACAAGTCAAGGTGGGAATAAGGGAGAGTATAACTCCAGGATCTCTCTGCTCAGGTCCCTTCTAGCACCCAATCCGAGGGAGCAGGAGTGAGGGTAAGGTGGGCAGAGACTCACATTTTCCTTCCTGCAGGGACTCCACTGTTCTCCACCTGTACGGACCACCCTCTCTGGGCACCTGGGAGCATTGCCTCTGATGAGCTCGGGGCAAAGTCTCCATCTGTCTTTACATAGCTGCCTTTTATCTGATTTATCCCCTGTGGGCACTGAGAGCCACCGTGACACTGAGAGGACTGAGGGCCCTCAGGCAGAGTCCTGTGTGGAGAATGAGGTGGACTCAAGTGTACTTCTGCCCTGGATGGCTGAGTTTTTCCCGACAGGCTCTGGGCCTCTGTCTGCTATTCTAAAATGGGACAGGGTGAAACAAGCTGATCAATAAGAACTTCCCAGGAGTGCTACCCAGCCTCTGTAGTGTTAGGATTGGCTCAAGGACCCAGCCTGGATCTTGAAGTCCAGGTTTTATTCGGCCTGTATCTACAGCCTTCCGTCATAAGCAGGGGTGAACGTATTTAGTGGCCCCTGGTTCTGTGTCCATCTGAATTTGTAGCCATTGCATTTTATTTGTACCAGGACTAACATAGTCCTTGCATTTTCAGAGAAGGGGGACCAGGCTCTCTGGGCACACTCAAGGGGGGCCGGCCTGGGCAGTGGAGCTGAGGAAGAAGGCATGGTTAGAAGCTGCCTGCAGCCTCCTTCTGCACACCCTTGCTGGGTGGATCTGTTGGGGAGAAAAGCCTGAAGGCTTAGGCCAGGAGGTGGCTGCTGTAACAAACTACACAGAATGGGGGAGCTTAAACAACAGCAAGTTACTTCTCACCATTCTGGAGGCCTGGAAGACTGAGATCAGATTGCCGGTACGGTCGGAGTCTGGTACAGGCTCTCTTCCTGACTCACTGAAAGTCTCCTTTCCCTGTGTCCTCACATGGTACAGAGAGATTGTCTCTCCTGTCTCTTCTTATAAGGGCACTGATCCCACTCATGGGGCTCCACCCTCGTGACCCTGTCTAACCCTAATCAACTCCCTCAGGCCCCCCTCCAGACGCCATCACATTGGGCATTAGGCATCCACATATGAATTGGGGGGTTGGGGGGGGCACAAACAGCACTGTTCTTGAGGGGTAGTGATCCTACCACTAGTATCAGTCCTGCTGCTCATGGAACAGGTGCCTGCGGGCAAGTCTGGGCGTGGACACAAGAGTAGGTACAAGGGGGTTTCCACCCCACAACCCCTTCCCTGGGGATAAGTTTGCCTGGACAAAGAGCCTCCCAGCTTACACATGACACATTCGTCATGTGCATTCTCTCTCCTCCTGCCTGAAATCCCCCGAGCTACCTCCTGGGTGCTGTTTCCTGCAGAAGGAAGAGGTGAAGGTCAGTTAGAACTGGAGCCTGCCCTCTGTGCGCTCTTCCCAGAGGGAAGACCGGCAGGTGAGCCTGGTGTGGGGATCCAGTAAGAGAAGCCTGTACAAGATTTAGACTCGACATCTCAGTATTTCTTTTTTATTATTAAAAAAATATAGTTTAATGTTTATTTATTTTGTGAGAGAGAGGGAGAGGCACAAAGAGAGAGGATACCAAGCAGACTCCAGGCTGTCAGTGCAGAGCCCAATGCAGAACTGGAACTTACGAACCTTGAGATCATTACCTGAGCCAAGATCAAGAGTCAGCTGCTTAACCAACTGAGCCGCCCACGAGCCCTGACATCTCTATATGTTTGATGTGCCACATTCATTCTTACCTCAAGGCTTTGACATGTGCTGTTTTCTCTGCCCAAACTACTCTCTCCCCTTCAACTGGTAAGCTCCTACTTATCCTTCTGGTGCCCACAAAAATCTTCCCTGAGGCCCTTTCCCTCATTATTTCACGTCCTTTTGACATCTCCAGCTTTGTTTCCTTTTCCTCTCCCTCCTGTAGGGCAGGAACTGTGTCATTCCTGTTCCTTGCTGCACCCCAGTGCCCAGATCATAGTAAGTGCTCAGTAAATATTTATTGGGCCATTGAAGAAAGCTGCTGCACAGAAGAGGCACTGGTTAATTTTATTAGAAAGGGATGAGGGACGGCTTTCTGGAGAAGGTGATGAGTAAGAAGGGGTTTGTTTAAGGAAGGGGTTTGCTGGATGTGGCAGTGGGAACAGCATGTGCAAAGGTCCAGTGACATTATATGGAAGGTAAATGTTGTTGGGATGCAGAGTGAGGGGGGAATGGGTGAGATGAAGGTAGAGCAAAGGCCTGCTCATGGAAGACCCAGTGGGCCTATTCAGAAGCTGTGGAACGTTGATATGAAGGGGGATAATGGGATTGTTGTGTGAGGTGGATTGAAGGCTCCCCGACTGGACCTATGAGGTGGCATCATAGTACACCAGGAGAAAGACCATGAGGCCTGAACCCAAGCAGTGGCTGTGAGGATGGGGAGGATGAATGCATTTGAGCGATCAGGCTCATGCCTAATTGGATGTGGTAGAAGGAGTAGTGGAAAGTAGTAGGTGAGTCCACTAACCCAAACCACAGACATGAGAAGAACAACTTTGAGGAAGTTGGGGAGAGAAGATCTAGATCATTCAGTTTGGGGATCCCTTGGGACTGGAGGTAGCAAACAGTTTTCTATTTGAGTCTAGAGCTCAAGAGACAGTTCAGAGCAGGAGGTAGAGATTTGGATTTCTGGACCTTTATGTGGAAATTGAAATCCCAGGGATGAATGAGACAGCTGGAGAGAGGGTGTAGAGCAGAACCAGAGGGCTCTGGGCATAAAAACCTCAGGGAAGTGAACATGCAAGGGGCCCTCAGAAAAGGGGGCCAAGGAAGGGACACAAAGAAAGGGTGGCAGAGCAGCAGGAGAACCAGCAAGGGGAGAGTCACGGAACGTGCTGCAAGGACTCTGGGTTGTTGAGCAACACAAGTCCCTCTATTCTCCTTGACATAAGCACGTGGACCTTCCTGTTCCAGAGAGTGGATCACAATAGTGGAAGTCAGTAGTGGTAATTGCATTCCCTCTGTCACTGTTTAGGGTAGGAATACACGTGTGATCCTTTCTGACCCATGAAACATGAGCTGAAGAGTTCTAATGAGTTTCTGGGAAAAGTTTTGTGTTCTTAAGACAGAAGCAAGGATGAGATGGTTCTGTTTTCCCGTTGAACTTAATGGAGTCTGCATGTGATGTCTGGAGTGGTTGCAGTTCTCCTGTGACCATAAGGACAAACAGCCTAGGGATCAAGTCAATACACCAAAGTTGACAGGAGAAAGTGGGGCCTTTGATGACATTAGCAATCTACCATAGCAACCATCCCTGGGATCTACTCTTCCACTGAGCCCTTTCCTATGTGATATAATAAGTTGTATTTTTGTTTTAGCCAGTTTGGCTCAGATTTTCTGTTACTTTCTATTATAGTAAACCAAGGAAGAAGAATATTTCAGCAGAATCACACTCCTCAGAAATTCAGTTATGAAAAAAAATCTAATAGTGTGGATTGGATTTGGCAATATGGTGGTCACAGGGTACATTCAGTAGAGAGAGATGGGCTAGAAGGCTGACAGAAGAGACTAAAGGTGAATGTGATGTGTGGAAGTGAAGACCAGAGGTGCAGATAATTCCTTTAAGAATCTTGGTTGAGATAGGATAATGGAAAAGCATCTAGTCAAAAGACCTCCATTTTTATTCAGTTAAGATTGGGCTTTGCTGTGATAACAAACAAACACCAAATCTCAGTGGCTCAACATACACAAGTTTTGTATTTTGTTTTTGTTTTGTTTTTTTCACTTGTATGAGATCCTCTGTGGATCAGACAGTTCCTTTCTAGAGATGGCTCTGGGATCTGGGTTGTCTTTGTACTGTGGTCATGCCATCTCAGAGTGAGATCTTCCCTGACTTATCCTGCTAGTGATGCTTGGCACTTTGGCTCTGAGTCCATTGGCCAGACTGGTCACAGACTAGACCTCAAATATATCTAGTTCGTAATCCTTGGAACCTGTGACTGTCACCTTATGTGGGGGAAAAAAAAAAGGATTTCCATAATCCAGATGTGATTAAGTTAAAATTAATCCAGATGTGATTAAGAATGTCAAGATGGGAAGGTGATCCTGGATTACCCAGATGGGCCCTAAACGTAATCATGTGTATTCTTGTAAGAGAGAGGAAGAGAAAATTTAACAGAGAGAGAAGAGGGTGTACCTGACTGGCTCAGTTAGTAGAACATATAACTCTTGATCTCAGGTTGTGAGTTCAAGCCCCACATTGGGTGTGGAGGCTTATTAAGAAATATTAATCAATTAAAAAGAAAAAAACAGAAGACGAGAAGGCAACATGAGCACATGTACAGAGATTGAAGTGATGTGGCCACAAGCCAAGGAAAGCCCATAGCCACCAGAAGTTGGAACTGGCAAGGAATGGATTCTTTCCTTCCCTAGAGCCTCTGGAGAGTGTGTGGCCCTCCCAATTCCTTGGTTTCAGCCCAGAGATACTGATTTCAGACTTGTGGCTTCCAGAACAGTGAGAGAATAAATTTCTATTGTTTCTAGTGAGCCAATTTACAGTAATTTGTTATGGTGGCCAAATGAAATATACCAGATTCGGGGGATGGCCCAGGAACACCTCAGTCTGCACTCTTCTGACCTTTCCCATCTGGGAGGTCAAGAAGAGGTTCCTGTGGGCCCCTGTGCCCATGGTAGAAATGGAAGAAGAGGCGGAGCCACACTAGTGTTGCACTGAAAGAAGAGCTTTAGAAAATGGTCTATAGACACCCAGGAATCCTTCTTATGCACCTGCTATGGGGCAGAGCTGCTGCAAATACAGATAAAATAAGACGTAGAAGTGGGTGTGGTGGATTCCTGTTGTCCAGGCTGAGGCTGGTCTGTCCTGAGGCTGGGCTGTGGGCTGGAGCTGTTGGAGCACAGGACTTCCCAGGCCCATCCTACTGGCCTTGCTAAGGGGTTGGGTGCCTGGGCAGGAAGGGCCTGGAATCTGAAATGTCCTCCACCCTGAAGCAGATGTGAGGAGGGTGCTGGTCCCATGGACACATGTTTGACTCAGGTTTCTCTGGGAGTCAGGACAAGGGCGGTAGAGTTCTGCTTGACCTGCAAGGAAGTTCATGGGGTGAAGTGTGGAGCTGCCAAACCCCAGGGGGGCTGAGAGGCCTGCAGCCCAGGTGTAGCATGCAGAGGCTGGACACAGCTGTCCCAGGGCTGCCAGCCATGGGAGCTCACAGTGGTTCTGTCTAGGGACAGAGATGGGGCTCGACTGGAGCTGTGGTTTGTGGTAACTTTTGTGTCTGCTTGGTCTGACAGAAGGGATTGATATCCCTGGAGGACAGAGGGGCCTCTGGGACTTTCTACCACTGGTGGGACTCTGAGCAACCATGACCTTGGGCCTGAGGGTTTCTGGACCTCGGTTTTCACATGACCCTTCACCCTGGGGATGGGAATATATGTAAGGCCATCCATGGGTATACTGGACTGGAGAACTCTACCTGCTTGACTCACAGAGTCAACTGACTGGGGGACATGCCATCTTTTCTTCAACTTTATGGAAGAAACAGAGCTCAGGGAAGAGGGAGTGGTCCTTTCAAATCAGGGAGCAAAAGGAAGTTGGCCAGGAATGGGAGCTGCGGATGCTGGTCAGCACGTAGCAACCAGAACATTCTAACACTCTCAGATGGAGAAGTCAGTGTTCCATTAATTTTTCTGAGGGGAGCACTTTGAGAATCTGACAGGGTGAAGACAGTGGCGGCCTCTGTGATGCTCTGTGGCTGTCTCTCCCCTCTCTCCATTTCTCTTTCTTTCCTTCCCCTCTCTCCTCTCCTGGTTCCTCTTTTCTCCCTCCATCCCTTGTTTTGTCTCTACATGTCTGCCTGTCTCTTCCTGTGTCTCTTTCTGTCCACTGCTGGTGTCTGTGACACAGACACACCCAGGTCACTTTATTCAGATCACTTGGGCTAAAGGAGCAGGAGGTCACAGGAAGCATCTGTGCTCTGACTCCACCCAAGCATTTTTCCCCCTCTATTGATACTTCCTCATTCATCCTTTCCTTTACAAACACTTGCTCACAGTGTCATCTGTGACTTTCTGGTCCCCTAACGTATCTTTATCTATTTTTATCAGCAAACATCCAGACATCCTCCTGGTGTCCCCCAACCCCCAACCCTTTGGCCTGGACGAGTTTGGCAGAGAAGTCTCAGCTACTTGGGTCTCAGGTCAGGTTAGGAGTCTGCGGGGGTTTGGGGGGCAGGGGCTGGGCAGCAGGCAGAGATGTCCAGAGAGGTCTGGCTCCTTGACTCCTGAGAAGTTACTCAGATAGAAAAAGGAGAATACAGCCTCCCTTCAGCTCCAAGCCCCCTGGGGCTATCCTCTCCTGAAGCCCAGGAACCCTTGCAGAGCAGAAGAGCACCTAGGTGAAGGCTGTGGAGCTTCTTGTTAGCACACGATGTAGAGCTGGGATACTAGACCTCTGGCACAGTCACATAATCCCTCAGTATTTTTAATCTGGAAAATGGGTATTTTATTATCCCAGGTGCCTTAATGTATAAAGTCACTTAATTCTACCACAACCTTATGAGTAGGTACTATCATTACCTCTGTTGCACAGGTGAGAAAACAGGGGTACAGAGAGGTTAAGCTACTTGTCTAAGGTTGCACAGCTGGTGAGCAGCTAAGCTGGGATTCAAACCCAGCAGTCTGGCCCCAGACCTCACACCCTTATGAGTGAGTGTTTTCTTGATGGGCTGGGAAATATTCTTCCTTTCCTATACTTTGATGGCTTGGGAGAACAATGATGGTGCCCCTCTCCTGGTACCTCTGAGAAACTGTATTTATAGGCCTGGCTCTATGGACAAATGCCCAGGGAGAGGCAACCCTGTCTGCAGAAGTGACTGTCCAGGGCCTCAGGGCATGTGGCCATGTCTGCCTTGGCCTTCTGGGGGTTTTGGGGGATCACTGGGAGGAAGAGGGGGGCTACTCCAGGGTTTCAGGAAGCATCTGGGTTTTTCAGCAAGGTCTCTTAGGGCTTTGTTACCACAATACATTTATTTTTGGAGAATTACTATTCCCATCTTGGCCCACCAGGCTTCTTTTTTGTCAGCCATGTTACTTTTGGTTTCTGCATAAATGTGTTGTGAATCAACTTTGCTGCTGCTAACTTTGCTTCTCTTCTAAAAACAGTACTTGTGTGGGAAGCAATGTGTATTCACTCACTTCTTCAACAAACATGATTTCTGTGTAAAGGACATTGTGGTGATTGCTCTGGAGACATCAAAGAGGAAATTGGAGCAAACTGTAAAAGTCTCTTAAATACAGAGAACAAACTGAGGGTTGCTGGAGGGGAGGTGGGGGGGGATGGGCTAAATGGTGATAGGCATTAAGAAGGGCACTTGTGATGAATCACTAAATTCTACTGCTGAAAGCAAGATTATACTATATGTTAACTAACTTGGATTTAAATAAAATTAAGAAAAAAGTTGAAATCAGTGTGGCCTTTGCCCTCAAGAACCTTATAATTCTTGAGGCAAGAATAAAACATGCAGAGACATCTCTACAATGGCACATGGGTGATGTATGGGCATTGCCTTCAAAGCCACAACAGGACTTCAGACAGAGCTCTCAGGAAAGCTTCCACAGAGGACACCGTACGTAAATAAGTTACGGGGCAGAGATTCCAAAACAGTGTTGTCTACATAAGGTCAATCCTAAGATATAATTTTATTTCTTTCTCCTACAACAGGGCAGATGTAGGTGGCAGTCTGGGCTGGTGGGACAGCTCAGCTCCACAAGGGTCACCCAGGAACCCAGTTCTGCTGTATCCCATTGCATTGCTCCACTGTCCTGCTGGGTATTGTCTTCATCTACGTGGTTAAAGCGTGGTGGTTGACACATCAATGTTCCACCTTGTGGGAAGGACGGAGAGAGGATGGAGGAACAAGCAATAGATGCTATGAAGCATAGACCCAAAAGTGGCTTTTGTATTCTTCTGGTGGCCGGAACTTGGTCATTAGGCCACATATAGTTATAAAGGAGGCTGGGAAATGTAGTCTATAGTCAAGTGGACAGCTGGAAGTTTAATATGGAAGAAAGGGATAATAGGGTGATAATCTCTATTACAATGACGTGCACCTTGACATGTAGATAGGATAGGTTAGCTAGAACATAGAGGGGGAGGATATTCCAGGGAGAGAAGATGGCAGAGGTGTGGGAAGGTGCAGGATGGATTTGGGGGCAAGTGAGTATTAAATATCACTGGAGTGTGGGGTTTATGTAGAAGAGGCTGTGACCCACCTGTTGCTGGGGTTGGGGCAGGCATCATCCCTTTAACAGGCTGCTCAGCCTTCCCATAGAAGGTGACCCTTGTCCCCTGCTATCCAAAAATGAATCCTCTTTGATCAACCACACAGGATGTGTGCACTTCTGGCCTGACTCCCGAAATTATTCTTGAACCGACAGTGATCTAGATCCTATCAAAATCTTGGTTGCCCAAGGATGTGCTACTTTCAACAGTGATCATTATATTAGATGCTGATCTCCATATAATACAAGTTCTATGAAGAACTATATTAGCAGAATTGTCTAGCAAAAGACCTTCACTGTGTTAAGCTTTTGGAAGAAATGGCCACATGAAGGAAATTTTGGTATATTTCGATAAAACATTAAAGATGTTGCCCACTATTTTGCTCATTGTATAATATGGTATTTTTCTTTGTATGAGAACCAGTTATATGTCAATCATAGTTCAACAGAACTGGAAAAAACATAAATTTAAATGTATTTGTAGAGACCCTATGTACATGTCACAGACCATATTTGGGATTTTTTGTTAAACTTTTACCTTGATCTTTGGCATTGGAATCCATGTATTTTAATGATGATGTTACTGTTTTAGCTCATACCTTGTTTTTTGTCTTGCTTGTCCAAAATGGCCATGCTGTCCTTCAGAGTTTTCATGATTTCTGGATTTCTGTGTGCTTTACTAAATAAAGGAGTTTTTTCCATGCATAGATATCCCTCCTTCCAATATGAAATGCTAAAAACAAACAAACATCATAAAAAAATAATCAACCAGAAATCTCTCTTAATATCATGCTTCTCTGTCCCTGGCAATGAACAAATGTTTATTAAGGCACTGAGTGTGTTGGCAGGTACTGTGCCAGGTTCTCGAAATATAGAGAAGAGACACAGGAACTCACAGTGCAGAGTGAGTTTGGGGCAGGGTGCAGAGGTGTGTGGCATGTGGAATACACAAATAATAGGTATTTACGATATAATCTGTGAATGTTGCAAGAGACACAGGACAAGATGGATGGGAGCCGGAGAGGGAAGGCTGAAGAGGCCTTCTGACGGGGCTGAGTCTGGAAGGTTGAATAAGGGTTAATAATGTGAGGAATGAATAAAAGAATGTTCCCAGCAAGCAGAACAGCTTATGCAAAGGTGTGGAGAAATGGGAGTGAGTGGGTGACGGAGGTGGCGGAGGTGACGGAAGAACTGCGGGTAGCTCCACAGGGCTCTGGTTTTGGGGGCCCAGGGAGCTTGTCTGGGGAGTGAGCCACAGCTGTCCACATGGGCAGCGCAGCCATGCCCAGGAGACCCGTCTCAGGCCCAAAGTTTCCATGCAGTCCTGGCACGTGATCAGATCTGCATCTTAGAAACATCAGCTTTGTGGACTTAAACACGGCAGGGAAGAGACTGAGAAGGGAAACTGTTGTATTTTGTCAGGTGGGAAGTGATGCGGCTTTAAATGTATAAAGACAAGGTAGATGTAAAGAGGCAGAGAAAGATTCGGGGAATATTAAGAAAGAAGAACCTATGGCATTTGGTGACTGATTTAGAGAAAAGGAGTGGTGCCTGTTAGATTTTGGGTGGGGTGGTTGCTCCCATGGATGAAATGACAGGAGGAAGAGCAGGTGAGGGGTGGAAGATGTGGAGTTTGACCATGGCCGCTTTGACATTGGGTCAGGCAGTCACATATGCAGGAGGAAGATAGAGGTGCAGGACTTACCAACGTGCAAGTGCTGGTCGAAGACAGGAGTATGTCTACACCTGGTGAACATTGAATGGCATACCTGATGTGTTGTCAGACATTCATTTAATTAAAAGAAAACAAAGCTTATGGCATGCCTCTTTCAGCCTTCTGCGTAAGCCTGCAAGGAAGGATTTGTTTACTGATACCTGGCCTTGCTGGAGAAAGGATTTAAGTCTCCAGGAATTGTTATCAGTATGATTTTTTAAAAATGTTTATTTAGAGAGAGAAAGATAGAGAGTGTGCAGAGGAGGAGCAGAGAGAGAGAGAGAGAGAGAGAGAGCAAGAGAGAGGAGAGAGAGAGAATCCCAAGCAAAGTTTGCACTGTCAGCCTGGAGCTGGACATAGGGCTCTAAATCATGAACCATGAGATTGTGACGTGAGCTGAAACCAAGAGTAGGACACTTAACCAATGGAGTCACCCAGGTGCCCCTATCAGTCTGATTGTACAGTGAGGTGCAGAGAAGTGCAATGAGTTGCTGAAGGTCAGACAGCACACAAGGTAGCAGAGGGGCACTTGGTCTTTTGCAGCCTGGTCTTTATCACAACTGCCTTTCATGATGTGGGTGAACTTTAAGCAGGAGGTGCTTAGATTGGGGTAGAAGGTGATGCTCACAGGAGGTTGCACGAGTAGGTGGGATGAGGGCAACCTGACCATGGCCTTGACTCAAGTTCACATACTGGGTTCTGCATCTGGTACACCCTGGGGAAGACTTAGCACAGTGATCTGGTAACTTTCGGAGAAGGTCTGGTACTCATTTTATTATCCTTGTTGGAGGAGGAGGCTTTCTGCCTCTTAACCCTCCACACTCCCTGACATCCCAGCTGCTGGAGGTGAGGTCTGCCATGGGCCAAAACTGACACAAGGGCAGGCCTGTCTCTGGCAAGAGGAGAGTTCACTAACACTAGGTTTGAAAAGGTTTGCACAAGGGGGTGGGAGGTGGGGAACAAAGTGGGAGGGGGCATTAATCACGGACATGTATTTAGTACAATCCTGGTGTAGTAGGTTGAATTGTGCCCCCCTCCCTAAAAATATGTCCAAGTCCTAACCTCTGGTACCTGTGAATATGTCCTTATTTAGAAAAGGCGTCTTTGCAGATGCAATTAAGTTAATTAGCTTGAGATGAATCCTCATAAGAGAAAGGGCAGGGAGATCAAACACAGGAAGATGGCCATGTGAGGCTAAAAACAGAGACCGGAGTTCCACTGGGGCCGCTGTGAGCTGGAACAGGTGAGGAAGGATATATCCAAGAGCATTTGGAGGAGCACGGCCCTACCAACACCTGGATTTTGACCCAGTGAGACCAATTTCAGACATCTGGCTCCCAGAACTGTGAGAGAATAAATTTCTGCTGTTGGAAGTAACCCAGTTTGTGGTAATGTAGTAGCCCCAGGAAAGTAATACAGCTGGCAAACACGTGGCTGGCAAGTTACTCCTATGCCCGAGGCAGACATCACTAATCACTCTCTGCATTCTTTCCCATGGAAACCCACACCACCCTGTCCTGTCCAACTGCTGTCCCGTGACTGGTGCTGGCAAGGCCTGTGAAACCTATTGGCATCCTTGATTTATGCCAACCCCTGGGGGAGGCCCTGGAAGTTCAGGAGAGGGTGTGGCAGAGCCACTGTTCTCAAGAGGCTCAGAGTCTTGGCCTGTGGGGGGGAGTGGGGGGGAGTTAACAGCTCTTTAGTGTTTGAACATCTGCTCAGGCCCACCTGGACTCTGTTCAACAAGTGGGCCTCCTCCAGCTCCCTGGCTTTCCAGCTGCAGCTCAGCAGACAGCAGCCAGGAGTTGTGGCTTCGCCCCTGCAAGGTGAATCAGTCACCCACTAAGCACTAAGCAGTGAAAACCACCACGTGAGCCAATATGATAAATAAAAAGCACCAATGCCTAGATTTAAGGCTGATGAAATTCCCAAGGAGGCCTTCTAAATTCTTTCAGAAGCCACGGAGAGAGACAGCACAGAGAGGATGTGACCTGGGAGCTGGGTCTTGAAAGAGTAGAAATTATCTAGGTTTGGAGAAAGGGACAGGACATCATTAAGGATGCAGCCTCCCCTACCCATCACAGGGGGGCATTTCTTTCTTCCTTCTTCTTCCCTTCCTTCCTTCCTTCCCTCCTTCTTTCCTTTCTACCCTTCCTTCTTTTTTTTCAGGACAGCCCTCTGATTACTTCCATCAGAATCACTGGATCTATTTATAAAAATTCAGATTCCTTGGCTGCATACTAGATGATGAGGGAACACAAAGCAAGCTGAGGACAAAGCACAAGCTAGCACACAATCCGCCCCCCCCCCCCGCAAAGGCAGGTGGGATATGTGTGATATTCTTTAGCCACTTCTGACTGCCCAAGGACCAAGTTAAAGGAAGAAAACAAATGGTTAACTGATAGAGATCACAGTCATGCAAGACCCGAGTCTCCATCAGTTTACAAAAACCTTCGTAAATTAAAAGGAAAAGACAATCTTTTTAATAGACTAATGTCCGGAAACCTATAGCCCCAATATCACCCTCCCCTCCATAGTGATGTGGAGAACAAAGACTAGAAGGAAATATAGATCCAGGAACTCCCTACTGTCTTTTTTTTTTTAAGTTTATTTATTTTTTGAGAGAGTGGGAGAGCATGAGAGGGAGAGAGGCAGAGAGAGAATCCCAAGCAGGCTCTGCACTGCCAGTGTGTGGCTCAAATTCAGAAACCGTGAGATCATGACCTGAGCCAAAATCAAGAGTCAGATACTTAATCGACTGAGCCACCCAGGTACCCCTAGGAACTCCCTACTGTCTTAATGTTGATGCTTTGCTGGAGGGAAAGGCAGCCTTCACTCCACAATAGCTAGACCTCCAGTAATCTGTGAGCCTTTGCATTGGTTCTCTCCTCCAACTCTATATATGTAAATCACTCTTCACAACTCAAGTGCAGCTCTTCCTGCCCACAGGTCCTGTCCCCATGCTCTAATAAAATCACCTTTTTCTGCACCAAAGGTGTCTCAAGAATTATTTCTTGGCCATTGGCTCCGGACTCCACCAAAACCCCATTACCAGGTATTAAGAGTTAGAATCTCTGAGACTAGGACTTGGGTATCTGCATTTTTAACCTTCTCACTAGATAATTTGGATACACTGTCAGCTAGGGATTATTAACCCTAAAGGTACTTCCATCACAGCCCACCATTGCTGGACTGATACAAAGCAGGTGTGTAGGCTTTGGAGTAGAGCCCCATTCTCTCCTCGGGAAACTGATCATGGAGTATGGAGGCTTCTTGGTTCAGAACAACCCTGAGCTGCGGGCCAGCCTGGGCAGGCTGAGTGCAGGGGTGTCATACTTATAAGGTGGCTAGCCTGGGATTCAGTGGGAAAGGCTTTGCTACTTTTTCGCTGGTTGGTGTTAGGCAAGCTGTTTAACTTCTGTCTCAATTTTCTCATCTGTAAAGTGGGGCTACCAACAGAACCAACCTCAAAGTTGTTGAGAGGACTAATGAAGGCGTGTACGAAGTGCCTCACCTGATGCACTGTACAGTCGAATGAAGCAGAAATTTTGTGTTTGTTTTCAAATAATGGTGATGAAGAAAATTAAGTTATAGCTTATCGAGAAGAGAGAAAACTAGACTGAAATCATCATTACAAAGCCCAGTTGAAAACAGCTGTTTAGGAGTTAATGATCAAGTGGTGAAGATAGGGTCAAGTATGCCTGAGGGTAAGCAATGGTTCTCAAGAGTGCACCTCAAACCCAGTGTGTTCAAAAACATCAGTCTAACCTCAGCCCTGCCACCCCCACCCTGTTGAACTGTAATCTCTAGTGAGGAGGCATCTGCATTTAGAAAAAGAAAAAGAAAGCTTTCCTATGATAAGAATCAAGGAAGAGCATTTGTAGAAATTACATGTTTCCCGACCTCTCCTGGAGATTTTGTTTCAGGGCATTGGGGGATGAGTTATGGAATTTGCATTTTTTAAACAGGGGCTTCTTTTGAGAAATTAGGGAAGCACTGGTTTAAAGCAAGTTTGACCTTCTCTAGCAGAGAGAATTTTGGTGTCATCTGACTAGTCCGGAGTCTCTTCCTTTACTACCCACTTTGTGATGGTCCCACCCCAGCCAGGACTCCAGCTACACTGTTTGTGGAGTGGAGACCCAAGAGTTGTCTGGAGGTTACAGTGCAAAAAACCTAAGTGAGCATATATGTTTATACAAACTCGCGCACACTCACACGCTTAGGAAAACAACCTAAGAGCACATTAGGAAAAGGAATTGGCTAAAATCATTGAATTAGGGTGCAGAGACTGTGCTCAGAAGAATACTATGTTTGATAAATGAAAACAAAGGATGAAAGGATAGTGTCATGGATAATTGGGGAGAATTTGGGTCTCAGTCCTGACTGGAGGATCTTGCCCCTGACATCCAGTCGTCTCCAATTCTGTCACCTTCCAAGATGGTGGAGCTTCACAGACGGTTCCCACCTGGGATTTCGGGGAGGGCTAACACCTGTGTGCTTTGTGCCTAGAAAATACTAGAACCAGTCTTACGAATGGTGGAACAAGGAAAGGTCCTCTTAGCCAACCTCAGTGAGACATGAGCCAGGAGAGGCTAAGGCTCTTGTTCTCTGCCTCCCTGTTATAGAGGCCACTTTTAGGCAACAGGCTTGAGCAATAGGAACTCTAGCAGGGCGGGGTGCCTGGGTGGCTGAGTTAAGCTGCCGACTTCCGCTCAGGTCATGATCTCAGGGTTTGTGGGTTTGAGCCCCACATCGGGCTCTGTGCTGACAGCTCAGAGCCTGGAGCCTGCTTCGGATTCTGTGTGTCTCTCTCTCTGCTCCTCCCCTACTCCTGCTCTGTTACTCTCTAAAAATTAAATAACATTAAAAAAAAAAAAAAAAGCTCTAGCAAGGCCAAAGGGCCCACAGTAACCAGTGAACCGAACGCAAACAGGCTCGCTAAGCCACCCACTTCAAAACTGCCATAGGCCCTAACTAACAAATGGGCTGCTTGTAACTGGGCACAGATCCTAAGATTACCAAAAAGGGAAAATTGCATACGTCCCCATACTCTCTCACTCTGCCCTGTAACTGTGGCCCCTCACCACCGCCTCGTGGCACAGTCTCTCCTTTGCTGTCCTGCCTGCTACTCCCTTAGCAGTGTCTTCAATAAACTTCTATCTCTTTTGTTCTGCCTTGGGCGAATTCTTTTACAGCCTGCACTGCCGGCCCCTACTGGACTGGAGCTCCCTACACCCACCTCTTTCTAAGGAACATGGTCCCCAGTCTGCTCTCTCATTTGTCACCTCCCTGGGGGGCTGGCTGCTAGGAGGATGGCTTTGTGTGCAGAACCCCATGCTGCTGCCGCCTTAGGTTTTCTAACATGACTTCTCCAACAGGAACTTGGAAGTAGTGGTTTGAACATATCATGCTCAACTAGTCCCATTTGGAGGGAGCATCCATGCCATGTTGAAGTTTGGGATGAACCAGTGCTGGATTAATAGACCAGACCAGGAATACCAGATACGGCAGGGATTGAATAAGCCCCTGAAAATGGTTTATGAAAACCAAACAACAATGAGAATATGCAGCTCTGTGAATGTACTAAAAACCATTGAGTTGTATACTGTTAAGTGGGTGAATGATGTAGTATGTGAAGTATATCTCAATAAAACCACTACCCTCCCAGCCCCCAACGAAGAATGAAATACTGAGAAGTAGATAATTTCCCGGACATTTTAAGACATAATGACCAGTCTATGTGAGGCTTGGTTTTCTCTTTCATACTATCCTGTTTAGAAATACCAGCATGTGTCATCCATCAGCACCACAGAACCTGACCCATCCATCTCCACCTCCACAAACCATGCCGCTATTTAAGAAGGTGAGATTTGACAAATCTCCAAACAGCAAAAGAGGAAAACCATGACTTTTCAAGGTTTGGGTTTGCAAACTGAATCCTGACTGCTAACAGTAATACCCAGCACTTAGTGAGGAGTTATTACATGCCAGGAACTGAACCCTCTAAGGTAGTGATGAGGAGGCAGAAGGCAAGCTGACACCCTGCAAATCAACCCCCCCCACCACCCCGGAGGTGGGATATATGTGATATTCCTCAGGCACTCCTGACTGCCCAAGAACAACGGAAAGTAGAAAACAAATGGTTATTATCTTTTTTATCTACTATTCTAATGTTAATGCTTAGCTAGAGAGAAAAACAACCTTACCTTGAAAATAGCTAGGCCTCCAGTAATCTGTAAATCCTCTTTAGCATATGGAAATCCCTTTAAGAAACTTCCTCTTGACTTTACAGCCACCCCCCCCAACTCCACAGCATTTAAGCAACCACTCCTCACAACCCCAGTGCAGCTCTTCCTGCCCACAGGTCCTGTCCCTGTGCTTTGATAAAATCACCTTTTTGCACCAAAAACTTCCTTAAGAATTCTTTCTTGGCCGTCAGTTCCGAACCCCACCATCACCCCAAAGCCTCATCAGTAATGCTCTTAGTATCTGCATTTCACACAAGAGAAAACTGAAGCACAGTTTCAGGAAATTGCCTGAAGTCACTCAGCTGGTAAATGACTGGCCACAGTTCAGCCTCAGGTTCTAAACTTAGCTGCACATTGGAAACATCTGGAGAGCTTTATAATTCACTGGTGACTGGTTTCTGCCCCTGGAGGTTCTAATTTTATTGATTTGGGGTGTGGCCTGAGCATCAGATTGTTTTTGGTTTTGTTTATAGCACACCAGGTGATTCTTTTTTTTAATTTTATTTTAGAGAATAGGAGTGGGGGAGGGGAGAGACAGAGACAGAGACAGAGAGAGAGAGAGAGAGAGAGAGAGAGAGAGAATCTTAAGCAGGCTCCACACTAAACACAGCCCCACGTGGGGCTTGGTGCCACGACCCTGGGATCATGACCTGAGCAGAAACCAAGAGTCGGACCCTCAACTGACAGAGCCACCTAGGTGCCCCTACAGCACACCAGGTGATTCTAATAAGAACCTATCTCCAGAGTCCAAGGTCTACAAGATCAAGGCTGTTCACTCCTTGCAGACACCACACCCGTGACTTGGGTAGCTGTTACTAATGGCATGGCTAAATTCCTCTGTTTGGGGTGAATACAGGGAAGAAGAATATGAGTTTCTGGACAGTGACCATGTTTGCAGGTCTCTGCATTATTTGTCAGGCCTTGTCTGATCCTTGACCTTTGTTAGCATTCCCCTCCCCACAGCTGAAGACCATGATCTCACCCTTAAGTCCAGCCCCACCCCACCCCAAGCCCTAGGCCCAAATCTGGGCCCTGGGTGGGGTGGACAACTCTTCAGCTCAAGAGTGTATCAATAGCAAGAAGTCCTGATTGTTAACCTACTTAACCATGTGCTAAGTTCCTATGAACAGCTTCTGGACTTTGTCCCTCATCTGCCCTTATAACCTAGTTAAGGTGACTGTATATCTTCCCAGCTTCCTGCAAAGTTCTCATCAGGAATACTGTGTTCCCTTATACATGTGTGGGCTCTGCATTTCACCTAGCAAGAAACAAGTCTCTCTTCACCTTCTGACCCCATAGCTGCCCCTTTATAATTATAGTCCCTAGTCCCTATCCTGCCACCATTCCTGAGTGGATCTCCCCCTGTCTAGTTTTGTGCTGGCTTCCTTTAGAGTCCTGGCAGGCTGCTGCCAAGAAAATGGTCTTCTTTTTTTGTGTGTGTTTATTTATTTTTGAAAGGGAGAGAGACAGAGCACAAGCAGGGGAGGGGCAGAGAGAGAGAGACATACACAGAATCCAAAGCAGGCTCCAGGATCCGAGCTGTCAGCACTAAGCCCGATGTGGGGCTTGAACTCACTGAGATCATGACCTGAGGTGAAGTCGGACACTCAATTGACTGAGGCACCCGGGTGCCCCTGAAAGGGTCCTCTTAAAGACCCACACATTTGCCCAGGATTTATATTTTCAATCATTTATCAATCTGTCTTTCAAAAATAGAAACGTAGAGTCCTCTAAAGTTAATATGGAAATTAGGTTAGAAACACATGATGAAATACTTGAGAAGACAAAGTGGGAAGGGAGCCTCAGAAAATGGTGGCCCACCTCAGGACTCCTCTGCTGGGAGTGGGGTGGGGGGCTCCTCTCCCCATCCCGACCCCAAGCCTGGACTAGCCCTGGCTACAGGAGGGGCAGTCTCCGTACCCTGCCCTCCCAAACTCAGGCTGGCTTCCTGCTCACCTCTACCATTAGGAGGCAGCTGCTGCAAGGAAACTGAGTCTCTCTAAACTTGACAAGTTCTGCAGGAAATTGACTGAATTCAACTGAAAAACGTGGGACCCTTAACTCTCATTGTTACTCTCTGTCCTGAATATGAACCCCTCTTGGGGTTGATCCACATGATGCTCCAACATGCTGGCTCTTCACCTTCTCACTGCTGAGCTCCCTCTCACAGCTTTCAGGTTTGACTTTTAGAAACACTTCTTTAATGACACCCCACCCCCTCATGGCTTCTAGCTCTTTGCAGAACCTCCCTCTTCCTCCTCCTCACTTCAGCTAAGGAACACAACTGCCTACAGCTCTTGTGAGTGGAGGCTGTTTGTTCTCACACCTCCGATTTACATGAGGCCTAGAAGCTACTGTTGATATTCTTGCAACTTATTGATGCTTATAGGCAAATATGGGTTCATGTCCTTTGAGAACAATGCCATCCTCCTACACCATCTGTAATATTTAGGCTTAGTTCTTCTGCTGACAGAAAACCTAAAGTAATAGTGTCTCAAACACACAAGACTTTATTTTTGAAGTTAAAGAAGTCTCAAAGGTAGGTAGTCCAGAGCAAGTAAGGTGGCTTCGTGAGGTCCTCAGGGACCTGGGCTTCTTCCTGCTCACTTCTCTGCCATTCCTAGGTTGAGACCCTGGTCCTCATGGCCCAAGACACAGCTCAAGCTTCAGTTGTTACAGGACTTCCAGGTTGGCCACCGAGGGAAGGAGATAAGAAGGCTTCCATAAGTACCAGAGAGCAGTCACCTGGCCACCCCAAGCTACCAGCTACATTGGGCAACGTGCTTTTAAAGAGCCTGGGTGACCATGGTTCCAGCCAAGAATCAAACTCCTTATGGCAGCGTAAGAAGGGTCAGGTGGGTATTCAGCAGAAACTTTCCAGTCTCTTCCATGTTCTTCTCTGCCATCCTGGTCATGCCTTCTACCTACAGCTTGGTTCTTCTTCACAAGCTCTGAGGACTTTAGTGCTTGCATCATCTTGGGAGACCTCAGCACCCCTGTCAACGACCCACTCTTTGACCTTCCTGGGCCAACAATCATTACCTCTATCCAGCCTTTCATCCTCGTGGCCACAGCGTGGAGCTCATTACTCCACCTTGAGGAGGGTGGGGTGTTGTCTTGCCACAACCTCTTATCCTTCCAGCTCCCTGGTCCCTCCCACCAATTCTATTCTGAGACCTTATGAGGATTTTGAGTTCCTTGACTCCAGCATTTAGCATCCTCAGTTTACTCCTCAGGGCACATGATGTCTTGCCTTTCTCTTGCCCACACTCCCAGTTCCCTCCTTCCCTGACTAACCCAGCCCCTGACTCCATCTGCACAGCCCACTCCTACAGACACCTCACAACCCAGACTCACGGTGTCCAATGGCAGCTGCCGCCACACACTGCTTTCAATGCCTCTTACATGGGCTTTGTCAGCTCCTTCTCCCAGTTCTCTCTGCAGAGATTTCAGACCCTAATGGCTCCCTTAAGCCCTCCCTGCCCCCCAGTAACGACTCTGCTTCCTATCTTTTAGCAAAAGGGTCCTCCACTTCCTTCCCCACACCTGTAAGTTTCATCAGGTTAGCCTCTTCCTTCTGCTCCCAGCTCCAAGGAGGATGGGTCTCCTCCCTGTGCCAAGGTTGAACCAGCTAGAGACAGTTACGCTTCTACTCTACAGAGCATCGGGCTCTGTGCTAACAGCTCAGAGCCTGGAGCCTGCTTCAGGTTCTGTGTCTCTCTCTGTCCTTCCTTGGCTCATGCTCTCTGTCTCCTCTCTCAAAATAAATAAACATTAAAAAAAAAAAAAGCCCCCCTGGATCTCACTCAATTGGCCTATAGATATCCTTTCAGCCCAGTTTGCAGAAGAGTCACCTGCCTTCCTTTTCTCCACTTCCTCACCCCGTTCAGACTTCCACTCTTTCCTGTCTGGCTCCTGCTCTTACTATTTCCTGGAAACAGGGCCAAGGTCCCACTGACAAGGTTTTTTCAGGCTTCTCCTTGGTGACTCCCCTGGGGCGGCACTATCAGCCACTCCCTCCCTCCTTGGAAGTTCTCAGTCCCCTCTCAGCTTTCCTGGCAATGCCCTTCTCTAGTTACCCTTCAGGATCTCCTGTGCCAGCTCCCTTTCCTCTGGGCATTGATAGGAGTAATTCATACATCCTGAGACATGGAGGCTGCCCCCATGGCTTGAATGACATCACAAATCTAAATCAGCCCAACTTATGGAAATGCCTCACTGTCAAGAAAAGCCAACGTGGACCAATCACAACCCTCTAACTCAGCTTTAGCTACCTTTCCCTTGAAAATCAGACCTGCTGGCCTTATAGGGAAATTCCTGACCTTGGCAATCACACCCTATTCCCCAGTTGCTGCTTCTGAAGCTCTATAAAACTTGCTATTGCCCAAACATCTCTCTGGAAGAGCACTCCACTGCTTGAGAGGTACTGTATTCCCCATTCCATGGATTCCTTTCCCTTGAACAAAGGACATCAAATTCTTTACTAATTATTCTATTTTTGTCACCTGACAGAGTCTTGAGACTGTCAGGTTCTCCCAGTGTACCTCAGGCCCACTGCTCTTCTCAGGGTCCATATCCCCTGTGATCTCCTTCATACCCACATCCCAGCAGGACTCTCTGCTTTGAACTGAACTAAGTCCCCTAGCTCAGGCATGTCAGAGCATGTGTGGGGGCCCGTTGGATGGGATTGGCTCAGGTCTGTTGACTAGTGGACTAGATGTCTTCTGGGGAGAAACACAGCTATTGTTTCAACTTCCTCCATCACAGATCAACAGATTGATCACAGAGTTAATCCAACATACATTAATACTTATCTAGACATTGACTGGGAGCAGGGGGTGGGGGTGGGTGGGAGGTGGTTAGCAGGGAGCAGAAAAGACAAAATCTTGTCTTCATGGAGACAGGCATAAACAACAAAATAAGGAAGATACATTGTGACAAGTGCTAAGGAGAAAAATGAACACAGGGTGAAGGGATAGGAAGGGATAGGTGAAGTGATAGGAAGTGTGTGTGTGTGTGTGTGTGTGTGTTGGCATTTGAGATAGCATACTGAGATGGTGAGTCAAGACTGAAGGGGTGATGTGTGGCTGTGTGAGGGGAGAGTATTCCAGGTGGAGGGAACAGGAAGTGTGAACAGCCTGAGAGGACAGAAAACGTCCTTTGCTTGAGGACTGAAGGGAGCCGAGTGAATAAGGAAGAGCAGCCTAGAAATCAGGTCAGAGCATCATGAGATGTGTGTGCGTGTGCATGTCTGGCAGTGGGGAAGAGGCTGGCTGTGTTGAGGCTGATAGCACAGGGCTTTGTAAAGACTTGGGTTTTATTTTGAGGTGGGAGGACAGGGGAAGGTTTTGAGCAGAGGAGTGACATGGTCTGGTGGTTTTAAAAGTTTCACTCAGGTTGCTGTGTTAAGAATAGGCTAAAGGGCAGAAACAGGAAGACCAGTGAGGAGGCTGTTGCAATAATCCAAGTAAGACATAATGGTGGTTAGGTCTGAGCTGAGAACAATGGAGGTGGTAAGTGGTTAGAATTTGGATAGGCTTTGAGGGTAGTGCCAACAGAATTTGCTAATGGTGGATCCATAGACGATATTTAAGAATGAATGATCCAGACTCTGGCTACTGATCATGGCCTACATGGACTATGCCTTCAGATTATATCACGCGAATGGGGTTAGGGATTTTTTTCCCCCCTGAAGCAAATTGATGTTACCAACATCGATCGTTGTGAAAAGGTGGCAATCCTGGGGTGAAAAGGAAGGAACGCTTGGATTGGGGCCAGGGTGTGGAGATGCTAGGGGCATTCCTAGTGATGGTGGTGGTTTTGGTGTTGGTGGCAGTGTGGCCTGAGTGAGTTGGTCCTGACCTAGGCGGGACTTGGCCTGCTAAGGGACTAGGGTGTAATTGGGTTCTGTTGATTTTCAGAGTAGCCAGTGGTCACATTTGATTTGCTTGTTGCACAATTGTTACTTTTTTTTTTTTTTTTGAGAGAGAGAGAGAGAGAGAGAGAGAGAGCACATGTGAGTATAAAGTATTTGCATATGTGCTAGTGGGGGAGGGGCAGGGAAGAGAATTTTAAAATGGCTCTGCGCCTAGTACAGAGCTCACAGCGGGGCTTGTTCTCAAGACTGTGAGATCATGACCTGAGCTGAAATCAAGAGTTGGATGCTTAATTGGGCGCCCACCCAGGCGCCCCCCCCCCCGCATTTGTTCCTTTTCATTGTAGACATCAGTGCCCTGGATGGTGGGCACTGGCCCCCGTGGGTGATGGCCAGTGTCATGGCTCTTAGAGTGAGCCCAGGTGGCCTACAGTGAGCAGAACAGGGAGGGCGAAACTGTGGATACCATGTGGCAGCAGAGGACTAGTTCATGAAGTTAAGTTCATGTAAGGTATACCCCCTCCACACAGCCAGAGGTCCAGATCTCCCTGGGATGTGTATGAGAGGGGCTGGAGTTTCCTAGGAGCAGAAGGAGATCCAGGCACAGAAAGACCATAGTGGGTGACTCATTGTCATGCTATTTTCCACGCCAGGCTTCTGTGGTCTGGGAAATGTGCCTTCTCCTGGTTGGCTGACTCCTGGTCTCTCTGTCCAGGCTTGCTTTCTCTCCTGATATCCATACCTTCTGGGCATCTTGACTCTGGATATTCAAGACCTCAAGCCCAACATGTTCCATAGTGAGCTCTTCTTCCCCTACCAACCTCTCTCTGTCCTTTCAGTCTCCAGAACACCATCACCCAGCCAGCTGCTGGCCAGACGCTGGAGTGAAACTTGACTCCCTCTTTCTTTTGTCTGTCACACCCAATTAATCATCTGGCCCTTTGTGGTACCTCCCAAATACCTCGATTCCCTCTCCTTTTTTCCATCCTTGTTGCTGGGGCAGAGTTCTACGGTGACCCCTGGCAGATTACCCTCCCACCCTCCTCACCTCACAGCCCCCCGAGTGGCCTTCCTAGTGCTCTCACCGTGCTGCTCACCATTCTCCAGTGGCTCCCCATCGCCTTCAGGGATGAAGCTCTCCCTCACTGCACACCATATTAGGCCGGCGAGGTCTCCCTCTGCAGCACTTCCTGCGGCAGCCACTCTGAACACTGCTGGGGTGGGGTGGGCTGGAGTGGGGAGCAGTTATTCCCAAGGTCTTCTGTTTCTACAGACAGGGAGGAATTTCAGACTCCCCAGAGGGAATGCTATTGAAGATACAGGGCTTCCCTCTGCTCTCCTGGGGTTGGGGGTGGGCTACTTGTTGACTTGCAAGAAAAACAACACTTTCAAGCCAGGTATCTTCCCCTTCCTGTCCTGCAGAAAGATGCATGTGGGCATGTTTCCAGTGTTTGTTGACCGAGGTGGGCTTTGCTTTGGGAAGGGGGAGGCCTGTGGTTTGGGGTGGGAGGAATTCAATTTATGGAGGATCCTTAGAAAGTCTACTCACTCCAGAGTGCTATTTGTTATTCCCCTAAAATCCTTGCTAAACTAGGCACTCCCAACCCCTCATGCTTCAAGCCTCTGCCCTTCCCTCCCTGAAAGGCCCTGTTCTTCTTCACTGGGAATTTCTTTCTTGTGTGTAATCTCACTCAGGCTCTGCATGAGCTGTGGTGCTCACCCCCAACCCCTTTCTCCGGGCGGACTCCAGGCTCCTTCCTCTTGTTTCTACCACACTTTGTTAATTCTTCCATTCTTACAAGTTCCTAATTCTACTGCAATGTCTGTATGTCTAATGCAGGTTTTTAAAATTTCTTTGTTATGTCTTTTTCATCTTTGTAGCTCTTGTTCCTAGCACAAGGTCTGGCACATAGTATTTTGCTTGGTAGACATTTGCTGAGGGGCTCCTGGGTGGCTCAGTCGGTTAAGTGTCTGACTTTAGCTCAGGTCATGATCTCATGGTTCATGGGTTTGAGACCCATGTCGGGCTCTGTGCTGACAGCGTGGAGCCTGGAGCCTGCTTCGGATCTGTGTCTCCCTCTTTCTCTACCCCTCCCTGTTTGCACTCTCTCTTTTTCAAAAATAAATAAACATTAAAAAAATTTTTTAAAAAGTTTGAATAATTGAGTTCAGCATACTGTATTTAGTATAAATTATGTTCTAGGCAATCTAAGCATTGGGATACAAGAATGAATAAGATGGGGGCCCCTGGAGGTGTATGGTTCAGTGGAAAAGGCACACATACTTGCAATTAAATAATTATCAAATAATATGCTAAATCCTAAGGTAAATCTATGAAAGATACAGTTCTTATGAGGTTAAGTACTGGATCTGGAGTTAGGACCCAGGTGTTTTGTTTTTTTTTAAGTTTATTTATTTTTGAGAGAGAGAGAGAGCACAAGAGCAAGAGCACGCATGCAGGGGATCGGCAGAGAGAGAGAGAGGGAGACACACAATCTTAAGCAGGTTCCGTAGGCACAGAGCCTGATGCAGGACTCAAACCCATGAGCCACGAGATCATGACCTGAGCCAAAGTCAGATGCTTAACTGACTGAGCCACCCAAGTGGCCCAGGACCCAGGTTTAAATCCTAGCTCTGCAACCCAGTAGTCTCTGTTTTCACAGCTGTGAAATGGGAGCCACAGACCTGTCTCGAGAGGCTCAGGATAAAAGGAGATAAAGTATGCAGAAACATCCTAAGTGGTTACTGGGCACATAATAGACGCCCAGTTAAAGTTTGTAAAATTGTCTCTGCTGCATCATGTGGGAGCCCAGAGTCTTTGATTTTGCCTGGGACATTTGGGCAGACTTCATGGACGAGTGACACTGGCACTGGACTCCGAGACAGCGGCTCTAAGTTGCGTTTCTAGAGAGAAGCCTCTCTGTGAGGGGCTGTCACCCTGTGAAGCCTCAGGCAAGGCAGTTTCCAGGGGCGAAGTGAGCACACAGGAACAGCAATGAGACCTGGGGTAACGTGTCCCCAGCCGGCCTCTGAAGCTGCTGAGTTAGGCCCAGGCCCAAGGGCTCTGTTTTGTTCCGAGGGAGCTTGTGGCTGAAGGACAGGCCCAGGCAGGGCCTGGGTTGAAGGGACTTTGTGCCCAGTTATTTCCTGGGAGCAGCTCAAAGCCGTGCCCTGCTGGGCGCCTCCCTTTCCTCCCTCCCCTGCAGGCAGGCGCCCCCCCCCGAGCCTCAGCCCAGATTCCTAAAGTGAGTTCCAGCTAGGATTTAAAGTGGGGATATTTTGTGCCTGGGGCTTGGTTTTAGATCCCGCCCCCAAAGGAAAGAATTCCTGCCTGGAGAGGTGGTTTCAGCCCCCGAGGGTTTGTAGCCTCCAGCGAGTCGTCTCACCTCTTTCGGCCTGGGCCCTCATCTGTAAAATGGAGAGACCACCACCAACCTCCCAGGATGATTATCAGAATTAAGTATGAAAAGCTGTGTTTTCTTACTTAGCACAAAGACCTTCACGCCTAACAGTTATTATTCTCAGCGGTCGTTTGGGAGAGTGAAAGAAATTAACTAGAGACTCACCTCTGACCTGATCAAGCTTGGAGTTGCCCAGAAATCAGTGCTTCCCAAAGGTTCACACCGCCCCACGATGGACTCTGATCCTGCAGGCCCTGGGGCGGAGCTGCATGTCTGCTTTTCTAACAAACTCCCAGCTGACAAGGGCTTGTCCTCCTCACCTCCTTCAGGGTTTCCTGGCCTCTTCTCCTCACTGGCCTGGCTGCCTCCAGGCTTCCCCAACACCATGCAGACCGCTCACGGTTGCCAGACGAACCTTACTGAAGTGGAGGAGGAAATTTCTGATGTACAGCCACGAACGACGGCAGAATTAGGGTATCTTTGTCTCAGGAGTGGGTGGGCTTTTATCTAGCAAAACACCTCAGAGGCTGCTTGGGTGTGGGAGGTGAATCACCCAGGGTTTGTTTTTAAGGAGACCTTAAGTGATGTGAGGCATAGCAAGAAAGAAAGGTGGCTATTTTTTTTTTTTTAATGTTTTAATTTTGAGAGTGGGGTGTGGACAGAGGATCCGAAGCGGGCTCTGTGTTGACAGCAGAGACCCTAATGCGGGGCTCAAACTCATGAACCTCAAGATTATGACCTGAGCCGAAGTCAGATGCTTAGCCAACCAAGCGGCCCAGGTACCCTGAAAGGTGGCTATTTCAAATGTGACCTTTCTCCAATTGGGGGACAGTTGGTATTAGGCTCTTTGCTGGGACTCAGTTTCTCTGTTGGGAAAAGTCTGGGCAGGTGCCTGGAATTCCTGGTTGATTGGCAGTGAGGAAAACCTGTTCTGGGAGGGAGGCCAGATGAAAGGCCCAGAGCCAAGTCATTCTGCCCGCTCTCAGCTCAATTCCTGTGGCCTGGGGTGGGGGCGGAGGAGAAGGCTTGGTTTAGCCCCTTTTAGAAACAATGATCGCATAGGCATTCATGCAGATCAAGTCCTGCTTTAAAGAGCTGGCCTCCATGTCCGTAGTGAGCTTGGAGATACTGTGGAGGAAAGAGGAAAATGGACAGACAGGCGCTAGGGCATAAGGGAGGTGTCCCTGTGGTGTGGTTCCCAGCATTGCCAGGTTCTGGATCCCACACAGGCCTTCCCCTCAGCTGGGATGACTTCCCCCGTTTTCTGATAGCAGTAGTGTCAGCCAACAAGAAGCGCTGTGCTGCCTTCACATAGTTCTAATGTCAAGAAATATAAAATTGAGATTTAGTAAACTGCACAACCTTGAAGGAGGAGCTGTGCCCCTGCAAGGAGTGGGTGGGGGCTGGGGTTGTAGCCAAGGTTCTGCCACCAGGGGTTGGAGTGGTTCCTTTCTAAGGTCAGATTCTAGGAGCGGATCCGGAGGAACGTAATTTTCTAGCTGACGAATGAGAAAATGCAGGTGGCAATTACTGTATATAAACTGCATTCAGGACACTGGGGCCCCTGTGAAGCTTCATGCACTTTTTCGGTCTCCTTGCATAAAAGAGATGATTGGCGTGAGCCTGGCTGGTCTGTCAGCTAAACACAGATGTGTGCTTGCAGCTGCAGTTAGACTTCCCGGGATGTCAGGAAGAAATTGTGTATTGTGCATTAGTGAGCAACTAATCAAGGAGAGGAAGCTGACCGTTCACCAGTGCTGTCTCTGATCCCACTCTGACAACATAGACGTAAGATAAGGAAATGCTTTAAAACACGGGAGGGCCTGGAGTTAATCTGGCAAATTATTTTCCACCTATGGTGGCTCTGTGAAAAAAACAAAACAAAAACCCAGCCAAACCTGTTTTCACAATATTCTTCTTCCATTTATTTATTAATCTGCTTCCAGAAGGTAATGGAGGCAACTTTTAATTAAAAACACATATACAGGGGCGCCTGGGTTGCTCATTCGGTTAAGCATCCGACTCCAGCTCAGGTCATGATCTCACGGTCAGTGAGTTTTAGCCCCTTGTTGGGCTCTGTGCTGACAGCTCAGAGGCCGGAGCCTGCTTCAGATTCTGTGCCTTCCTCTCTTTCTGCCCCTTTCCTGCTTGTGCTCTGTCTCTCTCTCAAAAATAAAATAAACATTAAAAAAATAAAAAACACATATATAAACTGGGCAGGTTAAATAGAAGTCAGAAAGATCAAAAACCAGAGAGGAAGCAGGGAGAAAATTCTGCCCAGAACCTAAGGTAAGAGGTACTAGGCATTACTTGCTTGTCTTGTTTTCTCCACCTTCATATACATGTGACTCTGAAGATGTTGCATTTCCCATGGCTCCCCAAAAGAAGTTATGAAAAATTTCTCAAGGAGTTCAAAGCTGGAGGCTGGATCAGCTCTCAGGAGCTCTCAGAGCTCAGGACCATCCTTTTTGATTCTGTGGCCCAATGCTGTGCTGCCTTTTCCTTGCCCTGAAAGGTCACTGCTCACCCCTCCCCATGTTTGTTTTTGACCACACACCCTGTGAAAGTCCTTGTCCTGGTCTCAGCTCACAAGGTGAGTGTCCAGTGGAGAGGCAGCCTTGGCCAGATCAGGGAGGACAGGTGCTGCACTTGACAACAGGTCTCGAGGACAGACCCTTCCTTGGCTGGTGCCTGCACCTGGACCGATTCCCCTCTGAATGCTCGTCTGAGTCAGGGGTGTAGCGCGAATAGTGCAGGGAGAAGCCAAGGGTGGGAAAGACCGGAGGCTGGAGAGTGGAGAGGGCACTGAAGGTCATGCTGAACATAAAACTCTGTGTTGTTTTTTTTTTAATTTTTTTAAATGTTTTTATTTATTTTTGAGAGAGAGAGAGGGACAGCATGAGCAGGGGAGGGTCAGAGAGAGAGGGAGACACAAAATCTGAAGACAGGCTCCAGGCTCTGAGCTAGCTGTCAGCACAAAGCCTGATGCGGGGCTTGAACCCACGAACCATGAGATCATGACCTGAGCCAAAGTCAGTTGCTTAACTGACTGAGCCACCCAGGCACCCCTAGAACTTTGTGTTTTAAGCAGGGAATTGACCTGGGCAGATTTGATCCTCATACTCACATAGCACTGTGTCTCCAGCTACTATGATGGGTGACAGTGCTCAGTGTTCCCTTGGTCCCCTTCATTCCTTAGGCCTGCTCTCTGAGCTTCTGTCATATTGTAGATCTTTAAGTTCCTGTAAGGGGCTTCATTCTTTCCCACCTCTGGGCTTTCCCATGAGTCTTCCGGCCTATGAACATAAACCCACAACCTTCACTTGGCTGATGCCTGCTCCTTCCTTAGGGAACATGTCCCTGATGCCTTACCCTGGGACAGGCGACCCATGGCACCTTGTAGTTTCCCTTTGAAATATTCTCCTCACTTGAATTATGTGGATTGGGTGGATAGTGCCTATTTTTGTGGCCTAGCAGCCTGTTTTGCATGTGTAGCTACTGTACCTTTGTTTCATTTTGGAGTACTACCCCTCCTTCACTCTCAACCTATGTGCTTTGGGTAATGTTGACCCCTACCCTGGGCTCTGAGAGTGGAGCATGTGACCTAGACTAGACCAAGCAGTATAGTCCATCCCTCTTGGTTTCAGTGATTGGCTCAGGATGGGCAGGTGATCTAAATAAGCCAGTCGGGGCTAAGGGCACTCAGTCCCTGAATATTTGAGTTTTGGGGATCCTTAACTCATTTCTAATGGCCTCAGATGGTAATGATATGAACTGCAGGTTGCCTGGGCCACCATTAGTTGTCTGAGAATTGTACCAACTGAGAGGGAGCAGAGCCAAGAGATGGCTCCTAGTGGCATGATTTAAGCTCTGAACCAAGCTGTTCCTAAAGCCAACTCTACCCTTACAGGCTTCAGTTATAGGAGCCAGTCAATTCTCTTTTTAAACATAAACCTGTTTGGGTTGGATTTACTGTCAGTTGCAGTTGAAATAATATAAATGAAAACTTTGGTCTATGCGGTCTTCCTTTTGGCCTGAGTGCAGGGACTACATCTGTGTCTCCAGGGCCTAGTTCAGTGTTTGGCCTATAGGAATGTTCAACAGATGAATCAAAGAATGAAGGGGGTCTCAGAGCTTCTCCCACTCCACCCCTCTTCCTTTCAGACTTGAAAATGAGGCAGTGGGTTGTGGTTCTTTCTGGGTGATGATCCAGTTACAGAGTCCCATTGGAACTATTTTTCATTAGAGCAGGGAACAAAGTGGCTTTGGGGAAGATCTGTTGCTCAGTGAGATTTTTAGAGTGTGTCAAGTTCTATTGTCAAGATTTCTTTGGATTACACTTCTGAGAACTCGTTTAAGAATTCTCTGTTAACATATATCTGCATCTGCTTATATGAGTATAAAGAAACTCTGAGAAGGTATAGAAATGGTTACCTGCAGAGTTGGGGGTGGGAATTGGCTCAATGGAAGGTAGGCATAGGAAAGAGGATTCTTATATTGTTTGAATTTGAGCCATATGAATTGAGCCTTTTCAAAAATTAAAAAAAAAAAAAAGAATATCCATGAGTGTAGAACCACTAGGAGCCATTATCAGCTTTTAACAGCTGGGATGGGTGGCATTTATTTGTCGCTTGTTTTTTCAAGGGGGGAGCTGGTTTCAGTGGAGGAGGCCATGATAGTCTGGACGGGAGTGGTTTGTATTGGTTGAGGGAGGGGAGGTAGAAAGAGGAATGAGGAACCCGGAGAATCATCTGGAGAGGTCCAACCTAGGCAGGCCACCCATCTGACTAGGTGAGAGTTAGGAGAATTAGGCCAAAGGGAGGGAGTAGGGCATCAAAGATACTCTTTCCTAGGGACCTACCTGCCTCTGGCTGGACTTGATAATTTCCAAGACTCCTCTTATCTAAAAAACGTTCCTGATGCTATTATCTGTATAGGCATGTCCCCTCAACTTTCTGAGATTGTTAACTTATCTATAAAATGAAGGGGCTGGATGTCTGATGTCTTTTTCAGTTCTGATGCTCTCATTCCAAGATGCTGTCTTCCCTCCTGGCAACCTGTCCTAAGGCCTTGCCCCTGTCTGGAAAAAGCACAGGTTATAATCAGGGAACAATACATGTATTGTATCTTCAGGACATGCTTATAAAGTATTTTTTTAACGTTTATTTATTTTGAGAGAGAGAGAGTGAGCTGGGGGAGGGGCAGAGAGCAAGGGAGACAGAGAATCCCAAGCAGGCTCTGCTCGAACTAACAAACCATGAGATCATGCATGACCTGAGCCGAAATCAAGAGTTGGACACTTAACTGACTGAGCCACCCAGGTGGCCCTAGGACATGCCAAGCTTAACCACTGAAGAGAGTTTGGGATTTACAGTCTAGCAAGGACATTCACAGTTCCTTCCTGTATGTAAATGTTGCTCATGGCGGTTAAGTGGTTGAATGAGCATGTGATGGCTTAGCTGACTGTGTTGTTGATACACTTCCTACCATGCTCACCCTGCACCTCTGAGGCTCCCTTGCAGACCTTCTAATGCCCTCCTGATGCAGCAGACTCCTTTACTGGCTAGTGGACTTTTGCAGAGCTGAAAACCTGTGCTGGTGACCATGACCCTAGAGAGGCTGCTGTCCCTCACCTCTGAGAGAACAGGGAAGGTCCTTACCTTAGAAGCGTAGTAGTGGTAGTTCCTGTGGTTGTCTGTCAGTGGCCAGGGGGCACCGAAGGGGGTACAGGTAGCATTTGGGGATGACTGGAAGAACATAGGCCCGATGTAGGGTGATGGTGGAGTACTCAGGCTTGTTTGTGAAACTGGAGGATGGATGTGGACCCTTCGGCACAAGGTCTGTTAAGGGATGGGAAGACAGGAGTCCCCGAGGGCACATTTGCCAAGGGCTCAGGTTTATATTTCAATATTACAGCAATAAATATAGGCACAGAGATAGAGGGACAGGACTTGAAAGGTGTCCTGTCACTTAAAACTGGCAGCTCCTGGCCTCCAGCTCTTATGTTAAGGCAAGAACAGCAGCAGCTGTTCACAGGTAGGAGAACAGAGCAGGGGTGAAGATGCCTTTCAAGGCATGTAGAACCTACTGCCTATAATGCACTGTTAAAAAAAGGGGGGGGGTCACCTGGGTGGCTCAGTCAGTTAAGCGTCTGACTTCAGCTCTTGCAGTTCGTGGGTTTGAGCCCTTGTAAGGCTCTGACAGCTCAGGGCTCAGAGCCTGCTTCAGATTCGGTGTCTTCCTCTTTCCCTTCCCCTCTCCTGTTTGTGCTTTGTCTCTCTCTGTCTCTCAAAAATAAACAAACATTAAAAAATATTTAAAAAATTAAGACTGCAACTTACATTAAAAATTAAATAAAAAACATAATTAAAAAATATACACACATACAATTTACATATTATACATAATATATATGTGATTAAATTCTGTAATAATCTGTGTGGCTTATACTTTAATAAGTTAATAGTGTTAATACAGTAATTTTCTTAATGTAATAATTTAAATGATATCAGAATTTTTGTGACCTTGTTTTGAGCATTCATTTTCTGACTGACTGGGAAACATAGTACATACAGGCAGACCAGGCTCTTTTCTGCCAGGAGGCCCTGTGGGGAGACGGCTGGCCCACCGAGCGCTCCTCTGCAGATGGGGCAAACTCAAGCCCACCAAGCCCCATGGTGGGCTTGAGTTTGCCCCATCTGCAAATAGGACTCCATGTTCGTCTTTGTTAAAAAAAAATCAGTAAATATCCCTAATAATCCATCCATCAAGAAGGACGGGCGCCAGATGAACAATGTTTACCTCTTGGAATAGTGGAGAGATGTCTGCATTTTTATATATTGTATTTCAATACACAAAAACGTGAGAGTTACAAAATGATGTTTTCTTTTTGTTTTTCTGTACATTTAAATAAGCAAAATTAAAAATAAAGCCAAATCCCGGAATTCTGGGAATATTTGTGCTGAATAGTCATGTTCTAAGGTCATGAAGATAATAGTTTCCCGGTCTCAGAAGGCTAGTCAGCACAAACTCATTCACCCCTGCAGTCTCCTCCAATGGCCCCTGCCAAGCCTGTCTCCTGGATTTCCCATCTTATGTTGGCAGTGAGGAATCATTTCATTGCTCCTCTCTAACTTTTGACCCACTTAGATTCCTTGAAGTACTTAAGGAGTCTTTTTTTTTTATTAAAAAATTTTTTTAATGTTTATTTTTGAGAGAGAGAGAAAGTGCAAATGGGGGAGGGGCAGAGAGAGAGACACACAGAATCTGAAGCAGCCTGCAGCCACAGAGCCCGATGTGGGGCTTGAACCCATGAACCTTGAGATCATAACCTGAGCTGAAGTTGGATGCTTAACTGACTGAGCCTCCCAGGTGCCCCAGGGAGTCAATTTTTTGAAGTGAATTATTTAAATTGTTCCAATTTTCTTCCAGAGGTGGGGCCACAAGTTCAAGATGACAAGGGCTTCCATGTAGAGAGGGCTGTTAAACTTCCTTGGTAAAACTGATCTAGTGTTTAGTGCCCACTCTTTTCTCCTAAAAACAGACAGATGGTTTAGACTACGAAGGATTTCTAAATTCGGCCAGAGAAAAAACACTGAACTCCACTGCAGGATATCATTAACGACAGCAGGCAGACTCATGAAAAATGGAACAGATGATGTTTTAGAACTGTGTTATGGGTCCTTTTTCCAGACCACAGCCCAACACAGAAATTTTATCCGGTCTTCAGTGCAGGTCTGCCCCCTATGGGCTAGAGTCTCAATTAATAGTTTCATCAAGTCTTGTAGGGTTCAGAATGATGGTTGTTTTTTTTTTTTTTAAATCCCTAAGTCCCTGGAGTAAAATTTGTGCCTTTCTTCTCCACTGTAACTAGTTGTAGCCCCATAAAGACTTCTTCAGGACCTCCTTCCTTTGCTGGATCCTTCGGCGTGGCCAGAGTTGGGTTCAGGATGTCTCATCAGCTGAACTGAAATTACAGTAAGAATTTTGGACTGTAAAAGGGGAAGTTTAAGCAAAGTGCTTTCCTTTCTCCGTGTCTGGAAGAAGGTATGTTTCTAGAACAAGTACTGGCACATAGATTAGCAGTTTCCATTTGGTCACGTTGTAACTAATGATGAGCAAATGGCAAGGGGTGTCCTGTGCTGAATTTCACTAGGTTGTGAAATTATCTATGTGTACCAAGTCTGCCTGTAGATATCTGTATCTGTATTTGGTATTCACCAGAGTCAGACACTTAACATAAAAGATTATTACAGTTCCTTAACAAATAACCCACTTTTTACCAACTCTACTGCTGGATATGACCAACAACTCTGGGCCCACTTGCCACAAACTCAGCAGGTGGGCACTTTACATGAAATACACCTGTGATTTGAAGCTCCCTTTAAGTGGGTCATGTTGGGTCTCTGTATAAGAGGATGCTTGGTGGTAATGAAACTGGTTTAAGGCAAAATGGGAAGAATGCTGAAAGAAAATAGTGTTTAAGGTACGCACTTCTACACTGACAGAACTTAGCAAAGATTTCACACTTACTAAGCACTTACTACGTGCCACGTGCCCTGCTAAAAGCTTTCCATGGATTATTTCATTCATTTCCTCCCACTAATTCAGTGAGGTAAGCGTTCTTACAACCTCTGTTCCACTGGTCAGGGAGAAGAGGAGGATAAGTGACCTGAAGAACATCACATGCCCTGAAGTTGTAGAAACAAGATTCAAATCCAGGCAGTCTGACTCCAGGTCTGGGCTCCTAACCTCACCTACTCTAGCAGCTTATTTAGGGCTCAAGCTGCTGATTGTCAGGGGCAAAGGCAATAAGGGGCATGGGGCTCCTTCACTGAGAACACAGTGCCGAGCTCCCTTCATGGACGCGTCTATGCCTTTACAGGTGGGGTTGTGCAAATCCTTTTCTTCTCAGTCCCTGGGTTTATCACTGGATCTGGTATATTTCTGAATAAATTTGTGCTGGTAATTAGATTAAATATCCAATGTTCTTCCATAAAAACCGAGTGTAAAGTAAGCAGGAGGGAAACCAAGGCCAGAGATAAGGGACTTGGGAGGCATTTGCTGGATCCTTCTGGGCACCAGATGTTGAGGTTGAAGATGATCATAACATCATATGCCTCAATCTACTGGGAAAACCTTGTTTAAAATCCCCCATCCCTCAATAAAAAAATGTAAAAATAAAACATTACATTCTTTGAGAGCAAATCTTTTCTAATTCTCCCTACACATCTTGTGGTTGTCAATTTAAAAAGTCTTCAATATAAGAACTTACAATGGCTTCTAAATTATGTAAAATTTCTCTATTGGCTTAAAACTGCCATCTACTTTCTAGAGTCCTGATTTCTACTTAATATTAGTAGTAAGGGCTGCTCTTTGCAGTGGAAGATGGTGTCAGTGACTCACTTTCTGGAGGGCCACATGCTCAGAGTGGCTTCTCCGAGTGGGAGAAGGAAGGATTTGTATGCTTTACACTTGGAGGTTGCAGTTCTTCATGTAAGGTGAATAGGCCATCATGGGACTCAAACCTAATGACAATATATGTTGAACCTAAGTGGAATAACTATTTTAGAATGATTACATCATGAAAAAGAGTCATGAACGTTTAATCCTAGAAGGGACATTGAAAATCACCTACTGTAAGCTCGGGGCACCTGGGTGGCTCAGTTGGTTGAGCATTTGACATTGGCTCAGGTCATGATCTCTTGGGTTCATGAGTTTGAGCCCCACATCGGGCTCACTGCTCTCAACCTGTCAGGGCAAAGCCTCTGTCCCCCTCGCTCTGGCCCTCCCCCACTTGCACTCTCCCCTAGAGTAAATATTAAAAAAAAATCACCTACTGTAAGCTTATGTTTTTATACTGGCAGTGAAAGCTTTTAACAAATAATTCTTTTTTAATTTATTTACTTAAAATTTTTTTAACATTTATTCATTTTTGAGAGACCGAGACAGTGCAAGTTGGGGAGGGGCAGAGAGAGAGACAGAATCTGAAGCAGACTCCAGGCTCCATGCTGTCAGCACAGAGCCGGTTGTGGGGCTTGAACTTGTGAACCGGGTGATCATGACCTGAGCCAAAGTTGGATGCTCAACCGACTGAGCCACCCAAATAACTCTTTTTTTTTTTTTTTTAAACAGGCAAGGACAATAAGCGCCCAGAGGAATGTGATGTGCCCAAGATCCTATTGCTACTAGTAGATATCAACCCTGACTGCACAATGGAGTAACTGGGAGAATTCTTAAAAAATACTGATGCTTGGATCACACTACAGACAGATGAATCAGAATTTCTGGGCTTCTGGCCTGGGTACTGGCACTTTTTTAAAAAAGCTCCCAGGTGACTCACTCTGAAGCCAAGAGTTGAGAACCACTGAGCTCGGCACCAACCTAGAGTCATCAAATCCACTGTAGTCTCTCTTCATCCCTGAGTCCATGGCAGACCTGGGTTATGGAATGCTTTCCTCCTGTGCCTCACCTGGCCTCCTCCTCATCCTGCTCCTGGAAGCTACCACCTGCCCATCTGCCTTGGGTGACAACCTGAGACCAAGCTACTCCTGGGCACTCATGGTATCTTGCTTCCTCTAAACAAAATTTTAGAATGTATATGAAAGTATTATTCTGGTAAAACCAGGATTGTATATTCTCATAGCCCAGGGTGTTCATCTGGTAGTCCATCAGGGCTCCGCTGGGGAATACCTGGGTGAGGGCCCTGGGTTACTCAACAAAGGTTCTGCTCTAGCTCATCCTGTGGAAAGGAATTTCTCCTTTCCCTCCACACACAGATGTAGTTGGGTTGATCTAGGTTTTTAAAAACATTTATTTTTTATTTATTTTAGGGAGAGAGAGAGAGAGCATGAGTGGAGGAGAGGGGCAGGGGAGAGAGAGAGAATCCTAAGCAGGCTCCATGCTCAGCGCAGAGCCCAATGCAGGGCTTGATCCCATGGCCCTGGGACCATGACCTGAGCAGAAATCAAGAGTTGGATGTCCCACTGACTGAGCTGCACAGGTGCCGCAGGCTGATTGAGGTTTGAATCTTACTCTGTTATCTACAACCCATATGATTTTGGGCAAGTTCTTTATGTCTCAATTTCCTCAACTGTTAGTAAGAATAATGAAGAAACTATCTCATGGGTTCATTCTTTATGCCTCTCTTCTGGTATTGATCTCTGGCAAACCGAAGCCTTCTTATCTATCTGAACCCTCTGGGCTCCTTGATAACAGCTTCTTCTGATGAACAAATTTTTGATAAGAAAGGTTTGGTCCTTAGGCCTTACTCCCTAGTTCTCTAAGAGCCTATAATGGCCTTCTGAAGACAATGACTATGTTTCAATACATTTTTTGGGGGGGGTTGTACTCCCCTAGCCAGAGATAAGCTTCGAAATTTCCGAAAAATCTGGATTATCGGAATCGATTCTATTCAAAACTGAGGGCAAAGGATGTAGATTTTTGATCTCATGCAGAAAACAACAGTCCAGCAGCCTGGGTCACCACTCAGGGCCATGAGATAGTCAGGCCACACTGCCTTGTGTCTAGTTGGAACCAGAGTTTCATTTAGATCCTTGAGGCAGGCCAATCCCTCAGAGCTCTGACCCCTATTGGATTTTGGTTGAAGTGTTAAGTTCCTTCCAGCCTCTGCTTTCAACACTGCTCCATTCTTACGCATCTCTCTGTTCACCATGAGTTCTGGAACTCCCATTCTACGGTAGACTCCACATGCCCTCCCTCTGCCTTCACTGAACATAGCTTTCTTGCGAATGCCTCCTTGAAGTCCTTTCATTCTCAGGGTGTGGGATATCATTCTTAACCCCCTGAGCTCAACAGGTGAGGATGCGGAGTCCTCCTGGAGGGAGGGGAAAGAATAATTGTGAACAATAGCACCACACACATTCATGTCCCTCAGAAAAAGTGGTTGTCAGTTTTCTCTCTCAACTGCTTCTTCTTGTTAGTTCAATTTCTATTCCATGGGACTGTAGTGGACACATTTCCTAATTCAACCCAACTTGCCTGGGTAGCCTCAGATCTTACTGTTGCATTCCCCTGCTCACATTCACTATAACAAATCAAGTCAAATCAATTTCCTTGTAATTCTTCAAACATGTCAGGACAACTTGAGAATCATCTTCTCCAAGGAGGAAGAACGTTTTTCTCTCCCCACCTGATTTAAATGCCTGTCCTCTGTAAGGATCCCATTTACTTCTGAGAGCAGTCATGGTCTCTGTAGTAAGTGGGTCACTTGTTTTCTCCACTGACAGAAGGCTCTAAGAGGATGCAGATATTGTCTTTTTGAAACCCGTGTTTCTCTGACCCTGGAATCTGGGTACTTCTCCACTACAAGTACCTCACCTCTCAGTGTATGGATGATATAACACTGGGTCCCCACGTTCTTTTAAGAGGAAGAGTATTCATACCATTTTCAAGCCAGAAGGAAACGTGTTATTAAACCCAGCTCTTATTTTATACATGGGCCCAAAGACAGTGGCTTCCCCGTGGTGCCCCTGGAAGTTGGTTGCACAGCTATCTCAGACAATTCCCCCTATGCCAGTGAGAGATCATTCAAGACTTTAAAAAATTTGAAATCTAACCAAAAGCACACAAATAATTACAATACAAGGTATTGTATGAGAAAAAGAACGTTTGAAAGCAGATGAAAGGAGGAGAAGTCATATCTTCAGGCTGGCGTAGGGTGTGGATAGGGAGGGTACAAAGGATTTGTATAACGTTTCTCAACTTTTTTGGTCTCAAGACCCTTTTACACGCTTAAAAATTATGTGAGCCTCAAAGAACTTCTTTTTTGCAGTTATATCTATTGACATTTATCATATTAGAAATTAATGCTGAGAACATTATTAAAAACTATTTAAAAATAATAAGCCCATTATATGTTGTTACATGTTTATGAAAATAACTATATTTTCCAAAACGAATATAGTTAGAAGAGTGGCATTTTGGAGCACCTGGGTGGCTCAGTTGATTAAGTGTTTGTCGGGCTCTGTGCTAACAGTGCAAAGCCTGCTTGGGATTCTGTCTCCCTCTCTCTCTTTCTCAACATTAATACACTTAAGAAAAAAAGAGTGGCATTTTATGTTTCTGCCAATCCCTTTAGTTTCCGACCTACTAGAAGACAGCTAGGGTCTCATATCTATTGCTGCCTTCAGTCTCTTGGGATCTTGTTTTGGTTGAAGCCTTAGAAGAAAATTCAGCCTCATGCAGACATATTGCAAAAGGGATGAGTATTTTAATAGCCTTTTTAGGTAACCGTGGCTCTTCTTCAATAATACATCAAAACTCGAAAAGTGCTAGTTTCTTAAAAGTCAGTTGCCCTGTGGAAACGGAAATCCTATCGATGAACTTTTAGTACTCACTTACATTAAAATCCATTGGTCTATCTTGCATTTTATTTGTATGTGTATTTTTTGAGAGAGACACACACACAGAGTGTGAGTGGGGGAGGGGCAGAGAGAGAGAGAGAGACAGAATCTGAAGCAGGGTCCAGGCTCTGAACTGTCAGCACACAGCCCGACGCAGGACTTGAACCCACTAACTGTGAGATCATGACCAGAGCCAAAGCCAGACGCTTAACTGATTGAGCCACCAGGTGCCCCATATCTTACATTTTAAATGCATAGCTTTGTGATAACATACGTTGGTCATTTAGGAATGTTGATTTGTTGAACTATATAGATTTTCCAAATATTTTCACATTTCATTACATAGTATGAAAAAAAAAACACTTGTCCATATCACCACTAGTCTTGTCAGGAAAGTCTTTAAGTATTGAGGAAGATGTCATACAGTGTTTGGTACCTTTTTCAGACGTCTTATTTTTCCTTTGAAGACTTGAATTTTATCATTGATAACGCTGTCAGTTAGTTTTTGGAGGTGACTCACTTAGTTAATTTTTGAGAAAACATATGCCAAATATTCAAGTCTGATTTTGCAGTTTGTTCTTTCACCCAAAAATGAATTCCATGGAAAAAGTGATGTGTTCAGCTCACAACTCAATTGCACCAGTGCCTTTTGTGTACTCCCCATTTAGTCACACAGAGTATTAAAAAGATATGTTCTTGAAGACCAAGATTAATAAATTTAGTAATTTTTACTGACTGGTTTTACCAAGGACATTCTTAAGTAAAACTGGCTTTTTCTACTGCATATGCCTGTGCCACTCACTACTTTGAATCACACTCAATACGGTGCCAGCAGGTCGCCTACATTTGCACCATCAGTATGAATGTCAACACAGGGAAAAGGGCAGTTAATGTCTTCGCGTTATGAAAATAGGTTTGACCATGTGGACCCTCCCCTGAGAGTGGACAATGCTCTGATAACGATACAAGGTGCAGGCTTTGAAAAATGAGCCAGATTTTGATAGGATAAGATAATGGAGAGTAGGAACATCAGGCAGGTAGTAAAACATGAGGCGTATCTAAGGAATAGTGGGTAGGATGTCTGGTTGGAAGAGGAGGGAAGAAGAGGCAGATAAGCTGAGAAGATACCAGGAAAGGCCCAGAGGCTGTCATGACAATCATTTAGGTTTAAACCAGACAGGAAGAGGCTAGGGCGAGTGTTTTTTTGGTTTTGTTTCTGAAAGCTTTAGTTTCAGGTTATATAAAAATAAAGCTTGCCATGTTTACATTTACTAGTTATGAAATAAAAATGAGAGCATAGCTGCTTTCCTCATAAGTAATGTTTAGGGAATGAAAAAATAAACATGTGATCAAATGCTTTGCTGTACAAAACATGCTGTACTATTTGATTTCGATAGTATTATTTTCAGAAGGAAAAAGAATGAGAACATTTATAAAGCACTTATTGTGAGCTAAACACTATGCTAGTCACTTTTTGTATAATGTAATCCTCATAGCAAGTTTATAAAAGAGATATCACCGTTCATACAGATGAGGCAAATAAAGCCCCGAAACTTAAGTAACTTTCCAAGAGACATGACTCAACTCTGATTTGGTAATGTTTCACATTGTCACCTATAATCTCAAGGCATTTGTGGAGAGTTTGAAAACAAATTACAATCAGATATTCATATATCCATTCAATCTTTTAAAATAGGGTATAAACAAATCAAAACCATACTGTGATACCACCTCATGCCGGTCAGAGTGGCCAAAATGAGCAAATCAGGAGACTATAGATGCTGGCGAGGATGTGGAGAAACGGGCACCCTCCTACACTGTCGGTGGGAATGCAAACTGGTGCAGTCGCTCTGGAAAACAGTGTGGAGGTTCCTCAAAAAATTAACAATAGAACTCCCCTATGACCCAGCAATAGCACTGCTAGGGATTTACCCAAGGGATACAGGAGTGCTGATGCATAGGGGCACATGTACCCCAATGTTCATAGCGGCACTTTCAACAATAGCCAAATCATGGAAAGAGCCTAAATGTCCATCACCTGACAAATGGATCAAGAAGATGTGGTTAATATATACAATGGAATACTACATGGCAATGAGAAAGAATGAAATCTGGCCATTTGTAGCAAGGTGGATGGAACTCGGTGTTATGCTGAGTGAAGTAAGTCAGGCAGAGAAGGACAGATACCATATGTTTTCACTCATAAGTCTAACAGGAGAAACTTAACAGAGGACCATGGGGAGGGGAAGGGGGGGAAAAGAGGGAGAGGGAGGGAGGCAAACCATGAGAGACTCTTGAATACTGAGAACAAATTGAGGGCTGATGGGGGAGAAAGAGAGGGGAAAATGGGTGATGGGCATGGAGGGGGGCACTTGTTGGGAAGAGCACTGGATGTTATATGGAAAACAACTTGACAATAGACTATAATAAAAATAAACACACGCAAATAAAATAGGGTATAAAATGGCGTCACAAACTCAAATAATATATTAAATCTTAAAAAAGATACATATTTTGAATTTTTTGTTCCCTTTGAGAACTATTTTAAACAATAGGTAAAGCTGTATTACTAGTAGAGTGTTGGCTGACAGAAATTTTGTTAAAATGTAGCATATCAGGGGTGCCTGGCTGGCTCAGTTGGTAGAGCATGCGACTCTTGACTCGACCTCTTGACTCTTGATCTTGGGAGTTGTGAGTTTGAGCTCCATGCTGGGCTTGGAGATTGCTTAAAAATAAAATCTTAAAACAAAAATGTAACAACTGAGAAAAGTCAGCATTTGAAAGTTACTGTTAAGCTTAGCCACGGTACTTACTGGATGCAAACACCTTTTTATTCCATATTTTAAAATACCACAGAGAAAAGGAGGAAAAGCAATTCAAAATCATAGTCTGATGCCATCTTCTTTGGCCCAAGAGAAAAAAGGTGCCAAGTTCACGATCATCAACAAGGATTTAGATGTACACCACCATATCAACATGGCTCTTTCTTCTTGCACTTGGACCTGCTCCTTTGAATATCAGCGCTCCAGAAGCTGCCCATACAGTGTGGTTGTGTTTGCAGCCTGTGTGAGGAGGCGCTTTGAAACTAGTCTCCTGGTGAGCAGCACACAGAAACCTAGAGCTGGTGGAGCCCACTAACCTGGAGCCCAGAAGGCCGTGAAGACAGAGCTGTTTCCTCAGTGGTAGTCCACTGTAGTAAGAATGTCTTTCCCCTCTCATGTGAGTCACCCTCCCATGGGAATCCCAGCTCTCCCATCAGAGATCTGCCCTTACAGTTTCCTGGCTTTCCTCCACCTGTCCCTCCAGGGAGGACAAAGAGTCCTATACCAATGAACTTTATGGCTGCTGCTACAGCTGTCTTAGTACCCACTGTGTCTATGGTTGGAAAGCATTTAGGAACAAGAAAGGATCATCCAGGCTTAAAGACTAAAGAAAATGATGAAAACTGTGATCCCACCAGTACAGTTTTCGTAGGTAGTATTTCTAAATAAGCCTCGGACATGCTTTTAAGACAACTCCTTGCTAAATGTGGCTTGGTTTTGAGCTGGAAGACAGTATAGGTGCATCTGGAAGACTTCAAGCCTTCGGATTCTGTGAGTATAAGGAACCTGAATCTATACCTGTGGCACTCAGGTTATGGCATGATCTGCAGATTGGACGGTAGAAGCTACTTGTTGAAGTAGATGCAAAGATAAAGGCAAAACTGGATGAATGGAAAACAAAGAAGAAAACTTCTGATGGAAATGCCAGGCCAGAAATTCACTAATGATAAGAAGCCTCAGATGAAGAAACAGATCAAACGTGCCTTTGGACTTGGACCTGCCTTTGAACTTTTAATACATGAATATTCCAGTGAACTCAACACCCCCTCACAAGAATCTGATTCTCACCCCAGGAAGAAGAAGAAAAGAAGGACATTTTCTGCAGACTTCCAGCGGCTCCATTGATCCCTTAACCACTAACCACTGAGGAGGATATAAATGCTGTAGAAATGGAAGAAGACAAAAGAGACCTGAGATCTGCAAATTCAGAGACACATGCAAGAAAACTGGGAGAAAGGGAAAAAGGAAATGGAAAGACAGAAAATTGACAAAGGACAGAGAGAAGGAGAGAAGAAATGTGAGAGGGAGCAAGAAAGGTGAGAGTGGGCATGAGAAAGGGAGAGAACGTGAATGAGGAGAGAAAGAATGGGAGAAGGGGCTAGGGACCGCAACTACAATTGGGAGAGGAGCTCACATTGGAATAAGCATTGGAGTCAATCAGGAGAAAAGAGCAGAGATCCTGAAAGAGAATGGGGAATGAGAGGTAGAGAGAGAGAAAGGAAGTGGGAATGATGGGGGGAGTAGACAAGAAGCAGGACTGTGAAGGGGGTAAAGATGTAGATGAGTAAAGAAAACTTGAAAACTCTGAGAGAAGAAGCTTCTTATCAAGAGAGCCTTAAGAATTGGGAATGCAGAGGGGCGCCTAGGTGGCTCAGTTGGTTAAAAGTCCCACTTCAGCTCAGGTCATGATCTCACGGTTTGTGGGTTCAAGCCCCGCGTGGGCTCTGTGCCGACAGCTCAGAGCCTGGAACCTGCTTCAGATTCTGTGTCTCCCTCTCTCTCTACCCCTCCCCCGACTTGTGTGTTCTCCCCCTAATAAATAAACAGTAAAAAAATTAAAAAAAAAAAAAAAAAGAATTGGGAATGCAGAGACCGGAAGAAAACCTGGGAGCATGAGAAAGAGGCTGAAAGAGAACAGAGAAGAGAAATGGAAAAAGAAACTGAATGCCTAAAGGAATTCTTGGAAGATTATGATGATAGAGATGACCCTCAGTGTTATTGAGGAGATTTCTTCAGAAAAGGGTGCACGATAGGGAAAAGGAAACGGAAGCAGATGAACGGGATTGAGGAGAGAGAAAGAAGAACTAGAGGAAATCAGGCAGGGCCTTCTGGCTGAAGGGCGCCAAGACCCAGATGCAGAGCTCCAGAGGACGCTGAGAGGGCGCAGACAAGTAGAAGGAAACCAAGAACCAGAACCAGAGGAAGAGGAAGGAGAAAAGCACAAAAAAGAAGAAAAATGAGGAGAACCCATGGAAGAGAAAGAGCCAGAGCAAAAGCCTTGTCTCAAACCAACTCTGGGGCCATCAGTTCTGCCCCATCTGTTTCCTCTGCCAGTGGCAATGTGACCCTCAACAGCCTTGGGGGTGAGTCTCCCTGTGGTATTATTATTACCCACGAAGATTCCCCAGACCAACAACAGCCTGAAGAGAATTGGCCAAAAAATACGGCTAAGTCTTTTTAAAAAAATTTTCTTTAAATGTTTATTTTTGAGAGAGAGGGAGACACAGAATCTGAAGCAGGCTCCAGGCTCTGAGCTGCCAGCACAGAGCTCGATGCAGGGCTCAAACTCATGAACCATGAGATCATGACCTTAGCTGAAGTCAGACACCCAACCGATTGAGCCATGCAGGCACCCCTGAGTAGGGCTAAGTCTTAAATGGGGTGCTTCCAACAGTCCTGGTCAGCCTAATTCTGTGAAGGGAGAGAAACTCCCCGTAGATGGTGTCTTTAACAAATTTGAGGAGAAAGTCAGTGATGATATGCTATGAAAAAGGAAACTGGTTCCCTTGGATTACTGTGAGGATGATAAAAACTGCCGAAAGGCACTGTAAACATTGAAGAAAAGCACAAACACGTAAGAGTCTCATTGAGAAGATCCCTACAGCCAAACCTGAGCTCTCTGCTTATCTCCCAGATTGGTCTACTGTGGATTCTCCATTGACAGAAGGACAGATTAGACCATGGATTAAGAACAAAAATCACACAAGGGACGCCTGGGTGGTTCACTCAGTTGAGTGTCTGGCTCTTGGTTTCGGCTCAGGTCATGATCTCAGTGTTGTGGGATTGAGTCCCGCATTGGGCTCCTTTGCTGAGCGTGCAGTCTGCTTAAGCTTCTCTCTTTCCCTTTGCCTCTCACCCTGCTCGCTCACTCTCTAAGAAAAAAAAGAAAAAGAAAATCATAGACTACATAGGTGAAAAAGGAGCTACATGAGCTGCTTTTGTCTAAGGTTATGGCTCACAGTTTACCAAGTATTTTAGATGGTGTTGCCATGGTATTTGATAAAGAAGCAGGAAGTTTTTATATCAAAATGTGGAGATTACTGATATATGAAACAGAAGAAAATTGGTCTCGTGAAGTAAAACTCTTTTTCACATTAGGAAAAAAATACTAATGTTTCTCTTATCATACATGCACACACACACACACACTTATACTTAGGGCATGTGTCTCTTCGCCAATGTAAATAAATAAATTCTCTGTTCAACTGGATGGTTTGAAACTCTTTTATTAATACTTTAAAAGAAATTACCAAAATTATTTCAAATTAACCTCCATATGAATATTTTACTATAAAATAAAACAACTAAATACAGAATAAAGCTATTTATTATTTATTCATTTCTAGGCAGGATAAGGATCTGAGAGTAGTTCAAGAAAAGTAGCGACCTAACTTGACAGAAAAGATAATTGCTAAAGTAGAAAATTAAAAATATTGAAACCGAATAGGGAAAACATCTTGAAGGTTTTATAGACTTTGCATTTTAAAATTATAACTCATCAGAAACTATACTTTTCTTATGCATTGTTACTAATATAGTTGCATTTTGGCTTAAATTACAACTGGTGATAATTTATCCATTTGTATATAAACACAGTTAATATTCTTTCTACATTTTAGATTAAAAATTGCCAAAAAAAAAAGGTGACCTCATATGTACATTTCTGACATTGGGGAATTATGTTATGGAATGCCAAACATGAGCAATGTATCTAAGATATAGAATAGTTATAAATAATAAAAGAGAATTTTTTTTTTCAAATTACTGACTTAGTAAATTTGCACATTTCAATAAAAAAAACATCATTATGACTAATGGTTTCTCAATCAAATCCCCTTGTTTCTCATATAATTACAGACAGATAAAACTTTTGGGAGTAAAAACTTTTTATTCAAAGATAAGGTCTGTATACATTGTCAATACAAAAATGTAAGTATCTGACACTATGAGTTCACGATGTGTTCTGTTGCAAAGGTAGACCTACTAGAGTAAGCTTTACGGGTAAGCTTTACGGGTAAGCAAACGTGTCACGGCTAGGAAAAGGATTTTAACGGCTGATTTCTCTTCTTACTTGAATATGGTGACTGGAATGCATTCAGCGTTAAGACTAGGCGATCACAACTTTGCTTCAATTACTCTCTTTCAGCATACCTTGTGTTATACATTTGAACTATATCTTAGACACATGCAATAAAGAGCTTATGGTAGATTGGAAAGCCCCCAAAATTTCTTGATGGTGCTGGGAACTGGTAATTTTGACGTAAGTGACTTCCTGAATGGGCTGCTATTGTAGGGCTCCTCAAGTCTCAGTGATGTAAAAGGAGGAGCCCAACATATTACCTATTGGTTCAACTATGCTTTATTTCTCTTTCATGCACTCCTGTAATAAGCAATATGTTAAGCTGATTCTACCAAAAAATCAACAGGTTGCCTGAGAAAATATCTTACTTGCAGTTCACTTGATGGAATTTTAGGCACTGAAGGCTAGAAAGTACTTGGGGAAAAAAATCTAATAATGATCTACCTGTATTAGGATTTTTCCTTGTGATTTTAGGTGCGTCAAAAAATTTTTTTACATATAAATGGATTATTTGCTAAAATAGCAAACTAAGTAATTTTGATATCTAACTCAACAAATGGAGAAGAAATAAGCTAAATCTAGTAATATATACTTAAGATTATTGTGCATATCACTGTGAGTTGTTGAGGTAAGGTCAGATATAGGCAGTGTTTTCATTTACAGCATACCAGTACTCCTAAAAATCCTTCAGTTAGCCACTGATCACATGGTTTCTGCCATGTATAAATTATGATTTTTGGCAACAACAGATTTGACCGGAGGTCACCCCTCAGTGACCTCTCCATACTGGCTGGCTTTATCCCCTTTAAATATTATAAATGAGGAATATTTAGCTAAGTGTATTAGCAGTGGCTAATACTGCAGTTGCTAATGACTGGCTATATGTTTGTATAAAATGCCATAATTAAACTTCCATTTAACAGGAGATAGGTCAGCAAAGGATTTGGATGAACTGCTACCTTATTTACCAAGTAAAATGCCCACATATCAGAAAGAAATAATTCCAAAATTACTGGATGTGTTAGCTTCTCAAGTCTATTTGGTCTTTGAAAATCTATGCTGTATAGTCATTAAATGAAATTTCCTGTCTTTTTCCAAAGGGCATGATACTGCTATGTACCTTTACCTAAGTATGATGATGATTAGTGGAGACTGCTCTCATGGATACATTTGTTTAAACATGAAAAGTCTGCATTCTTAATGTTTACCACAAACCCAACGAAGGCGATGATCGTTCTGAAGGTCAGTCAGTTCTTCAATAGTTCTCCAGCTACACTGGCAGGCATATGCCCGTGTTCCTTTCTTCTTTATCAACTTTGTTCTTAATTTGTGGAATTCTGGCATGTTGTTCCTATTAATAAAAAATGAAGTTTTTAGCATAGTGGCTTTGTCCTATCAGAGATGACATGATATGAGAAGGGAGTAGGAGGGATGGTGGTTCATCTCCTACCTCAGATACTCACCTATACCATATTCTAAAAGCCTGTAATATGGTCAATGGATGGCACATAAGAGGCATAAAGATAATACGTTTCTGATGGGTTAACTACAGCAATTTCTCATTAATAGAGAAAAAGTGCCTGTTATTTTTATTTGTTGAACTAATAGTGTATCTTTCATTTACCAGCAAGATGTACTATTAGCAAGAGAATGTCTATGCTGCATTAAACTTCAATAATGTTAATGTTTATTCACTTTTGAGAGAGAGAGAGAGAGAGAGAGAGAGAGAGAGAGAGAGAGAGAGGAGAGAGAGACACTGGGGGAGGAACAGAGAGAGAGAGGGAGACACAGAACCTGAAGCAGGCTCCAGGCTCTGGGCTGTCAGCACAGAGCCCAACACGGGGTCGAACTCACAAACCATGAGATCATGACCTGAGCCGAAGTTGGACACTCAATTGACTGAGCCACCCAGGCGCCCCTGTCAATAATGTTAAAACAATTAAACCAATGGGCAGGGCCATTATAAAAAATGGTAACTATTTGACTTGATGCTACTATAAAAAAAAAGTTAATTTAAGTTTAATTAACTGAAAATCAATTATAAGGTTTTCATGATAATCAATGTATCGAATTTATGTAACAGAAAAAAAGGAAAATTCAAAACGAAGTGATGAAAAAATACAAAGTAAAATGATGAAATATGGTACAAATATTAAAAAGAGACACAAAGTGCTGTTACTTTTGATGTCACTGCAACAGAAGGCAGGCTACAAAGTGCCCTCTGGTGGCCAATGGGCACCATACTCAGTACTGTATTGTACTAAACCTAGGCATAATTTAGGTTTGAACCTAACAAAACCTAGGAGATTTTCCAGGCCAACTTTGTTTTCAGGAAATTGAGACTTTGACTAGGTAAGTGTTACAGTAAACTAGGGGAAGAAATGAATAATCTAAGTTTTATCAGAAATAAAAAAACTCCACAAAACCAAATGTGTTTAAAGAAGACTAAACGGTTAAATGATGGAAAAAATGTTCTTTATTGTGCATTATATTGTGCAATATATGGCACAAATCTGCAATATATTGTGACAAATTTAACATTTGATACTTGACTGAATCCTTAATTGGAGATTTTATGAGTAGGAATCATGAATAGCCAGGAAACTAATTAATGTATTTTGAATTTTTTTAAGGAAGCACGCACATATCTTAAAAGCTTAGAGGGGTGCCTGGGTGGCTCAGTTGCTAAAGCGTCCGACTTCGGTTCAGGTCATGATCTCACGGTTTGTGAGTTTGAGCCCCACACCAGGCTCTCTGCCTGTCAGCACAGAGCCTGCTTTGGATCCTCTGTCTCCCCCTCTCTCTGTCCCTCCTCCGCTTATTCTCTCTCTCTCTCAAAATAAATAAATAAATAAATAAAAAGTTTAGAAATATAATTTCCTGTAAAGAAAATGATTTAGTAGAAAAATAAAAGCATTTTATTTAGCTATTATAGCAGGACGGTCAAGTATAGCTTATACTTCTTTTTGAAAATTCCAGAACTTGTCAAAGCTAGAATACATTATTTCCCTCATCTATAAAATAAGGACAATAAAACAAACCAAGGTACAGACTGATACCACTAAAAATAAATGGCTGCCCGCATTCTGCTGGGCAATTAATGGCATCCTGCAAACCTTTTCACTTGCCTTCTTTGGTGATCACCTACTTGTGCTTCCTTCAGCTATGATTCTCTACCCTCCTCAAGTGTTTCCTCTTCCCTCCACTCCTTTACTTTCTGTAGACCACACCCTCATTCAGACAGCCAGGCCATCAGATGTGAAAAATCTTCCATTTCCTAGCTTTCCCCCTGAATACATCACTATTTTACCTCTTTCTACTCAGTCTCAGAGGGCTCACCACAGCATTGATGCTATATGCATTCTATTACTCTACACTAGTTTCATAAAAATTTATGGTTCATACTGGTGACATATGGGGATTACTGACCATTCATTACATTAAGCAGAAGTTAGTATAGAGCAGAGGGTTGAGAAAAGTCAGAAATGGCAAAATACATCTGAAATCACAAGGAACTTTTCCAACTGTAGGATTAAAAAGTGGGCTAATCCGATCTGGGATTCGGGGACTTCACAAAGCTTTATTTGGGTTGGGAAAGGTGAAACCTCTCAAATTGGAATTTTTCAATGTACTTGTATATTTGAATTTTTGTGGAGGGGATTCAAAGTTTTCATAAGATTTTGAGAGCAGTTTGATGTGAGACAGTTTAAAAATAATTCAAATAGAGGAGATTCCTATGGATTTATAAGAGAACAGCTGCCAAAGAGGTGCAGAAGAAACTCTCACCTTTTTCTTTTTCTTCACTATTGGAGAGAGGTGCAATATATTCTGATTACTTGTATCAGAAAACAGAATTCTTATTCTGGCCCAGGTTTGGGGTTGGGGGCGGGGGGCGCAAAATGCATGACTTATGCACTTAGTTTTCAGCTCTTAATTTTTATTTGAAAATGTGATGTACAGTTCAGATACATTTTCGTAACTTACAACATCTTAAAAATGTTAGGTATGGTGTAAGTGTATAAGAATTTACAAACTGTGGGGCGCCTGGGTGGCTCCGTGGGTTAAGGCTTCGACTCTTGATTTCGGCTCAGGTCATGATCTCACAGTTTGAGTTCGAGCCCCACATCGGGCTCTGTGCTGACAGTGAGGAGCCTGGAGCCTGACGGAATGTTGAGGGAATCATGGAAGATGCGCAATGAACTGTATCCTGAGGGACAGTTCAGGTTTAGGTAGATAAATGGTGGGATGGTGGGAAGGTGTTCCAGGAGGGGAAAAACTTGCACGTCCCAAGGAATGGCAGTACTGAGTACTCTGATGCAGCTAAAATCTTGTCAAGGAGAAGAGAAAAGTAAACTGGGGAAGGACAAGCTGGGTGACAGACAGATAGGGGCTGGCTTGTGAAGGGTCTTGATCTGTACTAAGGAACGTAGACACGCTTCCATAAGCAGAAGACTTTTGGGCAAGAGAATGGCACACTCAGAGTTATGCTTTAATTCTCAGCAAGGAAAGGGCGGTCCGAAAGAAGAGACTGTAGGCATAAAAATCAGCGAGGAGGCTATTTCTACACTCCTGTCCAGAAGTAACACATCCTCGCATAGCCTGACAACAGATGGAGAGATGAGAGAAACAGTCGAGAGGTGGGAGCCATGGGATCTTGCCAAGTCCACCAAGAGACGTTAGAGCAAAATGAGAATTATAAAGTTATACTTGGTACGTTTTTCCACAGAGTGAAGTTCTCTGGAAACATACCTGAAAAACAGATAATCGCACGATTTGTCCCACATATAGTCGTCATAGCTTACTACTCGGAAATCACACGCTGTACAACGCAGATGGTCACATGCTCTGTTCAGAGAAAAAAAACAGGACATTAAAGATTACTGGTAAAATTAAACATGGAAATCTGGTGATTTATTAGTAGGATACACCACATATTAGAGATGACTGAGTAAACAATAGAAAAGTAAAGATTAATATGATTATACCTTATGTTTTAACTAAAGGACTGATTATCCTTCAGGTAAAATTTTCAGGTTAAATTTCTGCACAAACTGTCAGGTTCAATTTCTGTACAAACCTATGTATTTTATGATGATCTTACATATTGATACACACACCATACATGCTGTACAGATATAAGACAAAAAAAAGGGATGCGCAGATCTTTTAGTTCAATGGTTTTCAAATTGTGTCTGAGGGAGATCTTCACTTAGGATAACTTCTTTAAGTTGCTTTCCTTCCTATTGAAAATTCCAGGGGCGCCTCTATCACAGAATTTGCCACATTATATGGAAATACGTCTATCACCCCATAAGCTATTTAAATGCTGGCATAGTATCTTACTTGCTTCTGTTGCCCCACTATTTGGCATTAATGCATTCAACCAGTCACTTAAAAGATATTTACTGAAAGCATACTATGTGCTGGTGAGACTCTGTCCTCATGGAGCTTAGATTCTAATGAGAGAAGAAATAAATGATACTCATAATAACTAAATAATATATCGTACGTTAGAAGGTAAAAAGTGCTTCTGGTTTTCGAAATGCTGAGTAAACAAAATTGAGAGTATCGGGAGGGAGCGGATTACAATTTTAGGTAGAGTAGTCTGCACAGGCCTCACTGAGAAGGTACATCTATCTGAGAAGTTTGTTTACAGGGAGTAAGACGTGGTTAAGAAGATGGGTTAAGAGAAGGTTATATTTAAGAAGGCAGGAAGAAAAAAGGATATATTTATATTAATGGTAAAGATGGAGAGAAAAGAAAAACACTGATTTTACAGGAGAAAGTGGGTAGAGTGACTGGAATGACACTTGGCATATACTAGGTACTTACTGAATATGTGAGGAATTGAAATGCCACACGTTTCTCAAAACTCATCGTACACAGTAAGTTTAGGAGTAAAATGACAATATATGGAAATACTTATGGACTGCTGCAGCAAACAATTTGATTTGTATAATGACTGTGATTTACTTTAAAAAAGACATTTCCTCCACTGTTTGAAGTATTTAAAAACTAGAATCAATGTATGGGGCGCCTGGGTGGCTCAGTCGGTTAAGCACCAGACTGCAGCTCAGGTCATGATCCCATGCCTTGTGGGTTCGTGCCCCGAGTAGGGCTCTGTGCTGACAGTTCGGAGCCTGGAGCCTGCTTCAGGTTCTGTGTCTCCCTCTCTCTCTGCTCCTCCCCTGCTCATGCTATGTCTGTCTCTCTCTAAAAAATAAATAAACATTAAAAAAATAAAAACAAACAAACTAGATTCAATGTAGATACACATTTGATCATCTAAAAATTAAAAGGAAATAAAAAGAGGTTTTAAGATACCAAAAACAAAGTGAAAAGACCGGTGATAGAGTGCAAGAAAATATTTTCAACACATGGCTGAATACTTAACACTATAAAAAGAATGCTTACAGGTGACAACAAAAAAAACGCCTTAAAAATATATTCAATGTCTCTAATACATGCATCACAGTATAGACTGTGGAGAAAGACTGCCTAGCTTCAAATGTAATTCTACTATTTACTAGCTGTAGTCAAATAACTTCACTGTGACTCAGTTTCCCCATCTGTAAAATGGGGGTAATAAGAATACTTCTATACCTTTTAGAATTATTAGTACCTAATGAGTTAATATTGGTAAAGTGCTTATAAAAGTGCCTGGCGCAGTGTTTGTTAAATAGTTAAAAAATAACATAATTAAAATTTAAAGCAACCACAAAATAAGTGTTTCAATCTAGCACTCTCGGACATTCATGGTGGGTATGTAAATTGCTATAACCTTTTGGGAAAAATCTTAGCACTGTCTTAAAATTAAAATTATCTCTAGCTGTTGCACTAGCAACCCCATTTTTGAGAACCTATTACATATAAACAAAAACATCAGTATATAAGCATTTATCAAGAATTTTTACTGTCCTGAAGCATTGGTGAAGTGGCAAAAACAGGACAGTACCTGGATACCTATTAAAAAGGGAAAAGACTGAATAACATGCAATATATTTATACTATGGAATATCAGGAGACTGAGAAAGAGAATTAGATTTATCTATTGACCTAGAAGGATGTCTAATGTAAGGTGCACATTTCACATATATGGCATGATCCTATTTTTGTAAAAACAACTAAAAAAATTTCCTATATAGGTGTTTGTAAGTTTGGAAGAACGTGGAGAAAAGTGTGGAAGGTTATATACTATGCGGCCAACACTGGCTTCCTCACGTGTAGTGGGAATGGAGGGGAGAGAAGATTATTATCTTTCTCTTTATACATTTTTAAATTTCATTTTTATTTTTTAAAAAAGCATTCAAGATGTCTGCAATTAAAAAGTGATAAAAAACCCATCATTAGAATTTTTTTCACTCATTTCTCTCTAAAATTCAGATATGGTAACTTCAGAATTGCAAATATTTTTTTGTCCTGAATATTTTTGAAAATAAATGCTTTTATTTTAAAAATTATTATTTAGTCATAGAAAGTTAAACACTCAAAATCTATACAAGTTTCATAAACAATTCCATATTTTCTTTCAAACTGTTAACAATTTACAGGGTTGTATTTGTACAAATGGAAATTTAACACAATTACATTTGTACGTATTTGAACTTGGATTTTGAACATACAAGTCAGGAAATGCAAAATGATGATTCCCAAAGCTGCCGTAACTTGCTTTCTTATGCATATGTAGTTTATTACATGATTGCACAGAGTGTTAACTTTAATGCCTTAATACATATGTGCAATTTGGCTAAATTATTGCTGTTGCGGGAACTATAATTTAGAATCTCCTGACATGTTGTATGTGTAAAATCTCAACCATAATGTTAAATACAGCTTTTTAATTTAATTTAAAATTTAGTAGTTTATTCAAATCTATTCACACTACCACATTTTCCTACAAACACTGCCCTGTGAGAAAAATAAAACTACTTGCAGCTAAGAAATCATTCTGCTGCTACAATTCACTCTATTAGATCATAATTAGTAGCAGCCTATGAAATAATCCAGTCTTAAGAGTAGTTTAAAAAATAGAAGAGTAAAATTCGATCTGGCTTGAAAATAACACCTTGGTTTTATCTATACTTTACTAATGCCACCATGCTTCCTGCTACTACTCCTTCTCCTTTCCACCAACTGGGTAAAAAGACTCAAATCTTCACACTCGTTCATTCAGCCTTACTCCCAAACCAGACCTTTAGCTAGAAATCAGACAAATAAAATACATGGAAAATTAGACTCAATTTCCTTTATGCCCTTGGCATGTAAATAAGTGCTTATTTTCAGGGCTTAAATATATTTCTCTCTCATAACTATGTATATATTAGAGCACATCTAAAAAAAAAAAAGGGCATGATTCAAATGAAAGATAAATTGTCAGGATTCTTCCTCCAAAATGTGGAGGGAACACATATATGGAGGTGTCACCACAAGCTCGGTCTTTTCATCCAGCTAGTAAGTATAATCTTTACCATTTTAAAGATGTTAATGATGGGAATATCCAAAATACAGTCCAATATAGTTTTCTGCCTAGACTCTGATTCTCAGTTAAATCCTGTCAGATCTACACAGTGGACTAGGAGGTCTTGCTGTTTGGACAGTTGGAAAATGACAGTAGCAGCAACAGGAAAAACATCTAAGATTCATCCCTTTTGCATATATTACATGGCCTTCTGCAAACTGGTATACTAGAAAGCATCATAGACCAGGAACACGTTACATATTTCAGTCCTTGCTTTGTAATAATTTTTGTGATCTTGCCAAGGCACATTACTTGGGGTGTCATCCTTGACAACGTTCTCTCTTACTTCCCATAGCCATTTAAACACTGAGTTCTGTCAATTCTAGATTCTAAACAGCGCAGACGTGACCACTCAGGTTACAGCTCCCATCACTGTCTCTTTCCTGGAGCACAGTACCTACTACATGCTGACTGGTGTCCCTTACTTACTACATGCTGACTGGTGTCCCTGTGCCCTTGCCAGTCTTGTCCCTCCAACTTCCAATCCATGTTCCATTCAGCAGCCAAAATGACTTTCTTTAGAAACACACATATGATTGTCACCCCATCTGCTAAAAACAAAATCTAGGCTCCCTGTCCCCAAACAAACAAAACAACTAATGGCTTCCACTGCATATAGCACATACATTTTCTAAAATCCTCCAGAGGACCACAGGACCCCAAACAAAATGTCCCTCAACTACCTCGCCAGCTCCATCAAGAGCCATTCTTTTCCCCACTCACTGCGCTCCAGCTCACCTGGCTGCCCTCTGCTACTCCAAAACTCCTTCCCAGCTCAGGGGTCCTCTAACACCACGTGCCCTGTGGCTCCAATGGTCTCCTCTCTTTTTTCACACTGTACTTTGATTAAATGTTATTTGCTTAGGGAAGCATTCTCTAACCCTTCCTATTAACTGGGTGCTAATTATCTACGCTTATAGTACCCTGCACTTTCCCTTCAAATTATGTATTATATGGAAATTAAATAATTACTTGTGGAATTATCTATTTAAAGTCTCTCTCCTTATCTAGACTGAAAACTCACAGAGAAGTGTCCATCTGTTTATCACTTACAACCTAGGACCTAGCAAACAGGTGGTTAATACGTATTCAATGAATTTGACACCAGTGTCTCAATTTCCATATTTATAAAATGGGGTTAAAAAGTCTTGCTCTATTTGTATCCTATTTTCTTTCTGTGGAGTTGAACCAATAAGCATATTTAAAAAAGTGCTCTGGACAGCATAGAGTACTCCACACATAAAATGTTTTACATGTGCATGATGAACAGGTATATGCTTGTCTTCCTGAGGGTACAGATCTGTGTTATGAAGAGGTTGGTCTATGAGGATATCTTTGTAAGGGTAAGGAAGACAAGATCCATGAATATAAACATTTATCTATGCGTATATATGCTAATAGTATGTGTTTTTTCCTTCTGTAGCTGTGCAGAAAGTAGGAAGGGGTTTGATGGATATTGGCATGCTCACGGGTCAATATTACGTGATAGTATCCTCCTGGTATAAAAATAGGCTGTTCTTTTGTCTACTTAAATTCCATCTGGAGCAAGACTCTCCTGTGCTACAGCCAAAGGTACGCATAAAAAATACTATATGAAAGAAAATCTTCATGAAATATTTACTCTTTGGAAGTGAACCAGAATGTATTATCTTAAAGACCATTTTAAAATCAGAAGACACCTGTAAGTAAACACTGATACATATTTCCTGAGATAAAATGGAAAAGTAGTGGAAGAATATAGGATTCCTGGTGCTGAAGTAGAACACGGTGAGAAGGCAGCACTGACAGATGAGAAAGACCCACAAATAACTGCAAACTATTACTCAAAGTATCTTAGCTAACTTTTGCACCATCAGCATCCTCTAATGCACCATTCCTTTAAATCCTCACAATATCTCCATGGGGTATGTGCAGTTTTTACAGGTAAGGAAAATGAAGTTTTAGAAGGTAGATGCCTTCTCTCAAGGCTTCCCATCTCGCAAGTGGCACAGTGAAGGATGTGAACTCAGGCATTCTGCCATCAGAGCCCTTGCTCTTCGTGCTCTGGGGGTGTCGTCATTTGCTTCTTTACCAGTTCCTCTCTTGGTTAGGGTTGTATGTATGTATGTATGCATGCATGTATTTATTATTCTTGGTATCTAATATTTAGCACAGGGCCTAGGACATGCCGGGCATTTAATGAATATCATACAAAGAAAAGAAAAAAGAAGCTCAAATAGAATGAGAAAATAAATTTGTAGATAAGCAGGTAAGACAGGGAGGACACACATTAGAAAGGACGGTCATTCAAGAAAGGGAATAAATGTAAAAAATACTCAGAGGCAGAAAAATATAAGCGGAAAATAGAGGATAACAAACGTTCTGGTGCAAGTGAAGTATCTGACCCCGGCTTTCACTGGAGGTGAAGGGACCCAGAAAGAACACAATTTGGCAAAGCAAATGATGACTCTAGAGTTAATGTGAGACACATGGTAGCTTTCATTTTCCCTCTGGACAGGGGAGATGTGCTCAAAAGAATATGTTAGGGATATTATCCTTCATGTTACATGTGGGCAAAGCCAGAGAAGAAGGAGTGGGTGGCAAACTGCTACAGTTCCTAGGTGATCTGTGAGAAGCTGGGTTGGAGGCGGTGTGGTCTGGAAACACGGAGACATGTCCCAGTGACTCCACACAGGTGAGTCAGGATTGCTAGCAAGCAGACTGTACTCTTCTGTGAGGGCCAGCTTGTGTTTCTAATTCTTTGTATAGATGGCCCTCAAAGCACAATGATTCAAGTCATATCAATTGTTATTTACGGCCCTTACAGCAGGCAGTACCCCGGCTGACTTCTAGTAGCCTGTCTGAACCCATTTGCGGCCTGCTGTTCCCAGTACAGGGTTCCCCAGATCCCCAATCTCCCTTTGGTCCCATGGCCTTTCTTTCTAGGCTTTCTGGGATCTAGGCCAGCACCACCACAACCCTCCTACAATGACTTTTTAGATCTCACTTTTATTATTCAATATAATCATTATTCCTCCTAAAATGTCATCAACATGCAATTATATATTTCATTTCTTTATTATATATTTCTTTCTTAAAAAATTCACAGAAAGTAAAGAAGTGCTTTAGAAATGACTAGAAATCATCTAGGCAAATAGGCCTCTGCAAAAATAGAATCAACAGTATCAGGACAACAGAAAGATACGCTAAATCAATTTGTTTCCCCACATTATGATAATGATAATGGACTATGCTGCAGTATGGGATGGGTGGTATCAGGACCATATGATTGCCCTGAAAGAAGTAATGAATGAGACAGCGGGTGTAAGGGGTGGGGAAGAGACAAAGAAAGGAGGGTTTCTGCTTTTTTTAAGTATGTAAAATCAAGGGACTAAGCTTGAGAACTTTCTGGGTACCAAAGACCCAGCTTTCTCACGCTGTTTGGCCAAGACAGTGGGTAACACATCATGTAGCTATACGGCCACATTGCTTTGCCTGTCTTATCCACTAGCTTCTACTGCCCAGAAGGCAAAAGTGGCAAGGCAGAAGCGCTCTCTTGGTGTCCTGTGGAAAGCAGACTTGGATTGGAGTGAACCAGGTGCTTCAAGTGGGGCTTAGAAATAGGCATCAACACAATGAACACCACATACCCAACATCACAGCTTTCAACAGCTATCGCCCAGAATAACAAACATTTCAGTACAGTGTTCTTAGGCTGGTTAATAAAATACACCTCTCCTTACGAAACAGATGGACAGCAAGATGATAAGAACTACATTTTATTTTTAAAAAAATTTTTTAACATTTATTTATTTTTGAGAGACAGAGCGAGACAGTGCACGAATGGGGGAGGAGTAGAGAGAGGAGACACAGAATCTGAAGCATGCTCCAGGCTCCAAGCTGTCAGCATGGAGCCTGACGCGGGGCCCGAACCCACAAACTGTGAGATCATGACCTGAGTCGAAGTCAGACGCTTAACCGACTGAGCCACCCAGGCGCCCAAGAACTACATTTTAATGACAGGGTATCAACTGGGAAAAACCTAGTGAAGAAAGATAATCTATTTCTGATCTCTTACCTCTGTGAAGTATTTGTTCCAATTCCACATGGAGCAGTGCTTCCACCAAGGTACACTGGGCTGCAACTAGACATGTTCAATAGATGGGAGAAAAAATTACAATAAAAACACATAAGAAGTTAATTTGGCCTCATTGACTCTATATACTTGTAATCAAATAGTATATTTTCCCGAGCAGGTTCATTCTTTTCAAACAAGAGGTATTTATTCCAGGATCGCTGTGCTTTTGGATATAACCTATACATTCAGGAACACTCAAGGAGTTAAAATGAGTCACAGAAAAATGTGTTTGCCAAATTATATAAGGGACAAAGTAAACACTGAAGAATATAACAGAACATTAATTTTGAGGTACTGTTCACATTTTTTTTTTTTCATGTGGCAGAAAATTATTTACAATAGCAATAATCTTCCATTCAAGTTCTTTTACACCAGTGGTCACAGATCGTAAGTACACTGAAGATACTGCTATTGGTCTTTCTCCTGAAAACCAACCAGTGCTTTGTTGTTCAATGTCACTGTTGTTTAAATGGTAACAAAATCTACTAGACTATGCTCGTAGTGTTTGCTCACTAGTGTGTATAATTCACTAAAGCAATCTCAACTTACCTTTTACGAAGGCCTTGAATGGGAGCTCTGACAGATGTGTTACCCGAAGATTTAGATTTTAATTTCTGTTAAGAAAACAAAACAATAAAAGGCCAAGGGTAACTTGGAGAATTCTAACATAAAAACTAATATTCTTTATTTTACAACAAGAATATTTTTTAAATGACTTAAAAATTTTGTATAATTTTAAGTTACTGAAATAAAAACAATGATCAAAACCTTTTAAAGGCAAAAGGGAAGTAGACCTCCCTAAGGAATTTATAAATTACTCGGCTAACTTTTAGTCTAGAAAATTGATATACGGCCATTATTAGCATGCTAAGATTTAGAGTCACTTTATAACTCTTCAGTTAATACGAAGTTCAATGATTTAATATGAAGGACCTGCTATTTAAAACTTCATCCTGGAAAAATTCAATTGAGGAGGAAAAAAACCTCAGACTCATTTTTAAAGGCTGTAAATGGTACTCACCTGAACTGAAAATAAACTAACCAAACTCCTGGGTAACTTCAGAAATATTAATTTTGATCAAATGGAATGATACCAACCAATAGACATTCAAGGAAATTGTAGAACAACCTAGTCACAACCATACGGTAGTTCCTATATGGTTACATAACATCATCATTATTAGCACGCATTTATTAAGTGTTAACTGGTATATGGTACCAAACAACATAAACCAACCACATACTAGGACCACCGCCAAGGAAAGGAAGTAAGATGGAGAAAATGCAATTTAAACTATGCAGAGACATGCCTTCATTTTACCTAGTAGGTGAGGAAATTTAATGGAGGCAAAAATATTTCATTTCACTATTTCTTTTTTATTTGATGTTAAACAGAACTGGAAACATTTTTGATGCATGTCTAAAAGATAACAATGTGGATGGGTCTTTTTTTTTCTTTTTTTGGGGGGAATATGTTTCGTGTGCCATCCAGGCTCACATGCACAGTGAGATTTGTTGTTCTTAGGCTTTCTTGTGTGGGTCTGAGAGCAGTTCAGAACTCAACAGAATGAGTGAGCAATGGGGGAGGAAGCAGAACTCTCTTCTCTGGAAGACGAGCTGGTCTCTAAGGACAAGGTAGCCATGGACACCTCTTCAAAGACACCTCTCTTCCTCACCCAATCCATGTTTTACAGAGATATACTCTCCTCCAGATGTTTATTTAGATTGTTTTTTCCCTCACGGTCTGGAGAACTGGATATAATAACTAAAAAAAGGGAGCATCAGAAAAAGTACAAAGATGTTTACCTACCCATGATTGTAGGAATTATTATTTCAATTTAGTTTATCTTAAAGCCAAAGCAGAGAAGTATTTCCTTCTCCTTCTGAATTGTCTAGAACTGAAGAGATAGTGCCTCACATACAGATACACGCCCTATCTTAGTACGTGTAGTACTTACTAACAAATTGTTCAGATGATCCATGAATAACAAGAACATCATGTAGTTTTTTCTATTGATTAAATCAAAATTGCTATTTGGCATTTATGATACATTCTTGTTTGCAGAGTACTCATTCTTACTATGTTGCTTTGTTAATCAACTAAGAGATCAGCTTAGTAATTTACCATCTGCTTATGAACTGAAAATGTTAAATTTAGAGAAATAAAGATTTTAAGCTCTATACTAGTAATTTGATTTTTAGTCTGGCTACCAAAAATAAAAGTGGTTCTTGTCTGTATCCTTACCACCACCATTGCCTAGTAATTTTTAGTCTATCTTGCTTTAATCTTCCCCTTAAAAAAAAAAAAAAAACCTCTGAGGGGCACCTGGGTGGCTCAGTTGGTTGAGACTTTGGCTCAGGTCATTATCTCACAGTTTGTGGGTTCAAGCCCCGTGCTGGGCTCTGTGCTGACAGTTCAGCGCCAGGAGTTTGGTTCGGATTCTGTGTCTTCCTCTCTCTGCCTTCCTCAGCTCACACTCTGTCTCTCTCTTTTTCAAAAATAAATAAACATTAAAAAAAAAACCCTCTTTGATATATATATATATTTACTTGATAGGTTTAATTTTTGAGAGAGAGAGAGAGAGAGAGAGAGTGAGCGAGCATGCACAAGCAGGGGAAGGGCAGAGACAGAGGGACGAGGGTCCAAAGTGGACTATGTGCCTGATAAAGCAGAGAGCCTGACGTAGGGCTTGAACTTGTGAACTGTGAGATCATGACCTGAGGTGAAATCAGGAGTTGGATGCTTAACTGAGCCACCTAAGCGCCCCTGGTATATTTATTTCTTAGATTGTTTTTTCCTTTGTGATCCCTGTAATTAGACTTCCATTTGGCCTCCTTCTTTTAAATTTCACAAATATATTTTCACCGGTAAAAATTAATGCATACAGATTCTCATCCACTGCTGGCCAGAAGAATAGAAATGGTATAGTCACTTTGGAAAACGTTTTGGCAATGGGTAGAAAAGTCAAAGATAAGCACACCTTAAGACGTAGCAATTCTCCCTTGGATTTGTACATCCTAGAGAAACCCTTGTACGTGGATAAGAGAAGCCATGCAAAGATTATTGAAGAAGCAATGTTTCTAAAAGCAACAACTGGGTACAATCTAAAGGTCTATTACCAGAGAAGTGGATAAACAAACTGGCAGGATTATATTAATGGACTATTGTACATCAGTTAAAATGGTTTAGGATTATATAAGTATGTAATTAAAATGTAAAAGTTGGGATGGAAAGGATAGGTTACCTCCGGGAAGGAAGGCAGTAGTGTAGGATTTGGAGTTCTTAAACTGTATCTGTAATTTTTTTTCTTTAAAAAAAAAATCCAGAGAAGCGAATATGACAAAATATTGATATGTTCACTATGAGTGGTAAATATATAGCTGCTGTTATATTATTTTATGAGCTTTTTATAAAGTTGATAGATACAAAAGCACTTAAACATTAAAATACAATGTACTGATTGGTTCATGGGATAACAGCAATGTCATTGCATCTGAGACATTTAGCATATTTCTATAATTAAAGCTGTTTTCAGTCTTTTATTTATTTTTATTTTATTTTGAGAGAGAGAGAGAGAGAGAGAGAGAGAGAGAGCACGAATGGGGGAGAGGGGCAGAGGGAGAGAGACAGACAATCTTAAAGCAGGCTCCACATGGGGCTCAATCCCACAACCCTGGGTCATGACGTGAGCAGAAATCAAGGGTCTGACGCTCAGGTACCCCTGTTTTCAGTCTTTTAGAAAAGTATTCTTAGAGTATACAAATAAATGTAAGTAACCAATTTCATCTGTGAGCTGACTTCTGCTCTAACAGCTTTTCTAGTTTCATTCTTGCTGAGAAATGAACAGCAAAGCACATACTGAGAGTTTCTAATATTTTATTTCTTTTATACCTCTAAGTAGAATAATTCCTTTAAAATAATTGTATTTCTCAGAATTCAAAGGACTAGATACTTGTGCATTCTATACATTTACAGACTATTCTAAACATGACTTGAAATAATGAAAGAATTACTGCACATTTATAATACTTGACTTATATGGACTGGGGCGCCTGGGTGGCTCAGTCGGTTAAGCATCCGGCTTTGGCTCAGGTCATGATCTCACAGTTCGTGGGTTCGAGCCCCGCATCAGGCTCTGTGCTGACAGCTAGCTCAGAGCCTGGAGCCTGCTTCAGATTCTGTGTCTCCCTCTCTCTCTGACCCTCCCCTGCTTGCGCTGTCTCTGTCTCTCAAAAGTAATTTAAAAAAAAACATAAAAATTTTTTAAAAAATAATTGTATATCTCAGAATTCAAAAGACTAGATACTTGTGCATTCTATACATTTACAAACTATTCTAAACATGTCTTGAAATAATCAAAGAATTACTGCACATTTATAATACTTGACTTACAAAGGGTTTTTTGTCAAAGTTGGGCTCTTCAAATATTTCATTAATAAGACTGTCAAGATCATCTTCTTTCTCAAATGTTTCTGTTGATCTGAAAACAAAACACCTGAAGCTTAAGTGCAGATAAAGTCAGCCAGTATCAGAAGAATTGTCTAATTGGTTTATTATTAGAGTTGATAACAGAAGGATAAATGTGATGTTAAATTAATATTTTTCCTTCCACAGACATAGTTGAAGATTGTGGACACAAAGATGCAGTTTATCAGGTACAAATTCACATATGTACTTTACTATTTCACACTTAAAATAAGACATTTAAAGCTATACATTATATTCAAGAGAAAGCTGGGCATGCATCTTTCTAAATTACACCAAGCACTTATTTAAAGAACATGAAATATGTACAATTATAAGCAGAACCTGAGAATTATAAACACAGATAATTTTAATTAGCTTTTCTAATTGTTTCCCTGAGTTCCATTGTAAGTCAAATAACCATATCTCTTTACTACAGGCGCTGAATGTTATATAATCAAATGATCTTACTTCTCTATCTATAAAGAGCATTCACTCGACAAAATATCTCAATTACCTTTCTACTTTGTGCAGGGAAAGCCATCATAGGATTATTGATATGAACCGTTACTGCACAAAACTCTACTTAATCGCTAACATTTACTGAATACTTACTATATAGATGAAGAAGCAAGGACTGAGAGATTCTGAAACTCACCCAAGGTCATACAACTAGTGGGAAGAGAGGTTTGGAATTCAATCTAGGGCAGTCCGCACACCTAATGCTAAACAAGATGAACTTTTTTTAGAGTTTATATGTTACAGTGCTTTACATCAACTTCATAACTTCATTAGATCATTAAAGTATATATTTTAGAAGGCAAGTTTAGTCAGACTCTGACTTCAGAAATGTATTTACTCTGAAAATTCTTTTTTATTTCTTTTTTTATTTTAGAGAGAGAATCTTAAGCAGGCTTCATGCTCAGCATGGAGCCTGATGTGGGGCTCGATCACATTACCTTGGGATCATGTCCTGAGCCGAAATCAAGAGTTGGACGTTCAACTAACTGAGCTACCCAAGTGCTCCTGAACATTCTTAACTTCAGGATTACAGTCCTTCTCTGTTACTGCCTGGAGTTATTAACCCAATATAAGAAAATCCAGACACTGCTGCTTAATATTGTATGTCTGATTCCATCTATCTCTAGGCTTTGCCTCTTCAGTTGTTCCCTTAAAGTCTTCGACTCTATATTAGCTTGTTCTCTTGACTTACGAGTATGTGCAAGACTCCAAAAAATTCTCTCGAGCTGTCATCCTCTTACTCACTACTGAAGTCTATATCCATTATTTCCACTCCCTCACAAATATACTGGATGGTGATCTGGGTGAGGGTTTCTCAACCATGGAACTACTGACATTTGGGACCACATCATCCTTTGGTGTGTGTGTGTGGTGGTAGAAGCAGGGCTGTTGTGCACTGCAGGATGGTTTACAGCATCCTTAACTTCTGTCCACTAGATGCCAGTAGCATAGCCCTCCACGGTTGTGACAATTAAAAATGCCATGACATTGCCAAATGCCCCTTGAGTGGTAAAATCATCACTGGCTGAGGACTACTGACCTGGTTTTTAAACTATTTAGCCTGCAAAAATGAGATCTAGACAACTTTTTTAAGACTTTTTCCAGGTGCAATAAACTATCTCTGGCTTCTACATCCTTCAACTGTAGTGAAACTTTTCTCTCAAATGTCAACACTGTCTGTATCACTAAATTCAATGGCTGCTTTCAGTTCCAATCCTCTTTACTCTTTCAGAAATACCCAAGGCTGTGAGGTACCAATTGCTTCAATTTCTTTTATGACAGCAGGTTGCTAAGTTGTCCTCTTGAAATTATCTCCTCCTTTAGTTTTTAGGATAGTCACAATTTCAAGAATCAGAGGCACTCAAACTTTATGAACTCAATGAATACTATTAGGGATCCACACTTACATAAGATTCTGGTCTGTTATACCATTTCATGATGCATATAATTGCCTATGGTTTATTACAGAAATGAAAGAAAGAAGAAAAGAATGCCATTATTTCAGTGAGAACTCATACAAATTTTAATGAACCCTATAATACTTTTTTTTTTTTTTGGTCTTTTGATGGTGTAATATGATAATCTTTATTTATTTATTTATTTTTTGTAATCTCTACACCCAAAGTGAGGCTCAAACTCACGACCCCAAGATCAAGACTTGCATGTTCTTCCAACTGAGCCAGTCAGGCATTCCTGTAATACAATAGTTTTAATCAAAGGTTCCATAAACACTTATTGGTTCCCCCCAACTTGGCTTCTTATATTCTAATTTTGATTAAAGATAGAATTTTTGTCAAAAGTAAAAGGCATACTCTAAGTAAAAAAAAAATATATATATAAATAGTTGAGACACAATTAAATGTAAACGGTATATATAAAAGCTTAAATCTAGATCTACAATATCCTGGTAGACCTGGAAATATGACCTTGGGCAAGTAACTTTTACTTAGTCTTAGTCTGGTCAGTGAAATGGGGATAATATTCACCTCACAGGGTTGTGGAGATTAAATGATATAACACATACAAAGCACTTAGCATATAGAAATGACTCAATAAACATTGGCTATTATTATAGTTATAATCTAGGAGGTTATGATCTTATCTGTAAATATTCCCATCTGTATCACCCTGAACCATTTAGTCCTACTGCAGTTCAACCCACAGCAGTTTTTTTTTTTTAACTAATCATGTCCTTCTCTTTATCATTTTGAACACTTCAACAAATTGTATAGGTTTTGACCTCTTACGTAAGCAGTTGTTCCTGGTGTCCAGATGTAGCATGGTCATTTATTTTATTATTTGTAGAGCTATCATTTTAAGAGACAATTTCAGTATTTTAACTCTTAGAAGGGAAAGAGATACTGGCTACATTGCTATACAATTGATAGGCAGTCTCCTGTTAATAAACTCATAATATAAATAGGTTCCCAATTTTTAATATCAGTTTTGGCTCATGATAAAATTTTAATGTTTGATCTTATATACCAGGTAGGGACTGTATTTGGTGTTAGGTTTAGGGCCTTTGCTGCTGGTTTTTTTTTAAATTTTTTTTTGCATAATTTACCTTAACAAGTACATTACCAAATGAAAAGTTTTAATACACAAGTAACAGCAGTACTGGTTTGCTACAGCTTTTATAAAAGTATTGCTTAAAAGTCTCATGTAGTAAGGTGGGAAGGGATGCTAGAAACATTATGGATGGATTTTATTTTATTTTTTAATAGTTTATTGTCAAGTTAGTTTCCATATAACACCCACTGCTCCTCCCCACAATGCCCTCCTCCATGTATGGATGGGTTTTAGTAGTGTAAGAACAGGCTACGAAGAGAGGCATAAAAGGACCTGTTCTTGAAGAGGATACACCTTGGAAACCCTTTCCATTTTGAGCAGCTTGCTCCAAGACATCCTACCCGTCTGCACGCTAGCTCTCCCAAGATGGCTTTGGAAGGCTCCGATAAATTCTCTCCATCCCCGAAAGGAATGAATAAAAAGAACCAAAGAAATTGCAAAATACAAAATAACATTGCTGTGGGATGGGGATAGTGGATGTACCGGGAATGAGTACATAAGACCTCCAGCAAACCAGGCAATAATAGATTAATGAGTAATATTTGCATAACCAGTACAATAAGCGTTAGCCCCTTCAAAGTAGTCATTTTAGTTGGCTCTACATTTGTTTTTTAGAATGCTGCCCAGTACTCAACTAAACTTTGGAATTTGTTTCTGAACTTTAGAATCTTTTCAATGTTTTTATCTTCTGAGGGTCAGTTTTTATAAACAAATGTCATTAGGGGTTAGGTTGGATAATTTGGGTACCAATGTTGAGTAAATACCTCTGGGAAATCATGCACATGTACACCAAGACCAAACAAAACCAAACTACAGAGGCAGCCATAAATTGACAAGAATGGCTTTCTTGAGTTCTTCCAAAGCTGCCTTGTGTAATTTCACAAACATTTCCAACAGAATCACTACAGAGGCTCCCAAGTCATCACTTTGTAGGGCAATATTCATCTGATGCAAAAATTTTGACTTTTTGGGACTGAGGAAAAAATAAGAGGAAAAAGAAAGTCTTATTATTTTATGATTATACAAAATCAAAAAGATAGACAAATTTGAAAGGTAGTTTTTAGGATCAAAACGCAGAATACTTAAGAAATCTCCTGAAATTTCAGTTTGGGTGCCTGAGATTCCCTGAGACCCTTACCTGGGGGCCAGGGGGAGAAGGTAGGTGTCTGTACTAACACTGTGCTCACAATAATTAACTTTATCATAAATCTAATTTTACTCAATTCTCTTGAGTTAAAAAAAAATAGCTAATGATGACACAGAATAGAACGGAATCGTTTTCTCGAACAACCAGCCCATGGATTATTCTACCTGGGGAACTGGGTCATAGGCTGAGGGTCTCTGAGCGAACGAACCTTACAGGGGGATGAGAACTCAGCTAAGGCAGAGAACCTGGTCCCAGGGGCCCTCTAGGGTGGGGCTAAAGAGAGGGCCCCCAAGCTGCACCTCACTCTCCCCCGCTCCATTTGGGCCCCCGGGACTCTGGGTGAAAGAGACTGGGTGAGGGCTCTCATGGGCGGATCGCTGGGCCTTGCTAAGAAATGCCCAAATCCTCCCAGACAGGGAGTTGAGGTGTGTGCTGCCCTAGGAGCGGGGAGCTGAGGATCTGGGCCCGACTAGAGAGGAGCGGGAGATCGTGGGCAGGGGGGCGGCTTTACCAGGAAAGCAAACCCCTCCCTCCTGTTAACCTGAGATTCTCTTTCGCTTCGGCTCGGTTCCGGTCGTTGCTGAGGATGCCGCCGCCGCAGCCTCTGGGCCGCTCGACCATGCCCAGCCGGCGTGGGTCTGGTCTGCAAAACTTGGACTCGACCTCATCTAAGAGCTCTTCTAGGTCCTTCGCCATCTTGAATCATTACGTCTTTCCCCTGTTCCCGTCGCTACAGCGCCGGGTGGTTTCCCGGGACAACGCGAGGCTCTACGGAACGCGCGCTCGCTCGCGGCCACTCCCGCGCATGCGCTCCTCGTCCCAATGAGAGGCCCTGACGCTAACGTGCTCGCGGAAAAGGACGCTGTGGGTCCGCGAGTTCTGGAGGTGCTTCCAGCGGGGTCGGAAGTCCGAGCAGTCCCTTTTTGCGCGACCTTGCGACGCTTTGCTTTTCTTCGTTCCATATTGGTGTGTTTTGTCCCGTCTCCCCCCTCCTGGGCCCAGGTTGTAACCGCAATCACACGACACCCTAGTCCCTCATGCCCTCCTTTTACGGTCCCACTGGGGTCCCCATTGTATTCCAAACGTTCACAAATTCCTTGAATAATCTGCGAAAAAACTGGGAAGAATTCTCCGAAACGAAAACAAGTATCGGCGGCAAAAGCTTATCTTCCCGTAGTCGGCAGGATTCGAACCTGCGCGGGGAGACCCCAATGGATTTCTAGTCCATCGCCTTAACCACTCGGCCACGACTACTGCTGCTGTTAATTTTGGCAGTGAGATCTATGTAGACTCTTCACACGAGTGTGTACAGTGTAACAGGTATGTTTGGATCGGGGAGAAAAACAATTCAAGGTTATTCTATCAGATAAAAACGTATTTGAACGTTATGGTTCTAATTTATCTTTTTGAGGGACTCTTAAAGCATATCCCGTCCAGCTATTTTCTATCAGAAAAAAACTGAGTTCTAGTCCAATTTCTAAAGTTAGAGTCAGAAAACAGGAGGGAGGGAGGAAAGCCTGGTACTAACGTACACCTGCTTTCTCAATAATGGAGCCGTTTCCAGGACGGAATCTGGAACCTAGGGGCTCTGGCCCGCTCTAGGCTTCCTTGTCTGGCTCCCAGTTCCATCCCTGCACTTATCTCTTGGACAAATAGCTCCCAGGAATCTCTTTTCGAAAAGCACAAGACACCAAAATGCTATTATTACTCACGGGTTTAAATTCACTACGCAGGATCAGACTGTCCCATTGTGCCCTAAACTTTGAAGAGTATAATAAGGCGTGATGCATATGTGAGGTGTTGTCATTTAAAATCATTCCTGTAAATACTACCCACGGTGTAACCCTTAGAATCCCTGGAAGTAATTTGATTCAGGTGATTTAGTAGCTTCATTTTTTTTGGTTTGTTGTTTGTTAAAAATGTCTTTAATGCCCCTGAAGAACAAAGTGCAGTGGTGTGCTGCAGCCAAAGGTACCTGCTCACTAGAGCCCACCTTCATATTTTTATGAGTTTTGGGAGCCAATTGTTAAGTGCAACCATTAATTAGAACTAAATTATATAAGCTTACAATTAAAATAATGACACTAAAAACAAGATAGTCTTAAAATTCAACATAGTCTAGGTATTTCACCACATTTTATTATAATTTATGCTGTTGAGATTAGTTATGTCTGTTGTGTCTGAAGTATTACACAGTCGTCGTTAGTGTGAATCTCATTCAGGGATATCACTTTGGGTAGTTTGAAATCATCCTTCATGGGTGTAATAACAGGGGAATTGCAAATGCTATAAAATATGGCTTTTTCTCCATAAGAGCTGAGTGTCAAGAATCTACCAGCAACCACTAATGTTACTATCAGACCAACTTTGAATATTCCCAGCAAGATAACACTCCTTAACCATAGGCTTCCCTGCTTATTCTCCCTGCAGCTTTGTTCTAGCTGTAAGAATCCTGACATACTGTCTGATTTTCTACCCGGTTCTTTAAGGTTTTTTTTTTTTTTTTTTTTTTTTTGCCCCCCTCCAAGTTGCCTTGCTGGGTGACCGTACTTGGAAATGGCCTCCAGCAGAAAGACAGGAACAAGCCATTTGATATTGAAGTTGCCCTTGCAACATGGGTTCCATGGGGAGTAATTCACAGTCGCCATCCAGTTTAACAGGCTTAAATTAATGATTTGATTTTTCTCTAGAAATGATGAAATCTGAGGTAGTATGGCCAATAGTTGAAAGAACCTATTAGCATGTAGAAGATTTGCTTGAAGGACCATGAGAAGTTAAAAGTGGAAATGCTTGTAGTTGCGTGTTTTGTTTGTTATGAATATTAGAAAAAATTGGAGCCTGTTTCCATCTTCCGCTCCCCCCCCCATTTTAATAAAATACCACGTATGGATAGATCATCCAGAGGTTGGTGCTTTCAGAATTTTGCGTAAAGCTCATTCAACTCTCCACCGGGTCTCTTGACTTTAGTCATGTTGTCTTTCTGGTTTGCCTTAGAGAAAAGTTCAGTGTCTACAATGAGAAATGTCACATGTCACACGTGTGTGGTTATGTGATAAACTGTAAATCAATCATAGAGAGTAGACTATTAAACATCTCTGGATGTCAGAAGTGATACCAGGTGTGCTTCAGTGGACTGTAAACAATGGAAGTGGATGTACATGATGAATGTATATATAGCTTTAGAAGATGCCACATTCGTGCAAATCATATTAGGTTAAAAAAAACTATTACATATTTTTTCCGTATTCCCTTTTTATTTTCCAAAGTGAGGAATTTTATTTATTATCTCCATAGGTGTTAATATGTGCCGACAGTGATGTAAATCCTTGTCCCCGAAGTCTTTCCCAGTTGTGGAGAGTAAGTGTAGTGTCAGATGTGTCATAAGGGAGAATAGCCAAGTGTCTTCAGATGATACAAATTTTAAACACGGTAAAAGGAGCATGCTGTGTATTATTACATTACTTGGTATTCCAAGGAAGTATTTTAGGAAAAAGGTGTCCAAAATAAGAAAACGAAGCCCTTTTGGCTTTTCCAAGTAACTGAAGAAAGCTCTGAGCCTGCCTTCTTGCTAGCACCATTCTAAATGAGTTAGGGGTAGTGACACAGCTGGTTCTGTTGTCCCACACAGCTCCAGGCCAACCTCTTCAGTTACAAGGTGTTTTATAATCCTCCTGGCTATTCACATAATGAATTGCAAGGCCTCTTTAAATTCCCATGTAGTGGGGTTTAATTTTCCCAGCCCTGCTTTTCACCCGCATACCCCAGGCCTTCTAAATGAACGTCCGCTGCTGCCCGGGGACGGTGGTGCCAGGGGACATCCTCCCAGAACGATTGCCAGCCCCCCCAGCAGCTGATGCTGTGGAAGAAACAGAACAGCACTGAGGCAGCTCCGGTTCTTTTAAGTGGTCCCTGAGTTAGGCCTCGATGTCTTGTAGGTAAATTCAGTCCAGAACACGCAGAATCTTTATTGGAATTTGCGCATTCAACTCTCACAGCTGTGGAGAGTTTAGACTAATCACAACCCTCACTGGGATACTATCATCTTCATAATTTGAAAAAGGATCAGGAGCCTGCAGGCTTGGAACATCTTGAGAAAACTCTGGCCCCCAAATACATCATCACACGTGGGGGACACCACTTGCAGCATCATCGCAGAGAGCTTAAGAATGCTGAAATCAAGTATTTCCCTGGCGTGATTTCAGATGGCCTGAGAAATCTGAGAACTGCTTTTTTTCCCCCCTTTAAATCTTTTTTTACTGCAAAACAGATTCTTTCCTCTTCCATCAACCCTGTTGCTGTCAATGTGTCCGATGTTAGGTGCCAGAAATGAGCATAGCTTTTTAATGATAACAATGCCAAGGTTAACATGGCCGCCAGGGGTTCTCTCAGAAATCTGTTAGGGTTTTTGAACGTGTATTTTGATCCACAGACACGTTCTGAAGGCGTGCACCTCCTTAGTCTTTCCAGTCTCAGTACATTTCTCTTCAGCAGCCTGGATAAAACCTGTCACTTTTTGCCAGACCTTCTCATGCTTGGGGGCCCCTTGGACACTATTTTTCATTGACCCCATGTGTCCATATGGCAGAGCTAGGTTCAAAGTTGGTATTTGGGAAGCAGCCTCTGACAGCACAGAAGCCTAGTGAACTATGGTCATTTGTTCAAAAGGCCAGTATTCACAGATGTGGTCTAAGAGTGTAATACAATTTTTGACCCCACCCAAATAGATATTTTATCACCCTCCATGTAGCAGCCAACCAACAGATCAGCCTGAAGAGGCAAGTGCTAACGTACGTGGCTCAGACCAATCAGCCCTCTGAGGAGTCAGTAGTCCAGCCTTTCTTTTGAGGCTTGAACACTGAAATGTTCCTTTCCATTCTACAGTTCTCTGAGTACAGTTCCCTTTCCCCCCTCCTTGTTTCATATTAGTTTTTGCTTTATGATTTTCAACCTTCAGAAAGTTAAACCTGATTCAAGAAAAAAAAATGGATTGGAGAACTATATGGGAGGGGGAGTAGGAGTTACGGCTAGGTGTTAGAATGAAAGCAAAGTGAGAACCAAACTGACTGAGGCAATCAGGACTGTCTCAAGGCCAGAGCTTAAGTTTTGTGCCTATCAGTCTTCTATTCCCTGATTGGCCATACTGCCTTGTAGGGAGGAACCCAGGGTTTTAAGCAGACCCGTCTGCTCTATTTTCTCAGTCACATTTTCACATGTCAACCATTCTATGGCCTTAAAAAAAGATGCCTATAAGTTTCTGAAAATCCAAAAGCTCTCCACATCCATACACACACACAAAAAACCTCATGGAAGTTCCTAAGGATAAAGCCAACAGAGCTATCTCTCTTATGGTAAACTGCCCAAAGAATATTTGGAGGCTGGAAAGGACTTTGGTGATTATGTATAAAACTCTTCCATTTTATAGAAGGAGCAATCAAGGCCAGAGAATTGAAACAATTTAGAAATTCTTTGATTATTAAGAGCTTTTCATTGCAGCCATTACATTGCCTTAATTCTTATCATGCTGGTTATTCTGGATAAGACTCTTTCTGGTGGCCATGAGGTTGATGATGCAAGTTTAATATCAGATTGCCACATTTGGGAACCCTTTCATGCCTGCATTGACATATCAATAAAAACATCTCTTATCCCTTCAAGTTCTTTAATCTCCAATTGTCTGTGTCACTTTAACGTACCCACTGCTTTATAGTTTAGTGATTATGTGTAGACCTCATATTACATATGAGGACACAGACTCCTTGAAGTCCAGGGACTGTAGCTGATGCATATCTGTTTCTTCTGTAGTGCCTAGGAGGGAGAAGTATGGCTTCTGAGAAAATCTAAGCTGAAATCCTATTATAATAGTACTTTTAGGGGTCAGGGAATCCCTATTGTCCTCTAACGAGAAGGCTGATTCTGTGACCTGTGACTTGGAAGCCTGTGGAGATCATCAGTTCTTCCTTTCCCTGATTCTCCTTTCTTACTAACATGGGCATAAAATGGTCCTTTCAAGCCAGAGAAGCTCTTGGCTGCTTGAAGGAGAATGAGTCTTGTTGAGCAAGCAGGGAGGTCTTGTTCTAAGAGAGACTGGTGGTGGTGGTGGGGTTCCAGGGGAGGGCTCGAGCAGTGCTGGAGCTCCGGGAGGGTAAGGCCTGGCCTCAGCTCTGTGCCCCTGGTGCTGGCATGTGCCTAGCATGTGAATTCTCCATTGTAGGAGAAGCATATTTTCTGGCTTTTTTACCCCCCAGAAACCAACTTATCTTAGACTACATGTGACCAGGTTCCACAAGATATTTATTGGCAGAACATCACTGATTGCTCTGTCTGTTCCTGTTTGTCTGCTCTCCTGTGAGTACTGAAATATCTCACCTGAAGGGGGAACTCCACCAGCCTCTGAGCCAAGGACTCGGGACTTGCTCACTCTTCTCCATCATGGCTCAATCTCGAGTTGGTCCGGATGGCCTAACTCTGGTATATGGTGAGTGGAAGGCCACACTGCTGTCTGCCCCATGAACCCCTGTGGGATGGACTTCTCTTCTACCATTAGGTTGAAGTCTGTTTCTGTTCTTGGGCTTGAACTTCACCCAAACCCCAGACCACTGTCCAGGGCTGCAGTAGTTTGCAAGTGCTGCCAATAACAAATTGCCACAAACTTGATGGCTTAAAACAACAGAAATTATTCTCTCAGTTCCGGAGGCCAGATGTCTGAAATCAAGTTGTGGGCAAGATCACACTCCCTCTGAAGGTTCAGGGAACAATCTGTTCCTTGCCTCTTCCAGCTTCCCATGGCTATTAGCATTCCTTGGCTTCTGGCCTCATCACTCCAATCTCTGCCTCTGTCTTCACACTGCCTTCTCCTCTGTGTGTCTTGTCTTGTGTATCAGTTTTAAAGGAGACATGTGATTGCCTTTAGGGCCCTCCCAGATAATCCAGGATGAGCCCTTCCTTTCAGGATCCTTAACTTAATCACATCCGCAGAGACCCCCTTTTCTTAATAAGGTAACATTCATAGAGTCCAGGGATTTGACATGGATATCTTTTTTGGGGGCCATTTCTTAGCTTACCTCTAGGACCCTGACAAACCTCTGGCCCATGATGGCATCTTGTCTCTTGTGGTTATGACATTCAACATGAATGAGTCTGTCTGGAATCAAATTCTGTCATCCACTTAACTATAAATATCTCCACAGCTCACACATTCTTACTGGCTTTCCAGGCCTCTACTTCTAACCCCTTGGGTATAAGTGTCAGGCTGGATCAGATCCAAACTTGCCTTTGAATACTGTGATTTTTGTCTGGTGGACTCCTTTTCTACAAATAAGTCCAAAGTCAGGTCAGTTCTTTTAGCCTGAGCTGAACTGTAATGGTTTCTATCCTTGTCAGCCTGGCAGTGAGGTGTCCGTGTGCCTCAGGGCAGAGATCATTTGGGTGTAGTAGTCTCATGTCTGTAATATAATTTATTGTACACCTACCATTTTCTGAGCTCTTTATATAACTTATTTTATTTAATTGTCACAGCTGAAGAACTAGAGACAGAGAGGTAGAGTTACTTGCCCAAAGTCATACAGCCTCAGTTTTGAAATTGGGTTTAACTCATGTTCATTTTACCATGTCACACTATAGTTTACATGTTTTCATTTTTTATTTTAAGGTTATTTTTTCTCTTTCCCATTAAAAAACTGAGGCAAGGGTAGGAATTTGCCTTTTTTTTTTTTTTAAAAAGTTTATTTATTTTGAGAGAGAGAGAGGCCTTGTGTGTGCCAGTAAGGGAGGGGCAGAGAGAGAGGCAGAGGGAGAATCCCAAGGAGGCTCTGAAGTGACAGTGGGGCTTGAACTCATGAACCGTGAGATCATGACCTGAGCCAAAATCAAGAATAAGACGTGTAACTGACTGAGCCACCCAAGCGCACCAGACAACTTAATTCTTAAAAAAACTTCTTTTAAAAACGTTTATTTATTTTTGAGAGAGAGAGAGAGAGAGAGAGAGAGAGAGAGAGAGAGAGAGAGCAAGCGCACAAACAGGGAAGAGGCAGAGAGAGAAGGAGACATAGAATCTGAAGCAGGTTCCAGGCTCCAAACTATCAGCACAGGGCCTGACATGGGGCTCAAACTCATGAACTGTGAGTCCATGACCTGAGCTGAAGTTGGATGCTTAACTGACTGAGCCACCCAGGTGCCCCAGACAGCTTACTTCTTAAATCTTGTCTGTGGGAGATCTTTTTAGTTCAGGGTCTTTGAGTGTATATAAGTTCATATGTCTCTTGCCAGTTGGCGTTATTCTACTGTTATTGCGATTCTCCAATGTGTGTAGAATCTGTCTGTACTCTCTTAACATTCTCCAGCAACCATCCTGTGTACACAGAGAGGATGAGATGTGAGTATGAAGGAAAATGCTAACAAGTTCATCAGCCAGGAAGAGTTTAAAAGTGTATTTCAGGGAAGAAGTTGAGCAATGAACTTACACACTGGCTTCTGATAGAAATTCAGACCAATGTCTATTCTCTGAGTACAGTTAGATTAAAATTCGTTGAACCAATAGCTATTTGTCACTTAGCCTTTCTAGCCTTGGTCTTGGGTCTAGTTCTGTCACTGGCTTATGTCTTAGATGAGACATTGAAACTTCTTGTTTTTCAGTCTTCTAGTAACTACCCCATATGCATCCATACGTTAGCTTTCTGTGGTATAGTACAATAAAATCAATCTTAAAAAATTTAAGCTTTCTTAATCTAAAGGAAACATAATTTAATGAAAGGCAGTGTGTCAATGGTGGTAAACACGTGACCTTAGAAGTCACGTGGACCTGGGTTGTGATCTCATTTTTCCTCTTTACTAGTTGAGGGTGGTAGGTACTTGAAAGCATTGCTTATCTTCTCTGTCAGTTTCTTTATCTGTTAAAAAATGGAGTTACTAATACAGTACTTACCTGGCAAGGATGCTGTGAGGGCTGAATGGGAGCCCAGGGTGGAGGCAAACACAAGTGCAGAGCTACTGAGAGAGTCAGGATGGCCTCTAATGATGAGCCCAAGAGGAAAAGACCATCTTCAGGGCCATGCACCTCTCTGGGCTTGTCTAATGTTTTCCCCACAAAGCCAGGATGTATTTTGTAACAGATTACTTGCCAAGGAGAGAGGAGTTACTTTCATTAGTTTATTTATTTATTTTAATGTTTTATTTATTTTTTTTTGAGAGAGAGAGAGAGAGGGACAGAGAGAGAGACAGCATGAGGAGGGGAGGGTGAGAGAGAAAGGGAGACACAGAATCTGAAGACAGGCTCCAGGCTCTGAGCTGTCAGCACAGAGCCTGATGCAGGGCTCGAACCCACAAACCGTGAGATTGTTACCTGAGCCGAAGCCGGACACTCAACCGACTGAGCCACCCAGGCACCCCACTTTCATTACTTTAAAACAACCCTACACTTCACTGCTTTGCTTAAGCTCTGGGGAGGGGTGGAACATGGAAGTTAAGTCTTCTGCTAGGAAATAGGCAGGCAGGTCAGAAGGGGCCTTCAAAGGATCCCTGTAGAGGGCACAGAGAACAGGAGAATGAGGTTCCAGTGTAGATGAAGTCAGAAAAAAACATAAATCTATTACACAAAACCCTTTCTGTTGAATCCAGCTGCTACCACCGAATTCAGTCTCCTCCATGACTAAAATACCTGCAAATATCCTCAAACTGATTTCCCTGCCCTCAGATACTCTTCAGTCAGATCAGTATGCTTGCACTCTTGGCAGTCTTCTTAGAGCTGAGTGCTTCCCACTTTTTGATCTCGACCTACAGTGAGAAGTACATTAAAAACTTTTTTTTAACGTTTATTTATTTTTGAGAGACAGAGAGCGACAGAGAATGAGCAGGGGAGGGGCAGGGAGAGAGGGAGACACAGAATCCGAAGCAGGCTCCAGGCTCTGAGCTGTCAGCACAGTGCCCAACACAGGGTTCAAACTCACGAACCTCGAGATCATGACCTGAGCCGAAGTCGGACGCTTAACTGAGCCACCCAGGTGCCCCAACGTTTTAGATGATAGCACAATATACACATACATCTCCCTGCCATCTATCTGTCTGGTCTATCTCTCTATCCATCTATCTAACCACCTACGTACTTACCTGTATATTACCTATCTAAAGTGAGACAGAAGTTTTATAAAATTATGTTTTAATCAATGTGAGATGCATTCTAATATTTTCTATTTCAGTCTGTTCTTTTTATTAAAAAAAGATGCTAGTTAAAACCCACTTAAATAGATCCCATGATGTACTCATACATAGTAACCCACAGTTTGAAGTATTCTTAGAGCATTGCTCTGGTTATGTCCTTAGTTTCTTACTAAATCTCTGATGTCCTTACTTTGCCTGCCATACGAAGTCCAGGCATCTAGTTCCCCCTCAGATCCATTTCCCATTACCTCTGGCAGGAGACATTGGAGTGTAATGGGGGCTTTGGAGTCAGATGGGCCACAACTGAGGCTGGTCAGTGACACTTACCAGTGCTGTGGCCTTGAACAAGTTAATTTTTTATATCCTGGGACCCTTACCTATAAGGGAATGATGGTGTCTACCTCATCAGGCTGTTGTGAGGACCAGATGAGAATGTACACAGAAAATCCTCAGTAAATGTTAGTGGTGTCATTCTGCCCAGTATGTGCTCCAGTTTCTAACGTATTCCATTATTGGCTGTTTTCCAGAAGCATTTGGTGTCTTCCATGACTCCTTCCCTGACCATACTGTCTTTTTTGGGAAATCTTATCAAGCTTTTATTATTCAGCTAAAATGAGACCACCACTTTAGTCTGCCCTGACCAGTCAATGAGAAGTAGTTATCTCCTCTCTTGAGTATCTGTAGCCCTATAACTACACTGTGGCACTTACTGTTGTTGTCTGTTGTCATTCTTTCTTTCTTTCTTTCTTTTTTTAATGTCTATTTATTTTTGAGAGAGAGAGAGAGAGACAGAGAGAGAGACAGAGAGACAGAGAGAGACAGAGTGCCAGCAGGGGAGGGGCAGAGAGAGAGAGGGAGACATAGAATCTGAAGCAGGCTCCAGGCCCTGAGCTATCAGCACAGAACATGACGCGGGGCTCGAACTCACGGAACGTGAGATTATGACCTGAGCCAAAGTCGGACACTTAACTGACTGAGCGACCCAGGCACCCCTGTCATTAGTACTTCTAATACCCCTTACAGGGATGTGAGATCCATGAGGATGGGGAGTGTGTTCATCCCATGGGTGCTTCCCCAGTGTATACCCCCTCAAAACACCTAGCACAGGTAATATGGTGAATGATCATGTAGAATTGCCACTTGCTCTAGGAGGCTGAGGTGAGTATGGCTCCAAGTTTTCCAGTTAAAATAGAATGATACTGTGTATCTGAGGATGTCTTGCTTACCCTGTATTTTTAATTCCACTAGAAATAAAGTAAAAATAGTCCTTCATTGTCTGAACTTTTCATATAGACACAAACTGCCTGGGTAAATGACCAGCTTGTGGCAGGTTTTATATCAATGATATCAATACTGTTGATACTGATTGTCATTCCCAGAACTGTCTTGTGTGCATGTGTATATATGTGCTCTAGTTCTTATAACAATGCATGGTGGGAGAAATGAGTACGCAAAACAACAGAATGGCACAGTTCTAGAATGAATCCTGGCTTAAGAACACAGGGTGGTGGTTATGGGTACAGGCTCTGGGCCTAAACCTCCTGAATTTAAACCCTATTTAAGGGACGCCTGGGTAGCTCAATCCGGTTCAGCATCTGACTTTGGCTCAGGTCATGATCTCACCGTTTGTGGGTTTGAGGCATGTTTTGGGCTCTGTGCTGACAGCCTGGAGCCTGGAGCTTGCTTCGGATTCTCTGTCTCCTCTCTCTGCCCTTCCCCCACTTGTGTGCGCACTCTCTCTCTCTCAAATATAAATAGGTAACCATTTAAAAAATAAACCCTATTTAAATAGAATTCATCTTTTTACTGGCTGTGTTATTTAACCTATTTAAGTATCAGTGCTTCTATTTCCTCTTCTGTAAATATGGAGACTAATGATATCACTTTCACTGTTAGGACTATTATGAGGATCCAGTGAATTAATACATGTGAAGCACTTAAACTGTATTTGGTGAGTGTCTACTAGTGGAACACTACGCATGCCCTGTGTCCTGGCAATTCCACTTCTAAGTATATATATGATATATATGAATACATGTGTTTACCAAAAGACATGTACTAGAATGTTCACAGTTGCAGGATTTATAAGAGGCCCAAACTGAAAGCTACCAAATGCCCATCAACAGTGGAATGGATAAATAAATTGCAATATATTTATGTAATAGAATATTATATGGCAACAAAAATGAATAAACCTTATGTACTTGCAAAAACATGAATGAATCTTGGGGCACCTGGGTGGGTCAGTCGGTTAAGCATCTGACTCTGGATTTCAGCTCAGGTCATGATCTCATGGTTAATGAGTTTTAGCCCTGAGTCCGGCTCTGTGCTGACAGTGCAGATCCTGCTTGGGATTCTCTCTCCCTTTTTCTCTACCCCTCCCTGGCTTGTTCTCTCTCTCTCTCTCTCTCTCTCTCTCTCTCTCTCTCTCCCCCCCTCCCCCCCAAATAAATAAATTAAAAAAAAACATGGATGAATCTCACAAAAGTAATGTAGAATAAAAGAAGCCAGATACAAAAGGTAAATGCAGTGTGATTTTATTTATATTTATATAAATCAGAAACAGGCAAAACTAGAAAATAGGATAGTGACTGCCCTAGTCGGGGAGAATGACTATCTAGTAGCATGAGGAGGGTTTCTGGGGGTGCTGGAAATGTTGTGTTCCCTGTTGTGGTACTGACTACGTGGGTGTGGTCAGTCTGTGAAAATTCACGAAGCCGTGTATTTGTGATTTGTGTGCTTTTCTGTATGTACATTAATTTAAAAAGTTTTTAAAAAGTACACGGTATTAAAAAGTGCTTAATGCACATTAGATACTATTATTATTTGCCAGAAAGCCCAGGTTTTGAGTGCTGACTTTGTGGTTATTGAGAGGGCCCAATTTTTAACTTTTGTTTTTATTTTATTTTAAATTTTACTAAGTATAATTTATTGTCAAGTTAGCTAACATACAGTGTATGCAGTGTGCTCTTGGTTTCGGGAGTAGATTCCCATGATTCACTGCTTACATACAACCCCCAGTGCTCATCCCAACAAGTGTCCTCCTCAGTGCCCATCTCCCATTCCCCCCACCTCCCACCGCCCATTATAGGAGTCTCTTATGGTTTGCTTCCCTCTCTGTTCGAATCTATTTTTTCCCCTTCTCTTTCCCCATGGTCTTCTGTTAAGTTTCTCAAATTCCACATATGAATGAAAACATATGGTATCTGTCCTTCTCTGACTGACTTATTTCACTTAGCATAATACCCTCCAGTTCAATCCACACTGTTGCAAATGGCAAGATTTCATTCTTTCTCATTGCCAAGTAGTATTCCATTGTATATGTAAACCACATCTTCTTTATCCATTCATCAGTTGATGGACATTTGGAGATGGCCCAATATTTTAATTCTTCCTTATTTATTTATTTATATTATTAAAAATTTTTTTAACGTTTATTTATTATTGACAGAGAGAGAGACTGAGCATGAGCATGAGCATGGGAGGGGCAGAGAGAAAGAGAGACACACAATCCGAAGCAGGCTTCGGCTCTGAGCTGTCAGCACAGAGCCTGATGCAGGGCTCAAGCTCACAAACTGCAAGATCATGACCTGAGCCGAAGTCGGATGCTTAACTGACTGAGCCACCCAGGCACCCCAATTCTTCCTTTTTTAAATTCCTCCTTCTAAATTCTTTTAAATTATTCCCTTCTAAAACAATAAACAGAAATCATGATGCCTGTCTTGAGGAGATTTAGGTGCTATTGAGAACTAGTGAGATGAGATTTTTATACACTTTTAAAAGAAGTTTATTTATTTTGAGAGAGAGAGAGATCACGCACACATACAAGCAGGGGAGGGGTAGAGAGAGAGGAAGAGAGAGAGGGGGAGAGAGAGAATCTGCACTAATAGTGCAGAGCCTGACACGTGGGGCTCAAGCCCATGAACCGAGAGATCATGACGTGAGCTGAAATCAAAAGTCAGACCCTTAATTGACTGAGCCACCAAGGCGCCCTGGAGAGATGAGAGTTCTAAAATGGAACCGGTCTTTAACATCCATCAGCGGCCTTGGAGCCATTTTTTACTATAATAGGAAAAGTCACGTGAGTGCCTCCCTTAGTTGTGAAAACATAAGGCTAGTAACATCTTACCCCTGGGGTAATATTATTAAGGGATTTTTGTTTATGGTTTGACAAAGGTAGTGCCCTCACCATAGAACTTGGTAAATAGAACTGGTCTTGAGTAGAAGTTGGTAATTTTGCCAGTGTTTTGTATGCCCATGTGGTAGCCACCAAAGCAATGGTACCTGGTGAGCTAGTAGAACTTTTTAGTTATTTCTCTGATCTGGCATTTGGGAGTATGATTGACCTTTTATGACAGAGTGGGGTGAGACAGAGAAAGAGGGAGACACAGAATCCTAAGCAGGCTCCAGGCTGTCAGCACAGAGCCTGAAGCAGGGCTTGAATTCATGAATCTCGAGATCATGACCTGAACCGAAGTCGGACGCTCAACCAACTGAGCCACCCAGGAGCCTCTGATTGACCTTTTAGAACCGAAAAAGGCCCTAGGATGTTGGATCCTGTAGGGATGGATGAATGGGAAAGGGCCTAAAGAAGGAGTTCCAGACTTCCTGCTGGTAAGGTCTTTGGATCTCAAGCAATTCACTAGAAGAGTAAAATAAACACTATTTGTATTCTGACCTAGTAAAGGATACATCTTGGTTAATAATAATAGCTCTGGGGCTCCTGGGTGGTTCAGTGGGTTAAGCATCCAACTTTGGCTCAGGTCATGATCTTGTGGTCCGTGAATTTGAGCCCTGTGTTGGGCTCTGTACTGACAGCTCAGAGCCTGGAGCCTGCTTTGACTTCTGTGTCTCCCTCTCTCTGCCCTTCCCTGCTCGCTCTCTGTCTCTCTCAAAAATAAATAGACATTAAGAAATAATAATAGCTCTACCAAAAGCTATCATTTATTGGGCACTTACTGTGTGTCCAGCATGGAGACTGATTTTTGTTCACCAAAATTTGTCCTCTCCTCCTTCCTAGACATGTGACTAGACTAGCTTTCTCCACATCCTCTGAATTAGATGTGGTCCTATGACTAATTTCAGAGCAGCAACATTGTATAGTACTTCTGGTCATAGACCTCAGGGCAGTTGAAGGTTCTCCTCCGGTGCTTTCTTCCCCTGCTGCTGTTTGGACCCCATAGTTATCCAGGCAGCAGTTAGCAGTGTCCTAGGGATGACAGAGCAACATAAAGGAAAGAACCTGGGTCCCTGAATGACTGTGTGGAGTTAGACTTCCCTACCACTCTGCACTGGAACTGTTATGAGAGGAAAAATAGATTTCTTTGATTTCTGAGCTTGCATTTCCCAGGTTTAATGGGCATAAGAATCACTTGGGGATCTTATTAAAATGCAAATCCTGATTCAGTAGGTCTTGAATGGGGGCTTGAGTGGGGCTGGAGAGTCTGCATTTCTAATGAGTGTCTCTAAGTGATATTAGTAATATTAATGATGTTGATAGTCCATGTGTACTTTAAATCTTTCCCCCAGGAATTCGGATTTAATTCGCTGGGGTGTTTAGGGACATATGGTACTAATCGCCTCCCACCCCCACCCCTCCCCAGGTGATTCTAATTTACAGACAGGATTAAAACCCACTAGATGGGAGGAATATTTTCTCAGGGTTCAGGAATCCTGTTCCTTTCCTGGTGCCCTTCAGAGGAGGAGATTATTCCTTATAGCTCTTCTAAACAACCTTGTCATCCTATCTTTTTATTAACCACTTATGGGTAATGCTTCTGGTTACTTGTCTGCACTGCTGGAAGTACTTGTCTTCCTAAACTTCATTTCATCCAGAAACTTCTTCTTTTGACATCTTCTTGTTTGACATCTTTTTTTTGGATGCTCAGCTTTGTCTTTGAACAAAATAATTCAAGATGATGATGTACAGAGAAGCTGATTGTTGGCTCTTCCCAAAACCTGCCTTTAGGGACCACATATTGAGCACCGAGACTTAAGCCCTGCAGCAACAGCCTAACCTGGGATCTCAGTGCTGAGACAGGCACTCTCCATTACTGAGATGGATGATGTAATAATTAAACTACTATTTTGTGCAATCAGTTTCACCTGAAGGTTCTAAAGCTTTAAGAACATCTGGTGGCAATTTGTAGTTAACACAACATTATTTTGCATTTATTAAGTGTTGATAATGCACTAGGTGTTGTTACAGAATACAATCCCTGTTCGGAGGTCAAGACAGAGGGCAAATATGTCCCATAAGAAAGGAGGCGAAGCTTATAATAGTTAAGGACTTTTCCTAAAAACTCCTCTATCTAGGTTAGTTGAAACTTTATAATTTTGGAAAAGGCTGCCATTTGTATAGATTTTCTACAGTTTATAAAATGGTTTTACATAGATTATCTAATTTTAGGTAATATGTCTATTTCATAGGTAGGTGGGGGAGTGGAGGGGTGACCTACAGTGACTGGCTTGGGTGTCTGAACCAGTTACTGGCAAGGAAGGATGGGATTATTATGATTGGCATAGACTATTCAGGATCCACTTTTGGAGCTGGGCATGGAGTCCATTACCCTTGGGTCACATGGAGTGGGGGAGATGAATGAACAAAGTCAGGGTACTGAAAGGAAATAAGCAGAGGGGAATGGTTGCTGGTAGCACTCATCGGGGTTTAGTCCAAGTATTTGGTGCCACTTTACAGGGGAAAAACACCGGGGCTTATGAAGTTGAGTGACTGCCTGAATTAGGTGGGTGGCAGAACAGAGACTTGTTATTACAAACTGTTGTCCACCTTAATGGTAGAACCAACCCAAGGTACTCCTCAAAGCAGGGATTTGTCTGAAGTGCCTCCTTTCCTCCTACTCTCTCAACCTGTTTCCCTTATAGTTTAGGGGGAAAAAGCATTTACTGGCATTGTTGTGTCATCCCAGCCTATACAGTGATGCTCTCAACTAAAAATGCCCGAGGCACTTGCCAAGCCCAGCTGGTATTATTTGTAGGGAGCCCCTGCAGACATTTCCCCAGCCTGGGCCAATGTTGTGGCTGTACTGGCCCTTGTGGTTTTTATTATGATTGTGGTATGCACTTCAGCAAAACCATCAGGGAATTTTGAGGATCAGGGTTTATTACTCACGAGTCCTGAAGGGTACACGGCACACCCAAAGGCCACACAGTGAAGTCCAAAGCAAGGGGGTGAGGTGGAGAGAGAGAGAGGATGGTGAGGGAAGGGAGGGCGGGGAGGGGAGAGGAAATGAGCCTGGGATTTTGCTTTTGTTAGGGTCTAAGGGTAGGATGTCCAAGGTTTGCAAGTTCACTCTTTATTGGCTAATTTAGAGCATAAGAGCAGGAATTAGGGTGTCGGAATGGAGAAGCAGGGTCACTCAGGTGATCAGTTATTTGGGTTACCCAGGGCTTTCTGAAAGACCAAACTTCATAGTGGGGGCACCCTAATTCCTTATCTGGTTGTTTTGCTGGTACCTGTGTCACCCAGCTGATAATATGTTTCTTTAAGATGGACGTCTTTCAAAATGGATGCCTTGGCAATAAAAAACTTAAGGTTAGGCACTCACAGTACAGGCATGAAGATACCAGTATCCGCACTGTCATGAACCCTAGAACTTTGGGCACATTATTTTGATTCTTTGGGTTTTCACACTTCAAGGAGGGCTTTAGAACTATTGTAGCATTTGCTGAGAATTCCAGTTTTCATGCATTTTACAATTCTTTCCTCCGTCATCCCCCATTTCTCCCGAAGCCTCTACTTATCAGTGGTTTCAAAATTTTTTGGTAAATACACATGGTCAGGTGTGAATTTTATATAAGCACCTAGTGCATGTGCGTGCACACACACACATATACACAAACACCCCTGAATTAAAACCTTCATTGAACAATATTTATTCTTAGTACAGAGTGTAATTCGCTTGTCTGGTATAGTCTACTGTAGTTTATTTTATATCTTATCCTATCTTAACCTGTTCGATTCCATCTTATTATTGTTTTTTTTAATTCTGGAGAAAAATGGACTACATTGATTTCATGACCCTTTCATGGATCTCAAGCTGTAGTAAATCTTTCAGGGTCGACCTTTGACTCTTTGGGCCTTAGATTTGCCAAGTCTGTACTCTCTCAGTCTCCCTATCCAGTACCTGACACTCGACACCAAGTTTCTCAATCTTACATTTTATTTCCTTGCCATTATGGCTCCTGCTTTGCCCTGTGACAATTCGTTAGTTAGTTACACTGGCATTTAGCTCACCAGTGTGCCAACAGTCTTTATTCTGCCCAACGCTCTCTGGCCCAAAGTATTATGGAAACCACTGGTTAGATCTGGTTGAGTCCTCACAGGGCATTCAGTTATAGGTGGGTCTCTCTTGACTTCTAATACCTATAACACATAAATGAGACAGAAACTTCTTTTTTAGAAGATGTAAAAGACTAGAGCACTCAAAAAAAGTGAACCACTTCTTTCCTCAGAATTTTGTAAAATCAGCTCCTCTCTTTCTCCTTTTTCTACTTCTCCCCACTCCATGTCCTCCATCTTTTCCTCTCCTCAGAGTGAGGTGGTCAAGTCTAAGACTTAGTATTGGTTTATCCCACCTAAATATTGAAACTCATTGCCACGAAAGTTTGATGTTTCGTTTGCCTGTAGAACTGTAGCTCTGCTTAGAATTCCTGCAGAAATGCTGGATTCATGCAGGTTCACCAGCAACTTTCACCCCCAGAAATCAAGTCCAGTCTAGCTATTCGTAAGTACATAAATCATTTTAGGGAAGGTGAAAGTTCATCTGGCCCAATATTTCTCCTCTGTTTTTGGTTTATCTTAATCCCGTTTTGCTATTTTTTCACCACGCCCTCAATCTTCTCTGTCTCCAAAAGAAGCATAACCGCCCCTCCTCAACTTTTACAAACTCTGTTAGAGCCACTTTCTTCAATAACTTATTCCATATGTTGCATCCTTGAGCTCGGTCAGGATCCTCCCTCCCCCCTCTGCTTCCTCATTTTGCTATGGCATCCCTCAGTGTTTGAATCATTACAAGAAAGAGGAGAAAATACTCTCCAATCCCACAGCAACAGGACCTTTCTCTTTGGTGTATTCAGTCGTTTCACAGGTTTTGTGGAAATTTTTCTTTTTTTTACTTAAATGTTTATTATTTATTTATTTTGAGGTAGAGACAGTGTGAGGGAGAGTGAGCCTGTGCACAGGGGAGGGGCAGAGAGAGGCTCCACCCTCAGTGAGGAGCCCAATGTAGGGCTTGATCTCATGACCAGGAAATCACTACCTGAGTAGTGATATCAAGAGATGGATGCTTAACCGACTGAGCCACCCAGGCACCTTCACTGTCCTCTTTCTTCCCTTAAAAGCCCCATGTGGCTTGGGTGGTGCGGCTCCCTGCTCAGGACACTGTGCTTCCTAGGATAAGGACAGAATAGGCTCCATCTTCCTTACAGTAAACTCTGAACAGACACAGGACACCTCTCTGCTTTTCTAGTCAATTCCTTTTGTAAACATACTTTCAGATTTGAGCTGTTTTTGATTGTAGCTGGGTATAGGACTGATGATTTTTTAAAATAGTTTTTTTTTCTTTTTCTAAATAGCTACACTTATCTCTATTTTGGTTCTTTTTCTGATCTGTGCCCAGATTTAACTGTTACAGGAGAGACATACTCTGTTGTTGTCTCTGCTCCCAGAGTATTCCATTTTTCTCTAGTAATAATTACTTTTCCCTTTCAGGTGGATATAGTGTTTCCTTGTGATGAGATCTTTTCTGTGCACAGCAGGCTTTATCACCCTTTACCTCCTTCCAAATCTCTCTGAAACAGGAGAGGGGGCTTTGCCCATCCTGCCCTGGGGTCAGGGCCCCACAGGTGCCAGGAGCTGCAAGCAGTTCATGGGGCCTAGCAGGGCTGCAGGCGGGGAGGTGCACTTCATTATTGTTGATTTGTAAGTCTGACCTTTCTCCTCCTCTGCCAGGAAGCTACTTTAGAGTATTTGCCATGCCTGTGAGGCATGGCGCCCTGTGGATGTGGTCAGCCTGTAGAGGCTGTGCCAAGGCTTATGAAAGGGAAAGTGATGCGTGGTGAGTATTTTTTCACAATACCAAATTCTTCCTTCCTTTCCCCCTCAGTCTTCTGTTTTTTAATTTTTAAATGTTTGTTTGTTTATTTTGGGAGAGGGAGCATGAGAACTCGTGAGCAGGGGAGGGGCAGAGAGAGGAGAGAGAGTATCCGAAGCAGGATCTACACTGTTAGCGCAGAGCTTGACTCTGGTCTCCATCCCACGAACTTCAAGATCATGACCTGAGCCTGAGCCGAAATCAAGAGCTGAATGTTCAACCCACCAGCCACCCATGTGCCCCACCCCTTTCCAGTCGTTTAGAGATATCGTTGGGTTTGCTTCACAAGTCCAAATGACTACCTCTTTGCAAACACTGCCCTTATATGTGCTGATACTCATTGTTGGAGGGACTTTAAAGGCAAGGGGAACTTGAGAGATTGCTTTGTTTCTAATTTGACCCCATAGTGCATTATTTAAGTGGGTTCTTTTGTTTAGCCCCCTAATATAATATTTAAGTAAATAAACTCTGACACCATACTGCCTAGATAAAATATCCCAGCTCTATTACTTACTCATTGTGGATCTTGGGGAAGTCATTTTTCTGTACCTCAGTTTTCTCATCTGTAAGATGAAGCTGATTATAGTACTCTCCTGAGAAATAAAGGAGTTAATGTATGAGAGTGCTTAGAAGAGTGCCTGGCACACTGTAAGCACCCAGCATATGCTGGCTATTGTTATTTGGCACTTCTGAGTTCTAGCACCCCTCCAACCAGAGACATGTTCATGAATAGACAGAAGAGTTCTGTTAGGTCACAGTGGTCCCTGGAAATGTATTCTTTTTTCCTATCTCTGGTTTTATTTTGCTAACTTCTGAGGTTCTAGACTTGTCCATAGTATGGGCATAGGAATTTTGCATTTGTGACTCCCAGTAGGGAAAACAAAAGAAGTTTTCAGCCAGTCTCTGTCTCTCCAGGGAGGCAGCTATATCACTTCCCTGGTTGACTTAAGGGAATCAGTTCCATCCAGGTGTCTCTGCCTAATTACCCTTATTACCTGTTCTGATTCAGCTGTTACTTTGGTATTTATTAATTTTGCTGTGAATGGTATGTCTTTTGTTTATGCAACTTAGCCAGGATCATGTTTTCGGGCGGTAATAGTAAGCAGCTGCTATAGCTTGACTCTCTAAGCTCTTTCCATACCTAATTTTTTGTTTGTGTTGTTAATTTATGAAATAGTGTGATCACTTTTTAACCCTTGTGTATTTCCCTGGGTGAACTGCCATTTTAATTTTGTTGGCATGTGAGCCATAGGTAAAGTCTGTGATTATCGCAAAGCATGTTGAATACCTTTGACTGAATTGAACACAAAGGTAACTCTTTTGCTAAATTGGTAAGTTAATTGAATGAACATGATTTATTAGTTTCTCCAGTCAACTTTCTTGAGTAGTTGGTTTGTTATCATATAGATAGAACCTGCAACAGTTTCACTTCCCCTAGGTTCATGTAAACACAAGTATTGATTCACTGTAGTTTCTCAAGCAGCACTTCTCAAAACCCTGCTTCAGGGGATATTTTCAGATACTATACATGGATGATGGTCTTTGGAACTCTTCTTACTCCATGTGTGAATTAGTTCATCAGAATAACAGATTTGTCTGAACCACCACGCAATTTCTCTGACTTGAATCAAGGTTTTGACCTTGAAGGGCAAAACTTAGCATTGGCCTGTGTTTGTTCTTTATCACCAAGCAGACCAATTACCAATTCTATAGGGACTTGGGGGCAAGGGAAGTCTCCGAAGATGGCTTATTTCTCAGCTTGGGTCTGCTATTGTGTCAGTGTTTGTGGGTAAGTCAGTTCTTAATGGTTACAGGGGCTGCCTTCTGGCTTTATAGGCCTCAACATTTATTAATTTCTAGGCAGTGATAATAAGTACGACATAACCCTTACTATGTAGGCACAGCTTTTAATGCTTTTCACAGCCCTATGAGGTAAGTTCTATTATTATACCCACTTTACAGATGAGGGAACAAAAAGTTTCTCAGAGAGATGAGGTTCTGCCTGAGGTCCTATAGCAAGTATATGGTAAAATCCAAGATCTCAGAGCTAATGAGGGTACTGCTAGGATTTCAACTCAAGCAGCCTGGCTCTGGAGTCATACATACTATACTGAGGGGCTGATTTAACTCCGGCTGAAACCAGAATGGAAGTTGATTTATTTGCAACAGGAGATATAATAACTGGGATAATAAGTGGTTATTTTCTCTGGTCCCTTCCTTCCAGTGAGAAAATCCGCTTGAAAGTTCAAGTCATGATCAATTGTTGCTAGATAAGCATAAAATCAGAACAAAGACATTAAAACAATGAATTGGCTTGGATGGGTAGGGAATCAGGGATCATCGTTGGTCCCTCTGGACTCCAGTCACATGGCCTCAGTCTTCTTTTTTAGAGACACATCCGTGTGTGGAGCTAAGAGGTGATGTCTGGGTCTTACTCCACAAAGTCTTAGGTCAGTGCCAAGAGTCTGGGGCACTGTTACCAGCTCCACCCTGGGAAACAAGCAGAGAAGGAGCCAAGGTGAGAAGCCAAGAGAACTGAGAACCATGTGTGATGTGTGAGAAGGCTCCAGGCAGGCTATGTGGAGGCACTCTGGAAGAATTTCCTGAGGCCGAGTCCAGTGTTTGCCATGGCTTTTTATGTGTGCCTCTGGTGTGGGCATCCTGGGAAGAGCTAAAGGAGCTGCCAAGGAGGAGGCTTGATTTCTAGGACTATGAGGAAACTGCATGGATCAACCTTCCTCCTTCTAGGGATGTGCTTAAGAACTCTGATGGTGGCCCCAGAATCAGACCGTCTTCTATCTTGGCTAGATCAGACTCACAAAAACACTCTTATTCTCAAATCCCTTTTGAAAAAACTTTTTATTTTGAAATAATTATAGATTAATAGAAAGTTGTAAAAATAGTACAAAGAGGTCCTTCACTCCGTTTTCCCAATGGTAACATCTTACCTAACTAGAGTACAATATCAGCCAGAAAGGTGACACTGGTACAGTCTACAGATCTTTTTCAGACTTGACCTGTTTTACATGCACTTATTTGTGTGTGTGAATTGTTCTTTTCAGTTTTATCACATGTGTAGCTTTGTGTAAACACCATAAGCAAGATACAGAACTCTTCCATTACTGCAAAGACCTCCAAATTCCTTTTAAAGAGAAGGAATTCACTCCTGAAATCAGTAGCTCAATTGGCTATAATACAACTGAAAGGCTAGAGTTTCCTTTATATCTTTTACATTTCATTAATGTTTTTGTGTGAATATATCCTCTTCATCTCTAAGGACCTAAAATCACTTGGATCTTTTTGACTGGATTGGGAAATTGAGTCCCATTTATCATCATACTTTTAGGCAAGCCACTTAAGGAGGCAGGAGTTTGGTCTGTCTTTACCGCCCTTCCCAGCAACACTTAGGACAGGACAGAACACACAAAGAGGCATCCAATAAACATTTCTGAAATGAATTCACTCATTCTGTCTTGGTTCTTAGTGAGGGGGCCTCCCTCAACCCCGTATAGTTCTGTCCCAGCACCTTGGTTGACCTTGTTTTGGGTCTGATTCAATCTTACAACTTTTACTGCATGCTACTATAATGGATTGGATTCTTGTCTCTAATGGACTACTATGCACTTTTAACAAAATTTTAATAACATTTTTATAAAATTAAAGGAATTTTATTTATTAAAATTTCTTTTAAATGTTTATTTTTGAGAGAGAGACAGAGTGCAAGCAGGGGAGGAGCAGAGAGAGAGGGAGACACAGAATTTGAAGCAGGCTTCAGGCTCTGAGCTATCAGCACAGAGCCTGACGCGGGGCTCAAACTCACAGAACACAAGATCATGACTGAGCCGAAGTCAGACACTTAACTGACTGCGCCACCCATGCGCCCCCCGCCCCAAATTAAAGAGATTTTAAACAAATTGCTGTCAAAAATTGTTAAGCTTAGAGTAAATGTGTTCGACAAATATAAATGGGCACTGCTCTTATGCCTGCCCCTCTCCCTCCTCATCTGCCTGCTAGCCTATTTCTTCTCACAGCTTTCTATTTTACTGGGCTAAAACATCTACCAATTCAATGACATTCATGCTACCCTCTTCCCCCAATATAAGTTCTAATGAAAAATCTCATTAGTAGAGAGGTGGAACAAACTACATTTTTTTTTTTTTTTTTTGAGTTCTGATGATTTGAGTTTCACGATACCGGCTCTTGTTAAGGTGATGCATGTCCAGTCACTGGATAAATGGATCAGAACCTGTTTTCATGACTGGACTAGGGTTATTTCATAGTTATTGAATGTCCCAGGCTGAGTGACTGCTGATTGCAAAGGGAAACCTGTAAGGTAAAAGGTGGAATGAGGAGAGGTGGAAGGCCAGAATGGAAAATCACTAATAGAAGGGCAAAGAAATTCTTTAATCACTGAGATATATACCTGACTTCTCTCACTGATATTGAAAATCCAGGCAATTTGTTCATGTGTCAACAAAGTGTAGGACTCAGATATTCAAATGGACATTGGTTAAACCTGCCATTCAAGCTAGCTTTTCTTTCCAGTATTCTCAGTTTGGACAGAAGCTTTTTTTCCGGCTCTGATTTGATATCTGGTTGAAATTCTCTATGCTTAGTATATTAGTTCCCATTGGTTCTTCCTCTGACACTGCCCTCGTCTAATGTCCAGACTCTCGAAACTCTGTGTCTCAGTGGTATCCTGACTTCAGAAATCACCCCTCCTTGCTTTCATACCCACAGGTACTGCCCCTTATTTCCAGCTTAACCTTTAAAAAACCCAGCTTTACTCAAGAGCCTGTGGCTGCCCATTGGACCAAGTCAAGTCAAAACTCCTGTCATTCACAGCTCTCTTCTCTAACCTGAGCCCCTACCCTATGTCCCTGAGGTCCATATGCTCCTTTGATGGTCCTCTTCACACAACATCTCTCTCCTATTATACACAACAAGGTGATGCATAATAGGTAGGAAATTTATAGCGTTAACTTCCTAGGACTGTTGTAACAAATCACCCAAACTTGGTGGCTTCAAACAATACAGATTTATTCTTTCACAGTTTCGGAGGCCACAGGTCCAAAATCAAGGTATCTGAAGGGCTGTGTTCCCTGTGAAGACCCTAGGGGAGATTCTTTCATTCCCTTTTTCAGTTTCTGATGGCTACATGTGTTCCTTGGCTTGTGACTGTTTTGCTCTAATCTCTGCCTCCATCTTTATATGGCCTTCTCTTTTCTCTGTCTCCCCTGAGTGTCTCTGATGAGGACATTTGTCATTAAGTTTAGAGCCTACCCAGGTAATCCATGATGATCTCATCTGGAGATCTGTATAAATTAAATATATCTGCACATAAGGTCACATGAACATGTTCTAGGGGCTAGGATGGGGACATCTCTTTTTGGGCATTGCTGTTAAACTGGGTATAATAACTAACCTCAAAGGGCATTGCTTCTGAGGTATCAACCAGTGCAATTAAAATATTAGTAGCAGTTTGCACAAAAATACTTTTCTCTATTTTATTACTTCTTATGTGGTTCTTCACACCCATCTGACTGGAAGTACCTTTACTGTGTGTCTTGTTCCTAGCATACTTGTTAAAAAATGAATAAAGGAAAAAATGTGAAGTCTCAAATTGGGCTCAAATAATGAACCATAGAGGAATGGGCTAGGGGGCTTTTTAGGAATTTACATGGAGAATTATTCAGTAGACTTCAAGCTCAAAATAACAAAATAATGTGACATGGTTGCTAAGAAATGTCTCATGATCTTAGGGTGCATTATTTGAAGTCCAGAGTCCAGCTCGTAGAGGTAATAATTATTTATAATTTACAGAGGCTAGAAGACATGTGAAAAGTCTTCAAACCACACATGGTAAGGACCCTTTAAGTTTTTTATAAGCTGATAGCCCCTTTTAGAGAAAGTGAAGATTCTTATTGCCTTCTTATTGGGATTTCTGAGCACCTAGGGAAAGGGAAGGCAATGATGAAAGTTGAAGGAGGCAGAGCTAATCCCTTGTCCCACGACTCCTATTTTCATCAGTGCTTAGGTAAAGATGTATTGATCTGCTGTCTGTTCCAGTTGATCATGAAAGGGAAGGTGCTAGCTGTGGGTTCTATTACTAAGTCGAACATTCTCAGTGGTTGCAGTGTGTGAATCTTGTACATTGGTGTTGTTACGAAGGTGTTTTGTGGATGTGATTAAGGCCCATGTTGGTTGAATTTAAGGGAGATTATCCCAGAAAATCTGAGTGGGCCTGATTTAATCCACTGAAACGTCTTAAAAAGGCAAGGCCAAGTCTTCCCTGTGAGAGGAAATTTTTCTAGGATAGCATCTTCAGCAATGTAGCCTTCTCTTACTGACGGTCTGTCTTATGGATTTAGGACTTGCCTAAGCAGCCCCACAATCTTGGAAGCCAGTTCCTTGCCATAAATCTCCTAATAATATCTTTTTTTTTTTTTTTTTTTTTTTTTTTACCAGTTTTCTCTGGTTGAAATTGATACAGTGATTTCCAGGATGCCTGGTAATGGGCTGAGCAGCTGGAGAGGAACTGGGAGGCAGTAGAGTGTTTATCAGTGTTCCTTAAACTTCAAAGTGGTATGACTCATCTTGGGGGGGGGCGGATCTTGTGAGTCAGCAGGCCTGAGTGGACCCAGGTGATGTTGTTGCTGCCTGTGGATTGCGCTTTGAGTGGTAAGGATGTATCTGTAGTTCTCAACTCAGGCTACATGTTAGAATCATCTGAAGGACTTTTGAAAAATACTGATGCCTGGGCTGCACCTGTGATGATTATGATTTGATTGGCCTGTTTTAAATGCAGACAACAGTATAGAAGCAAGCATAGACATCAACATCACTTGGGAACCTGTTAGAAATGCAAATGATCAGACCTCGTGCTAAGCCTGCTGAATCTGAAACTCTGGGATTTGGTCCCGGCAGTCTCGTGATTCCCTGTAGGTGATTCTGATGCCCACTAACGTTTGAGAATGACTGGGGCAGGTGATAAGAATCTGGGTTATATAGTCAGGTTTCCTTGTTGGGGCAGGCAGTTCAAGCTCACTGTACCTGTTTTTCACGTCAGTAAAATGGGCCCTTCTGTGCTGCTGGAGCTGGATCAGGAAATTGACCTGGAGATCATGGTCAGGGAGGCCTGAGGTTCAAATGACAGAAGAGCAGAGGTAAGTGTTAAACCCAGAGGAGGCAAGAATAGAGATAAAGGCAAGGTTTATAGTGAGACAAGAGTGAGAGAAAGTAGTTCGTGCATCCTGCTGGAGTACAGAGCCAAGGTTCAGAACGCTGAAACCGAGGGAAAGAAACCAGGCTCTAACAGGACAGAAATGGGAGGATTGGAAGGTGAGCTACTTTGGGGTTTGCTTTTTGGAGCGAATGGGAGGGAAATGCCTAAACCCCTAGGTTTAGGGAATGTTGATGTGGCAGACAAGCCCACCAGCCCAAACTCTAGCCCTTTGGAGGCTTATATGGGGCCAGAGCTGTTCTGAGGTCCTGGGCCAAGCCAGGATGGGAACTCTTGTCTACTTTCCTAAGGTCAGTGGTGGGAATGAAGGAGTGGAGCCAATGTCAGCGAATCCTGCCTCTCCACTTCCCCCACCCCGTGGCATTTTTAAAGTTGCAAACTGATTTCTGGGCTCCCGTCTTGGACCAAAAAGTACCTTGGCCATAAGCACATTGTGAGTCTAGCTCTCTGCTAAGAACTCAGAGGTTGGTGTAACTAGAATGAAATGGCTGTATCTGGAGTGGTTGCCATGATAAAGGAATAGGTAGGAGAGAGGCTTCTGGCCATGAAGCAAGGGGCTGTCAGGAAGTGAAGACTAGTTTCTCCTGCGATGTGTGAGGGGCAAGGAGAGAAGAGTTGCTGCTTTATCCACCCAAGTTTGGTGCCCCAGGAGAATGGATGAGCGTTAAACCTCCTTCCTGCCTTGAATTTATTTTTCTATATTATTGCATTGGACTCTTTCTACTTTTCTTTCTCTTTGCCCTTTGCTTCCTCCTCCTCCTATCTTTTTGATGAAAGAGAAGGGGGAGCTGGCCAATAATCTGAATTGGTAAAATCTGCCTTGCTGTTTGAGAAAATGTGAATGCTGTATCCCAGACCTAAATAATTAAAAATCATTTATAACATTAAACTACTTATGCAAACAACACATGTTGGGATTTGTTAGTGTGAAAAAACCCTATTTCAGCTTTGAGGAACAAGCAGTGCTTACCGTGGGTTGTGGAGAAACCCAGCACACCAGAAAGCCTATATGCCTGGGCAGGGAAATGGACTGGGGCAGGTTGTGAGAAACCATAAAATGATCTAGAGGTCCAGAGCTTGACAAGGTAAAAGGGACTTCCTAATTGTCTTTAAGTAACTGAAGATGATCAGTTTTCAAGAGTTATTTTAAGGAGTTCAAGAAGGCACAGGAAAATCAGGATTTTTAATGGGCATGGTCCTGAAGGGACATTTATTGGCTGGTAGGCTTGGCTGCTGGTATTTAGCTGGTGGATCACATTTATGGATTAGTAGCAAGGAAGTAAAGCACCAAACCCTTTTTTTTCCCCATTGAAATTTCCGGAATTTTTCCAGAGAAGCTGAAAACTGAGTTTTACAAATGGTGCCCTCAGTCAGTCCCCTGGAGTCAGATAGGCTAGGTTCAAATTCTGTTAAGGGTGCGCTTGCTCCCAGGGTAAGTTATTTCTTGGAACCTTGGTTTTCTCATCTTTGAAATGGAGATGATGATGGGAATGAAATGGAGTAATAACATATGAGACTGTGGTTTGGAAAGTGCTATTCAGTACTACTTGTTATCCTTCCCAAGTCTTGTTTCTTCATCTAGAATATTAAATGAGACACCTTGAGGGGTCTCAGGTGTTTGTGTTTCCTTGCACTTAGAGGCATACACAGAATGTTTTCCAGCATCATCACCCCAACTACAGTGGAACCCCTGGTCTTTCTTCCTTATCTATTAATAGCTAAAGGAATAATCACCGGCATTGCAAAGTTTTGTTAAAGCCAAGTTTTTTATCTCTTCCACGTCAGGCTCTTTGAGTTGGGAGCCTGTGTGGAGAGAAGGGGAGGGCTTGGTTGGCTCCTCTGTTCCTCTCCTTGTTTTTCTGCTTCAGCACCACTCCCTGGACTGTGCTGGGTGGCAGTGGGAAGATGTGAGCAGGAACTGGAAGGTCTTATTTGACAGAATAGTTGTCATCTGGCATTGGGGTGCCTGGGGTGGGTTGGATGCTACAGTGCTAGCATTTACTCCTGGGGAGATAGAGGCTTTCAGTGAGTTTTCAGGGGTTTCAGTCATAGCATTTTGTCACCCGCAGCTCCCCTGCTATGGGCAGTGGACATCTGTGCTTCTCAGCTCTTGACTCATTGTGATTTCCTCTTTTGGGATCACTTTGACCTTCTAGGGGATCTATTTAAGATAACCCAAATCTTTTTTTTTCTTCCGTGCGGGTTTATGGTTGACCAACAGGAAACTCCTGAACATCTTTGCCACACAGAACTCTGGAAAGGCTGGCTATGCCCTTTGTTGTCCTTCTTCTTGTCACCAGGCAGGGTACTTCAGGTAGTTTCTTACCTTTCACACTTGACAAGTCAGGTGTCAGTCCTGCAGTCTCTGGGAACAAATGACAAACTCTAAATTCTTTCGAAGAATCCCTTACTTCACCGAAGGTAGGGGTGGGGTGGGGGGAGGCACCATTTCCTCCTTGTCCGTGATGAGGAGGACTCTTGGAGCACCAACTCTCTTAAAAGAAAAATCTCTCCTACCTCCGAGCTTTGTTGTCTTCCAATGAATACGTTGCTTTTTATATTGTCAGGAGGTAGGTGATGAGCTCCCTTTGGAAAAACAATTTCTTTGGTCATCCCCTTGCAAATCCTGTGGGGATGGCCTTGGTATCTGTTTTCTAAGCTTTGGGGCATGGCTTGGAGATGGGAGCAGTGCCATCTGAACACCTTCCTACACTAGGGAAAATTTAAGCGTTCACAAAGATGAGGCTGTAAACAGAATTCCTTCAGGATCCTTCTGCTGCCCCTAAATACCCAAAGGCCCCTGAAACCCAGGCCTCTGGGCCTTCCTTCTTGAACCTGCTCCAGATTCCTTGATGCAAATCTTAAAACTTTCAGTCCCAATTAACCCCAAACCAAGTTAGTCAAAGCCAATCTGTTTCAGAGAAATCCCACTAAAGCAAATGTAAAACCAATGCATTTAACGGTCCCAGAGTTATTTGCATGTTGAAAGGGAAAGAAAATTCAGGAGGGGGAAAAAATCAAAGAATTTCAGAATAGGGCTTTTGGCAGATGAAACCAATGTATGTCCTATTGTGTCCACCCTTTCTGGGTTGAGGGCAAGGATGGGGCAGCCCTTAAGATTTGAGGCACTTTGTTCCCCTCACTGGTAGAGTTCTCTTCTACTTTCTTTGTAGTTTGAAGTTCTTTCCCTTCTACCGACACTGGATCGTCACCAATGCGACTTACAGATATTCTATGTAAGCTTGTAACCAGGATGGTGTAGGTACCAAAATGATACCCAATTCGAAGGGCATATAGGGGAAAAAAATCCCAGCCCTTAGCACCATTTAGAAAGTCTCTACCATTCCTTCTATTCCTTCAACCTCTTCTTAAAATGACCAGTAGGGGGCACTGCAGGGTGAGATTCTCAGCACTTCCCACCTCTTACCCATGAAAAGTTATTGGAACATGAAGTATCAAACATAATACACCTATTTTAGTAAGAATAGTACAGTTTTAGCTGCAGTGCTTGTTGTGAGCTTGTAAATTTAAGGTTTCAGTTGCTCTTGGTATGTGATTAACTGAAGAAGTTTTAGCTTGACATGGGATACACTTTGGACACCAGAAGGATGTGAAGCACTGGGCCCTAATTGTCCCTGGAAGATTGGTTCGGACACCACCACTGTGGGACCATGATGCATTTGGCTAGAGCACTGAAAGAAGGATCTGGCAACCGTAGGGTGGAGGATGTGAGGGAGCCAGAGATGTGAAAGCTGAGTGTTTTAAAACCTTAGGAAGGAGCTATCTTCTCTGCCCAACTTTATTGGATGCTGTGAGCTTGGGCAATTGATCTTAAAGCCAGCAGCAAGTTTATCATAAAATCAAATGGAGGGACAAATAGTTCTTTTCCTCAAGGAAGGGAAATTGAGGTACCCATGGAGAGTAAAAAGAAAATAAATCCTAGATTTTAAGAGTCCTATACTAAAACAAAAATTGAAGGCAGAGTTTGAAACTGGGCTTTTTTTTTTTTTTTTTTAAACAAAACTGTTTTTCAGTTGGAATACATTTGAACTGTTGCTCAAATCAAAGAGTACAAAGAGGTTGTCAAAAAGTCTCCCACCCCTTTCTACCGGGTACAAATTTCCCCTCCTCGTGGATTTCTAGATATATTTCATGTATATATACAAATTATTTTCCTGGTTTTATGTTTTTAGTAGGACTATCACTTGGAGAGATACTTTTTTTAGTCCTGAAAGTGTTTCCTCATTCTTCTTCTTAAGTGCTAAAAATGTTTAATTTCTAATACAATGCTTCCAGCAAAAACTGAAATTAAAAAAAACACAGCTAGAGAACATACAGTCTTGTTGAGTATGCTGAAATAAAGTTTAACAATGAAATAAAAAGAATGAATAAGCATTTGTAGCTAGGCTGTCATGGCTGCTTCAGATACCCTGGTGACCAGGAGCACATGTGTCCAATCTTGTGTAAGTTCAAAGGTTCATGGTTTTAGAGCAAGGAAACTTTTTTTTGGTAAGACCCAACTGGGAAATATCAAAATGCAGTTTCAATCAAAGTCTTATGACAATGTTCCACTTCTTTGCCAGATTCTACACCTTGAACTACAGGTAAACTGAAATTTATTTCAGCAATACATAGGTCTACGTAGATCTACTTGCACACACCCCTATGTGTCCCGGGAAGTGTTAAATATACAATCAGTGTTCCACAAATACTGTTGCCCTGGCATAGAAGAATATGTATTTTCTTTTCCAGGAATCTATCTTCATGCTTTTCTGTGCTGGGTTGCCAGCTTGGATAAGCTGGGAGTTAAATTTCTTAGACTCTCCTTCTCTATATAGCTCTGGGTTAAAATAATCTCAAAGCAGGGTTTAAGTTATCCACTAAAAAGTCAAAACTGGCAACATAATTTTCAGGGACTAGTCCAAAATGAAAATGTGGGGCTCTGCATTAATATGCAAGGGCTGTCATAACAAAATCCCTCAGACTGGGTAGCTTAAGTGACAGATTGTTTTCCCACAATTCTGGAGAGACTGGAAGTCTCAAGATTAAGATGTCAGCAGGGTTGGTTTCTACGGAAGCTCCTCTCCTTGGCTTGCAAAGCGTTGCTTTCTCTATGTCCTCACGTGGTCAGTCTTCCGTCAGTGCACACCCCGATGTCTCTTTATGTGTCCACTGTCTTCTCATAAAGCTACCAGTCATATTGGGTTAGTACTCACCCTAAGGACCTGATTTGAATGTAATCACCTGTGTAAAGACCTCTTCTCCAAATACAGCCCTAATCTGAAGGTACTGGGGGGTTAGGGCTTTAGCATATAAAATCATGCAGGACATAGTTCAGCCCATAATATCCCTTGTTCAGATAGCAGGAAAATAGTGCTGTTAAAGGTACTAAAATAGAAAATGTTTCCCGTCTGCTGTCTTTCTTGTGACTTGTTGTAGTGTTTACTTTGCTATTTAAGATCTCAGTTCCAGGGACATAGTGATACTCTCTGGCCTCAGTCAGAGATGCTGCCCTGTGACTCAGTTTGCACACACACACACACACACACACACACACACACACGTGCCTGCCAGCTCCTGGACCAACACACTAAATCCTGGCTGGGGGCAGACCCAGAGATCTCCTTCAGGTCCCTGTGCACAGGTCACTGCTGGGGGTGGAGGGCAGTGGAGGCCACTTGGCAGGCTGAGGGTAGGAAGGCCAGTCAAGGCCTAGAGCCATAGTACTGCCTTCTGCAGGTCTGTCATCCTCATTCTTTTTTTTTTTTTTATTACTATAAAATAGTCCACTGTCCATGGATAGACCCCTGGGTTATTTTCATATGTTTCCTATTATGAGGACTTGTGGGACATCCTTAATTAAGAAGCTGGAGCTCTGGCGGGGGGGTATACTAAAGGTCTCCTCATTAGCCAATTGAGTGTCTGGCTACTTCGAGGGGGCCACCCTGGAGGGAGTAAGTTCACAGGAGGAGACCAGGACTCCAAAAAATCTTTATATGCCCACCAATTTTAAGATTGTAAAGGTCTATAGACATCAGCTCTAATCCAAGACCAAATCTTCATAAGGTTTTACTTATACCATGGTGTTGCTCTATGAATCCCAAAGAACTTTCTGCTTTAATTCTCTTCCTTTGTTTCTTCTGGCCTCAGTATATTCATCTGTAAAATCTGAAAATTGGAGTATAAGATGTTCTCAATCTTAAGCCATAGTACTTTTTTTTTTCATCTGATGAAATATAGGAGAAACTCTAATATTAAAGTACTCTAGATAGAAGCAAGGAACAGTATGCCTTCATAGTTGCCTTATTTTTTTGCGAATGGTTTTCTGTGCCCAAGTACCTCTGAGAAGCTCTGGGAATCTATGGAGGATTGGATGGAGAAAAATAAAAAGACCCCAGGTTGAAGGCTTTCTGTTCATGTCTATGATAACCTCAGAATGATGTCTGCTTAACTTGATTCATAGGGGCACAGGGGTGTGTTGTTTGTACCATCCACCAGCTTCAATATAAATCATTATTAGATTGTTCAGTACAGAAGAGGCCAGAGACTTGGAATGTGGGAAGTATGTCTGGGTGGTGATGGTGGGGAGGTGGGTGGGAAGGAAAGAAAGAAAAGGTAAGAACTAGGGAAATAAGAGACATTCACGTGACCTTTAGCATCTTCAGGCGTTGAGCAGTAAGTACAGTTGTCCACACTTACCTGAGGTTTTGCTTTCGGCAGTTTTTGTTCTCCTGTGGTCAACTGCGGTTGAAAGGAGGACTATCTGAAAGCACTTAGTCCTCTTTCTGATGAATCATATGAAGGTCAGTAGTAGCCTAACTCCATGTAACAGTGCCTATGTCTTTCACCCTCCTTCATCTCCTCACATAGGCATTTTATCTCACATCATCACAAGAAGGGTGAGTAATGTAAAATAAGATACTTTGAGAGAGATCACGTTCATATAACTTTTATTACAGTAGATCATAATTGTTCTATTAGTCTCTTGCTCTGCCTAACTCATAAGCTAAACTTTATAATATGTATGTAAAGGAAAAAACATAGTATGTATGTGTGTATATAAATATATAAGGAGTTAGGGCTTCAAACTAAACTATATATATATATAGTTTAGTACAATCTGTGGTTTTAGGCATCCACTGGGGGGTCTTGGAACATATCCCCCATGGGTAAGTGGGGTCTGCTGCTGTATCTTTTGTGAGCTGATTCGTGCATATGGGAAGCTCTGAGATGGAAAGGATGCTACACAGTGTGCACAGAGATTATGAGATGCTTACAGTTGAGATTTTAAAAACCTAACGTTTAGATGTTTTTTTAAGCAACATAAATGACTTCCATCTCTGGACTTCTAGTTGGAAAGATTCTCAACATGGTATGGTTATATAGCTTGGTGGAAGCCTATTTCAATCATGTTCCATCTTGAGGAGTCATGATCGGGGTGTGTCTTTGTCATGTTGTAAGCAGATTGAACCATCAGTACTTGCCTGGGGGCTTGGCACCATTCACCTCTCACAAATGTCCTCTGTGGGTCTGCGGTACCTGGGGAAATTTGGCTGACACAGGCAGAGTTCAGTGGAGATTTAGCCTCAAAACTCTCCAGAAAGCATACGTGGGGCCTTGGTGCATTGAATGATCACTGAGGAATCAGAAAAGTGAGTTGACTTTTGAGTCCTATCTAAAAGTCCCTGAGCAGCTTCATTTTCCTCCTCAGTCATAACAAATTACCCCCATATCCAAGTTAAGAAAGACTCCCAGCATTGATAAGCTAAAAATCTGTCTTAAAAAAAAAAAAAAAACTTAGAAAGGGTGAATGTAGTAATTAAGGATAAAATTGGGGTTCTGAACTCTTAACTTTTAATATAATGCTACCATTGCTGCCACCTCCCCATTTCCTATAAGGTTTGCCATCTGAGTTCTCTATCTGAATTTAACTGAAGTCAGAAGAGGGATTGGGACGTGCAAGATGGGCATGTGGGTACGTGCGTGGCACAGCAGGCAAGAAAGGAGTTAGGGCTTCAAACTTTATTCAGAGTTTCCTGAGTGTTATCAGGATAGCAGCAACAAAGTTTGGTCCAAATAATGTCTTTCTTGACCTTTTAGTACCGTGTGGGATTAGGAGAGAGAGCAGGATTTTTTTTTTTTTTTTCCCTGCAGCTATCTGGGAAATTTTATGGATCTTCAAGGTAGGATTTAAAACTTTCCATGCAGTCTGTCGTCTGTAAGCCATGCTGTCCAAGAAATGCTTTATCACAGTGAAGAGAAATTGTGAAGTCTTTTGATTAAAATGCATTTGCATAGACAAATAACAAATAGCAGGAGACGAACATGCCCTGAAAGTCCTAGATTGGCCAATCAGCCTCTGAATTTGGGAGTAGAGAACTGACCAGGCCAAGAATAGGGGTCTGATCTCCTTAGAGGGTGTTGAGTGATTTGCCAACCCCAGAGTGAGCCTGCTTCTACTGTTCACAGAAGGGTAGGTTCAGAAAGAATCTTACCACAGCCACTGAAAATCTACTTCAAAATCATTACTAATGTTCAGTCAATGAGATCTCTGCACAAGAAGAAAACTTTGTTGTTGAAGAGACATAGCTAGTCAGATGGCTTATTGACTGTCTCCTTTGAGAAGCCTCTTAGAATGGATAACTTGTGAACAAGCAAATCAAGTATTTGTTGACCTGATCCCTGTTGAATTATGCATCCTGACCATTGGGAAATGCAAGATTGCTATCCAGTTGTGGCTAATGAAGGATAGTAATCCACACATGAAATCCTTATGAGGAAAGAAGAGAGTAACTTTTCCCCCTTGAAGATAGTTAAAAATCTTTATTTTATTTTAAAATTTATTTATTTATTTTGAGAGAGTGAGAACATGAGCTGGGGAGGGGCAGAGAGGGGGAGAGAATCCCAAGCAGGCTAATGCACTGACAGTGGGGTCTCAAACCTATGAACCATGAGATCATGACCTGAGCCAAAATCAAGAGTCTGATGCTTAATTGACTGAGCCACCCAAGGTGCCCCCAAAATCTTTATTTTTAAAAGGAGTTCTTTGAAGAGATTGAAGCACCTAAAAGGGTAGGGACATTAATTATAATTTTTATCTTGTTCCCTCTTCCCATGCCTTCTGGTGTGGTTTTGGGCAGAGTACACACTTTTATTTTTTAAATTTTTGTATTTTTGAGAGAGAGGGAGAAAGTATGTGTGTGCTAGCAGGGGAGAGGCAAGGAGAGAGGGGACAGAGGATCTGAGGCAGGCTCTGCTGACAGCAGGGAGCCTGATAGGGATTCTGTGCTGAGAGAGCTCAAACTCCCAAACTGTGAGATTATGAGCTGTGACAGACTGAACAATGTTCTAGCTTTCACTGTTTGAAACTATTCCTCCTCAAAGATCTGCAGAGAGGCTGTGATGATGGAGGGCAGTCTTATGAAGGGGATGTGGAATTTGGAAAGAGATAGAAAAACTGGAGAGTGTTTATAGGAAGAGGCAAAAGCTTCTTAGAAATGCTGGAAAAAAGAGCCTAGAGAATCTGATCTCACTGAGCTATGTCTTCATCCCCCCCCCCCAACTGTGTGATTGTGGGAAAGTTGCTAAAACTCTCAATACTTGCATTTCCTCATTTATAAAACTGGAAAACTTTATCTATAAGATAGGGCTGTTTCAGGAATTAAATGAACTAACATGTTAGAACTTGGAGCAATGATTGGCAATAGTAATTTCTCAACAAATGTTAACTATTATCACATTCATTAAAGATCTTAAGGAAAGGCTTAGCTGCTTTTCTCTCCCCAAAATGTTAAAGGTTTGGATATCCTACTTTAAAAATATTTTAATTATAGGAAGAGATTTTTGGGAACCTTCTAGCATAGTAATTCACAAGTGTGGAGTCTGTCCTGCTTTTTCCTCATTCGAGCTTTTTTGGTATCTCTGAAATGGGTATTGGGAAATGGGTCTTTAGTGCTCCCTGGAGGGAAGACCCGTAAGGCGATGCAGCCTGGTGGAAGAGGCCTCGAATGTGGGGCAGGTGCCCGTTTCCACTTCTACCTTTCTTTACTGGCCCTGGGAGTGTGGGAGTCACTTAACTTCTTAGATACCAGTGGTACTTAGTGAAGCGGATGTGAGAGAACCCTCTGTAGGGTTTTAAGAAAAAAAATAGGGGATTATAATAAGATTGGTAATGTAATGAGTGTTACTTTTTGTACGTATAAAGGAGTATTTTTTTTTTGTAAAATGTATTAACCTTGAGAGGCAAATGATACCCATAATACAGTACTCCTTTCAGAGTTGTCTTCAGACTCAAAGGTGAAAGCCAGTCCTTTAACTTTATATTGTACTTTAAAACTTTTGTAATTAAGTTTTTAACTTAAAATTTCAGAGTCAGAAGTTGTAAAAATAGATTCTACATATCCTTCATCCAAGTTCTCCAAATGTCAGCATGTGTTGTAACTATAGTATAATCATCAAAAGCAAGAAAATGCCATTAATAAAATACTATGTAATTACATACTTTATTCATTAATAAAATACTATGTAATTACATACTTTATTCAGACTTCACAAACTGTCCCAGTGATGTCCGTTTTCTGGTCCAGAATTCAGTTTAGGAACACTACATCTTGTTGTATCTCCTTTATTTCCTTTAACCTGGAACATTTCCTTGGTCTCTTCTATGATCTTGGCACTTTTGATGAGAATCTACAAAATAACGGGCTGATCCTCAATTTAGTTGCTCTGATGTTTCCTCATAAAGTTGTGCATTTTTGGCAAGGATACCATAGACATGGCAGCCTTCTCGGTACACATTATATTAGGAGGTACATGATTTTAATTTGTCTCATTACAGAGATACTAACTTTCCTTACTAGGTTAGGGTAGTGTCTGCTAGACTTCTCCACTAAAGTTAGTACTTTCTCCTTTGTATGTAAGTCTCTTGGGGGAGATAGTTTGAGACTATGTAAATATCCTCTTTCTCACCCTCTTCTTTTTTCTAAGTTTATTGAAGAGAGAGAGAGAAAGAGAGTGAGTGTCAGGCAGGGGAGAGGCAGAATCCCAGCAGGCTCTGAACTGGCAGTGCAGAGCCTGACACGAGGCTCAAACTCCCAAACTGGGAGATCATGACCTGAGCTGAAACCAAGAGTAGGACACTTAACTGACTGAGCCACCCAGGCGCTCCTCTCATTATAATTTTTGCTTTGTATTAGAGTTCTTCACAGAATCAAATTGTGTGTGTGTGTGTATTTATTTTTTATTATGAGGAATTGGCCAACATTATGAAGGCTGAGAAGTTCCATGATCTGTCATGTTTTAAGTCGAAGATCCAGGAAAGTGGGTTGTATAATTCTAGTCTGAGTCCAAAGGCCTAAGAAGCAGAGGAGCCAGGGATGTAACTCCCAGTCTAAGAGCAGGAGAAGATCAATGTCTCAGCTCAGGTAGGTAGGCAAGCAGGAAGAAAAAGGAGCGGATTTCTCCTTTTCTTTTTTTTGTTTTTTTTCTTTTGAGAGACCGAGTGAGACAGAGCTTGAGCAGGGGAGGGGCAGAGAGAGAAGGAGACACAGAATCAGAAGTAGGCTCTAGGCTCTGAGCGAGCGTTCAGCACAGAGCCTGGCTTGAACCCACAAACTGTGAGATCGTGACCTGAGCCGAAGTCGGACACTTAACCGACTGAGCCACCCAGGTGCCCTGAATCTCTCCTTTTCTCAACTTTTCTTAGCCTATTCAGGCCCTCAAGGGATTGGATGATGCCCACCCACATTGGGAGTGGGCAGTCTGCTTCAATGACTCCACTGGTTCAAATGCTAATCTCATCTGGAAGCCTACAGATGTAGCCAGAAATAATGTTTACTTTGGGCACCTCCTGGTATGGTCAAATTGACATACAAAATTAACCTTCACAAACATCTATCTAAAATTCTTGCTCAGAACTGTTATTACTTAGGCATTTGGCAAATGATCATGTTTGTTTTTAAAACTCTAAACCTGTGTCCAAACGGATGGTTCAGTATAACACATCGGACTCAGGAAGACTATGGGTTATTCCTCACATTGGAATCCAGTGACAATTAGAGCTATTCTTCTTTCTCTCACTCCCTTCCTCCCTTTCTTGTCCTATTTTGCACTGCCTAAAGGGGGTGCTTATCAGACAGAGGAAATCACATGTTCTTTGGAAGCAAACAGCTCTGGATTTCAATTGTATACCCACCACATACTAGTTGGGTGACCTGTTCAGGTAACTTAATCTCTGCATTTCAGGTGCCTCATAAGGAAAAAGAGGATTCTACTTCATGGATTGTTTTTTTTTTTTTTTTTTTTTTTTGGTTTTTTTTTTAAGAGTATATAAGCTACCATGTATAAAAAGTTCTCCATGAAGCATGATGTGAATCTCTTTAATGAATGTTGGCTCTTTTTTCTTTTTCCAATGAAAATAATCAGCTACAGTAAATACAAAGGCTGAATTTGGATTTCATTGGTCTAGATTGGAGTGGGTTTAAAAACTCTTCAGGTGATTCTAATGTGCATCCACAGTTGAGAACCACTGATTTAGGTGCTCACTTAAGGCCTTACTGATTTAAACTTAAGGTGTCATCAGAAAGACAACATATGATTTCACTTATGCAGAATTTAAGAAATAGATGAACATAGGGGAAGGGAAGGAAAAATAAAACAGAAGAAAAAATATAAAAACAGAGGGAGCAAACCATGAGAGACTCTTAACTGTAGAGAACAAACTAAGGGTTGTTGGAGGAGAGGTGGGTGGAGGCGTGAGGTAAAATGGGTGGTGGGTAGTAAGGGGGCACTTGTTGGGATGAGCACTGGGTGTTAATATGTAGGTGATGAATCATTAAGTGCTATTCTTGAAACCAGTACCACCTGTGTGTCAACTAACATGAATTTCACTAAAAGAAAAACATCTAAGATAAACAATTGAATATTTGGTTCTTTTAGCATGGTATTAAGGTATGGGCAATAAAAATAATATTACATGTAGGGGGAAATTTTGTGAGGGGGGAATTTGAGGTTTGGTTCATTCATCCATTGAGGTCATCATTGTCTTTCCCGCTGTCTCTCCTCTTCCCGCTGTCTCTCCTCTTCCCGCTGTCTCTCCTCTTCCCGCTGTCTCTCCTCTTCCCGCTGTCTCTCCTCTTCCCGCTGTCTCTCCTCTTCCCGCTGTCTCTCCTCTTCCCGCTGTCTCTCCTCTTCCTGCTGTATTCCAGCACTATGTTAAGCACTGGCCATGTAAAGGTGAAATCGGCACAGTCAGGCAGCTACAACACCGTACAATGTGATGCAAGCTTAAAGCAGGCACAATAATCTAGTAGCCATGGATACTACACTTGGTGTTTGCCATGCAAAGACACTCACATTTTATTTTATTGGTGTTTGACAATATGAAGAATATTGAGTGGGTGGGGGTCATGATTAAATATTATGTTAGAAATACAGCTCTGGTGTGTTTGGAATGGGCAAGGTAGGATAGGCAAGTCAGTAGAAGAAAGCTGAGGGCTTAATGCTGGGTTATGGCAGTGGGGATGAAAAGGAGGGGCTGGACTTGAGATAGGTTGGAGGTGGAACGACAGGACTTGAAGACCAATTATGTGAGGGGGAGGTTTTGATGACTTCCAGATGCCTGAGTAGGTTGTAGCATCATTCTCTGAACTAGGGAAGTGGCAAGGTTGTGGGTGGGGATCATAGTTCAGTTTAGCCTTAGTTCAGTTGAGGCATTTAGGAACATAGAATATAGTAGATGATTGCTATCTGGAACTTGGGAGTGGAATGTCCATTAGAGATAAAGATGACGGACTGTGCAGTTGGTATTTGTAGCCACAGGTATACATGAAACTGTCCAGATAGAACATGTAGGAGAATAAGTGAAAAGCCAAGGACAGAGCTCAGGAGTTGTTAGCATTGAGCAGGGGTGGAAAAGGAGTAGCTAGAGAGGAGAGTCTGAGAAGGAGAGGTAGAGGGCCGAAGAGAACCAGGAGAGGGGAGTCTCGGGGACATCAAGAAAAGACAGATTTGAAGAAAGGCAAACTGGTCAGCAGTGCAAAAGCAACAGAAGAGGCAAAGTAAGTTCTGAACTGAACTGCAAGCACTAGATTTGGCCTATAGGTGGGCATAAGAGAGTCTATTGAATGTGTGTAATGAAATTTGTGGAGTCTGAGAAGCACAGGTTGAGAATCTCCCTTCTTGCAAGAAACCTTCCCTAATTCCACACCACTTGTTTACCCAATGCATTAAAAATTTTGAATGACCTCCTCTCTGGGAAGAAAGTCACCTTATTGATCATTTAATGCAGACTTCATTGAACAGGTGAGGAAATTAAGGCCCAGAAAAGTCATTACTTGTGTGAGGATAAGTGGCACATGTAAGCCCTTAAGCCAGGCCGTTCTCACATACATGCGCATTGGTGTAGCTAGTTTATGCTCCTTTCCTACGTGTTCACATGTTTATACATTCTGGTTGTTTCGTATTTCTGTAGTTTGTGGATTTTGCTGTTTTCAAAGGTTTTAGAGGATGGGAACTCCATCTCTACTATTTTATTACTTTCTTACTATTGATCTTTTGACTTCACAGGCTATTTTAAAGAATAAATGCACTGTGATCTTGGGCAGAAAGACCCTACAAATCAACTCCTATGATTTAGGAGAAATGTCCTGGAACAAACTGTTTTTTAGGAACTCAGCAGTGTCAGAACCTGACACTCCAGGCTGTGTGGTCTGTTCAAATCCTTTTATCGCAGAAAATCAAGCTCTGGCTGTCAAACATTTTTTTCCTTTTATTTTTAATTTAAATTTTGTAGTGCAATATTGGTTTCAGGAGTAGAATTCAGTGACTCATCGCTTGTATACAGCACCCAGTGCTCATCAAAACAAGTGCCTTTCTTAGTACCCATCACCCACCTCCCCTCCGTCAACTCTCAGTTAACTCTCAGTTTGTTCTCTATCATTGTCTGTTGGGTTTATTTCCCTCTCTTCTCTCCCCCACCTTCCCCATGTCCATCTGTTTTGTTTCTTAAATATAAGTGAAATCTTACGGTATTTGTCTATTATTGACTTCACTTAACAAGTACATTCTAGCTCCATGCATGTCATTGCAAAGGACAAGATTTCATTCTTTTTGATGGCTGAGCAACATTCCACTGTATATATGTATACCACATCATCTTTATCCATCAGTTGATGGACATTTGGGCTCTCTCCATGGTTTGGCTATTGTTGATAATGCCGCTGTAACATTGGGATGCATGTACCTCTTTGAATTTGTATTTTTGTATCCTTTGGGTAAACACCTAATAGTGCAATTGCTGGATTGTAGAGCAGTTCTATTTTTAGTTTCTTGAGGTACCTTTATATTGTTCTCCAGAGTGGCTGCACCAATTTTCATTCCCACCAACGGTGCAAGAGGGTTCCCCTTTCTCTGCATCCTCTCCAACATCTGTTGTTTTCTAAGTTGTTAATTTTAGCCATTCTGTTAGGTGTGATGTGGTATCTCATTGTAGTTTTAATTTGTATTTCCTTGATGATGATGATATCTATTAGCCATCTGGATGTCTTCTTTGGAAAAGTGTCTATTTCATGTCTTCTGCCCATGTCTTAACTGGGTTATTTGTTTTTTGGGTGTTGAGTTTGAAAAGATCTTTATAGATTTTGCATACTAACCCTTTATCAGATGTGGTGTTTGCATATATCTTCTCCCATTCTGTCAGTTGCTTTTAGTTTTGTTGATTGCTTCCTTTGTGCAGAAGCTTTTTATCTTGAAGTCCCAGTAGTTCATGTTTGCTTTTGTTTCACCTGCCTTCAGTGATATGTCTAGTAAGAAGTTGCTGTGGCGGAGGTCAAAGAGGTTGCTGCCTGTGGTTCTCTCTAGGGTTTTGATGGTTTCTTACCTCATATTTAGGTCTTTCATCCATTTTGAATTTATTTTTGTGTATGGTATAAGAAAGTGGTCCAGGTTCATTCTGCATGTCGCTGTCCAGTTTTCCCAACACCATTTGTTGAAGAGACTGTCTTTTGTCCATTGGGTATTCTTTCTTGCTGTGTCAAAGATGAGTTGGCCATACAGTTGTGGGTCCATTTTTGGGTTTTCTATTCTGTTCTACCGATCTATGTGCCTGTTTTTGTGCTAGTGCCCTATTATCTTGATGGCTGCACCTTTGTAATCTAGCTTGAAATCTGGAATCATGATGCCTCCAGTTTTGTTTTTCTTTTTCAGGATTGCTTTGACTTTTTGAGGTCTTCTGTGGTTCCATACAAATTTTAGGATTGTTTGTTCAAGCTTTTCAAGAAATAGTTTTGGTGTTTTGATAGGGATTGCATTAAATGCGTAGATTGCTTTGGGTAGTATAGACGTTTTTGACAATGTTTGTTCTTCTAATCCATGAGCATGGAATGCTTTTCCATTTTCTTGTGTCCTCTTCAATTTCTTTCATAAGTGTTCTATAGTTTTCAGAGTATGGATCTTTTATCTCTTTAGTTAGGTTTATTCCTAGATATTTTATTGTTTTTGGTGCAGTTGCAAATGGGATTGATTCCTTGATTTCTTTTTCTGCTGCTTCATTATTGGTGTATAGAAATGCAACAGATTTCTGCATGTTGATTTTTATATCCTGCAATTTTTATGAATCCATGTATTCTAGCAATGGCCATCAAATGTTTTGATGTTGGATACAAGGCATCACTTAGCAAAGCCTTGAGCTTCTGTCTCCTCCCCAATGCCATTTTCTTGGCTGAACGGCATTGGGAACTGTGGGGAGGTTAGGAAGGGAGTGCAGAAAATATTGGCCCAAATCACTCAGACTTTTGAAACTCAGAGCCTAGTGTCTGAGAGAGCCTCGTGTCTCAGAAAATTCATCTAGAGATCTCCTTGTCTTCCAGAAGCATTTATTCATTCATAACATTGTAGGTGAGTTTTTATGACCCTGATCTTGACCACTTTTGTTTTCTTCCAGTTATTTCTATCTCCTCAGGCTCTTTTTCCTGTGTCTCATTCAGTTTTTTTTCGTGATTTTAAAAAAATTTAAGTTTGTTAGTTAACATACAGTGTAGTATTGGTTTCAAGAGTAGAACCCAGTGATTCACCACTTATATGCAACACCCAGTGCTCATCCCAATGAGTGCCCTCCTTAATGCCCATCCCCCTCACCTGTCTCCCCTGTAGCAAACCCTCCGTTTGTTCTCTGTATTTAAGAGTCTCTATCTTTGTGTCTTTGTCCAGCTATAGACCTGTTTATATTGCCTGTCCCTATACATCTTTTTCTGTCTGTTGTGGGGAAAAATGCCCCCTGGATAAAACTCTTTGCAAAAAAAGTGATGCATTGCTGTTGAATAAACATTGTAATTGAGTGATCATGGAACTCATGAGCTGGGACCATGGAACTGATGAGTGAATAACAGTATATAGTAGTCAATAACATGTCTCTTTAGCATCAACATTTTGGTCAAGGACCTCCAAGTATCATGTGGTCCTGACTCAAAATTAGCTACAGAGACAGTTTCCCTGGAGCTTAGAAAAGTTAGACCCTGTAGCCTTACCAGTGGGCAGGTACCGCTCTAGGAATCACTATTTATGAATCTGCAGCCATAGAAATCCCACTCACTGACTTGTGACGTGCATACTAGGAGAATGGTGAGCCCATCAGGAATTTTTGAAGTTATTTAGTGTAGTGGACATTAAAATTCTTAGTCTACCCAGCATCCATTCTCCCTTCATAGAAACATCCTGGTTTCCTTTTGAGTCAAGACCTGGCCCCACTGTTATGCCTTGGGATAATACACATGTCAGCAAGCCATTACAGAAATTGAAAGGACCAGATACTTTCTGTCCCTCCTGGTATGACCAGGAGCCACACACATGGGCCAGGCTTAGGTAACTGGACACATCCTCCTGGGAGTTAGAAACAGTTGGAATTTCCTTATCCCAACAGCAGCTTCCTGACCAGTGCTTCATTCTCTGGAGCTGACTTGGATCCTGCAAGTTTCTGGGCTGGTTCTCCATTTTCTGATCTGTTCTGCAAGCCCTTTGTTTCCTTTGGCTGGAGTTAGTCTGCATGGATTGCCATAACAAAATGCTACAAACTGCATGACTTAAACAAATTTATTTTCTTACAGTTCTAGAGGCTGGGAAGTCTAAGACCAAGGTTCAGTTGGGGTTTGGTTTTGGTAAGTGCTTTCTTCCTGTCTTATAGATGGTTGCTATGGCTTCACATAGTCTTTCCTCTGTATATGCACACTGAGAGAGTGCAAGCTTGCTCTCTGGTGTCTCTTCTTGTAAAGGCACTAATCCTATTTAACCAGCGTTCTACCTACATGACCTCATTTAACCTTAATTCTTTCAAATACACATTGGGGATTAGGACTTCAACATATGAATTTTGGAGGGCCAGAAACATTTCATCTGTAACACCAGGTAGTCTATTGTCTGGCTTACAATTAGGAACTTTAGCCGATATACCTAAACCTAAATTTATTAGCCTTTTCCCTTCTGAAAATACCTTTTTTTAAAAAAAATTATTTTCCATCTTGCTCTGCCAGTCTGGCGTTATTCGTTGGTTGAAATAGTGGTCTATTTAACAAAAAGTAAGGGCCTTTTGAAGATTAATTCCCTCCTCCTACCTCTTTTCTTGCATCTGTGGTCTCCTTGGCATTTTTTGAGCAAGGCTGTCAGTCAAGCAGGTGATTGGAGACTCTCTGATGTCATTCTCCACACTGATGTCAGACGCCAACCTTGGGGCTGGCTGGGTGGAAAAATGACCAGCTTGGCTCTTACAATTATGGCTCCATGTTGCAAGAAGTTGGCAATTCTCTTCTTGCTTTTTTCTTTTTATTGCTTGTTCCACAGTCTGGGAAGCATACACAGCTGCCTGGCAGTTCTGCTCCTGAAGCTGTGGCACTCCCCATCAAAGGCTCTTACTCTGCTTGCTGCTCCAGACAGAAGGACGGTGACAAGTAATAGTAAGCCATGCCCTTCCCCTCAGGGTCTCTGAGCTGGAAGTCTCCTATGGAACTTATCAGAGGGAAATCTGCCTGAAATGGTCCCCAGCATAAGGCTTCTCTTGAACAAGTAGCACATAGTGCCACATGTTACATTTATATGCAAAGAGTTACCAACCAGAAAGGTGTATGTGAATATGGCCCTGAAACACTTTTGGTTAATGCTCATTTCATTTTTTATTCTACCCCACTATCCACCTTCACACCTGGAAATCACTCAGTATGAAGTAAACTACAGTAGTTTCTAGAACTCGTGTGTGTGTGTGTGTGTGTGTGTGTGTGTTTTCAACAGCAGATGTCCAGGAAACAGTAAACTCTTGTTTTGAAGCTTTTTTAAAATTGAGCTTTTGATTCCAAGCAATTGAAAATTGTTCCTGTTTATGCTTCTTATTGGTGATAGTTTAACTAGCTGGATTTTGTTTTCTCTGGATTATGGTTTTTTTTATGGTTTTCCTTTAGGAGTTTACCAGTCCCTGGAGCTCACTGGTAGCAGAGGAAAAAAGTGTCTAGAGAAATTGAATTTCTTTCATGTTCACAGAAAAGGTGGCCACTTGCCATTATAGGATAAACTCAGGGCATTTTTCCCAGAGGTTCATGGATTAGTAAAAATCTTAGCAATATTCATACTTTTTTTTTTGCAAGACTAGAGTATATAGCCTCTACGTACACTTTGAAAAGTGTCTATAAATTTAAACCAAGATAATCACTTATTTCTGGCATTTGTTATGGGATAGTTATGCTAATGCTTTACTCTTGTAACTTAGCAAAAAGGATGTTTTACTTTTTTGGTGCTTGGGAAAGCATGACTAATGGTCATTCAAGTGTAGATGGTTTATTCAAATGTCTAAATCCTTCTCTTACAGTTAGTGGAACAGGTAGTTGTTACTATCCTTCAGTATTTTCCAGTTCTTCCCATATCCATCAACTAAAGTCACTCAAGCAGTTACTGAGAATTCACTGTGTGTACATTCCTGAGTTTGGGAATGAGGGTTGATGAATTGATATAATGAATTAAGGCCTTGCCAGGGTATATTTCTTAGGGGAACATTCAAGCTTTATGTGGATTATGTGGAATAGATGGTGGGAAGTGGTAATTCCAGGCTAGAAGATAGCGGAGAAGAGATGTTCATGGCAAAGCCAGTTGGTAAGAAAACCAAATACTGTTGGACAGGCACTGTGCTAAATGTTTTAACATGTCCTTAAACATTTAATCTCTATTAATGTACAGTACAGGAGGTTTGGCCTTTATTTAAAACTGAAATCATTTAAATAGCATGTGTTGGAGTTGATAATGAAATTCCAGTCCACTTGACTCCAAAGAATGAAAATAAGCAAGATTTGCTTGGGAGAGCTTTCCCTGGCTGGAAGGGAGGTCCTCCATAGGGGTGGAGCGAGAGATGAAGTTTGATACTTTGGCAGAGGGATAGTGAAGGCACAATTATATCTCCTAGTAAGGATCATCTGAAGCTCCTGTAGATCTTTGAGTTGGGGCAGTGATATGAAGGCAATGAGGGTAGGGGAGTACTGGGTGGGCATCTTGTGCCCCTTCACAGGTAACTGAGAATAGTTAGCACAAAGCCTTAATACCTTGACTTTCATTCTTGCCCAGCTTGCTCTTAGCTGCCTTCATTATAATTGGTCCTGCTCTCAACAGTGAGACTTGGCTCTTCCAAGTATCATTTGGGGCACATTCCTTTCTTCTCTTAGAATAGTTCTGAGGACCTCAATAGTGTGTCTTCCTAATTGCAAGCCCACTGCCACTTCTTTTGTACCTTATAATGTCATCTCCAGCCCAGCACCCATCTACCCTTCTGATGGCAAAACTCTTGTATTCTGCAAGAGTTTCTCTATTCTGTTAAATGAATTTGACCTTTCCTGTCAAGTCTTTCTAGATGGAATCAACTTGGTTTTGAGGGTCATTCTAACGGGTCTCTGTTTTTGTGATTAAAAATATAGGTCCATTAACTAATATTTTTCATTGACTGTGTTTAAATAAACTGATTTGTAAATTTCATGTGTTTACTTTTATTTATTTTTTTGACGTTAATTTTTGAGAGAGGGACAGTGTGAGCAGGGGAGGGGCAGAGAGAGGGAGACACAGAATCTGAAGCAGGCTCCAGGTTTCGAGCTGTCAGCACAGAGCCCGATGCGGGGCTCGAACCCATGAACTGCAAGATCATGCCCTGAGCCAAAGTTGGATGCTTAACTGGCTGAGCCTTCCAGGTGCCCTTCATGTGTCTACTTTTAGATTGAAAACTAAAGGGCAGTCAAGGGACTGTATTGTTCAAAGCTTTGCTGTCTCCCCAGCAAATGCCTGGTTAAATATTTTGTCTTTGATAGTTACCGGATTGTTGCCCAAGTAAGTATAGCATACTTCTTCACCTCATTGGTTAGGTTTATTCCTATCTATTTTATGTTTGTGCAATTATAAATGGGATTGATTTCTTGATTTCTCTTTCTGTTGCTTCTTTACTGATGTATGGAAATGCAACCAATTTCTGTGCATTGTCCTGCGACTTTGCTGAATTAATGGATCATTTCTAGCAGTTTTTTGGTGGAGTCGTTTGGGTTTTCCATATAGAGTATCATGTCATCTGTAAAGAGTGAAAGTTTGACTTCCTCCTTGCTGATTTGGATGCCTCTTTTTCCTTTGTGTTGTCTTATTGCTTAAGTCTAGGACTTCCAATACTATGTTGAGTAACAGTGGCGAGAATGGACATCCGTGTCTTGTTCTTGACCATAGGGGGAAAGCTGTCTTTCCTCATTGAGGATGATATTAGCAGGGATCTTTCATATATGGCTTCTGTGGTATTGAGGTATGATTCTTCTATCCCTACTTTGAGTGTTTTTATCAAGAAAGGATGCTGTATTTTGTCAGATGCTTTCTCTGCTTCTATTGAGAAGGTCATGTGGTTCTTGTCCTTTCTTTTATTAATGTGATGTATCATATTGATTGGTGATTATTGAACCAGCCCTGCATCCCAAATATAAATCCCACTTGGTTGTGGTGAATAATTCTTTTAATGTATTGTTGGATCTGGTTGCCTAGTATCTTGAGAATTTTTGCATACATGTTCATCAGGGAAATTGGTCTATAGTTCTCCTTTTTAGTGGGGTTTTTGTTTGGTTTTGAAATCAAGGTAATGCTGACCTCATAGAATGAGTTCCATTTCTATTTTTTGGAACAGCTTCAAAACTATAGGTGTTAAGCCTTCTTTAAATGTTTGGTAGAATTCCCCTGGAAAGTCATCTGGCCCTGGACTTTTTTTGTTTGTTGGGAGATTTTTGGATTACTAATTCTATTTCTTTACTGGTTATGGGTCTTTTCAAGTTTTCTAGTTCTTCCTGTTTCAGTTTTGGTAGTTGATATGTTTCTAAGAATTCATCCATTCCTTCCAGGTTGCCCAATTTGTTGGCATATAATTAATTGCTCATAATCTCTTATTGTTTGCATTTCTACAGTATTGGTTGTGATCTCTCCTCTTTCATTCGTGTTTTTATCTATTTGGGTTTATCAATTTTGTTAATTATTTCAAGAACCAACTCCTGGTTTCATTGATCTGTTCTACTGTTTTTTAAAAAATTTTAATAGCATTGATTTCTGCACTAATTTTTATTATTTTTATTGTTTTTGGGATTTATTTGCTGTTCTTTTCTCCAGCTCTTTAAGGTTATAAGGTTAGGTTGTATATCTGAGACCTTTCTTCCTTCTTTAGGAAGTCCGGGATTGCTGTATGCTTCCCTCTTATGGCCGCCTTTGCTGCGTCCCAGAGGTTTTGGGCTGTCATGTTATTATTTTCATTGGCTTCCATGTACTTTTAAATTTCTTCTTTAATTTCTTGGTTAACCCATTCATTCTTTAGTAGGATGTTCTTTAATCTCCAAGTATTTATGGTCTTTCCAATTTTTTTTCTTGTGGTTGAGTTTTGAGTTTCATAGTGTTGTGGTCTGAAAATATGCAAGGTATGATCTCAATCTTTTTATACTTGTTGAGGGCTGATTTGTGACCCAGTATGTGATCTGTTCTGGAGAATGTTCCATGTGCACTTGAGAAGAATGTATATTCTGCTGCTTTAGAATGAAATGTTCTCAATATATCTGTTAAATCCATCTGGTCTAGTGTGTCATTCAAAGCCATTGTTTCCTTATTGATTTTCTGCTTTGGTGATACGTCCATCGCCGTAAATGGGGTGTTGAAGTCCCTTACTATTATGGTATTAATAGCAATGAGTTTCTTTATGTTTGTGATTGATTATATATTTGGGTGCTTCCATGTTGGTGGCATAAATATTTATGATTGTTAGATCTTCTTGTGGGTAGACCCCTTAATTAAGATATAATTCCCTTCTTTATCTCTTGTTATAGTCTTTTAAACTCTAGTTTGTCTGATAGAACTACGGCTACACCAGCTTTCTTTTGACAACCATTAGCATGATAGATGGTCCTCCATACTCTTACTTTCAATTTACAGCTGTTTAGGTCTAAAACAAGTCTCTTGTAAGCAGCATATAGACGGATCTTGTTTTCTTACCCATTCTGATAAACATAGCACAGTTCTTAAACTTCTTTCTTCTGGTTAACATTCTTGACTTACAGTGGCTTCATTTTCTTTAGACCTTAATGATTATGTTCTTGGGCCTTCTTACTCCTCTCAGCATGTCTGCTTAATCTTACAGGCAGGTCAAGAGAAGCCTGCTGGAAATGAGGTTTGTGATTCTGCCTTATATGGGGGTGGGGGACAGGGAAGGGAATAATAAAAAGAAATCCAAACCTCCTAATTCTACTTTTCTCTTGTACCCCCTTTGCAGCCCCAAAACTCTCCTGGAGGGGTCCTAGCTGCACTGCCCTCTGGAAACCCTATAGGGACATACACGGCTCTGCAGCATGTCCTGCTGGGGGTACCCAGCATAGTGTCTGGACAGCTGCCTGATTAGGCCAGAGAGGAGCCCTTTTCCTGTCACTTGGTACCTGAATTATTGCCTTGCCTGTGAGTGGCCAGCCAGGATGCCTCTTTTTTATTAAGACAACTACTCGTTATTGAGCTCAGCCCTAAACATGCTTCTCACTTTAGATTAGTATAGGTATCTCTAGTTGACACAGGAATTGGGCTCTATATGCACAACTGGATGTGTGTTCTTTAGGCACAGTGAAAAATTTCTTTGATTATTTTCTGTTGATTATTATGTCAACCAGTCATCTTTTTTGGTTAAAGCACATAACAATATTTATGGTTACTTAATATTTTATACTTAGATGGGGTGCCTGGGTGACTCGGTTGGGCGTCTGACTTTGGTTCAGGTTATGATCTCATGGCTCATGAGTTTGAGCCCTGTGTCAGGCTCTGTGCTGACAGCTCAGAGCCTGGAGCCTGCTTTGGATTCTGTGTCTTCCTGTCTCTCTGTCCCTTCTGCACCCTTGCTCTGTCTCTCTCTCCTTCAATAATAAGTAAACATTAAAAAATTTAATATTTTATACTTAGAGATGCTAAAATAGTTCAAACTTAGCAAACTGAGTCTCCTGTAATATCTCCTGGTTAGAAGGTATTTTTCTAGGAAGCTATTACAATACTTAGTGAATCCTTTCTTGACTCAGAGGAGAGTTGATCATTTTTACTGGGTTCTGTTCTCTCCAGATGAACTTGCTTCAATCATGGTCTTTCCTCTTCTTCACAGAACACTAACTGAGCTTGCCACATGGTTTACCCATACCGAGAATGGTTTAATTACTGATATGTGTGTTTCTGAGAACCTATAACCGCCTCCTATCCATGAAGGAAGTGAATGGGCAACAGCCCTTTGGCTATTTTCTTCTTACTGGTCTCTTCTCATTCTTGTCTAATAGAATTGGTTGACAGGGTTTCAACTAAAAAAGAAAAAAAGTCTGTGCCTAATGTTCCTTGAGGTTAGTTCCCTTAGGTGTGGGCTGTTCTGGAGGATAAGAACTTGAGGTTCAAGACTGTATAGGCTTCTTATGCAGCAACTAGTGGTTAGCTACAAAGATATAGATCCTTGATGAATGCCTTGGAAAAGGACATATAATGAAATTAGAATATTCAGCAAAGAAATAAGTAAAACCAACTTTTATTGGATACCAATAATTGCTTTTGCATGTGTGTGTTGGTGTAGTTTCACCTAGCCATGTACTTTGGGTTCATAGAGCTTTAAGAATATTTTATCTAAATGCAAATGAGTCCAGCTAGATTTGGTTTCACCCAGGCCCAGCCAGGTAGAGGTGCTCTTGGGGACAGCATGTGGCAAAGAAGTCCTAAACTGAGACTTGGATGTTGTACTGAATCTTCCCAGGCAGAGAGGAGCAGGGCAAGATGCAGCAGGAATGAGGGCCAGTGACAGAGCCAGGAGCAACAAGATGTTTCATATTGAAGTATTTTGACTAGAACATGGCCAGAGACATCTGAGCAGGGCAGGTGGAGCACACACACGGATGAGTTACAAAACAGGTATGGTTGGCAGTTCAGGGAACGGTTCTAAAAATCAGTTTTATGGGAGTCACACCTTCTATGCAGAGTTTAGAGTGTGCTGCCAGGGAGGGCGTGACAAGGCTGTGAAAGGCATAGCTAAGATGGCTGGGCTCCTACAAGCCTTTGTCTGTTTTTGCACATTCAACAATGGAATGGTCTTCAAGCTGTCCCAACTATAACTTTCAATCAGGAGCGTCAGATTCCTCTTTATTCCTGGCACAAAGCCAGACGTGTTGTTTCTTCTGGTTAGACAATCATAATGATAAATAGTAGTTCATTGGTTTCACCATAGTTCAGAACTGATTGGTAGGAGTTTTCAGAATTGGGTCAAGATGGGTTGGGGCTAGTTTGCAGCAGTCACAAAATATTTCTTAAAGTGTGGCACAGGGCTGCTTTTAATTTAATTTTTAAAAAAATTTTATAGTTTATTGTCAGGTTGGTTTCCATATAACACCCAGTGCTCTTCCCCACAAGTGACCTCCACCAAGACCATCACCCCCCATTACCTTTCCCCCTTCCCCTTCCCCCCTCAGGTTGTTTTCAGTATTCAAGAGTCTCTCGTGTTTTCTCTCCCTCCCTCTCCCTAACGCTTTTTCCTCCTTCCCCTCCCCATGGTCCTCTGTTGGGTTTCTCCTCTTAGACCTGTGAGTGCAAACATATGGTATCTGTCCTTCTCTGCCTGACTTATTTCGCTTAGCATGACACCCTCGAGGTCCATCCACTTTGCTACGAATGGCCAGATTTCATTCTTTCTCATGGCCATGTAGTATTCCATTGTATAGATGAACCACATCTTCCTAATCCATTCATCCG
>CM053569.1:38639021-38678056 GCA_028646485.1 Cryptoprocta ferox | reverse complement strand
AATGTTCGTAGCGGCACTTTCAACAATAGGCAAATCATGGAAAGAGCCTAAATGTCCATCAACGGATGAATGGATTAGGAAGATGTGGTTCATCTATACAATGGAATACTACATGGCCATGAGAAAGAATGAAATCTGGCCATTTGTAGCAAAGTGGATGGACCTCGAGGGTGTCATGCTAAGCGAAATAAGTCAGGCAGAGAAGGACAGATACCATATGTTTGCACTCACAGGTCTAAGAGGAGAAACCCAACAGAGGACCATGGGGAGGGGAAGGAGGAAAAAGCGTTAGGGAGAGGGAGGGAGACAAAACACGAGAGACTCTTGAATACTGAAAACAACCTGAGGGGGGAAGGGGAAGGGGGAAAGGTAATGGGGGGTGATGGTCTTGGTGGAGGTCACTTGTGGGGAAGAGCACTGGGTGTTATATGGAAATCAACCTGACAATAACCTATAAAGTTTATGAAAAAAAGAAAAGAAACCATTGGGTAAAGAACTTAATCTATACTTTAATGTCGGCCATGTGTTAGTAATAAAGTTTGTAAATACTGTTAAATAAAAAAAAACCTTAAAAAAATTAAAAAAAACTGTAGATATTTAAAAATAAGCTTTTAATAACACTTTTTAAAATGTTAAAAAAATTTTTTTTAAGTTTTTTATTGAGACAGAAACAGAGCATGAGTTGGGGATGGGCAGAGAGAGGGAGACACAGAATGAAGCAGGCCCCAAGCTCTGAGCAAGAGTTCAGCATGGAGCCTGATGCGGGGCTCGAACCCACAAACTGTGAGTCATGACCTGAGCTGAAGTCGGACACTTAACTGACTGAGCCGCCCCCACTTTTTTAAATCTTGAGACTATTTTAAACTTCCAGAAAAAATTTAAAAACTGTACAAAGAATTCCCATATATCCTTCACCTAGAGACCCTACTCAAGATTTGCCAATTGTCCCAGCGATCTCTATAGCAAAAGGACTGAGGTCTGAATCATGTGGTTTTAAATTTTTTAAATTTTAGAGTTGGGGGGGGGAGAGGCAAAGAGGGAGAGAGAGAATTTCAAGCAGGCTCCACATTCAGCATAGGGCCAGACATGGGGCTAAATCCCATGACCCTGGGATCATGACCTGAGCCATTAAGAGTCAGATACTCAACTGACTGAGCCACTCAGGTGCCGCAGAATCATGTATACTTTTAGTGATCATGTCTCTCTAGTCTGCTTGAATCTGAATAGTATCTCAGTCTTCCAGTGACTTTCATGATAAATATATTTTTAAAGATTAGAAGCCAGCCATTTTGTAAAATGCTGCTCAATCTGGGTTTTTCTAATGTTTCCTTCTGACTAGACCCAATAAGTCTTGTTCTTTTTTTTTTTTCCTTAAAAAATTTTAAGTTTATTTTTAGAGAGAGCTCACAAGTGGGGGAGGGTCAGAGAGCTAGAGAAACACAGAATTGGAAGCAGGCTCCAGGCTCTGAGCTGTCAGCACAGAGCCCGATGTGGAGGGCTCAAACTCCTAAACCGCGAGATCATGACCTGAACCGAAGTCGGCACTTAACCAGCTGAGCCACCCAGGCAGGCACCCCATTTTTTTTAAGTTATTTTGAGAGAGAGCACCAATGGGAGAGAGGCAGAGAGAGAAATCCCAAGCAGGCCCTGTGCTGTCAGAGCAGAGTCTGATGCAGGGCTTGAACTCACGAACTGTGAGATTATGACCTGAACCAAAATCAAGAGTCAGACGCTTAACTGACTGAGCCACCCAGGCACCCCGAGTCTGTGTTCTTCATATAATATAATGTGGCATAGGTTACTGACTTGCCTAATTACTGGTGGTTATTAATTTTATCACTTAGTGAAGATGGTGTCTGCCAGGTTTTTCCACCATAAATTTCCTTCCCCCACCCCTTATTAATGCAATTCATGAGTATTTTGTGGACATACAGTTTGAGACTGTAAAAACCCATTCCTCATTCTACTTTGGCCCACTAGCTTGAGAATGCATTGGTTTCTTGCTTCATTATTATGGTTGTGGTTGAAGAATGTGATTTCATAGTGCCACAATTCTATATTTGTTGACATTCTTCTATAAGGAGACCTTTCTTTTCTTTCCACTTATTTTTTCACTTATATATAGGAGTATGAATTACTGGATTCTAATTTGTTCAGCCAGTCTTAATCCATTACTATAATTATTTTGATGTTCAAACTGTCCCAGACTTGACCATTAAGAGCCTTTTAAAATTGGTTTCTGTGTTCCTTTGCTATGAGTACTTCCTTATTGCCCATGAGAATGATGTTCTGGGTTCATCTTGTTCTTTCTCTGCCTCAGTCTGAGAATTGGCCATATTCCTCCAAGGAGCCTTGGTTTCTTTTAGTGGAGAGTGATGTATTTTTTTTTTTTTTTGTGGTTTATTGATTTTATTAACACAAATACAGTGTGCACATAAGCTTGTCTGTCCATTTTCTTTGCTGTGCAGCTTGGTGTTAGGATTGGTAACTCTGGTCAGCTGGGCTGCTCTTTCTACAATGGACTTGGTATTCTTGGAAGAGACCTTACAAGCAATCTCTACGCAGTAAGATTTGTTGCACATCAGCAGTACTTTTAAGCTCCTTGACATTGTGGACTAGGAATTTCCAGAACCCTTTGGGCAGCATGTGCTTTGTTTTCTTGTTGCTCCTGTAAACAACATTGGGCATCAAGATCTGGCCCTCGAGTCTTCTGTGCCCCCTATTGTCAATGTCTCTGGATTTGTGCCAGTTGCACTTAATTTTGACATATTAGTCTGACTGGTGCTGGATGAACTTGGTCCTCTTTTTAACAATCTTGGGCTTTACCAGAGGTCTGAGGGTGGCTATGATTATGAGTAGGAGATGGCTACCACCTCTGCAGGCAACACTGAAGAGTATGGAGAGTGATGTTTAGAAATCTATATCTGAACAGTAGCTGTGCTCACTGTTTTTTTTTAAATTTATTTAAATTCAGATTAGTTAACATATAATGTAATAGTGATTTCAGGAGTAGAACCCAGTGATTATTTCCATATAGCACCCAATGCTCTTCCCAACAAGTGCCCCCTTTTTTGGGGGGGGCAAAAGGGTGATCTTATTAAAGCACGGGGACAGAACCCATGTGCAGAAAGAACTGTGCTGGGGTCCTGACAGGTAACTCATTATATACTCTCAGGTTGGCAGGGGTTAGGGATAGAGTAAGTCTCTAAGGAATTTTGGAAGCAAGGTTTCCAGGATCTTGAGGGGCTAGCTGTTGCTAGGGAAATACCATTTATTACCATTTAATAAAACCTCAGGCATGAGACCCTTTAGCTGTATAGTAGGGGGCTGTAAGCTTGGAGTATGATTGCCAGCATATATCTTGGGGCAGTTGAAATAAAAAGTTGACTTACAGGTCCTTGAGGTTGGGATAACGTTAAGCTAAGGTTCTCTTTTGTCTCCAGCAAAGTGTCCTCATCATGTCAGCTGAGCTCTTAGAGGGAGGTCACTCTGCCCATTTCAGGGACTTGTCAGTGGGCTATAGGCAGTAAGGGAATTTAATTTTTCATTTGCCTTACTTTCCCACATTACCATGGCAAGCACTTAAGCCCCTTTTCTTTGTTCTTGGGTAGTCAAGAGCGTCCAAGGAATAACAGTCAGATCCCACCGGAGTTGGGCTAGTTTATGCTTTATCCCTCAGCCTGCCTCATGCTCCCTTATTGTATCTCCCCTGAACCATTTTGACCCTTAAATCTTTAAGGCTGATGAAGGTGGAAGGTCTCATCTTCTGTAGCTTCTTTCTGCTGAGTAGGGGCATAGAGTTGTCCCTTCCTATATGGATCCATATCGGTCTGTTGGGGAACGTATAGAGGCGTTTGAAAGGTGGAGGCAGCTGAATCCAAGGTGGACCTTCTTGAGTAGCAAGGATCATCTGTTGACTTGAAGTTACTGTAGTGATGGAGTCTTGGCATCAGGCAGAGAGGCATGGGAGAAAACAGCAAAACATAATTAGAATGAAAAGAGAGAAGCCCCAAGAAAAGTCCTTTGGTAGTTGACAAAAATCATCCAGTCCAGGAGGTTAGCCAATCACTAAAGGAAAGACAGGGATTGTTGAAAGCACCAATTTAAATATTCACGTTAGTTAGAAATCCAGGAAATATTTTTGTGGTAATCTGGAATGTATACACAGCATTTTGTTAGAGCAGATTACAAACCCAATGACTACCAGTGCTTCCAGTGAGATTTTTAGATTGCAGGCTTGAGGCATCCTTGGATGGGAGTGGGAAGAAGCAGCGGGAATGAGATTGGTCTTTCCAGTTTGAAACTCAAATGTCTGTGAGGATCCTTTTGTTTGTTTTTTGTTTTTTTTTTTACTTTTTATAATTTATTTTATAATTTACATCCAAGTTAGCACATGGTGCAACCATGATTTCAGGAGTAGATCCTTAAACTCCTTACCCATTTAGCCCATCCCCACTCCCACAGTCCCTCCAGCAACCCTCTGTTTGTTCTCTGTATTTAAGAGTGTCTTATGATTTGTTCTCCTCCCTGTTTTTATATTATTTTTGTTTCCCTTGTCTTATGTTCATCTGTTTTGTATCTTAAAGTCCTCATATGAGTGAAGTCATATATTTGTCTTTCTCTAATTTCGCTTAGCCTAATACCCTCTAGTTCCATCCACATAGTTGCAAATAGCAAGATTTCATTCTTTATGATTGCCAAGTAATACTCCAGTGTGTGTGTGTGTGCGCGCGCGCATGTGTGTGTATACCACATCTTCTTTATCCATTCATCTATTGATGAACATTTGGGCTCCTTCCATACTTTGGCTATTGTTGATAGCGCTGCTATAAACATTGGGGTGCATGTATCCCTTTGAAACATCATACCTGTATCCCTTGGATAAATACCTAGTAGTGCAGTTTCTGGGTCATAGGGTAGTTCTATTTTTAATTTTTTGAGGAACCTCCATACTGTTTTCCAGAGTGGCTGCACCAGTTTGCATTCCCACCAGCAGTGCAAAAGAGATCCTCTTTCTCTGCATCCTCGCTATCATCTGTTGTTGCCTGAGTTGTTAATGTTAGCCATTCTGACAGGTGTGAGGTGGTATCTCATTGTGGTTTTGATTTGTATTTCCCTGATGATGAGTGATGTTTAGCATTTTTTCATGTGTCGGTTGGCCATCTGGATGTTTTCTTCAGAGAAGTGTCTATCCATGTCTTTTGCCCATTTCTTCACTGGGTTATTTGTTTTTTGGGTGTTGAGTTTGCTAAGTTCTCTATAGATTTTGGATACTAACCCTTTATCTGATATGTCATTTGCAAATATCTTCTCACATTCCATCGGTTGTCTTTTCATTTTTCTGATGTTTCCTTCGCTGTGCAGAAACTCCTTATCTTGATGAGGTCCCAATAGTTCATTTTTGCTTTTGTTTCCCTTGCCTCTGGAGGCACATTGAGTAAGAAGCTGCTGTGGCCAAGATCAAAGAGGTTTTTGCCTACTTTCTCCTCAAGGATTTTGATAGCTTCCTGTCTTATGTTTAGGTCTCTCATTTGTTTTGAGTTTACTTTGTGTCTGGTGTAAGAAAGTGGTCCAGGTTGATTTTTCTGCATGTTGCTGTCCAGTTTTCCCATCACTATTTGCTGAAGAGACTGTCTTTATCACTGGATATTCTTTCCTGCTTTGTCAAAGATGAGTCGGCCATACATTTGTGGGTTCATTTCTGGGTTCTCTGTTCCATTGATCTGAGTGTCTGTTTTTGTGCCAGTACCATGCTGTCTTGATGATTATGCCTTTGTAATACATCTTGAAGTCCGGGATTGTGATGCCTCCAGCTTAGGTTTTCTTTTTCAACATTGCTTTGGCTATTTGGAGTCTTTCTGGTTCCATACAAATTTTATGATTGTTTGTTCTAGCTCTGTGGAGAATGCTGGTGTTATTTTGTCATGTATTGCATTGAATATGTAGATTGCTTTGGGTAGTATTGACATTTTAACAATATTTGTTTTTCCTATCCAGGAACATGGCATATTTTTCCATTTTTTGGTGTCTTCTTCAATTTCTTTTATAAGCTTTCTATAGTTTTCAGGGTCTAGATTTTTCCTCTTTGGTTATATTTATTCCTAGGTATTTAATGGTTTTTGGTGCAATTGTAAATGGGATCGATTCCTTGATTTTCTGCTGCTTCATTATTGGTGTATAGGAATGCAACAGGTTTCTGTGCGTTGATTTTATATCCTTTGACTTTTCTGAATTCATGGATCAGTTCTAGCAGCTTTTTGGTGGAATCTTTTTGGGTTTTCCATATGGAGTATCATGTCATCTGTGAAGAGTGAAAGTTTGATCTCCTCCTGGCCAATTTGGATGCTTTTTATTTCTTTGTGTTGTCTGACTGCTGAGGCTAAGACTTCCAATACTGTGTTGAATAACAGTGGTGAGAGTGGACATCTGTCTTGTTCCTGACCTTAGGGGGAAAGCTTTCAGTTTTCCCCACTGAATGTGATATTAGTGGTGGGTCTTTTGTATATGGCTTTTATGGTCTTAAGGTACAATCTTTCTATCCCTACTTTCTTGAGGGTTTTTTTTTTCAAGAAAGAATACTGTATTTTGTCAAATGCTTTCTCTGCATCTATTGAGAGGATCATGTGGTTCTTGTCCTTTGTTTTATTGACGTGATGTATCACATTGATTGTTTTGAGGATATTGAACCAGCCCTGCATCCCAAGTATAAATCCCACTTGGTCGTGGTGAATAATTTTTTTTAAATATATTATTGGATCCAGTTGGCTAATATCTTGTTGAGGATTTTTGTGTCCCTGTTCATCAGGGAAATTGGTCTGTAGTTCTCCTTTTTAGTGGGGTCTTTGTCTGGTTTTGAAATGAAGGTAATGCTGGCTTCATAGAAAGAGTTTGCAAGTTTTCCTTCCATTTCTATTTTTTGAAACAACTTCAAGAGAATAGGTGTTAACTCTTCTTTAAATGTTTGGTGGAAATCCCTTGGAAAGCCATCTGGCCCTGGACTCTTGTTTGTTGGGAGGTTTTTTTTATAGTTTATTTTCAAGTTGGTTTCCATATAACACGCAGTGCTATTCCCCACAAGTGCTCTCCTCCATAACCATCACTCCCTGCCTCCCTCCCCCTTCAGCCCTCAGTTTGTTTTCAGTATTCAAGAGTCTCTCATAATTTGCCTCCCTCCCTCTGTTGGGAGATTTTTGATTACTAATTCTATTTCTTTACTGGTTATGGGTCTGTTCAAATTTTCTATTTCTTCCTGTTTCAGTTTGGTAGTTGATATGTTTCTAGGAATTCATCCATTTCTTCTAGGTTTCCCATTTTATTGGCATCTAATTGCTCATAATATTCTCTTATAATTGTTTGTGTTTCTTCTGTGTTGGTTGTGATCTCTCCTCTTTCATTCTTGATTTTATTTGCATCCGGTCCTTTTTATTTTTGATCAAACTGGCTAGGGGTTTATCAATTTTGTTAATTCTTTTAAAGAACCAGCTTCTGGTTTCACTGATCTGTTCTGTTTTTTTTTAAAAATTTTTTTTAATGTTTTTTATTTTTGAGAGACAGAGAGAGACAGTGTGAGCAGAGGAGGGACAGAGAGAGAGGAAGATACAGAATCTGAAGACAGGCTCCAGGCTTTGAGCTAGCTGTCAGCACAGAGCCCGATATAGGGCTCGAACCCACGAACCGCAAGATCATGACCTGAGCTGAAGTCAGACGCTTAATGGACTGAGCCACCCAGGCGCCCCTGTTCTGGGTTTTTTTTTTTTTTTTTTTTGATAACATTGATTTTTGCTCTAATCTTTATTTCCCATCTTCTGCTGGTTTTGGGTTTTATTTGGTGTTCTTTTTCCAGCTCTTTAAGGTGTAAGGTTAGGTTTTGTATCTGTGACTTTTCTTTCTTCTATAGGAAGGCCTGGATTGCTATATACTTTCCTGTTATGACCACCTTCGCTGCATCCCAGAGGTTTTGGGATGTGGTGTTATCATTTTCATTGGCTTCTATGCACTTTTTAATTTCCTCTTTAACTTCTTGGTTAGCCCATTCTTTAGTAGGATGGTGTTTAGTCTCCAAGTATTCATGGTCTTTCCAAATTTTTTTCTTGTGGTTGATTTCGAGTTTCATAGCACTGTGGTCCAAAAATACACAAGGTATGATCTCGATCTTTTTGTACTTGTTGAGGGCTGATTTGTGTCCCATTATGTGGTCTATTCTGGAGAATGTTCCATGTGCATTCGAGAAGAATGTGTATTCTGCTGCTTTAGGATGAAATGTTCTGAATATATCTGTTAAGTCCATCTGGTCCAGTGTGTCCTTCAAAGCCATTGTTTCCTTGTTGATTTTCTGTTTAGATGATCTGTCCATTGCTGTAAGTGGGGTGTTGAAGTGTTGAAGTCCCCTACTATTATGGTATTATTATCAGTGAGTTTCTTTATGTTTGTCATTAATCGATTTATATATTTGGGTGCTTCCATAATGGAGCATAAGTGTTTACACTGGTTAGATCTTTTTGGTGGATAGACCCCTTAATTATGATATAATGCCCTTCTTCATCTCTTGTTATAGTCTTTATTTTAAAGTTTAGATTGCCTGATATAAGTAGGGCTACTCTGGCTTTCTTTTGGTGACCATTAGCATGATAAATGGTTCTCCATCCCCTTCTTTCAATCTGAAGGTGTCTTTAGTTCTAAAGTGGGTCTCTTGTAAGCAGCATATAGATGGATCTTGTTTTCTTATCCATTCTATTACCCTATATCTTTTGATTGGAGCATTTATTCCTTTGATGGTTAGAATGAGTACTGAAAGATATGAATTTATTGCCATTATGTTTCCTGTAGAGTTGGAGTTTCTGGTGGTGGTCTCTGGTCCTTTCTAGTCTTTGTTGCTTTTGGTCTTCTCCTCCCCCACCCCATCTTTTACACCCTCAGAGAGTCTCCCTTAAAATTTCTTTTAGTGCTGGTTTAGTGGTCACCAACTCCTTTATATATTTTTTTGTCTGTGAAACTTTTTATACTTCTAATTTGAATGATAGCCTTGCTGGATAAAGAATTCTTGGCTGCATAGTTTTCTGATTCATCACATTGACTATATATCCTGCCACTCCTTTCTGGCCTGCCAAGTTTCTGTGGCTAGGTCTGCTGCAAACCTGATCTGTCTTCCCTTGTAGGTTAAGGATTTTTTTTCCCCTTGCTGCTTTCATGATTCTTTCCTTCCCTGAGTATTTTGTGAACTTGACTATGATATGCCTTGTTAATGGTCAGCTTTTGCTGAATCTAACGGGATTCCTCTGTGCTTCCTAGATCTTGATGTCTGTGCCTTTCTCCAGGTTTAGCAGGTATGTTTTCCACTATGATTTGCTCACATAACCCTTCTACCCCTTTTTCTCTCTCTTTATCTTCTGGGACTCCTATGATTCTGATGTTGTTCTTTTTTAATGAGTCACTGATTTCTCTAATTCTTAAATCGTGCTCCTTTGCCTTAGTCTCCCTCTTTTTTCCTGCTTCATTGTTCTCCATAAGTTTGTCTTCTATATCGCTGATTCACTGCTCTGCTTCATCCATCCTTGCTGCTGTGGCAGTCATTCAAGATTGCAGCTCAGTTATAGCACTTTTAAATTCATCCTGACTAGCTTTTATCTCCACAGAAAGGGATTCTAATCTGTTTCCCACCCCAGCTAGTATTCTTATTATCGTGATTCTAAATTCTGGTTTAGACATCTTGCTTGTATCTGTGTTCAGTCCCTGGCTGTCATTTTTTCTTGTTCTTTCTTTTGGGGTGAATTCCTTTATTTCATCATTTTGAAGGAGGAAAAGGAATTAATAAGGTAAAGAAAAAAAGTTAAAAAATTAAAAAACAGCACAAAAATCAAAGAATGCTAGATCCTTTGAGGAAACTTCATACGGTTTTCCAGAGTAGCTACACCAGTTTGCATTTCCACCAACAGTGCAAAAGAGTTCTGCTTTCTCTGCATCCTCACCAACATCTGTTGTTTCCTAAGTTGTTAATCTTAGCCATTCTGATAGGTGTGAGGTGTTATCTCATTGTGGTTTTAATTTCTATTTCCCTGGCTTTGAGTGATGATGAGCATCTTTTCATGTCTCTGTTAGCCATCTTCTATGTCTTCTTTGGAAAAGTGTCCATTCATGTCTTCTGCCTATTTCTTTGCTGGATTATTTATATTTTTGGTGTTGTTTGGTTAAGTTCTTTATAGATACTGGATACTAATCCTTTATCCAATATGTCACCTACAAATATATTCTCCCATTCTGTTGGTTGCCTTTTGTTTTGTTGATGGTTTCCTTCTCTGTGCAGAAGCTTTTTTTTTTTTTATCTTGATGAGGTCCCAGTAGTTCATGTTTACTTTTCTTTCCTTGCCTCTGGAAACCTATCTAGTAAGAAGTTGCTGTGGCTGAGCTCAGAGAGGTTGCTGCCTGTGTCCTCCTCTAGGATTTTGATAGTTTCCTGTCTGACACATAAGTCTTTCATCCATTTTGAATTCACTTTTGTGTATGGTGTATAAAAGTGGTCCAGGTTCATTATTTTGCATGTCACTGTCTAGTTTTCCCAGCACCACTTATTGAAGGGACTGTCTTTTTTTTCCATTAGGTATTCTTTCCTGCTTTGTCAAAGATTAGTCGACCGTACATTTGTGGGTTCATTTCTGGGTTCTCTGTTCCATTGATCTGAGTGTCTGTTTTTGTGCCAGTGCCATATTGTCTTGATGATTACAGCTTTGTAATACAGTTTGAAGTCTGGAATCATTATGCCTCCAGCTTTGGTTTTCTTTTTCAACATGACTTTGGCTATCCAGGGTCTTTACTGCTTCCACACAAATTTTAGAATTGTTTGTTCTAGCTCTGTGGAGTATGCTGGTGTTATTTTGATAGGGTTTACACTGAATGTGTAGATTGCTTTGGATAGTATAGATATTAACAATATTCCTCCAATTCATGAACGTGGAATGTTTTTCCATTTTTTGTGTGTGTCTTCAATTTCTTTCATAAACTTTCTATAGTTTTCAGCATACAGATATTTTACCTCCTTAGTTAGGTTAATTCCTAGGTATATTATTGTAAATGGATTGATTCCTTGATTGCTCTTTCTGCCTCTTCATTATTGGTGTACCACAATGCAACTGATTTCTCTATGTTGATTTTATATCCTATGACTGCTGAATTCAGCAGTTTTTTTGTGTGGAATCTTTTGGGTTTTCCACAAAGAGTATAGTGTCATCTGTGAAGGGTGAAAGTTTGACTTCTCCCTTGTCATTTGTGTGCTTGTTGTTAGCAAGATGTAATGGTTCTGAATACAGAACTAGGAAATGTGTGTGTATAAACACATATGCCTGCTTATGTGTTTATTTCTATCTTTCTGTATTAAATAGTTCATACTGCTACCTTCATTTCGATCAAACACCACAGGGTTCATTCTAGCTTTATCCCTTTCCAGATTTGTACCTCACTTCTCCAATAGTAAGAAATATGATTTCCATATCATTAATACATCTGTTTACTTAATGTCACTGAATGTAGGTGTGTTCTGGCCACTGTAGGGCCACCATTGCTCATGAAGGCCCCACCCATCACTCTGCTCAGAACCCCTCCCCCTAGAAGGAAGGGTTGATGGCAGTGTTAAAACTAAGTTATCATGTAGGTTTTCTTAGCAGCTTTTTCTGGCTTGGTCATTCACAAAATTTTCCAAATTTATATTTCCCGTTTCTTAATTTATATTTCCCATTTCTACCACTTTCTTTGTAAAATGAGTTCTACAAGTCTAATCTTTACTTTGTGAATTAGTACTTCATCATATTTCCTAAATTTAAGTTTCTTGAATTTTAAAAGTTGGTCTTAAATTCTTAAATTTTAGTATTTGGTGAACACATTTTCAGTGGCTCAATTTTGACCACAAACTCAACAACCACAGGACTCAGCAGAATTTGTTCACTGCTTATCTATACGGTTCATGGCTGTCTGTATTTTGGTGATGACTTTCTTTGTGTGAACAGTCAAATCTTCATGGACAGTATTGTCTTTTATGACTTTCTTCATTGCTTTTCAAAAAATTTCCTGGTTCTGATTATCAGAATTTTATATGTTCCAGCTGTTTTGCATAGCTTTACATTAGGGAAGAATCCATTTTTTCTGTTTTGTTTTCATGTTTCTCCTTGGGCCAACTATTCCTGGTTGAGGAGAGCCTAGGATGCAGGGACCTAAACCCAGTTAGGAGGGATAATTGTCCAAAGTGATTGGTAAGAGGTAAACCAGAGGATAAATGGTATTGTTGTCTTAGGAACAAGGGAGGCCAAATAGGGCACACAGAAAAAGAGGCTTCTGAGCTATTTCATAAATGGAGCTGTGGGACCTGAGATTGTATTGAGAGGCTCTGGCTTCTTGTTTTATTTTTATTTTTTATTAAAAAAACTTTAAAAGTTTATTGTGAGAGAGTGAGAGCATGAACAGGGGAAGGACAGAGAGAGGGGGAGAGAGAATCTCAAGCAGGCTCCACACTGACAGTGCATGGCCCAATGCGGGGCTCAATCTCCTAGACCGCGAGTCATGATCTGCACTAAGATTCAGAGTCGGAGGCTTAACTGGCTGAGCCATCCAGACACCCCTCTGGCTTCTTGCTTTAAAGACTAGAGTTAAGGCAGACAAATAGCAGAACATGGAACTAATGTTTTGTGGGAATAAGGATGTGAGATCCTTTTCCTAGATCAAAGTCCATTTGATGCTTTCATTCTATATGCATGTTTTAAGTATTTTCAAATAACATATTTGAAACACATAACCCATTCTTTTGGTCAGTCACAGAAACCAGCTTTTTGTAAACCCAGATTTTGACTTATTTTTCCTGTCTCATTGGACTCTATCTGAAGGCTGTGGCAATCCCAGTTCTAGACACAGGTCCTGATCCAGGACAGGCCTTATCAACAGCTGTGATGCCAACACTTGGGAGGACTTAGAATTAAATTCTCCTTTAAGACTTGGGAACTGATGGATCAGTTAACACTGGGAAACAGGGTGGTACAGTAGGAGGGTTTGGGGCTTTGTGTTCAGAGATCAGCCAAGAGTTTCTACTCTGTCATTTACTAGTTGTATGTACATACATATAAATGTATGTATGTAAAAGTTGCTTAAATTAGAACTTCTTTCCTTACCTGTGAAATAGAGATAATCTATACCTTACATGACTTATTTGCAGAACCTGTTTATAAAGTGTACCTAAAGTACACTTTAGGTTTACTGCTCAGGAAATGGTAGCTATCTTTGTAATTAGGACTACTACAGGATTCCATATGGCTTCTTGAGTTGCCCTATCATGAAACATTCCTGGGATACTCTAGAATAGGATGACCACCAGATACTTGTAACTCTGAGGAATAGCAATTTTTTTTTCCCATTCCACGGGACTGGAGGTTTTTGCACTCAGCATTTACTTATTCCCTTATCCCACTGTGTCTTTCTATATGGTGGAAGCTGGGAAACCTACTGGGGTTCTGGAGGAGAATCCATTTTCCACCAGTTAGATACACGTGTGTAGTATTTGGAGCACGGCTTGGCTATTTGTCACTGAAAAGCAAGGTAGAGGAGATGCTGGCTTTTTCTGTAGCAGTGATTCTACCACTTGACTCCTTGATGAGGGCCAAGGGGTGACTGTAGTGGTAACGGCAGTGGGTTTGTACTGATTCCATTGATTGCAGAAGCATTTCAGGGCTTACTAGTGTCATGGGGGCAAGAGGCTGTCATGGGGGCAGGAGGCTGTTGTGGAGATGGTAGAAGCTTCTTGATTCTACACGTTCTTCATGAAGGCAGAGGAAGCAACTCTCTTGGCAGGCAAATTTGGCAGTGTAGTTCCACAAGTCCTTCTTGGAGTCAGCCTTGAGCCCATTTATCCAGCATTCTCATGATATTCCAAGGAGGACTTGCCTGTATTGAATCCCTTTTTCCTGAAGATAGCTAGAATGGCTTTGATTTTTTTTTCCCATTGAACACTGCCAGATATAATTTCCACTCTCTAATTTTGTCCAGGTTCTATTAGTCATATGCTCAGGGTGACTGCAGTTCCTGGTCTGGTATCTTGCCTTCCTCTTTCGATACTTGCTTTCTGGGACTGGAGCCTTGACTCAAACCTGTCCTGTAGCCATGGACAGATATTCTGATTGGCACCTGCTGGCCCGAGGGAGCTCTAGTTTTTATTGCTGCTTAAGTTCCCCCACTGGGCTCCACCTGTCTGACTGGACTGCCTAGTGTATACTGTGGCTTGAGATATCCTGAACTTGATACAGCTTTTGAACTCCATGCCTGGACTTCCCACTTCCTCCCTTAAAAGCCACTCATTCTCCCAGGCCAACTCTTGTCTTAAGCTGAGATGACTCTTGTGGTCTCTTCTGTATGGCCATGAATGATCCACAGAACCATATACCATTGTCTTGATCACAGATCTCCATTGGGTTAGCTCCATGGCACTCGCCTTTTACCCAGAAGAGTTAGAGTGAGCCACCAGTATGTATCACTAGGTACTCCTTTTAGATCACATACAGAAATAGTAAATCTTGCAAATGAAATTTTGCAAAAATATCAAAAGGTCTACCGTTCAGATGTTTCCAAGTAGAGAAGATTTAAACTGCCCCTGAAGTAGTTCTCTATTGTGAAGAACTTGAAGGATGGTATTGTTTTTAAAATGTTTCTACTGAAGTCACCATATGTTTCTACCTATGCCATGATTGATAAAAGGTGATTTCCCCCCATCTTTAAGAGGATAGGAATAGTTTTTGTATTGGTTGAATTATATTTGTCATACTAGTAAGTAGATTAAACAGTGCTACACAAATTTTCTTATAACCAATGAGAAAACAAGTAAAAAGTTTCAATGTTAAAAATTATATAAAACTGTTATTACTAGAACTCATAGAAGTTTTAATAAGTACTCCATAGTACAGTAAGATAAAAAACAAATTCTTATTTGAAATAAGAGCTTTACTTCCTAGCTAAAATTTGTATTTGAGAGACTGAATATACACATGGACAATGGTCAGAGTGTATATACAAATAGAACTTAGACTCACAACCTGCAGCAACCTGTATAGGAAACCAACTCTATTTATTTATTTATTTATTTATTTAATATTTTTAATTAATAACCAGCCTAGGAAGCCAGAATGTTATCAGTCAGATTTGGAGGAGGTCAGACAACTATTTTTAGTAATAATCTAGGCAGCCAAGCAATAACTTCTGTAACACTTGGCCACAAATGATCAGGACTTGATTAATAACTGACAGCTTCCCTAATTTTTGTCCCTGCTTCCAACTTAGGAGCAATGGGAGAAAACCAAATGTATCCCCTAATCAGTCACATGGGATGCCCCACTTCTAGTTACCTCACCACCTCCAATCGGGGCATACCTAAAGCCTTCCCTTTTCTCCATTATGAGATACCCCATTCCTCTGCTTGCCTTTTGAGTCTTTGACAAAACTGTAGGTATGGTGACTGACTCTCTTGCTATAGCAAGCTCTGAATAAATAGCCTGTGCTTGTTCTCATTTGGTTGGTCTTGCTTTATTTCCACATATCCATAGTGTCTAGGAGATCTTTATAAAGTTGTTTCTTTTTTCCCTCTTGCCTATGAGTATGTTGATATTCTCAAAGTACTGAGTCAGTAATTTAAAGTTGTCCAATCTTTAAACTTTCCTGTTAATAGAAATCTGTGTCTTCTGATTTAAACTTTAAGGCTGAATTTGAAAATTTGGTTTATCATTTAAAATTCATCATTCTCTATCCATAATGAAATAGTTTTCTACAGTTCTAGATTGTATTGTAACTAAAAATTTAACAATCTTTGGTAAAAAATTGGAACCCATTTTGAATGTTAACTAGAATACACCCATTAATTTAGTTTTATGTGTATGCTTCTGTTTCTCCTGAGAAATGCAAACAATTAAGCAGGTATCCAGAAACTGCAGTGCCTCATTTTTCCTTAAGTGCTTCCTAGCCTTCCTTTGTTTGATTCAGCAATATCTTATTATTAGTTATCTTCATCTTGTTACAATCTTTATTTCATTTTATTCTCTCTTCTTGCCTCACATTATAGTAAGTCGTTGTTTTTCAAAGTGTGGTCCTCAAGCCACCTATATTATCCAAGAAGCTTGTCAAAATGCAGATTCTTGGGCCTCATTTCAGATCTACTGAAGCAGACTCTGGAGTGGGTCCCAGGAATTTGCATTTCAAACATGTTTCTCAGATGATTTATGTATATATCACATTCATGTTAATCTTTGCATCTGTCTATATATGTTTATGTATCTGTTTGTATACAGACTCCAATTTAGGAATCACTGGTCTATATGCCAGGAACTTGACAGGCATTATAGTTTATGGCCATTTTCAAGATTAAAGAGATAATTTCTCTTTTATTATTAAGGGGGACTGTGACTCAAGATAGTGACTTGTCCATGCTCACAGCTAGCAAATCATAGAGCTGGGAGTACAAGCCAGATTTCCAACCCAGGTATAATCCTTTATGTCAAAGAAAAAAATCTTTACCTTTTCTATGGGGAGTAACCTTAATGCTTTACTGAGTCACCCAACCAATTCAGCTGCAAGAGTCTCTGGTATCTCGGTATAGACATAGGCTAAGTTGTGAGATATGTTTTTGTCAATGAAGCTTAACCATCATCGCATTTATAAGATAAAGCACCATCTCAGTGGGGAACCTTGAGCAAAGGCATACATGATGAATTATACCCAGGGCAGTTATGGATGATTGGCTTAGAGCAGCAAGCAGTATAGTTTCAGCGGCAAATCCTCTGATTGTTGAGATTGGGACTAAACTTGAACTACGGGGATCTAAGTTCATTTTCTTTTGGCAAAACATCTTTAAGGGAAAGTCTTAAAAAGGCTTATAAAAACTTAAAAGGCCCTTGGACATCAAATGGCTCTTACAAATTAATCAGAAACATACGGATTAGATTTCTCATAAAATACATTTAAGTTTAAAATTATGGGAAAAAGCACAAGGCAAAATGTCTTTTAGGTTTGTCCAAACCAAACCCTAAATGCTTGGGAAAAGTTGGAAATACTTTAACAAAAGCAGGATGACACTCAATACATATGTGGCATCCTTAGGTGACACAGGAAAACAATCCTTTTCTATAGTGAAGTGGGGCCTGAACTCACATGGGAATGTAAAAGGCAGCTCTAGCACGTTTTGGTGATGCTGGGTAGTGGGATAAAGGTTTCAAGAGGAGGTAGGAAGGGAGGAGGAGAGTTTGGAGTATGAGGAGATGGGCTTTCCTTTCTAGGGAGGCTGCCTAGTGGCATTCCTTTTCTCCCTCAGTGCTGGCTCATTCCCACCCTCAGTGCGTCTTCTAGGAGCAACCTTGGTGTAAAGGAGTGTTATATGGCCAGCTGGCAGAAAACCTACATTTAATCCTAGCTCTGTCTTCTCCTAGCTGGCTGCTGATCTAAGGCACTCCCACCTAAGACAGAGGGATGCCTACTGTAATCCATGAGGCTTGCTAAGGCTCCATTTCCCACCCATTAAATAGGAGGTAGTACAGTCTTTGGCTGTAGTGTTGTAAAGGTTTGGGTGAGATGATTGTTTAATTCATTGAAGCACTAATGCGTGGCATCTTCTAAGATTATTCTTCCATATAATCTTAGTGTACTTGTTCTAAGATTTCTAAGGAAAAGGGAGACTGTTGCTACACAGAATGTATCAAGAGGGAGGAATGGAGAAGGGGCTGTGGTAAGGAAGGGTTTTCCTTGCATCCAGGTGGAAGATAAATTTAGCACTGAATTTATTTATTATTATTTTTTTAATGTTTTTTTTTGAGAGAGACCGAGACAGAGAGACAGACAGTGTGAATGGGGGAGGGGCAGAGAGAGGGAGGGAGTTACAGAATTCAAAACAGGCTCCATACTCTGAGCTGTCAGTCAGAACAGAGCCCAACTTGGCTTGAACTCACGGACCATGAGCTCATGACCTGAGCTGAAGTTGGATGCTTAACAGACTGAGCCATCCAGGTGCCTCAGTACTGAATTTAGAACTAAATGTGGAATGAGTGTTCCCTTATATAGAAGGGTGAATGTGATCTATTAATTCCTCCTTTGGATGCAGACAGCTTTTGAGTCTTAAAAAAATACGTATCAGTTATGGATGCACAAATGGTTAGTCTTCTAAATTTGTATTTTGTTTTGGAAATGATCTGGTTTTTTAATAATATATATTTTTGTATGAAACATTGTTCCAAAGAATTTTGAGGCTGCAAAAATCTTTCCATGGACGTGGTACCTTTCCAAAACCAAAAAGAAATGTTATTGAAAATGAATAAGTTGAGTGTTAGGAAAATCTTCAATCTAGTTTGATCAGTTCCTTCCCTCCTCTGTGGTCTAGGCTTCTGTGTAGAGAGCAGGCCTCCATAAGGGTAACTCAACTTTTTGAAAAGCTGACTAGGTCTTTGGAAGTGACCCATCTTCTCATTTTCCCAACTTTTCTCCCTCCTTAACCCAAACTCACAGCTTACTCAAAGCTCAGGGAGATGGAATACCTGACTAAATTTGTCTATTTTTGGAATCCACCGACAAAAATGATTTCTTTTAAAATGTTTTGATTACTGTCTTCTAGTTTAAAAAATAGCTTGAATTAAAATGCGTAGATACAGCCATCATATAGTTGAATATAAACTCTGGACATTTTATAAAATGTTAGATACTTACAAAATATATAAGCACCTAGGTACGTTAATAACTTTGTTCTTAGATCCTTTACATTCCTTTTGTGTTTGTATTTATGTGACCTTGTAGACCATGGATCAAATAAAACACACCTGTCAAGTTGGAAAATGAATGTGAATCTCATAATTGGTTGCGTAACCATTTATCTGTGTGCCTGCATACACATTTAATTACAGATTTTTTAAATGAGGCAGGGCTCAAATGCAACAATATAATGTTAGCATGAGAATTCAATTTATTTTCTTAAACTTATGTTTATGTTTTTGCTTATGCATTATGGTTGTTACACATTTTCGGGGTATATGTACAATGGAAAAAACCCATTGACTGCTGAGAACCTCTTGTTAAAACTGGATTGTGTAAGCTCAGACGAGTGTGTTACATAATAAGACAATTTACAACCATCATGATAACAGAGGCTGTTTTCTGGAAAGAAAAGATAACAATATCTGTAAAACTGCACCTGCAATAAGGCTATAATTTCTGTGTGGCTGTGACAGACAATGTGAATCATGGATTATTACCAGTTTTTTAAGGGCTCCATGCATTTCCCATTATTTATTATAGCTCCTATAGGACCTGCTCCAGTATACTCCCATGGATTGAGATAGATATATATTCAGACACACAGATGTGTATATAGTTATATACTTCTATACATATATTACATGCACACACATTATGCTTGTAATTTATAGCAAAGAAAATAAATAAGCTCAGTGGTTAAAATCTTGCAAAACACCCAAACTCAGACAAAAGGAGCCTTTACATCTGCCTGTTAGGCTTAACTGGAAGGATTCTCAAAGCTCCTGACCAGATTTTCAAGCAGAAAGCTCAATCTCGTTAATGAACCATAGCCAAAGGCCAGGGTTCCCTCTGGTGTACATGTACCCAGTGGCCTCATTTGTCACTTGGCTTTGGGGTCTGCTGAGCTGCATCCAACCCCAAGGTGCCCATGGAAATGACTGATGCTAGCAAAACCAAAAACCAGCTCTTTCTTTCCCCTTCCACTTTCCCTGTTGTCATCAAGCTGTTTAGAAGCCCCATTGTCTTGGTGTCAAATGATTCCCTGCTGCAAATGAATCACTTCTGTGAAATACTTATAATCAATTAGATATTTAATAATTCTACATGGCAACAGGGAAAAACAAAGTGTCAGGTTTGATAGGTCTCCTTTTTCTTTCTTGATTACCTTGACCATTCTCAAACATTTCTAGTCCCAGTACTTTCTGTATTGGTTACCTACTTCCACGGTAATGCTGAGTAACAACTATACAACCTCAGCAACATAATTAGCATTTATTGCACATTCTGGGTCAACTGGGAATTCACTAGAGGGTCCTGCTGATTTTGGCAGGGCTTGATCACCCATCTGGGGGGTATTGGGCTATTGAATGGTCTAAGATGGCCTCAGTTGGGGTAATTGACCTTTGCTAGGTGTCTTCATCTTCTGTCATTTGAGTCCAAACATGTTCTTATGGTGTTGGCAAGGTGCGAGAGGGAGGGTAAGCTGAACTGTGAAGCACTTTTCAAATCTTCTTGCATCAGAATTGCTAACCTCTCACTGGCCAAAGCAAATCACATGGATGAGCCTAGAGTCAGACTGGTGGACATCACCAAATTACATGGCAAAGGGCACACATCTAGGAAAAGGTGAAGAGTTAGGACCCTGCTTTTGATGTATTATATACCCTTCCTCCCATAGAACTACTTCTTAGGAAAGGATTCAAGCAATATTTATAGTGAGCTGCAGTGACAGTTTTGTGCAAAGATAATGCATTGCCAATACCATGGCAGCTTTTATAAGATAAAAATAGAAAAAAATGAATGAGGCTCTGTGGTGGGTTAAAGATGTCCACTAATATTAGACTCTTCCTCTCAGTGAGGGAGTGACAATTTCTCTATCCTTTTGAACTTGGGCTGGACCAGTGGCCATTTAATAGAACCACAGTAGAAGTGACCCGTTGTCTATTCTAACTATTTTGGCCCAGTCCTACAGGAGACTGACAGTTTTCATATCCCCACTCTTGGAATATTCATTGTTGCCATATCCTCTCTCAGAACTCAGTTGCCATGAGATAAAAGCCCAAGCCATATGGAGAGGCAATATGTGGGCTCTCTGGTCAAAAGTTAGCTTCAGCTTCCAGCTTTGTGATGTCAATGGTTCAGGCCAGTTGGGCTCCAGATGACTGCAGCCCCAGCCAATGAGAAGAACATGCCTGGCATGGCTAGCTTGGCCAAGAATGTGACAGATAATAAAGCAATTATTGTTTATTTAAGTTGCTAATACTTGGGCTGGTTTGTTATACAGCTATAGATAACTGAAACAAGTTTATGAGCGACTTTCCAGGCATTAGATCAGGGTGAAAGAGATATTTTAATGTAAGAGTTTTTCTAGAGACTTTAAAAAAGGCAGGGACCTATTTTTACCTAAACTTAGAGCCAACTTTGTAAATAGTTCTCTGGAAAAGTAAATGCAGTTTATCAAGGGTGCTGACTTGTAAGTAGAAATGCATAAATCTTAGACCTTGGCCATTGTAAGTTTTGCCATATCATCACCTTGAACTCTAGACTGCAGAGAGTGCAACAGAAAGCTCTTTGGGCAAGAGGGGCTGCCTTCTCTCTTATCACTTTCTAATGCATGAATGTGCTGTGCTGTGTGTGTGTGTGTGTGTGTACTGCCAATTTCATTCTTCAGTGCCACCCAGCATGATTCAGGGCTTGTGTTTCACCCATTCATTGATAAATACCAATCTCTGCCTTGACATTGTATTTAATTTTGAAAGAGATTTGCTGTTGTGCTGAGCAATCCCATCATGTCTCCTCAGGACAAATAGCATCTCCATTTGAATTGCCACCTGCTATGAGTCCTCCAGACTTTTGCTGCTTCCTTGTTGCAGGTGGTCTGAAGCTCCCTATACCATCATTTGACTCAGATGATTCTCCATTTAGCTGTGGTCAAAAGTTAGCTTTTTCCTGTCTGGTCACTTTTTTATTTTAGTACCCCCCACCTTTATTGAGATATAATTGACAAAACTGTATATAGAGCATACAGTGTAATGATTTGATGTGTACATTGTGAAATATTTTTCATAATCAAATTAATGAACACATCTACCTCCTCACATAACCACCCCTTTGTGTGTGTGTGTTGAAAATATTTAAGATCTACACTCAGCAAATTTTAAGTATACAGTACAGTGTTGAGTATATACATGCTGTATATTAGATCCTTGGAACCTGTTCATTTTAAGTGAAGTTTGTGTCATTTGACCTACTTCTCCCCATTTATTCCACCTTTCAGCTCCTGGCAACCACCATTCTATTTTGCTTCTATGAGTTCAACTTTTTTTTAAGGTTCCACAAGTAAATGATATCATATAGTATTTTTCTTTCTCTTTCTGGCTTATTACACTTAGCATTCTGCTAATGCATCCACATTGTTGCATGTGGCAGGATTTCCTTTTATTTTTATGGCCAAATAATATTCCATTGTGTGTATTTGTGTGTGTGTGTATATATATATACACACACATACTACATCTTTATCCATTCATCTATGGATGAATACTTGGACTGCTTCTATAGTTTGGCTATTGTAAATAATGCTGTAGTAAACATAGGGGTGCATATGTCCCTTCAGATTAGTGTTTTTGTATTCTTTGGGTAAATATCCAGTATTGCAATTACTGGATCATATGGTAGTTCTATTTTTAATATTTTTTTTTTTTTAGAGAGAGAGAGAGTGCATGTGTGCACAAACAGGGGAGGTGCAGAGCAGGAGTGAGAGAGAGAGAGAGAATCTTAAACAGCCTCCACACTGCATGTGGAGCCCAACACAGGGCTCAGTCTCCTGACCGTGAGATCATAACCTGTGTTGAAATCAAGAGTTGGGCATTTAACTGACTGAGCCAACTGGGTGCCCCCTATTTTTAATTTTTTAAGGAACCTCTATTCTGTCTTCCACAGTGGCTCTATCACTTCACATTCCCAGTAACAATATACAAGGGTTCCTTTTTCTCTATGTCCTCACCAACATCTGTTATCTCCTCTTGATAATAGATAGCCATGCTAACAGGTGTGAGGTGATATCTGACTGTGATTCTTAAACAGATAAACCACCAAAGAATCAGATAAACCACCAAAGAACCAGGGGCAAACTGCAAGCCTGGTGCAGTGAAGATCGCTCTGGGCTCAGGCTTATGTGATTTATTACCACCCAACTGTGTGATGTCTGCGAGTCTCTTAAGCTTCTCTGGGTCTCCATTTCCTTATTGTAAAGTGGAGGCTCATTAGAGATGACAGTCCTGTAAAGCCCCTCCTAGCCCTATAATTCTTATACTTTATGGAGCACCTGGACACACTAACATTGACTTTTGGAAACTCCTGAGGGTTCTTTCCATGATGTAGGCAGTGTGGGGTATCCTAATGAACATGTCCCTTAGGAAAATTAGCATGACTATCATGCTTCAGATCCTTATGTTCTGGCTCTCCTTGTTTACCTGCCATGTTGAAAATGGGATCCATGGTCTTAGAGTTCTTTGATGTACTGCCAGTATTTGCTGGAGCAAACCAAAGGGAGGGTTTAGACTAAAGAGGAACAGCTGACAAAAATAAGTCCTTTCACTTCAATGCATTGAAAACCTAGTTCTTTTCTTCATGGTGGAGAGGAGGTCTCAAGATCTCTCCTGGGTGTGGAGGGCTGAGACACCATCCCACCCACACTCTCACCACATATACTTTGGCATTTTCTGAGCTGTTGGGAATAGCTCCTAACTCCTAGGGTAGTTCTGAGATTAGCACATCCTGGCCTGGCCTCATTCCCTCAGGAGGTGGGGGGCCTAGACTCTGGAGTGCTAGCTGAGGGAAGCATACCAGATGGTCAGATGAAGATCATTTTGGCACCTGTTTCTGTGACAAAGCTCTGGGGTGATGAATGGTGCGCTAAAAGGATGAGCATTGCATTAGAAACTTGGAAAGGTATATTCACACACTAATGCAGTGATTTGGATGTACCCAACCACTTTTCAAATGCTAGGGGGTCTGCAAAAACATAAAGCTTGTTTTTCTCAGAATTTTTTCCTCATAATTTTTAAACTCATGTGCTTTTTAATGGAAATTTAATCATATGTTTCATATTTATTTACAATAAAATCATCAAAATGTTTTGCAAGAGCGATTCAAGGTCCAAGAAGCCTTTTGAGTTTTTTATAAGCTTTTTAAGGACTTTTCTTTTTTCCTTATAAATAGGAAACCATGTATCGCTGAGAACAAACTTGAACCTCAGAAGGTTCAAGTTTGATTTGAAACTTATAAGTCATGAAGAATATTCTGCCGTGAAGTGGATTCCCTCATAGTTTTTCCTTAGACATTTATGGAGAAACAGCTGAGCATTTCAGCAGAATATTATTATCTTGTTTTCTAAAATTAGTGAGTCTCCTGAAATGTATCCTACAAATTAGAAATGTTATGGGTAGTTTTCCCCCTTTTTAAACATTACTTGCTTTTGATACATTTTTCAATGCTTATTTTTTCTGCATTGGGTGAAGCATGAAACCAGATTATAAGTAGAGATTTTATGTCAGGTTTCTTAGCATTAAAGTTACACCAAATAACAAATGTTGTGTTAACAAAAATGACCATTTACAAGCAAAACTGTCTGTGGTCTAACTTTCCTCAATTATTTTGTCTTTACTATCTGTGTCTATATAGGTAAAGTGGACAGATGATTGGCTCATTTATAGACATCTGTACATATTTTTTTTCCCTCTCAAAAGGGTTGAAGCAATTCTCAAAAAATCCACATACTGAGGAAATCATTTTCTATAATTTGAATTAGTATTTTATATACTTTGGTATACTCATATATTTTTAGGCTTCTGTTTTACTTATATACTCTATTGACTTTATTCTTATTATGCAAGTATATGTACTTATATATTTTATGCTCCAAGTATTTATACTCATACACTCCTATATTAGAGTCTGGATTAGCGCTTACATTAGAATTCATTTTAACTTAGTGTAGGCTGTGCTCATATGCATTTCATCATCCTTTTGACATCAATTTGTTTATTTTCCTTTGGAAATACAGATCAATTAATTGATTGCAAGTTTAGTGCTACAAGAAATGGAATATGCAAAATGGACTGACCATTCAGTTAAGAGCCCATCACTCAATCCTTGGTCTTTGCAGTGTGGTCTTTGCAGTGAGAAATAGCAGTTGACCTAAGAGCATTCAATTCCTGCTTGCCAGAGAAGTACTTCTATAGACTGATATGCTGCCAAGAGGGCCAAGTATAGAATGGGATGTTTTTTCATGTCTAGTTCTCTGAAATACATGATACAAATTGCTCTTATGTGAACCTGTCATTTTCTTTCCTGCAGTGTGTGGTGTATGTGTGTGTTGATGTTTTGATAGGAAGAATAGGTCTTCCAAAGCTTTATATGCTTTGTGCTGTGAATCTACTATAATTTTAAATATGGCTGTTCAAGGTAAGATTAGTTTAAATATTAATCTTAATATGAAAGCAATTCATTTGGAGTTTACTCACTACCTACATATCATGAATTGGACAGGTCTGAAAAGTGTTTTCAATAATCTTACATGTTAATTCTTGTCTTAGCACTAACATCTTATTATAGATAAAAAAATATATAAGTGGCAGAAACACCTTTTGGAGAAATGAATAATTTTTTTTAAATGAACCACTAAAATTTATCAATGCCATAATCACAGCCAGTGAAGTAACTGACTAGGAACTTCCCCAGGTTCACATCCTTTCCAGCTGTTCAAAGGAACTCTATCAGATCTGCCTGGGAGAGCAATAAAGAGACTTGGTGGCAAAATACAACACAAATAATTGCTCATCCTGTGTGAAATGCCTACCATCCGCTTTGGGGAAAACCTCCTTGCGGCAGGAAGAAGCCAGGTAGCATGGAATAAAAGGATACGTGGTTTCTGCCAAGCAAGTACCCAAGAGCCAGCTGGCTAAGGACTTGTGGGCGGAGACCCAGCTTTGAATAGCAAAAGCCAAAGGAAAAACAAGGATTGCACCAGCTTCAGAAACAAGCACTTAATGGCCTCATCGAAGACGCTGTGGGGGGGAATTCACATAAATGAAGATAAACAAACTTGAAAACAGGCTTTATAGGCCCGGTGTAGTGTGTTAGCTGTTAGGGGCCTCTTCCAGTGCCCAAGGATGCGTCATTGTGGGTGGTTCTGGCTCTTGGAAAAATGTAGAACTGTGCTGGGCTTCGCTGGGGTGGTGCAGGTAAATTGCTGCACTTTTATGTGGAGGTTGAGATCTTTTTATGATCCACTTGCAAACTGGGTCACGCCATGCCCTCCGTATCCCGGTCACATTCATCTTCATTCTGAATTTGAATCAATCTACATTATCAGTGTTGCAGTTTAATAATTCTGTAACACCTCTTCTATAAAAGAAGTCCGAGAACACATTGCACATAATTACAAATGATGTCAAAGCAGAAACCTTCAAAAAGAGTGACCCACTCGTCCATTCGTATATATGTAAAACTCCCCTTTAAATGTTCACGTTATTACTTTTTTAGATTTAAAGTGAAAATATTTTGATAAATGACCTGGATTCCGTGTGAGAAGAGGGCTTATAGACAGATTTGTAGGGAAGTGAGAGTCTTCTTGGCAAAATTTTCAGTTTAGAGCTTTTGGTATTCAAGTTCTTATTTAGATTTAGTCTAGGCTTATGATTATAGTAAAAAGTAAAAAATCAGAATTTTTCCTTTTTTCTTTTTTTTTTTTTTTTGAGAAACAAGTATCTCCAACTATTCTCCTCACAGTCTAAACAAAATTCAAATACCCTTTACAATTTTGTTCCATCTTTAAAGGCCTTTACTCAAAGGAGCCAAAGAATTTGGACTTCTCTCCTCCATCCCCTGGAATACATTTGGCTTTGTTCTTTGCAGTATAGGCAATTGCTGTTAAAGAGACTTTAGGTTTAACATGTAATTAATAGTTTGGCATTTCCCAAGGGTTTTCCTTGGGACCCTTTCTGTATCTGTTTTGTATTACAGGGCTCCCTTGCTAAATATTTCCAGATCATATAGATTTAGATAAGACAAGTTCCAGAACTTAGAGTATTTTTTATTTTGACATTTACAGTATTTATTAGTGTAATGAAAATAATACTTTGACAAGTCCCCAAGTAATAAATGGCAATATTCTCAACCTCTGAGAAGTTTAGAGTAACTTTCAGTGGCTAGTGACCACCTGATATCCAACTGTTCTCTTTTCAGAGGTGTTAGCAAATTTAAAGTTCCTTGGGATCAGTCCTTTTAGCATGCTTTCCCATGCTGGTAATTGTGTTTCTTCCCAGTCCCTCTGGGTGGTCAGTGGGCCTGACATATCTTGTTCCTTCATCTAGGAGAATTAAGAGTTAAGAAAGGATGAACGACAGCTTTGGGCAAATCACATCCATGTGCCTGGGCTGAGCCTGGGGCATGCTGGGAGTCATGGTATATTGGGGGAGCAGCCATTACCCCCAAACTAAGTGTGTTAATCAGAGGGCAGCGTGGGTCACCCTGAGTATCGGGAGACCTGACTGAACTGGAACATAATTTCAAGTCCATCTGGGAACTAATAATGGTTCCCTTGGATGTTTTCCAGAAGTCTTCATTGTGGTGAGTTGGGTGGCCTTTATTCATTCCCCCTTCCTACAGATCTTTGCTTTCTTATGAAATTCACCTCATTTTGCCTTATAGGAACTTGAATATGTCTATGCTGTAGTAGGGAAGGGATATATTTTCTCATCGTTCAGTCTCCCCAACTCTTAGCATACTGCTTTGCATAAAGATTTTTCAAATTGTAATGAAGCTCCAAATCTCATAGAACTCTGTATTACTTGTAGTTAACACCATGTGAGCTGCTTGTGGCAAATAAACCACCAAATCTCAGTGGCTTCACCTAAAAGTTGACTTCTCATTCATGTAATGAATGGTCCAGCGTGCATGTGCCTGGTTAGTGGCCACTTCACACAGTGATTCAGGAACCTAGGCTCCTTCTGTCTTGTGGCTCTGCCTCTTCTAGTCCTCATAATCCTCTACATCCAGCCAGAGATAAAAGGGACACCAGCATCTTAATCACCTTGCCTGGAAGTGACAGGCATTATTTCTACTCATATTCTGTTGGGGAAAACAAGTCGCATGGCCCCACCTAGCTGCAAGTAGTTCCTGGTAGGCTGCTGCCTCTGAGTGGAGAAAGGGAAGCTATAGAAGAAAGAGCACATTTTTGGAGACCAGCTGTCTCTATCATCTCTCCCATGAAATGAACAGCTTGGAGAATGACAGAGTTGTTCAAAATAGGATCTGAAGGGACTTTAGAGCCATTATACCCCCTTTCTCCATTTTACAATTGAGGAGACATGGATGTTAAGTGGTAATGAGAATGTTCCAAATCCACCCAGCTAGTTAATGGTAGAGTTGGGGCTAGAAATTGGGTTTTCTGACTGCCAGTTACTTTTGTAGCACTCTGATTGAAGTGCTTATGATTTTTGCTCTGCTTAGGTATATATCAGGTGACTAAGAACAGGGGATGGGGAATATTTTTGTGGAAAGTTCAGTTAGAGTTGTGGTGTCAGATTTCCTTTTGAGGTATTTAATCCCACTTCTACTTTCCCCTTGTAGCCTTTCACCTCTGGCATACAGAAATGGTGAAGTGATTCACTTACTAGAAGGTAAGTCATGGTATGATTTAAAAGAATCTCTATCTAAAACCTTCTATTGGTCAACATAAATCTTCTCGAGTTTTTTTTTTTTTAAGAGTTTCTAGAAGGTTCTTGTTAAACCTGTAGACATTATTCAGGTAATATATAAGCATCCAAGAGTATCTCTTTACTGATTGGTTTGTCAGCATCTTGAACAGTGGTGAGCAGAGACTTGAGGGAACAAGGGAGAGGGCAGGTAAGTTTTGAGAAGGAGGAGGAGACTGGGAAGGTTTGGAGGGTGGGAGACTGGAATGAGGGGAAAGATTTTGTAAAAGGTTTGAATGAATGGCCTGGAAGGTGGAGGAGCAGTCAAGACAAGTTTCTTCTCTCTCCTTGTGGGTAATATCACTGGGGCTGACCATTGTCTTGTGGCAAAGAGTCTGTGATTGTAGATCTGGTTCTATACTCCATCCTTGAATACCATTGGGGCAGAGACATAACTGTTCTGGGATTCAGTTTCTCTGCTTATAAAAGAGCAGAGTGTACTAGACCAGTAGTTTTCTAACCATGTTATCTGGGGACTTGGGGTCTGGTGGATGTGCTTCAAGGGCATCACTGCAGGAATGGCTGCAAATAGCGAGTGGTTTGTTGTGCCCTGCCACCCCCTTTTCAACCAAGTTAGCTCTGCTCTTTGTATTGAATTTATTTATTTATTTATTTTTATTTAAGCGAGCATGTGTGAGCAAGGGAGGGGGCAGAGGGAGAGAGAATCTTCAGCAGGCTCCATGGTCAGCATGAAGCCTGACACGGGGCTCAATCCCACAACCCTGGGATCATGACCTGAGTCCAAATCAACAGTTGGACACTCAACTGATTGAGTCACCCAGGCACCCCTTGTATTGAATTTCTGTAGAAACTTTTTGTTTGAAGAATGGCTTCTATGTGCAAAAGAGAATTTGGAAAGTATTCAGCCTAGATGGTTCTTTAGTTTTCTTCTAGTTATGACATTTGGGAATCTGATCAGTACCCAAAGTCTTCAAATCTTGGGGGCTGTATACTGGCCAGATCTTAGGCTCCCATGTTCAGTCCTCAGGAGGCTATAAATAAAACTGACAACTATAGGGATTTGGACAACTATTGCATGGAACACACTATCAAATGCACAATAAGGAAGACTCCTTTACTGAGGTCTACTAAGTGCCTGGCTCTGTTTTAGGCATTTTATATAACTGAATATTTAAATCTCAATTCAATTAGGTAGATACTGTTATTGTTATTACCGTTTTATTAATTTTTTAAATGTTTCATTTTTGAGAGAGTGCACATGGGAGGGGCAGAGAGAGATGGGGACAGAGGACCTGAAGTTGATTCTGTGCTGTCAGCACAGAGCCTGATGTGGGGCTCGAACCCATGAACTGCAAGATCATGACCTGAGCCAAAGTTGGATGCTCAACTAGCTGAGCCACCCAGGCATTCACTATTACCATATTAAAAATGAGGAAACTAAGGTTCAGAGAGAGAAAGCAACTCAACTCAAAAGAAACAGGGTCAGGATTCAAAATTGGCTCTGACTCCAGGGTCCATGATCTTGGTTCTCCATCTAGGTGGCTCTTGGCTCTGTTTGTGGGCTTTCCCCCCCTCAAATTTGTGGCTCTTCCATAGTGGAGAGACTTTCTGTCACAAGTAGGTTTACCAGTCCTGTAGCTGTCAAGGTGACCTAAGTTCTCAAACTGGGCTACAAATGCTTTACTAAGTACGGTGCTTGGCCCAGGGCAGTCTAATGCCTAGTGAATGACCCGTCACATAGAAGCTCCTTCAGGATGCAGAGTCCCCGAGGGACACACCATAAGGCAAGGAGCTGGGCTGCCCTAAGAACAGGGCAGTCTGTTAACCTGATTATTTTACAGTAAAGTGTACTAAGATTCTGGTCATAGGGAAGGAGAAACCACTTTACAAAAATGGAACAAAACCTTTAAGTCTAAGAATGGCCATTTGTTGAGAGGTACTATTCTCAGATATTCAACCTCCTTGGCTTTTTGCTTCCAACTAACTCAATGTGTTTCAATGCCTTTGTCAACCTTAGGCCTATTAGTAAATGCCATTCAACCTGTGAACTAATTGTGAAGGAGCAAAATGAAGTTGAAGATGGGCTTGTAACCTATGCTTCCTCAGCCCACTTCCGTGCCTAAGTTGTAGGGTTTAGCCTGTCTCTCTTATGCTGGCTCTTTGAGTAGTGTAACCTGGATGATGAATTCCAGATGTCGAACTATGTAGTGCTTCAGGAGCTTAGACATTGTAGTTCTGAGTAAAAAAATGTATTTTTTCCTTGTGATTAGAAGGCTAAACAGTAGGTCATGTGTACCTATGCATGCAAAAGGATATTTGTATTTTTGATCAGGTGAAATGCACCTGGGGACTGTAAATATCACAGATTGGTGTAATGTGATTGAATCTAAAAGTCTAAATAGCTCAAAAGACCAACTCTAGACATTCTTTTTCCCCAACCACTTTTCAATTCTTCAATCCCCTTCGTGTCCCTCTTTGCCTCCTCCACTTCCCCTCTCTCCTGTTCCTCCCTCTTTCTTCTTGCCTCAGTGGATCACTCATCCATTAGCAATGAACCTAGATCATCAGGGTGATGTGAGGATTGTCTTCATGTCTCAGAAGAAAACCTAACTATTAGAGTTTATTGGAAGGTTTTGTGGGAAGTGTTTCAGTAGGGATCACAATCTTTAAATTACTATAGAAGTCTGGAGTCCACACCTTTTAGAGGATGGGTTTTCCCTAATAGTGCTTTTATGATTAGTATTTTTGGGAGGTGGTTGGGATAGGAGGGACTGTTCCCATGACTTCTTACTTTTGGTAAAGGAAACTCCACTAGAGGGATATTCCTGGCCTCCTGCCCCAATGGTTGGAGAAAGAATGATGCAAAGTGGCCTAGCTGGCTAAGCCTTCTCTCTGGGAGGTATTGGATATATCTGTTACCTTGCTTATGATGGTATCCCAGGTGTTTGCATATGTCCAAACGCCTCAAATTGTACACTTTGAATATGTGTAGTTTTTTGTTTAAAAAGCTGGAATAAAGGAGAAAATTATTAGAAAAAAATTCTAGGAAAGGACACAGTCATCTTTGCCTCTTTGTTCAGAATTATCAACCTCATGCCTAATTTCTGATTTTTTCTTAGCCCCTAGAAGCTAGAGTTTTTGGTCATTTCATTTCATTCATTTGTTCATTCAGATATCTTCATTACCCCGCTGAATGAATAAATTTGAAACAACACAAATGGTACATGGTCGAGCCCTTTTCTTCTGTCTGGTAGAGAAGAAAGATAAATCCAAGAACTGGCATAGGGTGTGTTTAAGTGCTCTAGAGAGGGAACATGTACCATGTTCCACGTACCATGTACATGTAGCCATGTACTATGGCTGAGCAAAGGAGAAGGCAGAATATATGAACAGGAGGGTTGTGGAACATATGACTTAGCGTGATCAAGTGGGGAAGCAGGAGGAAATTCCAAGCATCCAGAACAGCTTGGGAAAGAGTACTGTGGGAAGAAATGACCTCCATCATTCAAGTAAAGTGAGGGAATCCTAATTGGCCGAGTAGGGCTGGAGTTGAATAATGTAAGATATTAGTGGGGGAGAGGAGCATGCCTGGCATTCTCTACATGCCCCGTGGTAGCATTACCGTATCCATAATAACTTATTTACTTGTCAAGCACCCATCCAGATAGAAAGTCCTTTGGGGTAAGACATTGTATCCCTTTTAGCACTTTGTGAGACCAGCATGAAGCCCAGTGCTTGGCATGTGGTGGGGAGACTCAACTGCTTAATGGATGATTGGATGAAGGAGGAAGGTGAGAACCTCATGTAGCAGGTATAGTTACTGGGGGGTTTCCACACCAGGCCAGTCATACCTTAACTCCTTTCACTCAATCTTGGAAGTCAGTCACCCTCTGACTTGTGCCCAGTGTGCTTTCCTCGTGGCTGCCAGCCTTCTTCCATCATTTGTTGCCTGAGCCATCCTGCTGCCTTCTCCAGGGTTAGCTTCTTTGGTTGAGTCAGTTTCTGCCAGACTCACTTTGCCCTCCAGAGACTGTCTGGTCAAGGCTTCCTTTCCCTATAATCCTCCTAGGTATCCCACCTGTGAGGTATGATAACACTGACCTCTTATTTTTTGACTTAAAACAATATTAGTGCTCACACAGTATTACTCTCATTCTTCTTCACAGTGTTTACCAAATACTTACTCACTATAGAATTAGGTCATCAGAAGTTTCTTTTCCTTTAGAATATGTATTTCATGAGGACAGAGACTCCTGAGTTTTCTTCTCCTGGGTATCTAGCGTCTAGTATAGTGCCTGACATGCTCAGTAAACACTTGTAGAGCATGTATGAATGTCACATACTTGGTAGAGAACTCATGGTGTATTGCACATATTGTGGTAGTTGGACACTGCTCTTTTTGTCACTCTGTGGCAAGATTTTGAGCCCTTTGAGTGTAAGAAATGTAGGGCAATACTGGATTCTCTTGGACTTGATGTTGAGGGATGGTCAGTTTTGTTTTTATGGCTCGTGTGGTAACTCTGAGTTTCTCTCTAAGCAGTCTCCATGTTATCCAAGCACAAGACTGCTATGCTATGATCTTGCAGCCCCTGAGGCTGACAGCCTTCTGGCCACACCCCCTTTTTTGAGATGGCTGATGTCAGTCCCAGCATGAGGCAATCTCTTAATTCCAGCTGCTGACCACTGGGGTTTCCCTTAGGCGTGCACGCCAGCTCTCCTGGTTGAGTGCCCTCTAATATATAATTAATGATGACTCTCAGCAGTTCACATTTTCAGAAGCCTTTCTAGGCATGATCTCACCACCAAGCTGTGATGCCTCACTGCCATGGGGCTCCACATGGGCCCAGGGGAGAACTCTCAGTCCAGCCAGTCTGCAGATTTGGTGTTCAGTAATGTTACAAGGTGGGGAGTATGCCTGGATCCAGCCACTCATTCCCACCCTGCCGCCCGCCCCCCCACTGTAAAACATATAGCATTGATTTCCTATGGAGACCAAGTATCCACTGGCTATGAAGCAAGCTTTCAATAACCTAAAAGCCTCCAAATACTGAATCTTAATTAGGGTGACCAACTGTCCAGTTTGCCCAGGACTGAAGGATTTTCTGGGAAGTGAGACTTCCATTGCTAAAACCAGTCTTGGGAAAACTAGGATGGTTGATCATTCTAATCCCAATAGAGATTAAGATTAGAGAATGCAGTTGGTCCTTGAATGGAAGAAAGTTGCATAAAGAGAGCAGGTCTAGCCTGATTTATCCCCTGGGTGAAAACTGAGGGTGGTTTTGGTAACCCTTTGAACCTACAATTGGTGTCAGAAGTGAGGGCAATCTCGCTGGTTGACTGTGCCCCTCTAATACTGTATAGTTAGCAAGCACGCACAATTGGGCTAAATTGTTTGCATCATAAGAAGCATTGGAACCAGGAACTGAACATCTATTAAGCTCAGCATCTTAGTTTGGGTTGACCCAGAGACAGATCCTGAATTAAGGATTTAAGTGCAAGTAGTTTATCTGGGAAGTGAAGGAAAACAATGGTAAGGGAAGAGAGAAGGAAGAGTAAGTGGCCAGTAAAGGACATCTTAGTAAGCTGGTTAATGGTTCTGGGGAGCTTAGTCTTCAAACTCTTCCACTGGAGCAGAGTTTCTCATCCTTGGCACTATTGCCATTTTGGGCTGGCTAATTCATTGTTAGGGGGCCCTCCTGAACATTGTGGGGTATTTAACAGCATTCTGGTCTCTATTCATAGATGTCATGACACTCCCTTTCCCCCAGTTCTGACAACCAAAAATGTCTGCAGACATTGTCAAGTGCCCTCCTGGGGTGCAGAATTGCCTGGTTGATAACCAGTGTTCTAGCACACACACTCAGAATTCTCCCACATGGAGGCTGAGGGAATTAGAGTATCTATGCACTAATTTTTTCTTAGTCATTGTTTCAGGGCTGTTCAGGAAGACTTTGGAGAAAGCTGGCCCTTCGGGTTGGCCAGTGCACATGAAGTGGAATGAAGGATCTGAGCAGGGCACTGACAGTATCGGCTTCTATCTGCTAGATTCTGTCTCTGCAGACCAGTTTTTTCTCTGTCCACTTAGTGGAATCTGACTCCTGACCACTCCTAGCTGCACATATGAATTCTATCAGTCTTTAAATTTTAATTCCAAATTTCCAGGACAGATGATCTGAGTTGCCAAATTTGGGTCAGATGTTCAATCTGGGCTAATCAGCTATGACCATATAGTGCAAATATGGCTTTCGAGGGGCCCACTCCTGTTTCAGTTCAGTGCAAGTGGGCAGCATGAGGAGACTGGATATTGTGTATAGCTGGGTTGAGGCAGGGATGGGCAATTATTTCAGCAAACATGTATCAGGCATCTCCTATGTGCAAGGCTATATGAAGGGCACACAGACAAATGACTTTTCAGAATGCCCAAAATGTGTGAACAGAATACACAACTTAAAAACAGAACCTATACCTTTGGGGATGACATGGTAGGAAACTCTTTCACTGATACCTAGGTAGGTGAGTATGCCGAGGAGATTCTGAAGAAAAGCTGAGGTAATTTTTGCTCCATATGTGTGTATACTCTATGGTGAGCAGCAAAATAGACATTTTTTAAAAAGTTTATTCATTTTGAGGTGTGAGAGAGAGAGAGAGAGAGAGAGAGAGAGAGAGAGAATATATGAGTGGAGGAGGGGCAGAGAGGGAGAAAGAGAATCCTAAGCAGGCTCCATACTTCGAGCTGAGCCTGATGGAAGGCTCAATCCCACGAATGTGAGATCATGACCTGGGCCGAGATCAGGAGTGGAATACTTAACTGACTGAACCACCCAGGTACCCCCAAATGGACATTTCGATGGACTGGGGCAATTTTCCAGCCACCTCAACATGAATTTAGAGGTCATGACCAAATTTTCTCAGGCCTTCTCTTCTAGGGGAAGGTTGTGAGATCTGGTATTAGGTTGACTGCCAGGGCAAAGAAGGTGGGGTGGGGGAAGAAATGTCCATGTAGGGTAGCCTATAGTCTGTTTTTTGTCTGTAATAAAAGAAGGCAGGGGCACGGGGACTGCTGACTGCCAGCCCTTCTCATCTCCAGCCCCATTCTTTTTTCAGTGCTGTTAAAGACACCAAATCAGGAACAGAATGATTCCTTGTCAGACTGATGTGAGGGGCTCTTTGCCCTTAGCAAGCCTGCTTGCTTGGCAAGTGCAGAGGGGCTGACTTGTCCTGTGCTCTGCGAGTCCCTGAGATCTCCCATGGGGACAGCAGTATATGTTTGGCAGAGTTAGGACATTGGTTTTTACTTGGAATGTGTGTTTATTGGGGGTGGCTTTCTGGAGGGCCTGACAGAGGTTATAGGGGTTTGGGCATAGCCCCTCCAGGTAGCCTAATGCCATATACAGCCCAAGGAGACACCAGCCATGTGCGTTGCAATGTGACATTGCTGCTGGGGCAGTGGCTCTGCCAAGTCATCCTTAGTTCCTCTATAGAGAACCACTTGCCAAAATGTGATGGTGCTTCTGCCCTGTTGAACTAGTTTCTTACCATTTCCCAGGCCTGACTGTGGTGGGGGAAGGTGAGCCATTGTTTAACCTGGGTCCTCCTGAACTCTTGGAGGACAGCTGATTTGTTTATGGTGGTTGTCATCCCAAACCTTGGGGCTTAATCTGGGTAGGGGGCTCTTAATCTGGGTAGGGGGCTCTTAGCTTTGTAACCCATCTCTACATTTGTGCTGAGGTCACTTCCTGGTGGCTGCTCCTAGCCTGTGGCTAAGTGTGGCAGGGAGACTGAGGTAGGCCTATTTCTGGGGGGTGGGGGTGAACATATGTATCCTCTGGAGGCCAATCTTGGCTCTAGAGCTCCCTGATTATTTTCCCAAACCTTCTCTAGGCTACTGAGCCACCTTGGAGGCTTACACCTACCCTCTCCCTCTTGAGACGTCACCAGCAACCTGAGCACCCTCCAGCTTTGTCCAGCTCCTCCCCATTTCATCTCATAAATGTACTTCCCCTAATACAGTCCTTGCACATGTAATCCCATCTTGGTATCTGCTTCTCAGTGGGCCAGACCAACACAGATCACTCTGTAATTTACAGTTCGAACTGAGGTACTAATGGAATGAAAGAAAAAAATGATTAAAAAAAAAAAAACAGTAGTAAACCAGAGCTGGCCTAGAGAGACCTAAGCAAAATTTTTGAGGAAAACGCAATGCTTTGATGGAGATTCCTCAATACATGAGAGACGCTGATACCTGGTACTTTGCTTGGCGAATGTGAAAAATGAGAACTCAACCCATTTAATTCTACAAAATGACCGATTTAGTTAAACTAACATTTGTAGAGTGACCCTGTGTGCCAAGAAAGAGGCTGGGCATAGGGAGATGAAGGAGACGTGGTCTCTGCGCTCATGTGGCTTGTGATCTAGAGGGGGTGATCCATGTGTTTTGACAGTGTTACTGAAATAGGATTCTTGTAAGGTAGAGTTGGCAATTGGCAATGGGACTAACTCTACTGTGTAAAGATAGGAACCAGCCCCCCCCCCCCCCATTTCTAATACCTTCCTAGGAGGCAGTGCTGACACTGGGCAGAGGACTTGGGCAAGCTTCAGAGGCCTGGTTTATGCCAGTGGAGGAGTGAGAGGGATAGCCAGTGATAAAAGTAAGGCAAGTGAGATTCGTGTTCTAGCTCCGGGATAAAGTGCTATGGATCCCTAGCACTTTTTTTTTTTTTTTTTAATTAGCAAGAAGGGCTGTTTTTCTCCTTCCTCCCATACATGGGTGGAAAAAGAGCTTTGTAATGCACACAGTGATTAGGCTCAAGATGTGTCTTCTGAGGAATTCCTGTCATATGTACATGTGTACAAAAGCAAATCAACCGAGCCCTTGTGCGCCCTCCAGGGCAGCTTGCATTCAGCAAATACTGGCAAACAAAGCCTACTTAGACAAGCAGGCAGGTAATTGGCTTCCTCTGGGCTCTGTTTACAACACCTCTCCTCTGAAGCAGCTGGTGCTACCAGGTTTTCTGGCAAAGCTGTTCTTTCTACAAGTGGGGCTAGAAAGGAGCACAGTGTGGTGAAAAAAAAATTGAACAAAAAACACTTGAATAAACAGATGCCTGCTTTACCCCTCCAGCCTTTTTCTTGGCCTCATGATGCCTGACAAAAATCGAGTCGAAAGTGACGGCTGGGCTGAGGAGGCCAGCAATGTGTCACCTGATCAAGCTGAGACCCCAGGGGATGGAAAAGGCATTTAGCTCTAAGCTCAGCCATGGTTACAGCAGTAAGACAAGAGCTGTAGCTCTGGCGGCTCCCACTCCTCCTCCTTTCCACATGATTCAATTTCATGCCATTTGCAATTGTGAGACAAAAGAATGTTCTAAATTCCAGGCCCCCATCCTGAAGCACCCTTGGTAAGCCCAAGGAAGGAAGCTCAACAGCCTCACGCATTCTGCTGGCCGCGGGCAGCCAGTGGTGATGTGTGAGGGATAGAACCATTCCTCATTTTCAGCTTTTAACCCCAATGGGTAGGAAATCTCTTGAATTTGAAAACAAAGTTTCATGCTTTTAGGGAAAGATGTAAAAAAAAAATGACAAAAACTTCTTAAAGCCCGGGGTTTATTTTTCTGTGCAGCATGGGAGATCACAGCTTTGGCATCTCTAACTATAGTCCCGTGAAAAAGTGCTGGAAGTTGTCTCTGCATAGCGTACTTGCCTTATCCATGGGGCAAAAAGCAGCAAGTATCTCAGAAAACTTCAAAGCCCACTTGCATGTTTGCTCAGAACCATCATCGCTTGCCACCTGTTGGACCCTGTTGCGCTTTCCATCACTTTGGCGCTGGCTTCCTCCTACAAGCATTTTGGGTGGGTGTGGCCCCTGGCCTCTGGGGCCTACACCTGCGTTGTCACAACTGGGCAGAGCTTTTTGCAGGAATGCAGTGACTCTGGAGTGTGTGTGCACCTTGATAGTGTTGGGGGATTCAAAGGTAATACTTAGTGTCTTTTAATCTGAGCTGTGGCCCAAAGATATCTTAACATGGGGTCCTAACTCGTAGGAGACTACATCAAAATGAAATAGTACCATATCATCATGATGGCACTTTAATTTCATTTGGATGGGTCATCTGAGCACCAAATGGTTTTAGATTCTACCTAAGCAGTTCTAGGGTAGTGCCAGGAGGGTGAAGCCATGGATCAGGTGAGGATGTGAGTGAGAAACAACAAAAGGAGGTAGGGAATATAAGTTGACCTTTCAAAATTATTTCTAGCGAATTGAAGAAGATCCAAAAGGCAGAAGATAGGTGTGTGTGTGGGGGGGGGGGGATAGAAGAAAGTATTGATTTTTTTTTCAGTTTTTTTTTCTTTTTTTTTCTTTTTTTTTCTTTTTTTTAACTTTATAGTTTATTGTCAGGTTAGTTTCCATATAACACCCAGTGCTCTTCCCCACAAGTGACCTCCACCAAGACCATCACCCCGCTTTACCTTTTCCCCTTCCCCTTCCCCCCTCAGTTTGTTTTCAGGATTCAAGAGTCTCTTGTGTTTTTTCTCCCTCCCTCTCCCTAACTCTTTTTCCTCCTTCCC
>CM053569.1:38553879-38638521 GCA_028646485.1 Cryptoprocta ferox | reverse complement strand
CTCCACCAAGACCATCACCCCGCTTTACCTTTTCCCCTTCCCCTTCCCCCCTCAGTTTGTTTTCAGGATTCAAGAGTCTCTTGTGTTTTTTCTCCCTCCCTCTCCCTAACTCTTTTTCCTCCTTCCCCTCCCCATTGTCCTCTATTGGGTTTCTCCTGTTAGACCTATGAGTGCGAACATATGGTATCTGTCCTTCTCCTCAGTTTTTTTTTTCTTAAGAGGAGAATGGTAGGGGGGCTAATGGTGGAAAGTGAGCATTGAGGGGAAGTCTTTATTTCACTTTCTTCTCTTTCCCCTTTCCCTTCCTTTGCATCTATTTCTTCCGTTCTTCCTAGTTAACCAATCAAAATCAGTCAGGAAGACAGTATAGTGTGGTAAGAAATTATTTGAAAAAAAGGAAGATTGTTTGCTATTTACTATTCATAGACCCTGTCTTCTAAAGAGGACAGATTCTATTAGGTAATGCCTCTTGTTTACCAAGAGAATCGTGAGTATGAGAATTCATGTTTAGGGAATCCAGGAGAGAGCTAAATGGCTGGGGATGAAAAAAAGGGGCTAAGAATTAGGAATTTCCAGGAGGCAGTGAAGATTGAAGGTGGTAAGACTCAAAAATCTGCATGGAAAAAATGTCAAGAACAATAAGTTCAGACTGGGACTTTAGAGGGAAACATTGATCTAGTCTGGATTTTTATTAAATTTTACTGGGTAATGTGTGGTCTAACCTATTCCTTCATAGTCCCATTAGATTTTCAGTAAAAATCTGCATTAAGTGCTAATTCTTGGCAGAATGGAATTTGTTTTTAAGGGCTATAGTGAAGAATATATTTAATATACATATATAATGAATGTGTTATATAATATATGTGTATATATGTAAATATATACATATATACTATATATTCAGGAAAGAATGGAGGATATTTGTTGTGTTCTGTAGGATGCTTTTGTCTACAAGTGAAGGGAAGCCAGCAAGCTGTGATCAAACCAAAAGATGATTTATTATTTGTTTAGTAAGCTGGAGGCAGGTGGTTTCAAGACTGGGTGAGCACCTCTAGTATGCCCTGATGCTGGCTTAGCGTCTCCGGAATTCTCTTGATCTGTCCCTCCTGGTTGTAAGATGACGATGTTGCTAGTCATCAAGCCTTTGACTGGAGGACAAAATGACCCCCTCTTTTCTTATTAGGGAGGAAAAGTATTTTGCAGATGACTCCCAACAGACATTCCTATGTTTCTCATTGACCAACAGTAGGTCATTGGACTCCTCTAGCTGCAAGGGAAGCTTGGAGAACATCTGGTTTTCCTTAGTCTCTGTAGTGGGAATGAGCAAGAGGTGACTTGGAATGGTGATGGCTTGGGCACTGCTGTGTGTGCAGGTGTCTGCAGGCACTGTAGGTCCTTAGAGAAGAGACTTGAACAAAGGCAGCTATGGAAGTTTTCTGTTGCACTTTTCATAGGAATGGACTTCCGTTTTCTCTTTTTCCAGGATCTGCTTCCTTTATAGGATCACCTCTGGTGTTTTAGGAGATATTTATTTGTATCCTGGTCCTTGCAAAGTGAACTTTAGAAAAACTCATTTTCTCTTTCTTTCCCTGATGAAATATATGTCACCTAATTTGGAGGAGACACGTTACACGTTTCAGGGTACAGATCAGACTGGACCCCAGCAGGGTACTGGGTGAGCAGGAGTCTATGGTTAGCATGGCCCAGATTTAAGGAGCTTGGTTTTGTGATGGTATATTGCTAAACCACCAGGGTCCTGGCTTTTAAATGAGAATTTCCTGTACCTGGCTTTGCATTTGTTTTGTTTTTTGTTAAAATAAGTGACATTAATATGACTTTTGTAAGGGGGAAAAAATCAGATTTCTCAGAGTCTATCTTGCCTATAGAAGGCTGCTAGCTGCATGTATCTTTTAAAGAAGACCAGTTGCTGATAATAAAAAGGCATTTAATGGGACACTCTGAAGAATGGCTTCCAGACCCTAGAAGATTGAGTGCTGTGTTTAATGGTCACCTTCAGAAATCACTGGTTTATGTTCTTTCGATGTATCTGTTAACCCTGAACTTCAGTGAATCACATAACTCTTGCAGCCTTTCCACTCCTGCTGGGTCAATGTAAATCTTGCTGACAATGACCACTCTATCTTTTGGCCTGTTCCCAACCTTCTGTGGGCAACATGGAAGCACATATCCACTCTTGTCTTCTGAGCATTTCCTTGTCTTCTGAGAGAGGAGGCACATCTCTCTGGCACAAAGAGCCAATAATTTACCTTGGATTACACTGTTCACTATTATTTGTGGGACTTTCTGATAAATGGTCTTTAGAAGCTTTTGGGTACAACTGTGTTTAGAAGGGCTTGTAAGAGAGACCTCTGCCAGATGGTCTCCCCGCCCAGCTCAGTCTCCCTTGCTCTGTGCATGATGGAAAGCAAGGAAAGGTACACTTCATCCTGTATCTCCTCTGGACTCCCACCTGGCTGGTACAAAGAGAGAACAACCAGCCCGTCTTGAGATAAACACTGTTCTTCAGAAGAACCACCCAGGTGCATGTGATGGAGTTAGGTTTGCTTGCTAGGGCTGGTTCCAGGAAAGGCAGGGATTTAGGCAACTTGGGGTAGAGGAGCACCTCTAACACCAGATGTTTAGATGGTGATTGTTTCATCTATTAACTCTGGCCTTTGCAGATTGTGTCTACTAAATATGGGTGCTGTGCCTTAATATTTTCCATTGTGCCTGTGTCTGGAACACTTTATATTTTGACTGAATTTATCTCCTGCAAGGTGACTTAGCCCCTCTGAACCAGTTTTTCTCTTTGAAAAGGAAAATAATGATATCTTACATGGAAAGGACAAAATGAAATAGATTTTCATAAAATAATTTTCTGTAACAAAGCACCCCCAAACATAGTGACTTCTATGACCTAGAAGCACTTTTCTCCCCACTAGAAGCTTAAACTCCCAAGTTTGTAGGTAAGAGGATCTGGGTGAATGTGGAAACACTATTGTCCTCACCAGACCACTCCATGTATCATCATCTCTCAGCTCGTAGGAAGGGAGAAAAGGCCAGGGGTGCCAACACCTAAATTCTTTTAGAGACCAGACACAGAGTGGCACGCATCACTTTTGTTCACATTCAGTTGCTTAGAACATAGTCAAATGACACTGATACAGTGGTGAACAAAACAAAGGTCCTTGCTCTAGAGGAGTGAGGCAGGGTGAGAGAGTATGGAAGATAGATACATAAAGGGCCATAATAAATAGTAGCTGATGGAGAATGTGAGGTAATAAATGCTATGGAAAAATGGAAATGTAGACTAGGGTAAGGGGACTCATGAGTGCCAGAGGTTGTAGGAAGCAGACCGTAGTATCAAATGTCTCATGAAGAGGGTGAGGGGTGACCAGGGGTGTAAAGGAGACTAGCTTTTGGCCAAGTGCATGCAGTGGGAGAGTGATGGAATGAAGGGCCCAGCTTATTGGTATTCTCACTCCTATTATTTGCCAGCGCCCACTCTGAGGCTAAATGCTCATGTGCTATCTTCCCCGGTCTTCTGACCTTTCCTTCCATACCATTTTTCTTTCCTGATTCTGTTTCCTTTTCCATCCTTTCTCCTTCCCCCCCTAAGTTGGATTCAGCAAGGAGGCTAGGATGATGAGTGGAATAAGCACTTTCCAGGAGAGGAGAGAGGTCAGAAAGGGAATGGGTGTCTGCTCGGTACAGCCTCCCACTTCGGCTTTCACTCTGAGTGAAGTAGGAGCCAGTCGAGAGTGTTGAGTCAAGGAGTTTAGGACCTGAATTTCCTTTTAAGAGGATCACTCTGGTTGCTGTGTTGAGGATTGACCATATACAGGTGGAAGCAGGGAGGGTAGTTGAGTAGCCCCTCTAGTAATCCAGGCAATAGACCCACAAGGCTTGGACTAGTGGGTGAGAAGTGGTTGGATTATGTGCCTTTAGTGCGGATTCAGTAACTAAGAGGTGAGAACCAGTGAACTTGCCCCCCTGGGGTTACTATGGTGGGGGGCAAATTGAGCACACCCAGGGGCTTTGAAATGAACAGTCCATAGATCAGAGAAAGGGTGTGGGTGACATTTTGAGGGACAGCAAAGAGTCAAGGTGGGTGTTATTCAGCCAGTGGGGGTTCTTGGGCCCTGTCCTGGCCAACGGAACAGGGCATAATGGGTCCCCAGCTGCTGATACTTGAGAAGGGTTTGCAGTAGACAGAGGCCAACACCCAGGTACTGGGAAACATAACAGTGCCCGAGAGAAGGGTAAAAGGGACTCCCCTCCTCTCAATGCCTTGAGAATGCAACAATGATCCCTTGTGCATACTCCCCATGTTAGGATACAGGAGTGGCATTTAGAGGAATAAAAACAGCCCTGAAAAGGAGTTTGAACTTTGAGAGAATATCCCAAATGATACTGCTTTAAATGGAAAGCGACTGAATAGACTTAACTAGCAAGGTTATTTTCTGTACTCTGTCTGGGAATGGGAGCTTTGGCAGGTTCAGTTCAGATCTAGAAAGATAAAAGAAGGAATAGTTTTGCACATTGGAGTGGTAGTGTGTGGATTTCAGTCCTTTAATACCTGTTACCAACTAGAAAAAATAATTCAGGCCCCTTTTGATAATGATGTTGAATTCTGCCTCCTAATTTGTTCTGGTTGGATTTCCTACCTCAAGGGGTGACTGAATGGTGGGCATTTCCCACAAGAGAATTTGTAAGCTGGTAGAGGAGAGATTTGTGTCTTCTGGTTCTTTCTGCACTCTTCCTGTCACACCAGGTGAGTCCTGACTGTACTGGGCATGGGCAAGGCAAACCTTCCTGTATCAGAAGATGCTTTAGGGGAGCTTGGGTGGCTCAGTAGGTTAAGCATCTGACTCTTGATTTTGGCTCAGGTCATGATCTCATGGTTCATGATTTTGAGCCCTGTGTCTCTCTTTCCCTCTCTTCCTCTCTCTCTCTCTCTGCCCCTACTGCTTGCATGCACGCAGTCTCTGAAAATAAGTAAACATTAAACAAAAGATGCTTTCAAGGACTGTGGAGGAATCACAAGTCCTTAGAAATAACTAATCAAAAGGGAACACTAATACCATTATTTTAGTTTTACACACATGAAGAAAATTACCATGGGTAAAGTTGGTATAATAAACAAGTGCTGAAACAGAAAGTGTCCCCTCTTCTAAAAAAAAAAAAAAAAAAAAGAAATCCATGGCCCTTTCTCCTCTCATTCCAGGGAGCCAAGGCACTTGGGCATGGGGCTGCTGACCCTGAGGAGCCATCTTACTTTGTCTGGTTCCCGAGTGGAAATCAGTTAGGTGACCAGATATGCTGCACTAAGCTTTGCAAACCCTCCCTCAGATAGCCCTTCCTCAGGCCACTCCTAGGGGCTGTGAGGAAGACAGACATTTTCTTGGAGGCTGTCCCACTTATTACCTCACACTCTGGGCATGCTGTGATGTCATATTCTACTGCAAAGCCTTGCAGAGGGGTGAAGCCACCCCAGGAAGCCTGGAGTCTAGGGGAGATGTGGTCAATTCTAGGAGATTTGGGGGAGAGGCCAGGCTTGAAGGCAGGACTTGTGTTTCTGGCCTCTCATGGAAAAGAATCAGCACCTTCTTTACCATCCTGGAGAAGGCTGGGGAAGATGGATGGCAGCACACTGGCCCACATCTGCTGTTGCAGTGAAGGCCCCTCCACCATTCAGGGGAAGCCGAGAAGCGTGGTGCTGGCAGCCTGCTCACGAGCTGTGAGGAGGGCAGGGTGGGGGCTGCCGCTCTGCCAGCAGAGTGGGCTTGGACCTGTTCCTGGGCATGTGCCTGGATGTGATTTGCTTCCCTCAGTACCAGACCACGGACTGCGTGTGAATTGACAGAATTCTGCTGTAGTTTATCTGGCTCTTTTCCAGACATTGTCCTTGTGAGCCCAGTGGGGCCCTGACATCCTGCTGTTTTGTGGACTAAAAGAAAAGTTAGGGTGCACCCTACCCTGTTCCAGAAAGAATTTAAGGCCATTTGGAAAACCACACATGGCCCAACCAGATGGCACGTGACTCATCATGAATATTTGTTGAAAGTGGTTTCAGGGAGGAACAAGGGATAAAACAGAATACTGACAGGAGTTAGAAACAAAGTCATGACATCTTTGTTTTCTTTGTTAGGTACTATTAAAATGACGGTAATAATTGCACCTGCCTCAAAGGGTTGTTGCGAGGAAGAAGTATGTTTAAGTGAGAAGTGGTTAACAACATATAAGTACTCCATATCTGTTAGCTATTTCTATTGTGGCAATGATGATTATTTCCATTGCGAAGTGCATCTAAGTGGCAGTCTAGCTTACTGGTTAAGAACATGGGTTTTTAGTCCATTGAATGTAGACTTGAGCTTGACGCTGGGTTTACTGCTTCTGGGATGGAGGACAGGTTAGGTGACCTCTCTCTGCCTGGACTTGCGTATCTTACGTGCAGGTAGTAGTACTGACCTCACAGGGTTGTCATGAGAATGAAAAACCAGAATGTCATGTTGTATTGTCATCTTGAGCTGCTATAACAAAGTATCATAGACTAGGGGACTTAAACATAATCTCACCATTCTGGAGGCTTGGAAGTTCAAGATCAAGGTGTTGACAAGGTAGGCTTCATTATGAAGCTGCTTTTTTTTGGCTTCTGGGTGGCCGCATCTCACTGTGTGCTCATGTGATTTCCTTGTGTATGGCAGAGAGAGAGAGTACAGGATTGATGAAGCTCTCTGGTTCTCTTCTTGTAAGGATGCTAATTTCGTTGGGTCAAGGCCCCATCTTTGTGATCTCATTTAACCTTAGTTACTTTCTTGGAGGCCCCATCCCCAAATAGAGCCATTCTGAGGATTAGGTCTGGGGGTAGTGGGGGAGGCACAGGCATCCAGTCCATAAGGCCTGTCTGTCAGGAGGTGATGTCCAGATCACTCTGAAGGCTCAGAGTAGGTTTTATTTATTATTGCTTGATGACCCACTGTGTGCAAAGCAGGGGATTAAGACCTGTGGGCAGTGGATGAAACTGGGGTGGAGTTCTCTGAAGGGCTTGCTATTGAGTGTAATGAGCAGACCACCCCCCAAAAGAAAGGGGGCAAATACTGTGGGCCGCCTTTGCAAGGCCTAAGTGCCGACTAGGCCTCTGCACCTGAGTGAGAGTTCTGGGGAACAGCTGCTTTCCAATGGTAAGATTGTGCATCTGCAGGCTGAAGGCTCAGGCAGTACACACCTGTGTGGCTGTATTGGTAAGTGGTTGGTAAATGGTCTGGGTACCGCAGGGACCTCCAGCACCCTGCTCACCCCTTGGCTGAGTGCTGTCTTGTTGGTTGAGAAGCATTTCAGGTATCGTGTCTGTATGTGAGAGCACATTCTGGGGAGAGATTCAGGTTAAGGAGCCCCTGGGGCAGAAGTAGGCTAAGGGAGAGGGCCACCAGGCTTTTTGCACCCTCAGTCTTCTCTTTTTTTGTGTAGTATTCAGGTATTTGTGTAAAAACAAAACTGAATGGATTATTATGCTTATGTATGCATGCAATATTGGATAAACTCTCAATCTCTAAGACTGTAAAATAAATCCAGGAATAAGGCTGAGGGCAGGGATTCAGGACCCATATTCTGGGTGCACCAGTCTAAGTCATTGAAAGGTTTGGTGGCCAATGGAATTATGGACCATTTCCTGTGAGGGAATAACAGAAATGGGCCTTTGTGTTTTTTTTTTCCAGTGGTATAGAAGATGGTTCTGGACATTCTCTGGGGCTCTTTTATGGACTGAATGTCTTCCCAAATTCATATGTTGAAGGCCTATCCTCTTTGTGATGGTATTTAAAGATGGAGCCTTTGGTAGGTTTAGATGAGGTCATGAGGGTGGGGCCCTCATGATGAGATTAGTGTCCTATGAAGGGACACCAGAGAATTTGCTCTCTTTCTCTCCAATCCCAGGAGCAAACTCTCACCAGAAACCAATCATACTGGCACCTTGAATTTGGACTTCCAGGCTCCAGAACTGTGACAAAATAGATTTCTGTTTTAAGCCACCTGGTCTATGGTATTTTGTCAGAGCAGCATGAGCTGATTAACAAAGGCTTTCCAGTTTTTATGTGTTGAAGGGTCAGGTCTTACTATGTTTTCTGTACCTTGTTTATTTTAAATGTGCTTCTTTGTACATCCTTTTACCTATCAGTATCTGTTCTCATGAAAGTCAGCAGCATGAAATAGGTGGGGAATGATGAATATTAAAGGAGAACTAAGGTTTTGGGCAAAGAACTTTTAAATGTGGCATGCCAAGCATTAGATCCTTCCAGTAATCTAGAGGAAATATAACTCTGGGCCAGACTTAGGGCGCTGCTGGGCACACAGCAAACATCCAGAGTGGTGACTTAGTTGAATGTGTCAGTGTCTGTTCCATCAGCATCCTGTTTAGAATATCCTGTAGAGGAGAAAGAACATTTCTTTGGGGTATTCTGTTCTCTAAGCAACCTCTTAGAAGAAGAAACAACTACCAGAGATTCTAGGGGAGGGGGGTGGCTTTCTCTTGACTCCTCCCAGCCAGTTGAGGGCTATTGGCCATTTAACAGTGGCCTATGGAACTGGAGAAGTCTGGAGGGACTGACCTTCTGTTCTCTGCTGTCTTGCATGTTTAAGCAATCCTTTTGTATTCAGGGCTATCCTCTGAAGCATTTGAGAGAAAAGAAGCCCTTTCAGCATGTCTAAACTCAGAATTAGGCTACAGAAGAAAATGAACACAACACAGTGAACTCTTAAAATACCCTCCTGCCCAAAGTTTCCTCTGAGCCACTTTGTCTTTAAAACCTCAGTCTTCTCTGATTAAAAAAAAAAAATGCCCCCAAACCCCACTAGGTTCTAAGAAAAGGGGACACTTTAGGGCTCCTGGGTGGCTCCATTGGTTGGGCATCTGACTTCGGCTCAGGTCATGATCTCCTGGTTTCATGAGTTTGAGTCCCACGTTGGGCTCTGTGCTGACAGCTCTGAGACCGGAGCCTGCTTTGGATTCTGTGTCTCCCTCTCTCTCTGCCTCTCCCCTGCTCATACTCTGTGTGACTCTCTCTCTTTCTTGCTCTCAAAAATAAACATTAAAAAATTTTAAAAAGAAAAAGGGACAATTCTTTCAGGTGGTCGGGCTGCCAGGGTACCAAACCAAGTGATCTCCTATAGGGCAGAAAGGGCTAAGTTGGTTCCTTAAAACACTTTTTTCTTTTTCTTTTTTTTTTGTGTGTGTGTATAACTTTTGATTTTTTTTTCAGAGCATTTTCAGATCTATGATCTCGTTTATCTTAATGACAACCTTATGTGAAAGGGCAATGAAATTTAGGGCCATAGCCGCATGGCTGTTAAATGCCTTTTAGAAGATCTGTAGCTGGTTGACAACCAAAAGCAGGCCTAGAGAGGTGGCTGCTAGGGATGTGAGCATCTGTGAGCCTCTGACAGTCTGAAGATTCCCATCCAGGCTGAGACAAACAAGTATTTCCTTTTGTCCCCAGTTAGTCAGGGCACAGGGAGGGACCCGGTGGAAACTGCTGGTGGAAGAGACATTGTTTACCTCCAGTGGAAGAAATTATGACATAGAGTGTGGGTGGGTTGGGCATGTCAGATGCCTCAGAATTACCAAAGCATTTGTTTTTCATCATTAATAGCAGCAACAAACATTTATTAAGTGCTAACTCTGTGCAAGGCCCAAGGCAGGATGCAGTGATGAATAAGACGTGATGTTTGTAGTTCATCAGGGGAGGCAAGACAGTCATTTGAAAAAACACAAATGTCAACACAAGATGGTATTTGGTGAATGCTGAATGAGTGGTAGAGAAACAAGAGCTCAAAGAGTTTGAAAGTGAGAGCGAAAGTTCTCCTGAGGTGTCCAGGGGATGTTTCTAGAGACAGGATCTTAAAAGGTACAGAAAAACAGAGAGCATTTATGGTTGAGACAAATCATGTAGGGAAAAAGGGTGGAGAGAATGTAAGGTGGCTTGGTTGGGGGCTTGGATAGATCATTTTGGCAGGAAGAGAGAGATGACTTAGGAGAAGGAATGGGAACCCACCCTGGAAAGGGAAAATGGAATGGGGCTGAAATACCACACGAACAGGACTTAGGGCTTTGGACTCTAAGGGTCATGGAGAACCAGGGAATATTTTTGATTGACATGTAAGGCAGAATACAGGGAACAACGCATCCTTTGTGAAGGCAGTCATCATAGTCCTGGCTTCCCAAAAAGCATACAGTGGGGCTTTCACATATTAAGTTGCTACTTTGTGCCAGGCACTGTGTTAGTTCCTGACGTTGCAAAGGTGAGTAAGAATAGTTCCTGTCTTCAACGTGCTTTTGGTTCAGGTACTTGGACTAGAGCATATTCTTCTTAGTAAAGAATTACTGTGCTCTGCTCTTAACAATTTGACTTTGATTCCCCCTTCCCCTCCATTGTCTTATTTCCTGTCAACCTCCTCTTTGTGTCTTTCCTTTAGTTCTGTAAATACCTTCCATTAGTTTCAGTGAAATCTACTGGAATGTCTGCATCACTTGGTGTCTTCAAGGTGTCTTTGAGTACTTCTGGTCTCAACTCCAGCATTACGTGTTGATTTTTGTTGGATAACCCTCAGGGGGCAGCCTTGTTTATTTTGTCTCTAAATTAAAAAGGAGTGCTCCGTTGCGGTGCCCAAGGTTTGTATACATATAGGTTCAACCATAAGCTTGAAAGTCTAGTATTTCTGGAGTACATATATATACGTTATTCTATTTTTGAAAATAGGATCAGAATTTGCTCATTTGCTTCTAACATACCTCCCCAGTTTCACATTCCTGGTTGGCAACGGACAGTGGCAGATTCTCTTTGTATTGGGTGTAGGTTTGATTTGAATCTGGGGCTTGAAACCTACTGAGAGCTGTTAAATGTTCTTTTTCTGGCTCCTCAACTACTAGGATCTCAGGGTTTTCTCCACCGCATCATCACCCACTGCCACCTTTATTTTTGAATATCTGTTTGCTAACAAATGTACTAAAAAATACGAGTTCTAAAATAAAAATATTTATATTCTTAATAACACTGAAAAGTAGCTATTAACATCCTTTTTATGCAGATATAGAAATTGGGGTCAGATTGTGTGATTTGTCCCAGACCACATATCTCCTAAGTAGAGAAACACAGGTCTGAATGCAGATCTTCCAGTCCCAAAGCTAAAGCATGAGCCACTGCCCCGTACTCCCCTTCCTATGTTCTGCTTCTTTCTAACAGGAAGGAAGACTGGCTGGGTGAGAAGAGTCAAACTTGAGAGAGAGGAATTTGAATCCTGAATCTACCACTTACTATCTATAATTACTTAATTTTGTTGAGTCTTTGTTTCCAGATCTATAAAAGAGAGATCACTACCCCAGAGGATATTGTGAGGTTTCAGAGAGACATGCATATCTCCTAGGACAGGCCCTGAAATAATGGTAAGTGCACAAGAAATGGGGCTGTTACAAAGCCTACAGTCAGAGCCTGGAGGAGCCCCAGTTCCTTGGCACTGCTCCAGGGGTGCAATTTCTCCTCATTCACTTTCCCCTGTCAAGTTCTTCCACTCACCACCTCCTTGCCTCTGGTTCTGATGCTTTTCTATCTGAGGAACTTTTTTTTCTTTTTTGGGTTTCCATCGCAGGCTACTCTTCGATGTTTTGTCCCATAACTGGAATGGCTTCCTAATTCACTTTCTGCTTTGGCGGGAGTCACTCAGATGTACAGCACACATGATCAGTGACTGGCTCCAGGAATTAAAGGGAAACCTAGCTCATACCATAGAGGTCACTGGCATTGATTCCTTGCTGTCCAGACGTCTTGGGACCTGTATATTGTGCTTTCTCTAAACTAGGGGTTCCTGGACCACTGCATCAACATGACATGGAAAACTGTTAGAAATGCAAATTCTTGGGTTCTGCCTCAGAAACTCTGAGGGAAGCTAGCTATTTGTGTTTTAACAAGCCCTCCAGGAGATTCTGATCCACATTAATGTTTGAGAATCACTGAAGAGACCCTCTGTAAATCAGGACCTTGATTGTGAACCTCTGGGCTGCCTAGCTACTCCCTTCTTAGGGCTAGCCTTACTTAGCCTGTGGCCAGGTGTTTCTTACTTGCATTAGTTTGCATATTCTGATGATTAACCTTGTGCCGAAGGTCTTTGATAGCTCATGTGGTGTATGCCTTTGGTATAGATCAAATGGCTTCTCAGAATGGAATTCTCGAGATATGTTTTATCTGATTTGAATTGAATTTAGGTTAATTTTGTCTTTTAAAAAATTATGTAGCCTTTTTATTTAGCCTAATCTGTATAGCTTTCTTTTATTATATAGCCCAGGTATCCATTTGTCTCTTAAGGATCACCTTTATCTAGTATATTTGTGTTATTGTTAGGGCTATTATTTAAGACCAAGCTTGGATGAAATCTTGCTTGAAGACTTCCTGGATTTATAGGAATATGGGTTCTATGGACTTAACAATTTATATGGATGGAATGGGCTAAAAACTGAAATAGTTTTGAGAAGAATGTGCCTCATCAGACTGAAACATAAGGAGAGGGATCATGTCTTACTTGCCTTTGAGTCCCCATCATCTAGTACCATAGCCATCAACTATTATTGAGACCCTACCCTAGGATTTGGGGCTACAATGATGAAAAAGTAGATGTGGTTCCTGCCCTTAGAAAGTTTATAGTCTGTTGGTACTCAATAAATCACGACTTAGTGGGAAACAGTATATAACGTGTTATTAAATGAAACGAAGAGTGTATGAGATTTCTTGGAGCCAGGAGTTAATATTGGGGAGGGTCACCTGACAAATGAAATTGGGTTAACACATTAAAATATTCTGATAACCTATATGAAGCCTAGTCTTAGTTTGAACTTCTCAGAAGTCCTCACTGTTGGCAAAGATGAAAAATAAGCTGCATTACTTAGCACCTTGGGGTGGCAGAAATAATGACGGTAGCAATAGGACAGTCACAGCCAACTTTTGATTGGTGCTCACCATGTGCCAGGGTGCCACGGGCTGTGCAGCTCTGGTCCTCTGAGATTATGAGCAGTGGACTGAGAAAGCAAATCTCATGTTCTCCCAGCTTTGCCACTGACTGGCACTGGGACTCTGATAAATCGCTCTGATTCTCTCTCAGTTTGTTTTGTTTTTAAAATGAGGGGATTAGATTAAATGTTGTCTGTGACATAAGTTTAAGATCCCACTCTTTGTGTCTTGTTAACAGTTAACAGAAATATTTAGTTGGAGAGGTAGGTTTAAACCTCACCCATTTTTCTTGTGTGTAATGCTCTTTAGCACAGTGTGTAAAGCATGGGTAATCTCTGAAGCTGTAGCAAGTTCTGCCCATACACGAGGGCATGGCATAGTGTCCATAGAGGATAGTTCCTTAAACAGGGCCCTGAGTTAGGAACGTGTATATGAAGATCTCAGCAACTCTCCTGTCCTTTTGGACTGAATTTACCAACAAAGTTTTTGCTCATAAATGACAAAGTAATGCATATTGCATTTAAAAAGTATGTCCATGGTATCAGATTATTCTGCTTATTAACAACTATAGAACTTACGCTAAATTTATGAGACGTGCAACAGAATGTTACAGCGTTCTTGAGCCACCACTGTTTTACAAATTTGGCATCTGCAGGCCTCAAAAAGCTGAAATGTTTTAAATTTATTTACACCCTGCAGTTTCCTTAGGGAACTGTTTTCCATAAGCTAATGAGGCGCTGGTGCAAGGCCTCTCTGTTATTCCTGGCAGGAACACTGAGACACATCGGCCTGCTGCCCTGCTTTTTTTCCTCAGTAGTCCAGTGCAAATAATAAATATGGGAAAATACATCATCCCTTTGAATGTGGGAGCCAAGCTGCAGGGCTGCCAAGGTTAAAACAAAGCATTTGCGAGCTTGGAGTCTGTTCATGTCCTGTACCACATGTGCCCACATTTTAGGGACAACCTGAACGTGGCCTTTATCATGTCAGATTACTTATTCTGAGCACATAGTCCTTTGGAATCTACTCTATAAAATAAGCCTTTCTGAAAACATTTTGTTTTAGTGGATTCAATGCTGTCCTGAGGTCAAGGAACTTGTCTTCTCGATTATGGGTCAAATAGAATTTATCAAGCCACCTTCAAGGTGCCCAGCTCTGTGTTTTGATAGCAGCAGTGAAAAGAGAAGTAGCAGGGTACATGAGTTCTTGCTTTAACAAACACGGAGGGTCAGCTGGAGGGGTGTCAGTTACAGATTATGAGGGTTGCTTTTATCAAGGTCAATAACCCTCATATCAACTTACTGAGGAGTTCAACATGATGGAGGCCTGGATGCACCCTTGACACACAGTAGGTGCCCAATGAATCAATGAATGAACTGAAGTTGCTGCTTTGTTTCTAGTCTCCCCTGAGAGCAGTCTAGCTGGTATTTTAACAGGGGGGTAAATTGGCATTAAGGTTGGCAAAGCCCAAAGATTAAACAAATGGCTTAGGGGCGCCTGGGTGGCTCAGTCAGTGAAGCGTCCGACTTCGACTCAGGTCATGATCTCGAGATTCGTCAGTTTGAGTGTGCGTTGGGCTCTGTGCTGACAGCTTTGGAGCCTGGAGCCTGCTTTGGATTCTGTGTCTCCCTCTCTCACTGCCCCCTCCCCCACATGCACTCTATCTCTGTCTGTCTGTCTTTCTCAAAATAAGCATTAGTGGAAAAAAAACGCAAATGGGTTAAATGGCCTTATGGCCTTCCTAGCCTCCAGACTCAGCCCCTAATGCATGCAGACATTCCCACCTCCAGCTGTCCTCTGATATCACCCTTGTCCAGCTTAACTCCATATGGGCAATTAAATCCTACTGATTTAATTGGACACATTCCCTCCTTCTTTTCTGCTTTATTTTCTCTGCTTGTCACTCAGAGCTGGTTGAGGTCAATATGCATGTGTTTCCTGAGTTTGGGGAGGTAGTAAAGAGAAAACAAAATTCACGTGGTGGCTCATAAGAAATGAAGGTCTCTTTAATAATTAGACTTGTTTTTGTCTTTGCTCTAGTTCTCAGGTAGTCTTGGGTCTGGGGGCAGAGGATGAACCTGATGATTTTGAAAGTCCTTTTCCAGTTCTGGGACTTAACTAAGAACAACACTATCCTTCGTGCTTAGACACACCAGAGCTGATCCTCAACAAGGACATAGAGTGGGTGAAGCTTGTCTTGTGCCCATTCACCTCCTCCCCTGGTATCTGCCCCCTTTCCTCCCATCCCTTAACTTCTTGACTGCTTTCCCCAGCTGTCTGATACGTCCTTGGATTATGCGTGTCCAAAAGCTGACTGTCCTTCAAGATATTTTTGGAGAACCAGAATCATAGCTAATAAGGGCTCAAGGAATTGCTAATGGAGTAAAAGTAGAAGATCAGAAAAAGGGTGGATATGGGAGCTAAAGCCTATGTTCAGGGTCATTGCAAAATAGTGTGCATGTGGCCTTTGGATATATTTCTGGCACACTTTGTCCTCTTCTGTCTACTAAGACCTACCCTTGTGTCTACTTCTTCATTGCTTCTCTGAAACCACAGATCTGAATGCTGGGAGTTCACTGTTTTAATTTTATTTTTTTTAAACAATTTTGTGTATTTTTGAGAGAGACAGTGTGAGCAGGTGATGGGCAGAGAGAGAGGGAGACACCAAATCTGCAGCAGGTTCCAGGCTCTGAGCCATCAGAACAGAGCCTGACGTGGGGCTCAAACCCATGAACCATGAGATCATGACCTGAGCCAAAGTCAGATGCTTAACTGACTGAGCCACCCAGGTGCCCCTCTTTTGTTTCTGTTTTGTTTTTGTTTTTGTTTATTTTGAGAGAGAGAGAGAGAGAGAGAGAGAGAGAGAGAGCGTGAGCATGTGAATGGGAGAGTAGGGGAGAGAGAGAGGGAGAGAATCCCAAGCAGGTTCCGTGTTGTCAGTGCAGAACCGGACACAGGATTCTGTCTCACAAACTATGAGATAATGACCTGAGCAGAAATCAGGTCGGACGAAATCAAGTCAGATATGCACCTGACAGTCCCCCAGGGGTCCTGGGAGTTGCTTCATTCTGCTATGATTGGGAGAGTTCATTTCTACTTAGTTTCTCCATACAGGGATATGGCCTGGAGAGGAAATTAGGAACTAAGGGCGCTGTAAGATTTTTTTTCTGTGGATGCTAGGTCCTTCACATATACTACCTCTATAGTTGCGTATTTAAGACAACCTTATCAAATGTATATTTTTATCATTTTATGGACAAGGAAACTCAAATTCTGAGAATTTAACTAATTGCCTCAAATCACATAGCAATTAGTGGTTAAGCCAATATGCACACCCACGCCATTTTTTTTTTTTTAATCTCCCCCTCTTTGCTATATACTATGTTACCTCATTCCGTCTATCAGCTCTGTGAGTTGTCTGGACAATTGATTTAATTCTTCACTGATTTTTGCAGGGTAGACCATCTGGCTGTGTCCCTAGAGCCTCTTTTCCAATGGTAGGAAAGTTAGGAGCCTGGCTGTGGGTAAGGGCTGGGTGTTCTTCACTTGGACAGAACTCCTGGCCTTGCCCTCCCACAACTTCAGGCGTCTGCACATACCCTCCCCTTTTCCTGCTCCCAACATCACTGAGAGAATATTAGTCTTCTGTGAATCTCCCATATGTGGCTCTAGTAAGAAAAACATCTTTCATGCTGTGCTTTCCTTATTTGTATATACATCTAGGTCTAGAACATAAAATCGTGACTTTGGAGACCTTCTTAAGCCTCTATACTCAGCATGACAAACATTTAGTAAAGATTTAATAAATGAATCATTCAATAAAGATTTAACAGATGATGCAGAGAGACAAAATTGTCATCACTCCTCTGTTTCAGGATGACAACACAGCTAATTCTTGCTTGTGCATGGGAGAAAATTCTGTCCTCTAGAGGTTACTGTTTGTTAAAGCAAAGGCCAATGGTGGGCTGGAAGTGTCAGGTATTGTGCTGATCAAGGTTCCCCTGGAGTTTTGGCACAGAGGAAGACTGCTGACAGATTGTCCCCCATTTAATTGTATATCTCCCTATTTAGCAATTCCTTTAGGTTGATAAAGTCTTAGAATGGAGACCCCTCCCAGAGGAGTTAAATCTACTGATGTTTCAGTATCATTTATTTCACTCATATTAGTTATTATGAATCATTTTTAAAAGCTTAGATTCAAACTGCTTTCAGCCTAGTTGACTGAGGTGATCTCTTTGAGGGAAACAGAAGAGGGAATGGGATGGGGGGCTGGCTTGGAGGGCACAGAAATCCCACTGGGAAGATACCACTTTGGGGAGACCTTTTCTCCCCCTGAGGAATACCCTTGAAAGGAGGTTGTGGGCAGCCAGAAGCAGCATGAGGTCATGTGGAGCTATGAGGGAGAGAATAAAAAATGGAGGAAGAGGAAGACCGAGAACAGTGCCATTGCTCTGATAGTGAAGACATACTTGCAAGGGAGGATTCCCTCTCATGACTGATGCCTGGACCAGAGCGAGGCTTGTCAGAGAAATGACCATATTTGTCTGTGACTGTAATTGCTCTTGAAGGGGAGGTCCTCTGCTACACATAAATGGTGCCAGCACCTAGGAGGTCTCAACGAACATAAAATTAACCTAGGTTCAAAGACACTTCAACCACATGGGACATAATTCACCAGAATTCCCAATTAACTGATCTGTTTGGGACAGTCTGCAATCAAGAGAAAGCAGCAGGAGAGAGCAAGCTGGCATCTAGGATTTATAGGGGCTGTTAGGGGGACTAAGTTTTAGGTCTAGCAAATTGCCTACAATGCCTGCATCTTGCTAATGAGAAATTACTTTCAGAATGAGAACTCTGGAGTCTTGTAAGATTCTCATTCACCAAAGTTAGATCTTCTAGTGAAGGTACAGCTGGAAGGTGGGAAGACTGTTCTTTGAACCAGCGCATCAGAACTTGCACACTCATATGGGCTTGCCCACTAAATCAAAGTAGTTGATGTAGGAATGTACACTACAGTTTTATTTATGTAATCCATCCCCATAATCTTATCATGGCCTGTGGTGCTTTCTTCTGAATATCCCTAACAGATTCAAATTCTCTTGTGATGCCATTGGATGAGTTTGGTGCAAACCTCCCAGTGTCTGGGTACCAAGTTTGGGGAAGAAGACAGCTGACCAAGCTGTATAAAATGATACAATTTTCATAGAAATGAATGTGTGGCTTTGACAGATGAAGTCATGGAGATGTTTGTAGGTGGATCAATCACTGGTGCTTTGAACCCAGAGCCCCCCTGTGGTTCAGAATGGGCACATTCCCAACAGAGTCCCCCAAAATCAATCCCTAGTTCTGACCCAGCACCACTGTTGTGGTGCCTCAGATAGCAGTCCAAACAGCAGTTGGTACGAGAACCATTTCTGTATATCTTTCAGAAGACTAATAACACACAGGAAGGGGATCTTAGACCAACTTTGATGCCCATTCATGACTCCTACAGGACCTGCAGGAAGGTGTTTCACTTGCAGAGTGTGAGAGTAATGACACGTGGGCTTTGGGGTTTGCAGAACTGCGTTTGAATTCTGAGACTAGGTGGCCCTTAATGAGAATCATGAAAACCTGTTTTCCCATCTGTCCTATGGTGATGATAACCTTAGAAAGTTATTAAAAGGGTAAAAAGGACAGAAAATGCCCAGCACTTAGTAGGCTCTTCCTTTAACTAAATGCCATTTATCTGTAATATTTTTGCTCAGACATGCCTTCCCTCAGGAAACCTTCTCTGATCTCTAAGTCTATGTAGGATGCCCTGTCCAGAGACACTATTCTTCTTTACTGTACCTCTTAACACACTTCAAAACACTGTTTCTAAGCTCTACACTTAGGTTTTGAGCAGTAAGACTGTTCTCAGACACAGTTGATTTTCTATATTCAATATTTGTTGAATGAAGTAAATGAATAAACAGTAGATAGTACTTGTTTCAGTCCTTTGATAGAGGGAAGAGGCTCACGGGTGTGGCAGAACAAGTCTGGACATAAGATTTTTATGGGTTCAGTTTGGTGCTACAAATAATGGGGTGCTGAGAATGGTCACCCAGATGAGGCAGCTCAGCTTTGTTCACTTGACCCGAATGCCTCCTTTAGTTTTGCCCACAGGTAGTTTTGAACGTGATTGCCCATAACAGACAAGTCAAGAGGGGAAATGTGTGTGTGTGTATGTGTGTGTGTGTGTGTGTGTGTGTATGTATGTGTGTGTGTGTCTAAATTACAGGTATTGAAATATTCATGCATGTGGTCAGTGGTTAGTTGATAGAAGGAAATCTAGATATTTTCTCTTGAGTCTTTAAAAAAATTTTTTTAATGTTTATTTTTGAGAGAGTATTAGCTGGGGAGGGACAGGGAGAGAGGGAGACATAGAACTCGAAGCAGGCCCCAGGCTTCGCACTGTCAGAACACAGCCCCATGCGGGGCTTGAACCCGTGAACTATGAGCTCATGACCTGAGCCAAAGTCAGATGCTTAACCAACTGAGCCACCCAGGCACCCTGAGTCTTTTTTAAATGTTTATTTTGAGAGAGAGAGAACAGGGGAGGGTCAGAGAGCGAGGGAGCGAGGGAGGGAGAGAATCCCAAGTAGGCTCCATGCTGTCAGTGCCGAGCCTAATGTGGGGCTTGATCTCACAAACTGAGATGATGACCTGAACTGAAATCAAAAATCAGGCACCTAGTTGACTGAGGCACCCAGGTGTTCCTCTTGAGTCTTTTTTCTAAAGGTTAATAGGTGGAGCTGTTTCTTTCAGGCTTGATTCTACCCTCTGGGTTGAAAGGGGGGTACAGTTGTTGGACTAACATGGGGTTTAAAGAATCTTGGGTTGGCCCTGGGCACGCACCAGAAATTTCAGACATTTTGATCTGCGCTTATCAAATAGCATTGTATGTAGGGAATGGACCTAGAGTCAAATGACCAGAGTTTATGTGATGTATCATCCTTGTGCTAGCTGATTAATCTTTCTGACTGTCCAGTCTGTCTCAGTTTGCTTATCTGTAAAGTGGGCTCAGGAGTACTGATTTTACAAACTTGTTGCAAAGATGAAATTACTGCTGTATCAAGGGAAGAAGTCCTGTATCATAGTGATCTCCAATAGTTGCATAGGCTGAGCCCAGTGAGCACGGATGGGAACAATTTCTATTGTGGCAGGTACCGAGAAACTTGGCACCCCTCTGATGTTCTCTGTGATGAAATCAGCCATCAGGCTCTGGTTGGCTTTATATGTAAATAGAAAAATAATATGGCCAAAGTAAACAAAAGTGGGAAATTGCATTTGTATAAGTAAAAAATAGTTTATTTTTTAAAAATTCAAGTCATTTGTTTTCATTCAAGCCATTTCCTCTTGGTTTGAATGGATTATTGCTTTGCCGTTAATTGCACTTTGCTCAGAGTTTTTCTTCTTCTATTTCAAGATCAAATACTATTCTTCTGTTGACATAACCACTGACCTTATTAAAAGTTTGTCCAGATAAATCATGATTTTTAAGATAAGAGGGACACTAACACAAACATGGAAAGCTGGTCACCACATGGAGGCTTGGAAAAGCAAGTGCTCTACAACTGGTTAATGGGGGCACATTTTAGCCCACAGTTCTGATTTGCCTTTTTCAATCCATTTGCAGCCTTGCTGGGAAATGGGGAGGAGCTGCGAGTTTATGTGTAGATTTGCACAGAGTGTTACATTTTTAAGAAATTCCCAAAGCATTTTGATTCAGACAAGCTTTTTGTTGGCTGAGAAGTTATATGATGCACCCAGAATACTTTTGCAGAGTGTGGTGGTGTTGAGTGCCATTTTATTCCCATGAACTAGAAGTTCAGTACAAAAGGCCAGGATTGAGAAATGCAGTCTGACATTTTATATACTTACATATATCTCACTTAGGGCCAAGCCATTCCTGAAAGTTAGTTTAAATTTTCTGAGTATCTTTAAGGAGAGGCGAAAGCCTCAAAACCTAAGAGGTACAGAGGCATCTCATTTGTGGGGCTATTCAGAATTTCCATTTCTTTATTATGTGTGGATGATGGAAAGCTCTTTAATGTTAAAAGTAAATAATGGCCTTTAAGGTAGAAGCAAATTTACATTTGTAAATGCAGCCAGATTATTTGATAAGGCCTGTCTCTGTCTATTATCAGAGAACACTTGGAATGCTTTTGGCCTATTTTATAAAGTTTTGTTCCGTAAGAGGAAGTCAATGTTTTAAAATATGATAACAAGGTTATGAAACTTCAGTTTGAGAGGTAAAGAATGGTTGTTTGTTGGTGAGAACAGAGCATGCCCAAAGCAGAAAGGCTTTTTATTACTGCCATGCAGGTTGACCTGCTCTAAGCAGCAACAGATGAGTCTTTTGGATACTAGATAAGGTGGAGTGAGTTGTAATTGTTTTAGTTATCTTCCCTTGTCTTAATTCATAGGCATGTTTACTTATTGCAAATATAATTGTCCTATTTATCTGCATTTTCTCAGGGTGCCAGGGGGGAATTTGAACACCCTTCCTACAGTCCTTCCTATCGACTCCCTACATTCTACTCTTCTATGAGCACATGACTATATCATAGGCATCCAATACAGAGCCCCACTCCGCTAGCTAGCAGAAATGAGCTGACCAGGTTACAAGTAGTCCATAACTTGAGTTACCACGTCCTGCAGATTTTTACTTTGCATCATCCCTTCACTCTGCCCCCTTGTTTATTTCCATTTCCTACACCACTCTGCGAGCCTGGGCTCTGATCTAACATGACTGGCCCAACTGCTCATCTGTGTAATGCAGTTCACTCTCTACTGTGCTGTCAGGTTAATTTCCTAATATGGCACTTTACTCCCACCACTTCCCTACTTAAAACACTGCCATAGTTCTCGTTACCTGATGAAAAAGTGCCAACTTCTCAACCTGGCATTTAAGCTGCTTCTAATATGGCTCTATCCCTGGCTGGTGAGTGGTGGGAAATAGAAACACTTGAAAACCTTTCTCAATACACTGATGGGTTCCGTGGACACAGTGACAAGGACAGGAAGTGCCTCGGTCATCATGGATATTCTGATGAGGGAGACAGATGTTAAATAGCTTATGACAAAATTATTTATTGACAGCTGTGTGATGGACTAGAAAGGAGAAGCACCGTGTGTTTGGAAAGTGTGTTACAGGAATGTGAAGTGTCAGGAAAGGCTTGCTGAACTCTGAAAGATGTCCTGAAGTATGAGCAAAAGTTAGATCAAGTGAGGTTGCGGGCAGTGGGAGTGGGGAAGGGAAGGGTGGTCACACAGTGGGAACAGACCATGGCGAAGAGGAAGGTACACATGTGAGGAACTGAAAGTGGACTTTGCAGAGTGAGGAGGAGAGGAGCAGGAAAGAGCAAGAGAGGAAAGCAGGCTCCATCTGTAGGGCTCAGTAGGCCTGGGAAAGATTCTGGACTTTCCTGCATGGGCACTGGGACACTTTGAGTAGTATGTGATATAAGCAGGTCTGAGTTTTAAAAAGTCACTCTGTCATGGGAGAAAGTTCTGGAGGCAGCCCTGGGTGCATATAGAAGGAAGCTCTTGCAAAAGCCCAGGCAAGATACTACTGTTGGGGAGAAGTCAGATTTGAGAAATATGTTTGAGGTGGATTGGACAGGATTTGGGAGTTGTTGGGACAGGCAGCTGAGGGAGCAGCAGAATGGCTGCTAGGGTGGTGGTGACCATTCTCCAAGATGGGGAATGCTGGAGGAAGACCAAATTTGGAGATAAATATTAGGACTTTAGTTTTTACTTTCTATAAGATATTCAAATAGCGATTTTTAGTAAGCAAACTGAAAGGCGGTGTTGTAGTGGTTAAAAGCATGATCTGTGGACCCTGATTGACTCTTACCAGCTGTGTGATCTTGGAAAAGTTTCTCAATCTTTCTGTTCTCCCTAGTTTCTTTTTTTGTAAATTCTATTATAACAATAGTACCTATCTTATAAGGTTCCTTTGAGGCCCAAAGGAGTTTAGCATGCATAAAGAACTTATTTTTTTTTAAGTTTATTTTATGTGTGTGAGAGTGCATGTACAAGCAGGGGAGGGGCAAAGAGAATGTGAGACAGAATCCCAAGCAGGCTTTGCACCATTAGCTCAGAGCCTGATGTGGGACGCAAACTCACAAACTGTGAGACCATGACCTCAGCCAAGATCAAGAGTCGACTGAGCCACCCAGGCACCCCTGCATGTATAAAGAACTTAGATTGGTGCCTGGCACAGAAATAGTACTATATTGGTGTTGGTCACTGTTACTATTATAGACAAGTCCAAAGCTCAAAGAAATCTGGGCTGCTCCTGTAAATTTGGGGCTTGTTCAGAAATGGTAAGTGAAGCTGCATGTGGAATGAGGCCCTTTTGGGAGTGGGTATGGAGTGAGGAAGGAAGATGGCCTTACCCCAGGTTTCAAGGAATCCAAGAGTAGACTGAAGATGATAAGTGAGTCACAGTGTCTGGGATGGAGTGGGATAAGAGAAACGGGAAGTTTGGAAGCAAAGGAAAGACAGTGCTTTGAGGAGGGGGCAAGGAGGTGGCTTTCAGCAGTGTCAAGTGCTGCTAAGACTGCCTGAATGCTAAGACTGAAAAACGCCCAACTGATAAGAAGCGATTGAAAACTTTTGTAAATTTTAGGTGGCATAGTGGAGATTGAAGACAGCTTGGAGAGTGGGGAAAGAGGGAGACGTTAGGTGGGAACAAATTATTTGAGGAATTTGACTTTTCAGAGAAGAAAACTTCAGCCAAGAGTATAGGCTACCTCTGGGACAAGTGTGGGGCAGTCAGTAAGGACTAGCCCTGAAGTATCTAGATCCCCTTTTGCATGCAGCAGAGAGTGCTGTACTCCCTTGGTCATGGCCTTCAGTTGGATGCAGGAACTGACCTTGGAGGTCTCCTGCATTGGCTGAGTTTAGCAGTTGTGGAAGTGGCCTGTGTTAGACAGGTTTCTGTAGGATTCAGTGGTCTTGACTTCACCACTGGGTGACAGGAATATCTTACCACCCAGGGAAGATGGCACATGAGGGATTGGGAAACATGCAGCCAGGTTCTTCCTGGAAAGTGAGCTAGAGCCTGACTCAGAAGGAAACTGGCTTCCCAGGCAGGCTGGGCTCAAATGCTGTGTTGGAAAGAGCATTTTTTCCTTGTCTGATACAGGTTTGGAGGAGACCCGAGATCAAAGTACCACTTTAACAAATGTATGTTCCATCACCTCAAGTGAGGAAACCTGGCAGAATAATCAGGTCCGGGTTGAAAATAGATGTTTTGTGGGAACATCTGCTTTTGGGAAAACTTTGCTCTAATGTCCCTCTCTGACTAGAGTGTGAGCCTTTCATTGTAGCATGCTGTGATTTGCTGACAACACTTGGAATGTGGAGGTGAACTACCTCAGGTCATCTGGTTATGATGCCAGGCCACCGGAGGGCTCCAGGCAGGCTGGATTCAGAACTGTGAAATCATTGGATTTTATAAGGGAAGGATTCCCTGAGGTTGATGGTACTCACTTTCCAGAGTTTCTGCCCCCTGTACATTACACTTTTTGTGCAAGAAAGAAGCAAATAATAGGAAATAAAACTTAGTCAATTTACATTATTCATGGTAGTGTTCTAAAAATTTCTGTAAACACTGAATTAGCAAATACTGTGAACTGTTCCTAGAGGAAATACGGGCTTAGACTGTGAGCTACTGGTCACATTTTCTTCAGTGGTTAGTATATAACCTTATGTGCATTTCTATTTAAATATACCTTACTATATTGTTGATTCATTAACCCTGAACTCTTGGTCAATGTCACTAGAACTCATGATGGAATGAAGCTTATCTAAGATATGTATTTTCTCTGTAGTGTGTATCATATCATAGCTTTCTTGTGCTTAGGAGCAGTAGCTAGAACTTCAGTACTATGGGGCCATTTTTAACAGTGAAATCATCAAAAAAGTACAAAATGAAAATTGTGACACTAAATATACCATGAAAAAGGATGCTTCTATAGAGTCTGAAATCTGAAACAAGAAGTCAGGGTGTCCTACTGTTTGACCTCACCTGGGAACGTGTCAGGCAGCTCAAAATTTCCCCCTACTCTGTGCATGTAAGAGTGGGAAAGCAGGATGAATATTGATATTAGGGTTATGAATTGTAGTGAGTAGATGAATTCATATTATAGATTCCATGAATAATGAGGCTCTATTGTATGTTAGCCTTTTCAATTTTCATGGTTGTCTGTAATTTGCATAATTCAGTAGAAGTTGATTATCCTAACCATTTAACACACCTTCTTACACTGAGATTCTATCATTGTCCTGAGGATTAAAAACAAATCAGTCCAAATGTCTATAACCTTTGTATCTAAAACGCAACATAGGAGATACTCAGAAACATGGAAAGACCCCAAAAGGTCCATCCTTAGACTCATCCTTCTCATGGTTGCAAAATGGCTGTGGCAGTTCTGAGCATCCTATTCAAACACAACAAAAGAGAGACTATTTTTTCCTCTGTGTCTTCTATTAGTAAAAAAACCCTTCTCTGAAACATTTTGAGAGATTCCCTCTCACATCTCATTGGCTAGGAGTATGTCACAGGCCTAACCATTTCTTGGAAAGTGTAATGAACTCAAGCTAATGGACTGAAACCAAAGCTAATTCACTGCCCGGTGCTAGGGATGTACATCTTCTGAAGCAACATGGCAGTGTGGAGAAGATGATTTTGAACAAAACAGCTTGCTTAGGAGAGGAAAGCGAAATGAATTTGGGATAATGAAACAATTGTGTCTACCATACTTCCTAATGACAGAGTGTGAACCAACATATGGGAAGAATGTTAATCTCAGAATAAGTTTGTGTTTTACTTTGTGTTAGAGTTCCTATTACCCCTAGTAAGCTGCCAGGACAATTACACAGTACTCTTCTGGATACTTCTCCTCAGTGGGAATCTTCAGAGGTTCATTCTTTCTACAGGCACATATAAAAGAAGCTCTTATTAAAACCACTGGGGGGAAAAACTGGGCAAGAATTTGTGAAACTTAGTTTTGTTATGGTAGAATAAATGGGAGTCAGATTCTTTCCTGCTACTGCTTTTTTGAGAGATGGAATCTAATTGTTTACCCCTTGAGTTGGGCTGTTATTCCTGGGTTGCCTAATCAAAAGAATGTAGATCCAGACCTCTTTGAATATTCGGTCTTGAGATATAGCTGCTATGTTATGAGGAACATAGTATCCCTTGGAGAGGCCCCTGTGAAGAAGAACCAAAGTCCCAGATGGCAGCCTGGGTTGAGCTCCCAGATAATAGCCAGGATCAACTTAGCAGACCTGTGAGTGACTCATCTTGGAAGTAAATCTTCCAGCTCCAGGTGAGCCTCCCCAGCTGAAGCTGCACGGAGCTGAGATAAACCATCTCTACTGAGCTCTACCCTAACTGTAGATTTATGAGCAAGATAAATGACTATTTTTGTTTTAAGCCACTGTAGTTTTGGGTTGGTACTAAACAATGTATAACTAGAACACTTAAGAGAAAGCAAGATAGACTCAAGATGCTGATAATTCTAGCTGGATGCTTCAGAAACGTATAGTCTTTTAATTGGACTCTTTAATCATCCTATCTTGACTATGGTGCTCCAAAATGGTTATTAAGCGAATGAATGAATGGATGGATGGATGGCCATTTCGCCCTTGCTCTCTTCAGAATAGGGAATATAAAGAAACTTTTGGCAGTTCTTTTCTAGGAATATGACTTTAAGCTTCAGTCCTTTCTGTTTCTTTGGAACATCCAGAAGAATCCTAGAATCAAAGAGCTGACAGGGAGCATGTGTGATTTGTCACCCTGCCCTGGGGTTACATGGCACTTCATTCATATGCTTTCCAAGTTGGTTTTATTGCCTCTTTAACTTTTCTCTTGAAAATCTCAAGAGAAGAAAAGCATCAGCCTCAGTTTTGTGACCAGTGAGTCATTAATATTAGTCAAGAAAGTGGAGAAAAGAAACATTTCCCCCTTAATTTATAATAAAAAAAGGATTTATTTATATTTTCTTAACTATACTTCCACATTTTATGTAGTGAAGTACACTGGATCTTTGAATGATTTCCCAACAGATGAGAGAATTCCCTTTTTTTTCCCCCCACAGAGTTATTTACAGTAGTCCATAGAGCAGATCCTAGACCCTTATAGCATGTTAGTCTACCTCAGTGGCCAGTGAATGCCAGAGCTCTCTAATGGGGGCATTGCCTTGAGTGACAGGGCTCATCAGGCACCATAGAAACAAATTCTAAGGTTAAGTTTGCTTCCTGCCTGGGCATTGCCTTTGAGTGCTTAGGCTTATAGTGCATACTGTGTAGATGCCTGGACACTTTAGATGAATCTTCTCTATGGAGGACATGTTTCTTTAAGAGGAAGGTTACAACCAATGAAGTCTTTGCTTATGAAGTGATTTCAGTCTGTTAAATTATGTCTTCAGTTTTAATATCTGCCTCAAGGAGGCAGATCGATACTATTGTGAATAGCTAAGAGTTGAGAAGGAGCTGGTAATTCACACAGATTGGCTCCGTGAATTTTTCTAGTTGTGCAACCCATGTTCTCTACTTAATGTGAAAAAAGAAGCTGGCGTATGTGTTTTGCTAAATCCTAAGAGCAACAACTTTGTGGGACAGAGTAAACTGGAGAATTGCCTCTTAAAGGCCAGTGTTGAAACCCCATTGCTGTAATGTAGTGTTTTCAAAGGTCAGCCTGCAAACCGTTTTTACCAGAATTACCTAGTGTGTGTGTGTACTATTCAAATACCTGAGCCTAACTGTAAACACAGTGAATCTGAAGGAGTCTGGGGCAGGATTCCGCTTTTCTAATAAGCCTTTCCTGTTATTTAAAAGGTCCTAACACCTGCTGTCTCTGCAGGAAGGCAACCACCTCAGAGGCATGTGTTCCTCTGTGGTTTGTGAACAACCATTACAGAGGTAAAAAGAGCCTTTAGGAGACACTGAGAGATGAATATTTCACCTTCCACTGTCCCCAGATGGTTTGTCAGGAAGTGGAACTTACAGAATGGTCTTTGGGACTCGATAAGTGGTTCTGACAGGAATATTTAAACACTTGATAAACCATTTTCTACTTTAAATTTCTACCATCAATGTTCTTATATAGAAGGACTGTTCAGTAGAGTTTTGGAGAGTTTTAAAAAAAACACTGCATTATCAAGATTTTGCTTAACCTAATGGTGAGAAATCAAAGGGGATGGATATTTGCCTGTTTAAGAGAATACTTTGACACTTTAGAAATTGGGGTTAGAATATTTTGTTCCTTATGGTGTAATGAAAACTTTTGGTCACAAAAACGTTGTCTTAAGTTGTTACAAAGTAGTTCCAATAAATCACACCTTCCTGTATTGAACCTGGGCTGGTCTAATGACTTGTTGGGGCAGAAATACTTGGTGGAAGAAACATTTTCCAAATCTGGGACAGAGTCCGTTTTCATACTGTTGTGGTTTGTCATGTAAAGAAACTTAGCCTAGCGTTTTTGAGGATGAGAGGAGCTGGGGAGGAAGATGCCCTGGTGTGTGAATGACCATGAGCTGTCACAGTTGAGGTGCCAGAGCTGTGAGTAGTGCTATCTTGGATTTTCTAGCCTCAGTCAGTTTGCCAGCCAGCTGAAAATACATGAATGAACCCAGAGAACTCAAGGAGCAGAGACCATCTACCCAGCTGAGCCCAGCCCAGATTATAGAATCATGAACAAATAAATTTTAGGTCACCAAGTTTGGGAATGATTAGTTACACAGCACTAGGTGACTGTTAACAAACATGGTTGGAGACATGTGTCCTTTGAGTCACATGACACCTGGGCAGGCCAGTTAGAAGGAACTATTACGGAAACACCTGGGGATGGTGACACCCTAGTTGGACTGTGGATGCTTCCATTTTCTCTGAAGGATTGCAACACCACATCCTGTGTGTCCTTCTATTTGGCAACAATCATATCATATGATTTGTTTCTCTGCCTGTCCCTTTAGAATGTGAGCTCCTTGTAGAAGGGGTCATATTTCAGTCATTCTGTAGCTCTGGTGCCTAACAGTGTTGACCATATAGAGGTTACCCAAGAAATGTTTGTTTAAAAAAATACTCAAGTAACCTAAATGAAGTGCTACTGTGTTATCAAGGAATAGGAAGGGAACGGTGTACTCCTGAATGAGCCAGCAACGAGTGTTCTAGAGAAAGGAAAAATGGTTTCTTTTAGGATTTTTTTCTTCTTTGAGTTGCATGGTTTATATATCCTTTCTATTTCCTTTCCAGGATGCTTGGTGCTTCCTACATTAATCCTTCACTCTGTGGTAATTACTATTGCTACCTAGAAAGAGGATATAGAACTTCATTGTCGGATTTTTTATCCCATGGTTTAATTCCATCAATTTAACTGGCTGGCATGAAAAGACAATTTCATTTATGCCTATAGTTGGGAAAGTACAATGGAGCTTTAAATGTCTGTGGTGACAGTATCTTAAAAGGTCACACAATGAATGTTAACATCAGTTTTGAAAACTGGTATATACATGTGAGTGTGTTGTTTATGGCTGCTCAGGGTACGTCTGAGTATGTCACTAAAAGTCTTAATCTGTTTCGCTCCCTCTCTTTCTTATCCTTGTTTTTGTCTGTCTTTTGATTTTCTATCTTTATAAACACTTGTTGTCTGTCTTATTTAGCATTAAAATCAAACTGCAGCACATACTCTGCTAATTATATTATAAACCATTTGTATTTTTTGCTCTTAATCTAAAAATCAAATAGAGCATTATATTACTATCTTTCTTGGAATACCCCTAATTATGAGGAAGCCTTATATAACTTATGTCACTGATTATTTTTCTGTGAGTCGTGGCCCTCCATATTAGAAAATATCCTCTCTACTGGAAGAGATCTGGGTTATGATACTTTTATGGGCCTGTTTCCTCTTTTCAGTCATATTTAACTTGAGTAAATGGACAAAGAGAAATGAAATTTGGGTCAAACCTACTTACAAGCCCTCAGAGTACTTCCTTGCCTCTGTTCTGAGACAGGATCCCAGCTGGAATGGAAGCCCTGTTGACAGTCAGCCTTGACCTTAGTGCCCTTTTCTGAAAACCAATCAGCAGATAGTCAGAAGTTTCTTTCCACCCTCCCTCTTGAGTTATTCTATGTTTGGAGCAAAGTTTTACTACCCCTACCTGGCCCCGCCTCCACTTGGGAAAAGACAGAGTATGAGATACTGTGATTCCTCTGCCCATAACGAATCTGCCTGGTTTTCTGTCTCTTCTTTCTTGTGAACTCCATCAATGTCAAATCCATGGTTCTTTCTTGGATTCCTAACTCTGAGATCATAATTTCTAAACTCTACGTGCCACACAAGTATGGCAGAGACTGCTGCTGTCCACCAAGAGTCATTCTTTTCTTCAGTCCCCAGTCTCCCTAACAGTTAGTTATATGTATTCATGTAAGTCAATTCATGCCAGTGGAATGTGCGTGAATATGGTATAGGCCCATTTGGGCTGGTCATTACCTTCCATGTTTGTTCTTCTGTTCTTTATTATGCACAGCTGGAATAGCAATGCCCAGGATGACTTTGGAAGCATGGTGAAGATGACAGAGCTGCTGTCAGCTTCGGTCCATGAATAACTGCATGGAGCCGACCTCCCTCCTTCAGTCTGGGACCACTCTAGATTGTTATGTGAATGAAAAATTAATTCTATTGGGGTTGAGGCTTTGCATTTTGGATATTCAGCATTTAACTTACCCTAACTAATAAACCAGGATAATCTAACAATTGTGCAAGTGTTCAGTGAACAAGTTCAACCTAAGACATCGATACATTGCAAGTGGCTTATAGTGGAAAGAACTCTATGGTGAGCATTCCAAAGCAAACCTGTGTGTGTGTGTGTGTGTGTGTGTGTGTGTGTGTATGTATGTATGTGTATGTATGTATTTCAGGCAGAAAGCAAATCTGCTTCTCACCTAACGAAGTGTATCAGTTAGCTTATGTTGTTGAACAAACCACCCCAAATGTAAGGACTTAACAGCACTTTTTAAAGATTTTATTTATTTTTTTTACAATTTATTTAAATTTTAGTTAACATGCAGTGCAATATTGGTTTCAGGAGTAGACTTCTATGATTCATTTATCACTTAACAACATCCAGTGCTCATCACAAGTGCTCTCTTTAATACCCATTGCCCATCTAACCCACCCCTCACCCACCTTCCTCCATCAACGTCAGTTTGTTCTCTATCATTAAGAGTCTCTTGTGGTTTGTTTCCCTCTCTTCTCTCCACCCCACTTACCATAGGTTCATCTGTTTTGTTTCTTAAATTCCACATATGAGTGAAATCATGTGGTATTTGTCTTTTTCTGATTGACATTTCATTTAGCATAATACATTCTGGCTCCACCTGCATCATTGAAAATGGCAAGATTTCACTTTTTGATGGCTGAGTAATATTCCAGTGTGTGTGTGTGTGTGTGTGTGTGTGTACACGTGTATGGAAAACATAACACACGCACACACATATACACAACCTCTTCATTATCTATTCATCAGTTGATGGACATTTGGGCTCTCTCCATAGTTTGGCTATTGGTGATAATGCTGCTATAAACAATGGGGTGCATGTACCTGTTCAAATCTGTATTGTATCCTTTGAGTAAACACCTAATAGTGCAATTGCTGGATCATAGGATAGTTCTAATTTTAGTTTCTTAAGGAACCTCCATACTGTTCTTTAGAGTGGCTGCACCAGTTTGCGCTCCTACCAACAGTGCAAAAGAGTTCCCCTTTTTCTGCATCTTTGCCAACACCTGTTGTTTCTTGTGTTGTTGATTTTTGCCATTCTGACAGGTGTGAGGTATGGTATCTCATTATTTTGATTCGTATTTCCCTGATGATGAGTGATGTTCAGCATCTTCTCATGTGTCTGTTAGCCATCTGGATGTCTTCTTTGGAAAAGTGTGTATGTCTTCTGCCCATTTCTTAACTGGGTTATTTGTTTTTTGGGTGTTGAGTTTGAGGAGTTCTTTATAGATTTTTGTATACTAACCCTTTATCAGATGTGTTGTTTGCAAATATTGTCTCCCATTCCATAGGCTGCCTTTTAGTTCTGTTGATTGTTTCCTTTGCTGTGTAGAAGCTTTTTATCTTGATGAAAGGACTTCATAAAATTTGAATTAATAACTAATACCATTAGCTCACTGTTTTATTGAGTGACAGTCAGCTAGATGGTCCTTCTGGTCTTGCCTGGGCTCACTCACGTGCCTATAGGTCAGCAGGCAGCTTGCCTGGGGCTGAATGGTCTAGAATGGCCTCATGGCTAGGGTACATTGGTGGCTCTCCAGCAGGCTAGTTGGGGCATATTCACATAATAATCTCAAGGTTCTGAGTGCAGCAAGAGAGGGCAAGTGTCACAGCATGAGCATGTTTCAAGTCTTTTCTTGTATCACATTTGCTAATGTCCCAAATGGCTAAGGCAAGTGACATGACCAACCTCAGGTTCAGGGAGTGGAGTGGAGAAATGGGCTCTTCCTCAGGATGTGGAATTGGTGGGGGGAGGTGCAGAATATTATGGCCTTTTGGGGGGAAATTTATCACTACAGAGTCATGAAAGTAAAGTGCCACAATGCTAAGCAACCTCATGGAAGGTGGAAGAGCACTGATGGGGTCAAGAGAGGCTGGTCCACTTGTTGCTCCCCACCCCCACTTTTTTTTTTTTTTGGCTGTGGGACCTCAGAAAAGTCACCCACCTTGCTTCCCATCCAAGATGCAGGAATGGAAGCACAGAAAAATTACTCATCTTGATAATCTCTAGAGTCCCACCCAGTACTCTAATTTTGTCTTTCTTTCCCAGCAGAGGAGTCAGGGTCAAAGTACATATTATGGGAACTGAAAACATAATTTCATGTGTTATTTTATGGTGGTTGCAGGGGCACCTTCTGACCAGCCAAACTCTGAGCAAGACTCAGAGCGAACCAGGTAGGTGCCGGTGCCAAGGGCAGTGCCAGGGCAGAGCTGTGCCAGCCCAGCTGTGGCCACTTCCATCCCCTTTCAAGTTTAACTCGGGTGAGTAGGAGGTGGGAATCCGTTTTTATTTCTGGTCTGCTTCCTGCTGATTGTGATTCTTCCATTAATGCCCTGTGTGAGTTGAATCTCACCTTCACTGTCCTCTTGAAGGCCAGATTCTCCTTTTATAGGTGTTTTCTTTTGCGGGGGTGGTGAACTGATGCATCCACATTTTCCAAATACAAATAAACTGGAGTGGAAGGTGCCTGTGAAAGCGTTAGTGCTTGGAGCAAAGTCCCGGAACTCTGGAGCTGTTAGCCTCCTGGGGGTCTGCTCTAGCTTTGCCAGAGCCTGTTGGTTAGGGAGAGACAGGTGGCAGTGGGGCCAATCCTCCTCTTTAAGAAAGCAGCAGTCAAAAACCTTGAAACCTTCTTGAAATAATCCCTTTCTAATGCATGGAGGGGAGGGGAGGAAACCTTGATGGGAGAAGACAAGGGAGTGGGGTGGGGATGGAATTGAGGATTTGATCTTTTCCCCATATAAACAGCTATAATGCCTATAGATCCTGTGGTTTTTCCATTCCCCAGATGTGATACCCCACACTTTTCTTCCAGAGAGATTTGTCTTGGGTTCAGCTGGAATAGTGCCCTGCATGCAGCCTCTTTCCCTTGTAGCTTCCCCTTGTTTTCTTACAAATAGAAAGTTGAGTGACAGCACCAAGAGAGAAAAGTGCTGGAAGGGAAAAGGAGCCAAAGAAGAGCAGCCTCCATGCCCAAGGTGGGAAGACGCATTTCCATGGAATGGGGGAGCTGATGGGCAGAGTGGGTGTAAGGGCCTCGGGGCTCCTTGAGTCCTTCCCCTTCTCCCAAACCCACATGGCTAGGCTGGTGTAAGACCGCTCTAGGTGCAGAGCCTGAGGCTCCAGAGCTGGGCTTAATTCTCTGAAAATAATAGTGGTAGTGGTGGTGGCTGTGATGGGTCGGGCATGGCTGTGGCAAACTGGAAGAGGAGGATGAGGAGAAGGAAGTGAAGGGGAGGGGAGGAAAGGGAGATTAAAATTTCCCAACCTGCCCCTACACATGGGAATTTTTGGGTAAACATGGTGACTCCTTTTATTCAAATATTGCTGCTTCTAACAATTACAATTAAAGATGAGGCAGAAAATACCATCTAGTAACTGGCTCCCTATCCTATGCTATGATGCTCTTAGTACAACTCCTGGCCTAGAGGAGATCCTCAGTGAAGACCAGTTTCTTTGAGAATAAAAACTGAAACACAATTATCAGATTTCTAGTTAAGCTTAGTGACTCAAACTCTGGGCCACCACTGAATGGCTGTGTCCTGGGTCAATATAAAAGAGTGACTGTTCAAAGATTGTAACTGAGCTACAATGGCCATTACGGATAGCAATTGGAGAAAAGCTAGTGCGTGTGAGGAGGTCAGTGGTGAAGGAGTTTAGGATATAAATGAAGGAGAGGAAGTTGGAGAGTGTGGGTAAACGTGGATTCTTGGGAAAAAAAAAAGGGAGAGAGAGAGCACACAACACAGTTGAGTTTGTGGGGGATATCTTGTGTGTATCCGCAAAGAGGGGCAAGAAGTGACGGGAAGAAGCTTTCTTGACATAGAACTGCTACTCTGGAGAGGCTGACTTGGGGGAAGGCAGGAAAGCTTGTCTAAGAGTTTCGGACTTTGTATTAAAGGACCATTAAAAGAAAATTCCTAGAGGCATTGTATCCAAATACTGCTTCAGATGTTTGCTGATCCACTGTGTCCAAGGCTGGCCATGATGAAAGATTAGAAGTAACTAATGTAACCAATAAATCTCCAGCCTTATTAGTCTGTGTCCTACTAATAAGAGTGTACTTTCTTTTAATATCCCAAATTAATTTTCTCAAGTATCCATTCACCTAATTGCAGGAAATTCATTTTTCTCAAAAGTTCCCCAGCTAATTTTAAGACTGCTTCCTTACTGTATAATTAAAAGGGCTCAACCATGTTACTGCCCTGAGAACAAAGGGATAGACTACTTCAAAGCCAAGTTCTGGGTTGAATCCAGAAGGCAGAAACTGTTACTTTGAGAAGGGAGTTATTTTTTCAGCTTTCAAACAAGCAAAGTTGATCTCCTCAGGTACCTTGATGCAATGCCAGTAGCTTCTTCCTTAAGTGCCTACTGTGTACCACTTTTTCTTGGGTGCTAAATTAGATGAGATGTAGGTTAAGTTGTGCAGCCAGGTTCCAAAGTAACAGCGACTTAAAAAGCACAGAAGTTTATTTCTGTCATTGTGGAAGTCTGGCTGGCTTTTTGGCTCTGCTCTGCAGTCATTCAAGGTCCCAGGTTTCTTTGATCTTTTGCTGCGCTATCCGCTGGGTGTTGTCCCTGCTCATACATTCCGAGGTGGCTCACCATCACATCACACGCCAGCCAGAGCAAAGAAGAAAGTGGGAAAAGAGGGCAAGCCCAGAGATCACACACATTGTTTTTTCACATTCCAGAATTTAGGCCATGACTACATCTAGCTGCAAGGGAAGTTGAAAATCGAGGTTTTACTCCACATGATCATGTGCCTAGCTATAAATGCTATTAGAGTGGAGGAAAGAAAAAGCGTATAATGAATGAAAAGCAATAGTTGTTGCCATAGGCACCTAACATATGTTTTTTTTTTCATTTAATATTTATAGCAGCTCTGCAAGATCATTACATTATTCCTTGGAAAGTTAGCCTTAAGGAGGCACCTTCCATTGGTCAGACTTACCAGGAAGCCAGAGGGCAGGGAAGTCTAAGAAATTCAGAGAGCAGAGGGGAGAGGTTGGGAATGGATTGAGAGCAAACAGGCCCGTGACAGGCACATCATCTGGAAGTCCCCATGGACTTGGCATGTGAAGAATCCCTATATCCCCAACAAAACGCAAACACTTATTTGTTGGATATGTGCCAGAAGTATATGTGCCTAAGCACAAAAGGGTTTAAGGGAACAAGAGTTAGGGTAGTTGTGAGTTTGAGATTTATAGCACACGACTGAAAGGAAAATAGGTTAATTGTGCTTTCTGAAAATCCTTGTCCCTCTACACAAGTTAGAGATGGAGAAGACCTGTTTGTGAATATTTGACAGGACATCAGATTGGGAGTAAACGTAAAATAACACCAAGCTTCCCTGTTCTCACAGTAACTTGAAATGATGCTGGCACATCATAGAAACGAAGCTGTTTCTGTATATCACTCAACATTTGCTGGAACTGCTTTCAGTTTCTCAGATGGTTCCTGGTCCTCTTACCTCCTAGCCTCTGAACATGTTGTTCCTTTTGAAACTCCACCCCCACATCTCTCTTTCCATTCCCCCCCCTCTAAACCTTCTCCTGTTTTCCTTTGTCCAGTGAATCCCTTCTCATCCATTATGTCTCAGCTAGATGCCAGAGAAAGAGAGGGAAATATATATATATATATATATATATATATATATATATATATATATATATATATATATATATATAGAGAGAGAGAGAGAGAGAGAGAGAGAGAGAGAGAGAGAGAGAAGCAGGGCATGAGCTCACCTGCTGTGGGACTTGAACTCACGAACTGGGAGATCATGACCTGAGCCTAAGTCAGATGCTTAATGACTGAGCCATCCAGGTGCCCTGGTAATCCTGTTAATGCTTATTAAGTACCTTCTACATGGCAAGTGCTATGCCAAGTGCTTTCTATGCCTTATTTCGTTTTAACAACCCAATTAGATGTGTACTATTTTTCCCCATATTTTAGGGTTGAGAAAACTGAAGATCAGAGAGGCTTGGAGTATTAGTTTCCTTCGGCTGCCATAACAGATCACAATCGGCTTAGTGACTTAGAAAAACAGAAATTTATTCTCTTACATTTCTGGAGGCTAGAAGTCCAAATCAAGGTGAGGGGAGGTTCCAGAGGAGTCTTTCTGCCCTCTTGAAGCTGCTGGAGGTTCTAGGTGTTTCTTGGCTACATCATTCCAATCTTTGCCCCTTTTTTTCTCCTTTGTGTGTCTGTCTTTTGTCTCTAATAAAAGCACTTGTCATTGGAATTAGGGCCCACTTAGTCAATCCAGGCTGACCCCATCTCAGTATCTTAACTTAATTACACCTGCAAAGGCTCTTTATCCAAATAAGGTCATATTCACAGGTTTCATGGGTTAGAATGTGGGCATATCTTTTTGGGGGCCATCACTAGATTAAGTAATTCAGACAGTTGCTCAAGGCTAGGATGTAACTTGGGCAGCGATACTCATGAGCTCAAGCTTATAGCGTCTGCTGTTTTCCTTCCCTGTGTACTGTCTTGAGTATCCACTGACCTATCTTGGTGCTATATACTCGTATAGTTTCCCATTAACTGGTCTGTATCCCCTACTAGGAGCATCAGGAGTGACTGTCTTTGTTGATACCCATTGTTTTCCCAGCACACTTCCTGGTTGGTGGTATGTTTTTAGTGACTTTATACTGAATGAATAAATCAATGCCAGTTACATTGCAGAGCTCTTTGGAGCACATTGTTTGATCTGAGTCACTGTACTTGGCTGCAAAGCTGGCTGCCTCCTCATTGTCCCCTCCTTCCTAAAGGTGCTGCCTGCTTCTTGTTCTGTGCAGCTGTCACTGGAGACTTTGCCCAGCACCTTGAGTGGCAGGCGTCTGAGCTCCGTGCCTAGGCAGACTCTCCCTCATGCCCAGCACCCCAGCCCTATCTAAACTAAGTGTGTGTCTACTTTTGGACTGGGATAATGTGCTGTTCCATGGGAATGGACCCCAGCTTTCTGAGCAGCCATGGGGGAGCTAAATGATACAAGGTAGTTATATTGGGGTCAGCTCCTTATGGGGTAAACCTTCCTCAGTGAGAAGCAGGGAAATTTAGACTTACAGATAATTTGGAGGAAAAAGGGTGTAATTCTGCTTCTGTGGATGCCCCTTGACAGGATGTGAAAATTGTGTATCACTTTGAAATATTTTGGGGCACCTGGGTGGCTCAGTCGGTTAAGTGTCTGACTTTGGCTCAGGTCACAAACCGTGAGATCGAACCTCACATCAGGCTCTGTGCTGATGGCTCAGAGCCTGCAGCCTCATTCAGATTCTGTGTCTCCCTCTCTCTCTGTCCCTCCCCAACTCGTGCTCTCTCTCTCAAAAATAGACAAACGTTAAAAATAGTTTTATGATATTCTCTACTAGGTCCCCAGAATTTGTGAATTATAATGGAAATTATATATATGATTGGATTGCAATAGAAATTATATATATATATATATAATGATACAACCTCATATCTAGGTGGCAGAAAGCCTGAATCTTGTCCTTGTTGAAAAGCCACATAGTGATCTCAGCATCGACCTTCTCATCCTGTATTCACTAAATGATGCTATTATTCATGAGCTTATCTTACAGTTGAGGAAATGAGGAACACAGACATGAAGAAATGATAAAGAAGCAGCAGGGAGTGTGTGAGAAGAGGCATGGCCTCCAGTTCTGAGGAGAAAATGATGAGCTCCAGCTGGGTCTCAGGTGGTAGCCAGTGAAATGGAGCTGGAGGATGAGTCAGTCAAGGAAGGTGGGAAGGAGAGGAGAGGGCATCCAGTGGGTGAAGGGAATGGCATGGGCGAGGCTGGAGTTCATGTCATGACATCTCTTCTTCCTGACGTTTCTTGCCTGGGGTCCATAATCATCTTTTTAGAAGAGACACAAAATTACTCTAAAATGTTCATAAAACATAAAATGGCTCATTTGGTAGTGTACAATTCAGTGGCATTTAGTACATCCACAGTGTGTGTGATCATCACCTCTGTCTCGTTCCAGAACATTTCATCACCCCAGAGGAAACCCTGTCCCCATTAAGCAGCACCCTCCCCTTCATTCCCCAGCCCTGGCAACCACTAATCTGTGTTCTGTCTCTAAGGATTCACCTAGTCCACATATTTCATATCAATGGAATCACACATATGTGACCTTTTGTGTCTGGCCTCATAATAGTCTTTTTAACGTCTTCCATCTTCCCTCATTGTCTCTTCTAATCTATTCTCCTTGAGCAGTCATAATGCTCTTTCTAAACCACAAAACTGAGCATGCCACTCCCTTTTGTAAAAATTCTTCAAATGCTTCCAAGTGCCCTTGGGATAATGTCTGTGTGATCGTGCCTCCCTCCTTCTCCAGCTGTAGCTTGCAGACTCCTTGGTCCACAGGGACGACTCTCACTGCCCCATTGTATGCAAGCCCAACTCCTTTCAGGTTGTTTGCTCACCTCTCAACCTTGCTATAGCTGTGGCCCTTGTCTGGAGCATTCCCTCCTCATTCACCCTCTTCTACCCTGTATTAGATGTGACTTTCTTCAGAAGACCTCTAGACTGGGTTAGTTCCCTTGGTATGAGCTACTCTTCCCTCTCCTGCCAGCCTCCTAGCAGTGGGCACTCTCTGTTGCATCCTGTGGTTAAAATGCCAGTCCCCACTACTGGAGAAAATCAGCCTCCAATAAGACGGGCTGAATATCAGTTTTTCTTAAAGCTCTCCAGATTCCAATGGGCAGTCAGTGTTGACGTCCACTATCCTAAGGGAATTTTCCCCTCGTGCTATAAAACAACAGACCCTGGAATATCCGCTTCCTGAAGGCAGGCTCTGTATGGGTCTTGCTTACTCTTTAGCACATGGCAGCAGTCAGTAATGTTTGTTTAATGAAGGGAGGTGGGGAAGAAGATCTTTTTAAGGAATATCAGAAGTTTCTGGAAGAAGAGTTCAGATGTTGGACAGTGGTGTTAAGGATTGACCAAACTGAGGAGAATCTTGAATGCTAGGAGTTTAGAATTCATCCTCTAGGTCAAAGGTAACAAATCCTAAAAACTGCCAGGTGCCAGTGGGAACCACAGTGGGTGAAAGGCCAGGAGAGGAACAAAGGTACTGGCAGGGACATTGAGGATGGTAGAGAGCCGATGCCAGGGACAGGCATCCAGGGCTGCTCAGCATCAGCTAATTATTGCCAGGTGGGAAACACATGCCCAGAGTTGCCAGACTTTCTGCATTTTTAAGAGAAACCAGAGATATGTGTGTGTTTGTGCACACACACATGCACACATACACATACACGTGAATCTTGATTTAGATACAACATTTTAAAATAAAGTTTTCAAAAAACACAACATGAGCCAAAAAAAGCCATCTGGTGCTGGATTTAGCTCAGAGGCTTCCAGTTTTCAGCCTCTGCTAGAGGCATTAAAGGTGTTTGATCAGGGAAATTACAGATTGAATGTGGCATCATAGGATGATAACCACACAGGTAAACTTTCAAGGATATAATACAGCATTATTAACTATAATCACCATGTTGTACATTAGATCCCCAGAGCCTACTCATCTTATATATGGAAGTTTTTGACCCACATCTTTCCATTTTCCCCAACGCTAGCCCTTGGTAACCACCATTCTACTCTGTTTCTAGGAGTTTTGCTTTTTTAGAAACCACATAGAAATGATCTTTTTTCTCTTTGAGATTTGTTTTCATTTCTTTGGAATAAATACTCAGAAGTGGAATTGCTAGATTATTGGTAGTTCTAAAAAGTTTAACTTTCTGAGGAGCCTCCATACTGTTTTTCATAGAGGCTGCACCAATTTCTATTCTCAACAATGGCGCACAAGAGTTCTTTTTCCTCCATATCCTCACCAACACTTGCTGTCCTCTTGTCTTTTTGATGATTGCCAAAGCTTCAATTTTAATGGTGAGTTTTGATGACTTTTTGATGGACTCTTTGGTCAGCCTACCTCCTTAATTTATTTTCACCTGTTCCTCGATTTTCCAGTGTTGTACTTTCTCAGTCTGTGGGGACACCTCACTTGTTTTATTTAGACTGTCCTGTCCCACTCTGTGATGGTCACTGCCTGCTGAGGCTACTACCTGTTGTTCTCTTAATCTTCGAGTGTGTGTTTGTGTTCTGCCTGTGGGCCTGGACTTTTCTTCAGGGCAGGTCTCCTGCTGCCTCCCTCAGTAGGTGGTCTTGTTCTGGATCCTGACCCTTTATTGCCTACTTAGATGCATACCTAATAAATGCTATCTACCCTCTTAGAGAAAAGCAAAAGTGAAAGTATGGAACATTTGCATATATGCCAAGGGTTTAGATGGGGAAGGGTTAATTCTTCAAATGTCCTAACACCAAAAAGATGATGGTCTATTCCCACCCATTTGTCACTTAAAAAAAATTGTAGAATTCCAAGGATACATGTATTTGGAAATAAAATAATACATGTTTCAATTTTCCGGTTGAATTAATCAAATCTAAACCTTTTTCATATTCTCTGTTGGACAGTGCACTAAACACATGAGTCTGTATTGGGTCTAGGGGTGAGATGGGGTGAGGAGAACACTGACCAGAAATACTGACCAGTGAGAATGGGCTTAAGGTGATAATGAAGCAAAGAATTTCTCAATGATTTTAGATCCTACATGTCCCATGTCTTCCTTACCTGTGAATTAATGATATCATTGCTTAAGGGAAAGCCTAAAATTAAATGGTCATTGATTAGGTTTGGGTTTTAAATCAGATGTGAGTCCAAGCAAAACAAAACCAGGCTTTTTTATGAGACAAAAGGGTTTTTATAAATTTCAAAAACATTTCAGTCTATATGTAAAGATCCACATGCAGCCAACTCAGACTGTAGAGATTTTACCCAAAGCTATAGCATAGGGAAAGGAGGCAGTTGGTATGAAGTAAGCTTCTAGTAGATTGACAGGAAGGGGAAAGCCTTGCTTGTGTTAGAATGGGACCTTTGAGGGTCACAGAAGAACAGCAGATCAGGTGTATATGTTCTTATTTTACTTCATGACCAGAATGACCATGTCAACAGCCAATTGGCCAAGTGACAGCCCAGAGCTGACAAGGGTGGATGGGACCAGACCACTCTGTGGATTCCAGCACAGGAGCCCTAGGGAGCAGGGAGGTACACATCTTAGCAGAGCACAGAATGGACCTTGGTCCTGGCTCCCTCCACTGTCAGGAAAGTTCCCTACAGTTTGGGATCTTCTTGGGAATGAAGTGGGGAGAAAGACGTCTTGAGAGGGAAGTAACAGTCCTGATAATGGAGTTTAAACTTTGAGTGTTCTCAGTGGGCTATTTTAAATACTTTTTCTGCCATCAACATGACTTGAGAAAAAAAGGTTGTTAAAACAAAGTTAAGAAAAGGTTAATATCTGAATCATAGTGTGCACATATCAAGCACCCCCACCCTCAACATGTAACAGGCTATTGTGCAGAAATTGGGGGAGTGAGACTTTATGAATGAAGACTATACAATCATAATGCTTTGTGTATGGATGTTGGGAACAAGGGAGGAGAAAGGGTCTAAGATGACTTTGAATAACTAGACTAAAGAGAATGTAAAACAGTAATAACATAAAGAGGAAAATAGGGTGTGGCGGATAAAGCTGGTTTGCCACAGCTTGAATATAGCTAATTCTTTCATCCTGGTGGTAATCATTGCAGGTCTGAGGTCCTTCCTGCCCCTCCCACCTTCAACCCTGTCCCTGGGCTGCCTAATTTCTTGGGGATCTGTCTTCTTACTGTCACTGTTTAGCAGAGGCTGGTTGGGGGTAGGGTAGGGAGAGGAGACTGTGTAATCTGACTGCATCTCCATGGCCTAACTACCTCCTTTAATGGGCAAAAGTAAATTCAGATTAATTTGCCTTATCACTGGTAACAACTTCTGACACTATGGCTGCAAAGGAACTTAGAAACTTTCCCGATTAATTTTGAATGCTGCTGTTATAATTGAGACTTAATTATATGTATTTGAGATAATTTGGGAAAACAGACTCTAAATTTTTAATGTTACTATTAATTGAGTCTTAAACTTTATTATAGAATCAAATAAGCTCAGAATCTTAGGTTTTGAGGAAATCTTAGAATTTAATTCAACTACAGCCTAACACAAAAGTCCCTAGTGATAACACATTGGTATTTTATCAGTGAGACAAATTGTAATGCCTGTCACATAGTAAGTGCTCATTAACTGTTTTAATGGTTGTTAAATCTATTGATTAGTTGGTAAGCAGTAAACCAGCTTATCTTAGAATAAATGCTGTAAGTCTCTCAATCTAGGTTTTTGTTCCTTGAAGACATAAATTTAGCAGAAACTACATCATAGATGAAGCTTAGATGCTAGAAACATGTAAATCAATGGCTGTGATGGAGATATTAAGACAATGTAAAGGTTAAAAATGCTCATTTTCTATGCTGACATATTAGGGTTAGGAATTAAAACACTTTGTTCAGCAAGATTTCAAATGGTATTAGACCCATTCCTTGTCTAGATCAAAAAAACAGATCAAAAACTCTTTAAGACTTTGAAGAGAGTTTTTTGTACCCAGGTAGACTACAGAATCTTGACTTTAAAATATGCTTTTAATATTAATACTTTTAATATTGAAAATAGAGATTTCACATCTGGGAATAAAGAAAAACCAGATAATGAATCTTCTCCCTCAGAGATCACCCGCATCCCATCTGAAAAGACAAGAATGCTGGTTGGGTTAAAAACAATTATAGCAGCGGCATGGACTGGAGACTTTCTGATAGGAATATTCACAGCAGGGAGTGAACCCAAAAAAATTAAATAAAAAGTTTCCAAAATGACGAGGGCCCAAATTGTTGCATCTCCATAGCAAAGGAAAATGCAATATTTATGCTCTTATTTACCCTTCTATTCAACCAAAAAAATGCATGGCATTTGCCATGGTAACGCCTACATCATATATGCATGTATCGCTTCAGATATGCAGCCTGCTGTTCTAAAAACAACAAACACATACCAAGACGTGCGTGTCATGTGAAACCTCTACTCATTTTACAGTGTTTTGATGGAAAAATAAGTCCCACTGGACCTTGACATCTTTTTCTCAAGGACTGTTTTCCACTTTCAGTGGCAGAAAACCCAGGTGTCTCTCTGCTCCTTTCTTTTCCTCCCAAGTAACAGCGAGAGTGATGTAGATGTGTCATTGCAAGTGGATGTGGGAGGGAGTTCAGGATAAGAGTATCTGTGATTGGGACAAGGTGGAGGAGATTATGGCTTTGACAGGACAGAGCAAGGGGGCTCCATGGCTACAATGGCAGATTCTATGGTAGAGGTGAGTGGAGGAGACTGTCCTCTATGTCCCTAGAGTGATTTGAAAAGCCCCTGAAAGGCCTCTTCTCTCCAAAAGATTTCTTCCCTGGATTTGCCTTTGAGGACTCAAATTCAGTCACATCTTTCAACCACAGCAGCAGTGTTGCCTCTGACAATGTAATTATCTAGGAGCGCAAGTCCCAAAGTGGCTACTATTGCCTTGGCTTGCATATATTCATGCATTGGCTTGCCCAGGCCTGAAGAGAATTGGACTTAGGATTGATAAGAAGACAAGGTAGCAGAGAAGGAAGGGGTGGGATGCTGCTGGGGTAGCTTCAGAGTTTGCCTCAAAAGAACTGGACACTGGATGGCTGAAGTATGGTGCTCAAGTTGCTGAAAGGGGAAAGGGGCCAGGGGAATGAACAAATAATTTAAGAAATACCGATGTGTCAACCATGTGGCAGATACCAGGCTCTGAAAATAAACTTTACAGTTTTGTCTGTGGCTGCCTAGGTTTTCAGCTTTCTAATTTACCCTGCTGTTGGCCTGACATAAAAGTTGGGGGTTTGGCTGAGAAGCAGAGGTCCCATGCTGGTTGTATGGCCTCCATTCCCATCCTCTCTTGAGCCCTTCCCTATAACATCTTTCCCAACTTCACATCTTTGGGTTGACCAGGATACCCACAAGAGAGGGCCGACTTTCATTTCCTGTCCTTATTTTATTTGGCCCTTGTCTTCTCAACTTTTCTTTTATTACCAGTTGGATGGCCACTATTTTTGGTAGCTTCTGACCCAGATAATCTTGAGGAAGGAGTGCCTTTATCTGAGGGTGGAGCTGTTAGGTTCTATTCCCAGTTTTTGAGTTGAGTCCCACTGAGCAGTAGGTGCTTCTGGCTGCCTAATTCCATTAGTCAGGCTAGTCTCTGCTGCCTTGATGAACACACTCCAAAATCTCAGTGGCTTGACATGGAGAGGTTTATTTCTTGTTCAAGAGAAGCTTGGCAGTTCCCGAGGACATTTTCCTTACTGACCTTGACTCGGAGATAGAGGCTGCTTGACATCCTGGTAATGCTTTTGGAAGTAGAAGATGGAGTCAGAGGGTCACACACTGGTTCTTCAAAATTTCAGTCCAGAAATGATGTATCACTTTCACTTAGGGCTCACTGGCCAGAACTAGCCACATGGCCCACCCCCAGTCACTAGGGGAGAGGGGCTAGGAAATGTGGCTGAGCTCATGAATATTCATTGAGCAGTGAATGTTTGTGTCATACCCTTGCTGTCTGGTAACGAGCCTTAGATTTAGGATTTGAAGAATAGGGGTAGTTAGGGTGAAATTAGAGCAAAGCAATCAGTTGTTTAGAGGTCAAAACAATCTTCTGAAGATATCACATAAAAAAAAAAGTAAGAGAAAAGCATTTATAAGCCACTTTTTCTAGGCAGCCCCTTTCTGACAATAATTGTCCCCGGACAGGTCAGACCAGCTGGAGACCTGCCAGGGGATGAAGGGCTCCCTGTTAGTCACACTATGTGATGTATATTATTCCATCAGTACAAATAAGAATGGCTCCTGGTGTGAAAGATTGGAGCTTCTTGACTGTTCTAGGTCCTAGTCTCCTGAACACTGGCAGTGTGTCTATCGCTTTTGTACCTAGTAGTCCTACCTGGGTTCCTGACACAACAAACTTTTGTCTGTGAACCCTGTGTTCTTTTACCAAAGATCTGGGAGGCTGTCACATCAGAGAAACTACCCATCTACTTTAGAGACCTGATTGCTCTGGAAAATTACTGAACTATACCCAAATGATTAAAACCAGCTTCCCAAATTGCAACTGTTACTGACCAGGGATATTGTGATGATTAGTCAGAAGAGGTGTAATTCTATCATTAGAATGGCGAGTGTGTCACCTCTTAGGAGCAGCAATAAGGATGAGCTGAGGAGGTAGGAAACACCAGTCAAGATCTTTGTGCTAGGTGTATCCTCCATGGTGACAGAGATAAGGCCAAACTATACTGTTTGGTCTTGCTGAGGAGGATAAGTGGCACAATTCATGGAGACACCTATGGGGAGGTTCTTCCTTTTGCTGAAGCATCACTGCTTTAAGTCTGAACTACACAATCTAGCTAAATTAACTAAATTAAGCATTAGCTAAATTGAATGGTTCCCTGTACAGGTCTCAGTATTTGTGTAGATGTTATCACAGCTTACAAAATAAATTAAAAGACAGTAGGTCCCATATTTTTGTGTCTCTTAGGTCACGAAATGTGTAGGAAGATACCAGTTGGATCTATTTTGAGATCTTGGAAATTGAAACCTGGTGATGATCTTACACCAAGTCTACAAGTCTTATTAGGAGAGTTTTAGCTTATGATCACAGTTGGAGGTGGAAAAGAAGCAGAGGAAATGACCATGGTTTCATGTCCAGGAAAGGTGTACCATATTATAACTCACATCCTTTCTTATCACAATTCATTCTCTCTCTCCCTCTCTTCCTCTATCCGCCCACCCCCCCCCCTTTTTTTTTTTATCGAGTAATCACTTACTGGTACCAAAGACTCTGTTGTTCAATCCTCATGGCAGCTCTGATATGTAAGTGGATCAGAAAGGAATAGAACAATTTTGTAGTAGTGCAGGTTTCCTTCCTTTCCTGAAAGACCTATGATGTTTGGTGGGAGTCAGTGTGCACTGTGGCAAAGGAAATAAACTTTTCAGAGATTTCCTGAGCATTAGCTCTGAACTGGCCCTAATTTCAGGAGTCCCAAAATGTCACTGTGGCCCACCAGTTAGAGTAGGGCAAGGAAGGGCAGGTGATCAATGGAGTTTTAGTTCAGGTCTGCCACTGAATCAGCCCCCAAATGCATCCTGTGGTTGTGTCCCCAGTTCTTGGATGCGTAACTGGAATAGACCTATCCAGCAGCTGGTGGAATCCCCACACTGAGGAGACCTTTCTCCAAGCTCACTCCCCTTGCTCATCCACTCCTCCCAGTTTTCCTTCTCTTACCTCACGGAGGATCAGGTGCCCCTTCTCTGTGATCTTTTAGCATTATTTATTTCCCCTATCAAAGTGTATATCATACTCTATTATAGTTTTTTTATGTGATTGTTTTTCCCACTTGAAAGAAAGTCTCAGGAACGTTATAACGTTTATCTAAGAGAACCCAGCTGAAAATGGCAGTCAGGCTTTGAACCCCCATCTCAATTCCAAGTTCAGAGGCCTTCCCCTAGGTGTTGACCTTTCCCTGACCCTCTTGTTTACATAGTCTAATTGGGTTCCTTGGTCAGTGCTTTGCTGGCAGAATAGTGGCTATTACCAGGACTGGATACATAATTTGTAGTGCAAGATGAAAATGCAGTAGGCCTTGTTCAAATATTATTAGGCATTTCAAGACTGAAGTAGAAGAGAATTAAACTAAGGATAGGCTCTTCTATGTGTGAGTGTGCACAGGTCGCACACCCATGAAGCTGGCCCTGGTAGCCACAGGGAATATTTACTTTCAGGAGGTAAATGACATTGCTGACTCCATGCACTGTTCCCTCTGTAGTTTGAGTATGGCTATTTCTAGGTGGGGCTTGATCAGTTACCTCCAGCAGGAAGGACATATAATAACAGACACTTTATATAACAGAACTCCAGAGAGTAGACCTTGCTGGGTATGGGTGAGCTCCTACACAGATCTTGCATGGGACTGTTCCTTCCCTTGCCTCCTTCCTTTGCCTTCCCTGGAGGCCTCCTCACAGGGCCAATGGGTGTACTGGGTGTGCAGTGGAGTTAAGTGAACTATGTGGCTTTTCGTCTTCCAGCCCTGTGTCTGGATTATCCTGTTTTGACTTTGAACCCCAAAGAACCTACTTGCATAAAAACATCAGTGAGCTCTGTCAACTTCTTGTAGATTGCATGGATGAAAACTGGGGGCATATACCTTTATCGTCTCAAAACAACTTAAAATCCTTTACTAGGCATTTGTTTTCTCCCCAGTCCCCTATGTAGCCTTGTTACTTCTTTCCCCCCCGCCTCTGTTCTTCCTTTCCTGACCCCCAACCATCTTGGCCTCTCCCACAGCCTACCTTCTCTTTATTTTGGGAACTCTAGACTCCTGATCTTTTTTTTTTTTTTTTTAATATCAAGCAGTTCAGACCTCTCACAGCATCTAACTGCAAACAGAACAGAGAAACAAAGGATCCTTCAGCCAATGAGTCCCTTTCTGTTTATAAGGCAACTTAGTGACCACCTTTATTTGAGTGTGAGTTTGTTATTTGAGTGTGCTCCTTGGGTTCTCCCTTTTTAACTCAAGTGGTCAATGTTATTTATATATTATATATTTACAGTGCATGAGTATGATTTGCTCTATCCTTGTTACTATATATATCTTCCATTCTGGATTTCACATAGGACATCCCCACTACTATCCAGCTATAAGGGGTGGGGAGCAGGTGGGTGTCTGTGGCAGTATATTCTCCCTAAGTGAGATGAGGTTTTATCTTTGAGTCCCCGATGGGAGAGGAATTCTGCCTGGGGTTCTGGGGGAGACAGTGGTGCTGAGTCTCAGTTCTGGATTGCTGGTATTGGTATTGTTTGTGCAGTGACCACTTCATTCACTGCCATAAGCCTGCGTTTATTTTGTAGAATTTCAGTTTTGGGCCAGGCAAGTATCCCCACCAGAAAGAAATGGTAAACAATTAAGTATCGAATTTTGTGCATTTTGGCATTGCCATGAGAGGATGCTTTATATTTGACAGTCTTTTAACTTAAATGAGAGAAATGCTTTCCACTAGAATGAGATGTGAACTTGAAGGGAAAAGAACACAGGCAGAGAAATATTAGCCATTTGGGGAAGAGGCAGATGCTGTGGGCCATTCCCTCATGGGAAACATCACACTCGGATTAGTGTTACTAGATGTGGTCTAATGAAGTCAGCTAGCTCAAAGTCTTATGGGATCCTGCTCCTTGGGAGAGCAATACTTATGAGCTAATCTAGTATGGTAGTCAGTTTCTTTTTAGTGGAAGCAGAACTTGAAAACACAAAACCTTAGCATCTTTCCTGTCCAAGCACAGAGGACAGTGCACCTTAGGCTGGGTTTTCATTCTCCCTTCCGGGAGGGTGCCAGCACCACCCTCCCCTGGATAGGTAGGTATGTGGCACTCTATTTCTCCTTATTTGAATGCCAGCTCTGACCGTCACTGTCTCCCCTCAGTTGACTCAAGCCAGTAGCTACACCTGGACCATGCACAGCTCCATGGAGAGGGCTTTTAAGTGGTGTTAGGATCCTTAGCCTCTTGGGGATGAGGACTGGTTTTATTTACAGTAGTGTCTCAGGATTTAGATTAGTGCCTGACATATGGTAGTTGCTAAGTAAATGTGGGATAAATGAAGAAACAGGAGAAAAATTGAATAGCCTTTTTCACAGCCTTCACAATCTCCATGTAAAGCACTGGGGCCTCCATTCTGGAGCAGTTCAGAAGATCAAGGACTATGAGACTGAGTAATAGTCCACGGAACCTTTTTCATAAGCTGGAGTGCTGAGGTGTTGGATGTGGCTGGGGTAGGGGTCCATGCTTATATGTACTGAAGTCTGTTGATGCTACTTACACATAGCACATCTATGTCAAAGATTTTCATCTAGGGGAGACGCAGAGTTGGAATGAACTAATGGCTGTCAGCCCATGGGCAAAGCTTTTAGAACTAGAACGTAAGTATTGGTGGTGTACATCACGAAATAGGATTCTATGAGTGGAAAGTGACCTTAGAAATAATCTAGTTCAACCTCCTCTTTATCTGTTGCCCTCTTTTCCTCCCTGCCCCTTCTTTTTAGAAATAGAAGCCAAAGCCCAGAGAAGTTAAGAAACTTGTTCAAACCATGTGGTTAGTTGGCAGCAGATTCAAGAATGCATAGCTGATCTCCTCCCAAGTCAAGAGCTCATTCCATTTCTTCTCTGTGACCTTGCTCCAGGGAAACAGTTTTTAAACATTTTGGGGTCACTCTTTGATAATCTGGTGGAAGCTCTATAATCATCTCAGAAAATGTTTATCTTCTGAATCATACAAAGTTCTATATATTCTAGGAGCCCTGTAACTCACTATGTATTTTCCCCGCTTTCGTTTATTTTCACCATTGGCATTGGGCAAATGGTAGAAATGCCTCTGGGATTACACTAAAACACAATTCTCATTCAGCATTTTACGTTCAGCACCCTTTAAGGGTTATAGAGCCTAAAGACATTTTTCCTACTCTAGGGAGAATGGTAAAACTATAATTAAAAAATGAGATGGAAGAAGAAAAAATTACAAAAGGACTAGTGGGGTTGAATCCCAGGGGAAAATCTTTTGAGTGGAAGAATTATCAGAATGTGATCATTGTCCAAGGTAGGGGACTGCAGCCTCGTTGCAAGCATGCCTGGACACAGCTGGAGCCCACAGACTTTGGGGAACAATGTCTGTCTGGCAGGGGGCAAGTACAAGATGACATAATAAGACTTTTCCATTTCTAATTTCTATGATTCTGTGAAATGAAAACATTAGTCATATACCTCCTAAAAGCAGGCCATTTCAGAGCTGGCTTGATTACACGGATCAGAATTAAAGTTCATGTCCATATCTGGGATTTTATTTATTTATTTAAAATTTTTTTTAATGTTTGTTTATTTTTGAGAGAGACAGAGAAGGAGGGAGGGGCAGAGAGAGACACACACACACACACACAGAATCTGTAGCAGGCTCCAGGCTCCGAGCTGTCAGCACAGAGCCCGATACAGGGCTCGAACCCACAGATGCTTAACTGAGCCACCCAGGTACCCCCATATCTGGGATTTTAAAGTTTCAAACTCTGGTGTTCACAGGAAGACAGTAGGAGGGACATTAGGCAATCACTGTCGGTTTTCAGCACTGAGCACTTCAGATGGTATGAGAAGAAAACTAAACCATGGCTCTTATCAGGAGCCATCTGACATACTATTGCACGATGTGGTGCTGGAACCATTAGTGTAAAGGAAACTTTGCTACTGTTCCTGTCCCATCACATTCTGCTTAAACATTGCCAAGATGAGTAGGGGGTCCATCCAAGCTGTATTCTTCTGATACGTCCCCCGAATTTTTAAGCATTTCCTTACTTTCTGGTGTGACAAGGTGTTCTACTTTCCTTACCCCACTCTTGGAATCATCTGTTTTTCAAAGGAACTCTGATCTTGCAGTGGAGAAGAGTATTTAGAAGCCAAGCACTGGGCAGTAGGTGTGCTCATTGTTCTTGTGGTCCCTGCCCCAAGGCCATCTCGGTGGACAGAGCTAGGAAATGTATGTATATATGTACCTGTATAAATAATAGATAGACATAGATATATGTGTGTATATAGGTGTGTATACATCCAGGCTGCCCCACGTAGCCTCCTTCTGGTTGGTTTCTGACTCCTCAGTCCAGGTGGCCCTCCTGAATCGGCACTCTTCTCATCCTGCTCGATCTGCCTTATTTTTCATTTCTTTAATTGTCTCTTTGTTTCTAGGCTAGAGGTTGTCACATCTTTTTAATCTAAAAATTTCAATTACTGACTATATTTTTTCATTTCTAATATTTTAGATAAGTTTATAAAAATCACATATTCTTTTTTTGTTTTTATGTGTTTTAAAATTTTTTGTTTGCTTTAATAGGATCTTTATTTTTCTGAGCATCCTAAGCATGCTTATTTTTTTTTTATTTTATTTTTTTTTGTGAAATGCTTCTATACAGTTTATTCCCACCGGGAATAAATTTCTGTTCATGTTTGTTGGCTAACTTTCTTAGTATGAGATTTCTTGTGTTTTAGAATTTTGGTTTGAAGATTTATTTTAAGTGGAGCTTTTGTTGTTTTGCTTTATTTTTCTTCTTAGTGTCCAGTTCTGTTTTGTTTTGTTGTTCCATTTTTGCCCTTATCTCTGGGCTGCCAGTTTTAAAACTGAGCTTTGATGATAAACTTAGTTCCTTGTCATGAAGCTCTGTTTCTTTGCTTCCATCTCCCTCAGCTCACAGCTTCTTATGGAGCTATAATCCTCGGTATTAGGTTAGTACTTTATTTTTTGGCTCCTTCAGTAATCATGGGAACCTCAGCCCCATGGCTTCATGCAAAGAACCTGGCCCCATACCTACTTGCAGATGGAGCACCTTTAGTTCTTATTACCCTGTCTTACTTCTGGCAACTCGGGGCTGCCACTACATCTGACTCCAGCAGGCCCATAGCTTTAACCTCGGCTTTAGATTTTTTATAGGTATTTTGAGCCTACATATGTCTTATGATTTCATCCCTTTCTGTTTTCATCTATTATTTGGAAGAGATGCGAAACCACATCATGAAGCTATCTTGCCTGGGAAGCTTATTCTTACTTGTTAATGTATAATTCTGTGAACCATGAGCCTAGTGTAATGGGATTTCCCTATAACTTTTACCCACATGGAACCTCTTAGTCATGCCCTTGACTTCTGGAAGGCAGGAATGTGCAGTCCTTCATTTAATATTCTTAGTGTTGGAGGGTCTTCCTGCTGTAGGATCAAAGTGTATTTTTGGAGGATTGACTACATTCAGAGTTCAGAAGATGGTGAAAATCCATTCTCTTCCAGATTATTCCAGTCCATACTGAGTGCCCACAGATGGGCTTAGGAAGTCTCTCTTCTCTAGTCCTTCCTTCCCTACTTCTTTCTCATGATCCTCTCTTCATTTCCTAAGGTTTCCTCTTCCCAGCTTCTGTTTGTTCTCCTCAGTGGACCTGGATGCTGGTGAAGCTGATTGGTGGTGATTCTGTGTGTGTTTTGGATCTTGCAAAGAGAGGGGAGGTCATGAAGAAAAGTGGCTGTTCCAAAATATTCTGAGAGTATAGCTCTGGTATGTTATTTCGTTAAATGCCTTGGCCTTTTCCCCCCGCATTTCAAAGACCCTCTTGATTATGCTTTGAGGCCAGGTTCCCTGGAAGGAGATGGTTTTGCTTCCAGTTCCAGAAAGGGGGTGTGATCCATCCTTCCATACTTTCACAGAATTAAATTGAACCCCATTAAATTCCACAGAATATATACCTTTTGGGAAACTGTTGCCCATTCTTTTTTAGTTTTTAGACCCACACACTGAATCTAAAGTGTCCATTGAAACTTCTCACTCACCATACAAAATAGAATCAAAACACGAAACTTCTTGAGTACTTTTGAGTAATAGACTGACAGGCACAAATAGATAGAATCCAATTAAAAGCATATCTTAAACATGTAAAAGGATTATGACAGTAGTAGAATCACCTGATCATTTCAAGATAGAAGATTTAAAGTTATTTAGGAGTCAGTTTTATTTCTCCAATAATTTCAGGGACTAATGTGGTAAATACATGAGGTTATTTTACTTTAATTGAAACACAGTTCATTTCAGCTTTTGCAGTTCTCTCAAATAAAATATATTTGGTACTTCCAAAGGCTGGAAACTCATTTTGTATTTCTTGCCCAATCAGGTTTTCTGTCTGTTAGAAGGGTCAGTTTTCTCAAGTTGTCTTGGAGGTCAAACAATCTAATGTCTGAATCCTCTCCCAGTGTTCAGATTTTATTCATTTTGCTTCTGATGGAGAGCCTCTCTTTAGGCCAGAGGGGTAATGATGGTGGAAGCAAAGGGCCATGTGTCTACCTTCATTTCTCTGGGCCACAGAGTGAAGCAAGTTTTGTTAGAGAAATTAGTCTGTTCCTACTGAGCATTTGGAGAGCTCTATCATCAGAGACTAAGTTCTGGGTGATATGCAGCAGATAAATGGCCTTTTGACCCATGACACTGGTAACTGATCATCTGCTAGAAGGAACTGAGAAGGGAGGGCACCTGAGAGCAGGAGACACCATCTTCCGATGAGGAACTCATAGATTCAAAGGCCTCAGTGACCTGTAAGACCCTGTCCTAGTTTGGGGGGCTCCTAGAAATAGACCATATTGTAATGATACATGGATGTTTTATAGTCCCGTTTATCTAGGTATGACAATATTAATTGAACTGTCAGATTGCTGAGGACGGAACTGCTAGGTCCAAATATTTGGAATTACAGCGAAAGAAATTCCCAAGGGGTCAAGGCAGCTGGACTCAATGTGGAATGCAAAACTCTTAGGGGTAGCTGCCTGCGTGCCTTTATCTGGTCAGAGATTCCAGGGAGCTGCTGGGCTCGTTCATGCTTGAGTGATTATATTAAGAAGCCTGGATCTTGCAGAGGTGTCTCAGGCAAACATGTTGTGTGCACAGCTGGTTCTGTACCTTAAAATACCAGTTAGCCTTGAATTAAAGCTTTGATGAAAGATGTCAGTGTTGATCTTGGGAAACTCTCTACACATTAATTCAAGAGGTATGTTAGCCAGAGTTTGGGGCATAGGTTGGAGAGGTACTAAGAGGGGAATGGGAAACAAGGCATTATTTTCCATGTTATCTGCCTCTGGATGGGGAAAGGTGTTAGACCTTGCCACCTTCTGAAATTGCGGGTGGGAGTTAAAACATAGATTACCATTGATTTCAAAATGTTTGGTTCATTCAGTCATGAATCCAACGTTCTGCATTTTCTGCATGCAACAGTCGCAACTCTATAAGATACAAGAAGGGAATTAATTAATTCTTGGCCTTGTAAATAGCAACCTGGAATTCTCACTGCCCAGGATCCTCTGAAGAATAACTTCATTGAGTCAGTCCAGTTTTTGCAACTGTCATGAAACCACTTAAAAATTTTGTTTGAAAACCTCACCCAAGTTTGCTATTTAAAAATGTGCTGTGGTGTGGAATTCATGTGCCATAAGGAAACAGTCCTGAAAACTTGTCATCCAAGGTAGGTGAGTTCTAGCCTCTGCCCACTTGGTTTAAGAGAAGTACCATTATATGGAAATTTTAAGTAATGTCTAACTGCCTGCTTCAATCCAGAAAGCTGTTGGGAGGGTCAACATATCCCTTTTCTGTTTTCCATGCATTGTCTTTATCTTTCTATCCCCCAAGTTGAGACTTCTCAGCCCCATTATTGACTCTAGACCTGCCTGTGTATCTGCTCACTGTTGTCTCCCTTCTAAATGAGATGATAGTATGTAAAATTGCTTTGTAAATTGTGAGCCCTTTCTCAGTTATTCTTTTTCTTGCCTTCCTGTCTTTGTTTACTTAGTTCTCTTCATTTGGAGTCCCCTCCACCCCTCAGTGTTTATTCAGAATCTCCCCAGTTTTTTGAAGTTGGCACATAGCTACCTGCAGTTAACTAGATGCTCAGTAAATATCTAGGTAATAAAAGGTTGTCTCAAGACCCAGCTTTTTCACAAAACATCTCCAAGTCATCTCCTGGTAAATGCACCCGTTAGGTGGCTTCCTAAGGTGAGTATGGGCACAGTAACCATCATCAGGGCCACCATTATCTGGAGCTCCCACCTGCGCTCTCTGCTCTCTGGAGCTCTCCTTTGCCAGAGTTACACTGTGTTCAGGGCAGGTGTAGAAAGCAAGGCTATGTCTTCTCTTCTGTTCCTCTGTGCTTTAAGGGTATGAAAACAATTCTGCTTCCTCTCTTAATTTCTCAGTGAGAGTTGAGAGAAAACACAGCAGTATGTTCTTGACTAACATTTCCCAACCACCTTATAATTTGGATAAATCCAAGTTTGGGACATTGTGCTGTATTCCATCCATCCATTTATTCATTACAAAAACCATGTACTGGAACTTTGAGGTGTCTACCATTGAGCCAGATACTTAGAATACAGTAGTGATAAGGTAGATAGAGTCCTTGCTCTCAGAAAGTTAGAAGTACGGTATTGAGACTTTGTGTGTCTGCTTCTTTCATTTTTAGGTGTTTTCCCTAAAAGATTTCTTAGACTCTCAGCAAGTAGACTCTTGTCAGGTCTGTTTCACTTTCCTCCCAGGTGAGGCCAGGCAGATGTAATGGGGCTGCATTTCACAGCTTTCCTGATTAGAGGAGGTGGTGGGCAATGAGACAGGGAGGGAGTCTCCAGGGCTTTTATTCACTCTCTTCAGAGATCATGTGCCTGGGGCTTATCTTTCAATGCTAATTTCTGCCTTGCTGAATATCAGGACTCTCACCCTTGGCTTCAGGAGGTTTATAAAACTTATGAGCTATTGAATGGACCTTGTCCATCTGGGACCGTTTGGATGGACCAGGAAGATTATTGAGTGGTGTGTGGCTTTTGGAAGAGATGCTCAGAGGCGGAAATGAGGACAGCTAGGATAATGTTCAGCACAAGTGATGAGGGAGCTCACGGGATTGGTGACTGATAGTCTGCAGCTCTGGGCTCAGCTGCCACATGGATCCTTGGTGCTGGTGAATGGCCTTCTGTTAGAAGACTGGACCATCTTTCAGAGCTGACACAGTTCTTTTTGGGGGTCCTTCCAGTTCTGGCCTTCTCAGCATAAATTCAGAGTTTTGTCCAGGTCAAACATCCCCCCCTTCCTAGGCTGGGTAGCTCTCCTCTGGTCTCTGTATATACTCTCTGATTCTTTGTCTGTTTTTCCCCTCAGTTTATTAATTTGAGCAAGATCTCACTGAGAGTGCTTTTGGAACTGGGATAATTAATGCCCCCACCAAAATTTCCAACTCAACCTCACTTACCACCATCATGCTTGAGGGGGAGGTGCCTAATTTGTCACAGATCAAAACTAGAGGCTTATAAACTCTAAGCTTTGCTTCCTTCATGGTTTAGCTTTTAATTCTCAAAAATCTTTTTTCTTAAAAAAGCTGGTTCTTACAACACAAAACTTTTGGGCTTTTTGCATTCTTGTTTCTGCTATGAATTATTACCATCTATGTTAAAACTTCAGAAATTGAACATTAAAAGTTAGGGTTTTTTTTTTTTCCATCTCTGCTATAATTCTGCCTGGATCAGTGAATGGGCATGGGTTCCAGTGAGTGGTCCTGGTGGCTTCAAGGAAAATCTTTGTTTAAAATTTTTTTTTAACTTTATAGTTTATTGTCAAGTTGGTTTCCATATAACACCCAGTGCTCTTCCCCACGAGTGTCCTCCACCCTGACCATCACCCCCTTCCCCTTTCCCCCTCCTCCTTCCGCCCTCAGTTTGTTTTCAGTATTCAAGAGTCTCTCATGCTTTGTCTCCCTCCCTCTCCCTAACTTTTTCTTCCTTCCCCTCCCCATGGTCCTCTGTTAGGTTTCTCCTGTTAGATCTATGAGAGAAAACATATGGTATCTGTCCTTCTCCACCTGACTTATTTCGCTTAGCATGACACCCTCGAGGTCCATCCACTTTGCTACGAATGGCCAGATTTCATTCTTTCTCATGGCCATGTAGTATTCCATTGTATAGATAAACCACATCTTCCTGATCCATTCATTAGTTGATGGACATTTAGGCTCTTTCCATGATTTGGCTATTGTTGAAAGTGCCGCTACGAACACTGGGGTACATGTGCCCCTATGCATCAGCCTTTCTGTATCCATTGGGTAAATCCCCAGCAGTGCTATTGCTGGGTCATAGGGGAAAATTTCATCCTGGTGTTCATGTCTGAGGCTCAGCAGAAAAGTTTTGCTTAGGGTCTAATAGGGACTGTTACTATATCATCTATAACATTGTAGTTTGTCCCACCTCCTACTGTTTTTAATCAAGAGAGAAACACAGCATGGTGCTTTTAAGATATCCAAAGTCAACATAGAAAAGCTATTGTTAGGAGAGAGGGACACTGATTTAGGAAAGAGATGACAATAGCACCTTTAATTTGAGATTAACAAATCTGTAGCAGAAGGCAAAGACAACTTTGGAGCAAATTCAGAGTAGTTGAGGGTCCCAATTATTCAGAAGAAGCACTAGAAAAACTCTGTGAAGAAGATAAGTAAATCAGGAAGGAAGATATGTGAATGGCCAGAAATGCTTGCCTCACTTTACTAGAGACTGAACAACAATCAGAATGGCAAAGAGTAAACAAGTCTATTAATACTATGAATACAAGTCTATTAATAAGAGTTGTCAGGGTGCCTGGGTGACTCCATTGGCTAGGCATCCGACTCTTGATTTCAGCTCAGGTCATGATCTCATGGCTCGTGGGATTGAGCCCGGCATCGGGCTCTGTGCTGACAGCGTGGAGCCTGCTTGGGATTCTCTCTCTTCCTGTCTCTCTGTACCTCCATCTCTCTCTCTCTCTTCTCCTTCATCTCTCTGTCTCTCTCTCTCAAAAATGAATAAATAAACATTAAAAAATACTAAGAGTTGTCAAGGTGGGTGGTGGGCATTTACGTACTTTGCTATTAGGATAGTCAACTTGGTGTTCCAGAACATTCTGGAGTACAGTTTGACAATAAGGATTTAAATCCTTAGACAATGTGTATGCTCAAAAAGTGTATTTACTTATTAAATCAGTTTCACTCTGGTATGCCCAAAGAACATTTATCACAGCGTTCTTTATTAATGGAGAAAAATGAGAAAATCTCTAAATGTAAGTAAGTGGAGGATTGGTTAAATTAATAATGTTCATTCACCATGATCCTGTTGATCTTTACTGATCAGGAAATGTAACTGTCATGTGTTCTTTAAGGAAGAAAAAATAAGACAAACTATAAAAAGCATGGATAGCCTTACCATTTTGGTAAAAATTTTAAAATGATACATGCATATGTATGTATAGGAACCGTTTAAAAGGATATATGGTAAAATGATATCTCTGGGTTGTGAGATTTTAGGTGATTTTTATTCTTTTATATTTGTGTATATTTTCTGAATGCTTAAAGAATAATCAGAAGAAAAGGAAGTATTTCTTCTTAGGAGTAGAGTTTCAGTTGTGTGTGTGTGTGTGTGTGTGTGTGTGTGTGTGTGTGTGTGATGAATAGCTGGAAAATGGCTGGAAGAGAGAGAGATACATGCAAAGGTCCTGGGATAGCCCTGGAAGCCTAAGATAGTGACCTTCTTTCTGGTATGAAGAAAAAAGGCAATTCAATAAGCAGATACGTGGAGATTTTGTTTCTTTTAACTTTTGTTCTGCCCTTTATAGGAATGTATTTGCCATACCATAGTGAAGTTTTATTTTCCTTAAGAGAGAATGATGTATTTTGATGTCTTATGGAAGCAGTGGAGCATGTTTGTCTCTGTAGGGCTATTTACACTTTTTATCTTTCTAACAGCATCAAAATGGAAACTTTCCTCAAAGGTAGCAAGACTGCCTTATGTTCATTATCTTACAGGATGTCTCAAAAGGTGGGGAGGGAGCATTTCCCTAGGATAAAACAGAGGAGACGGAACCCTGGGATGGTTATTCTAGTTCGGTTTAGAAGTCTAGTTTGATGTTACCTATTTTTTAAATGACGGAAATAAGCACAGTGAACGTGGCCTTACCTTGGTAGGTCCACAGTCAAGTCTGAGTTTGGATCTATCTACTTTGTATCTGCAGAGGAGCCAAACCTCACAGACTCAGCAACAGGTTATTGGTATGTGAGAATGGTCAGGGATTGTAGGAGGGTTATCAGAATTATTATGTCTCAAAATAGAACCATGTCTTACAGACTGGTTTTATCATTTTTATGTGAGGAAGACTCTAAGGCCTGTGTTGTTTCCTTCCTTTGGTGAATAGACCACTTTGCCTGTTGCTTTTGTGAATGTATTTCTGAAAAGTACAAGAAAATGCTGTGTTTGGTTTAAGCAGCAAGCAGGTGAAACATTCCTCCTACAATTTCATTAAAATGTTTAAATTGATTTCCCAAACCCACATTATCATCAAAGGGTAAAGTAAATCTCAGCACACAATTAGTGACTTTATATATGTGATTTTAATTTGATCATTAAAACATGCATGTATAATAGTCTCTGAGCTCTGCAGCCCTATTTCTCTCCCCACCCGCCTTGACCCTGCCAACCCTTATTTCACTCCAGCTCTGTGCAGTGACCTCCACCCCTGCCAGCCTTTTTGTCTGGCCAGGCCCACATATGCGTAACTGAAATATCATGAATTCCAGATGAGTGGGATCCAAATTTGTGAGGTTATTCTATATGCTTATTAATTCCACGGCCCCACACAGGTGGAAATGTGGTTTTGAGAGATGTTGGACACTGAATTTTCCCCATGCATGGCAAGGATGGAAAAAACATGTGCTAAATAACTGAGCTGACCGGCTGCAAAACCCGGAGTACTCAATAGCTCTTAAATTTTTATAATGGCCTGCTTACCTTTGGTGGTCTCCTTACTAGGCTTCAGTAATTGTACTTTGGGACTCTGGCTAATGGTGGAAGCATGAGGTAACCTTGCTTTAAGATTTCTTAAATGAGTTAATACCTGGGAGGTGCCCTTGTCCTCTTTCACCCATTACACACCGTTTCTTTGTCTTTTAGCTTATATTAAATGCATTTAAGAGGACAAAAGAGGTTCTAGAGGGAATAAAAAAATGTACTGGACTGAAATTTTAAAATACACCTAGTAAACGTCAAATCCTGCATCCAAACTTATGATAGGAATCTAGGTGGTAGTCTGCATTATTTGTCTGAAAGAACACCAGGTGCCATAGATGGGAACTGTGTGTGTAGATGGGAAAATAAGTTGGAAAAACTGAGTCAGCATGATGGCAAACAGTAGGCCAAAGATGGCTTTCTTTTGAAATAGGTAATTGAAGCAAAGTGCTTTTAAAGTTTCACTTATTCAATTAAAAGTCCCAATTATTCATTTATGTGAAGCTGCCTGCTTTCTACGTTCATGGTTAAGAATATCAGTTCTGGTGTCAGACTTGCTGTGCTCAGCTCGAGTGGAATGTGGGCTGAATTGTTCACTTTATAAGCCCTGGTTTCCATATCTGGTTAATGGGAATGGCAATAGTATCTGTTTCATAATGTTGTTACGTGGGTTAAATGAAAATTCTTACAAAATATTTAAACAGTATAATGCCTAGACTCAAGACATATTGTTCATTTATGGATATTTTGCTGTCTACAAATGGTGGTGTTTCTGCTCTAGACTTGAAGGATGTGATATATTTCCACACAAAATAGATCATTTGATTCTTTCCACTGTCCTTTGAGGTAGGCAGGGCAGGGATTATATTTATTTATTTATTTATTTATTTATTTATTTATCAATCACACTGTATTAGGGAAGGGCAGGCTGTAGTAATAGGCCACAAAGCTTTAGTGGCCCAGTGCAATCAGTGTTTTTTTCTTGCTCATGAAATAGTCCCAGTAAGATATTTTGGTTAAAGGTCAGTTTTCTTTCACAGGGTGATCCTGGGATATATTTTCCAGCTTTGCCCTCTTCTACCTGTGGTTATTTAGGTCTCCACCATTAACCACATCCAGTTGGTGGGAAGAGAAAAAGGGGGCACACCAACTTTTTGGCCTGAAAATGGTGCACACCACTTTTGTTCATATTCTGTTGGCTGGTCATATGGCCCTGCTTAACCACAGAGGAAATGGGGTTATGTACTCTAGCTGTGTGCCCAGGAAGAAGATGAAACAGATTTATGGCGAACAGCTGGCAGTCCCTGTCACACACCCAGTTAACCGGATGAAACTGAAGTCCGGGGAAGCTGAAATGATTTGCCCTCTGTGGCTTAGATATTTGTAGCCATTGTCCAACATGTTGGGATCTAATGTGAGTCCAGCTAGAATACTAAGTGGGGGGCAATGAAGAGGGTATAGAAGGAAAAGAAGAGCTGAGATAATGGAGGGCCAGCCTTGATATTAGACCTGGCAATGCCCCACCAAGCACACTCCCTGAGGACTCTACTAGCAGCTCTGTTTCGTGTCCTAGGAGAGGTTTAACTTCTACTTTGCTTGAATTTCTTCCTGTGTCTTGTTCCCATTTGTAGACACCTGGTGGGCCACTAGTCCTGGTAAGAGTTTCAAATTGCCACTGAGATAAAACAATAGCACCTCTCAGGCGGCTATTGTTGCAGGCACCCTGGCTGCAGGCTCAAGGAGAAAACCTTGAATCAATTTGTCTTGTGGAGGCCGAGGGGTTGGCTGCCTGCCCTTCACAACTTGTTAAAATGAACACTTAGACTCTGGGAGGGGGTGAAGTTAAATCTGTGGGGTGATTCTCACCCCATGATCCTCTCTGCTGATTTTTTTAGGTCCTAAGATGTCAGTGTCACAGTGTTGTATGTGTGTGGTGGTGGTGGTGGGGGGGGCTTGAGGGGAGCACTGAGCCTTCCATCTCTTTCTTTCCCACCTGAAATGCTTTTGAAACACTTCAAATTGGCTGGAATTTTGCCCAGAGACTTTTTCTCTCCCAGCCGGACTCAAACACTCTCCCATAGTTGTTCCTTTGGTACAAAAGTCTCAAAAGACCATAACTCCTCCTTTTCTCTGTGGGGTGATTAATACCCAGGTCACATATGCTTTAGACGCACTGTGGAAGGGGCTCCCCCTCTACCCTGGCCAATGGCCGATTGGACCAGCCAACAAGTTTTGTTTTACTTGACATGAAAGCTGGTTGAAGTTAAGCAGGAGACATGTTTTTGTTTCTTTAATAAATAAAAGTAAGGACCCTGTACATGAATAAAAGTAAAAGTCACTCCCCTGAGGTTTTTAGGCTTCCAAAAATAGTCCCAAGCTTAGCCAAGGCTAATGCAGCCAGAATTTCCATGGAAAGCTTCACTGGTGAGGAAGACGCAGTGCCAGTGGGTGTACAAACAGGCCGCCTGTCCCCCCACCCCCACCCCTTCCTGTCTCAGTCACTGGGAGTTTAGAAAACAGGTTTTTGAAATTGTGTTAATTTTCTGGTTTGAGATAAAGACAAGGGCATCAGCAGCAATATTTATTTATCATTGAATCCAATTTGAGGGCCACAGAGATGTGGAGAAGTGGATGGTGAGGTGGATTTATACTGGGGAGTTGGGAGAAATTTGTCCCTGTCAGCCTGTGAGGACATACTTCTCAAAAAAAAAAAAAAAGGAAGTGGCAAGAAAATTATACTAAGTAAATTGATGTTAAAAAAAAAATCTGTTTTAAAGTAGCTTTCCCGTCCTCTGATCATTCATGGCAAAGGTGAGTTGGTTAGTAGCAAGAAAGTGTCTTCCCATATTTTTTGCTGGAGACCTCTCTTCTTAGGATTTGCCCCACAGCTCAGGGGCTGCTTACCCTGTCCACTTGCAGCCATGGCCAACTTGTTTCTCTTTGAGCAAATTAGTCCAAGGTATTAACATTTGTCTGCATAGCAAATTTTACTGAAGTTCATGGTTTTAGGAAGCATTAGAAATATGAGAAAAAAAAGAACACTGACTAGGGTGGATTGCACCTCTCCCCACTGTTGGGCACCTTAGAAGTTGCTATGGCTTGGGGAACACATCTGGAAGTCTCCAGGAACACAGATTTATTTATTTTTGTAAATCTCTTTTTGTTGGGAGAGGGAACAAGGATGATGGTAATATCTTTAGCTATTAAAAATTCAGCTCTGCTTGGGAAAGAGTGCATTTGTTTAACTGATTTTTATAAACAAATCTGTTCTTCACTAAATCAAGGTGACTTTCAAAAATGGGAAAATCCTCCAGCAGATAACAAGCTGAATACAAGAGACAAATACTCTTCCTTGCTATGTCAAGACATAACTTGATTTCTTGTGTGCCTAATTTGGAAGGGTATATGAAGGATGGTTGTGTTTGTATGTGTGTGTTGAGTATGGAGGGGTTTAATTATATCCTTAACCTATCAGAAACTTGCCAAATATTCCTCAGTTTGAAAGACAGAAAAAACAAACAAGAATGGACAGTGATTACAAGTATTATTTTAATTTACAGGTTTCTGTGGACCAAATAATTGTGACAATGAAGGGACTTTTAGAAGCAAGTTGTCCAAAGTCATGTTCTGCCTGTGGTTGGGGGAAGGTATGTAGGGTCAGAAGGGACTGGGATGAGGCAGTCATCCTTCCTCCCAACAGCTGAGGGATATTCACACCCCTATGTTTATAGCAGCATTATTTACAGTAGCCAAGATACAGAAGCAACCCAAGTATCCATCGACTGATGAGTGGGTTAAGAAGATAAGGTACCATATAGTGATGCATACAGTGGAATATTACTAAGCCATCAAAAAGAATGAAATCTTGCCATCTGCAATGATGTGGATGGAGCTAGAGAGTATTCTAAGCGAAATAAGTCAGTCAGAGAAAGAAAAATACCATATGATTTCACTCATATGTGGAATTTAAGAAACAAAGGAAAAAAATAGAAACAGACTCTTTTTAAAAAATAATTTTTTTTAACATTTTGTTAATTTTTGAGAGACAGAGAGAGACAGTGTGATCAGGGGAGGGGCAGAGAGAGAAAGGGAGACACAGAATCTGAAGCAGGCTCCAGGCTTTGAGCTGTCACCACAAAGCCTGATGCGAGGCTTGAACCCACGAACCGTGAGATCATGACCTGAGCCAAAGTGAGACACTTAACCAACTGAGCCACCCCGGTGCCCCAGAAACAGACTCTTAACTATAGGGAACGAACTGATAGATACCAGAGAGGAGATAGGTGGGGGGATGGGTTAAATAGATGATGGGGATTAAGGAGGACACTCATTGTGATGAGCACTGGGTGATGTATGGAATTGTTAAATCACTGTATTGTACACCTGAAACTAATAGAACACTGTATGTTAATGAATTAAAATAAAAACTTAAGAAATTTTTGAAAAAATGCAAAAAATGGACTCAGATAAAAAGAACTCACTCAAAAGGGATTATATGGGGAGTCTTTTGGAAAATGAATAGAATATTTAGATGAAAATAAAATAAAAGGACTTGAAATTTTCAAACAAAACTGTAATCGCAATAACTCATTTTTTTTTTTTTTTGGTAGCTGAAAAAGAACTCATGAATCGCAAAGGCAAGTAATTCTACTTGGACCAGAAGTATGTTTTCCTTGTGCATACTGAATCTCAGAGATTCTGTGAAAATGTTCATTTTTTATGGTTCTGGTATTGGTTGCCTTTTTAAATTTTAGCTATACACACACTTAAAAGGGGAATCCTATCCTATATGTTTTGATGCCTTTCAGATACTTGTCTTGTTGGAAGAATAATAATGTTGATCAAGAAATGCTTTAGTGTAATGAAGGAAACATTTCACTGTAAATGTTTAAGACCTGAAATCCACCCATAATTGATGTCTATGTAATAGGGAAACATCTGGATAAAAGGTAAAAAAAAATCAGTTTATAAAGGAGATTGTGTATTTTATAGTATATCAGATTTTCAAGTGTTAGTATACTGTGGCAGTGCACCTGTTGTATAATGCAATTCTTCCTTTCTTTTCTTTTTTATTTCTTTTTTTCTTTTATAGTTTATTGTCAAGTTGGTTTCTACATAATACCCAGTGCTCATCCCAACAAGTGCCCTTCTCCATGCCCATCGCCCCCCTTCCCCTCTCCCCCACCCCCATCAGCCCTCAGTTTGTTCTCAGTATTCAAGAGTCTCTCATGGTTTGCCTCCCTCCCTCTCCCCAACTATTTTCCCCCTCCCCCTTCCCCATGGTCCTCTGTAAGTTTCTCCTGTTCCACTTATGAGTGAAAACATACGGTATCTGTCCTTCTCTGCCTGACTTATTTCACTTAGCATGACACCCTTGAGTTCCATACACGTTGCTACAAATGGCCAGATTTCAGTCTTTCTCATTGCCATGTAGTATTCCATTGTATATATAAACCACATCTTCTTGACCCATTCATCAGTTGATGGACATTTAGGCTCTTTCCATGATTTGGCTATCGTTGAAAGTGCCGCTACAAACATTGGGGTACATGTGCCCCTATGCATCAGCATTTCTGTATCCCTTGGGTAGATCCCCAGCAGTGCTATTGCTGGGTCATAGAGGAGTTCTATTGTTAATTTTTTGAGGACTCTCCACACTGTTTTCCAGAGTGGCTGCACCAGTTTACATTCCCACCGACAGTGTAGGAGGGTGTCCGTTTCTCCACATCCTCGTCAGCATCTATAGTCTCCTGATTTGTTCATTTTAGCCACTCTGACTGGCGTGAGGTGGTATCTCAGTGTGGTTTGGATTTGTATTTCCCTGATGATGAGTGATGCTGAGCATCGTTTCATTTGTCTGTTGGGCATCTGGATGTCGTCTTTGGAGAAGTGTCTGTTCATGTTTTCTGCCCATTTCTTCACTGGATTATTTGTTTTTCAGGTGTAGTTCTTCCTTTCCTATAAGGACATCCTGCTCTTTCAAGCTTTCAGTCATAGAAACATAAGCTTCAGTAAACAAACCCATCTTTACCATGTGTGGTCTTTCACAATTCCACAGACTTCCAATTTTAATCCTACACTTTTAATCATTAGAAGGGACCTGCCTGTTTGATCTGACCTCATAAGGAATTTTCTTTCTCTTCTTAGTGAAGTCTCTGTTGTCTTTAGGCAAATGCACCTGCATCTCCAGTAATTAGAATCAGAGACTATAACATGCCTTGTAAGACACTTAGACTTTAATCCTAATGTATAGTTGAAGAAATGGTGGACCAGAATGCTAAAGGGACTTCTCTCATCTCCCTGTGAAGGTAGATATCCTGCTCTGTTGCCTAAATATTTCTCAAGGCTATCATCACCTCTTTCTCCCCACAACCACTGCCCTGGCTCAGCCTTTATCACCTTTTCTTTGGTTCCTATCACCACAGCCTCTTGTCTGGCCTTTCCCAATCTTCCCCTGTCCACTTTACACTGTTGCTACTGTTAGATTAATCACTCTAAAATATGAATATGGTGAATGCCACATCTGTGCTAAGGCACCCATCACCTTTAGGATGGATTCCAAGTTTCTCAGCCCAGTGTACCAGCCGCTCTGTGACTTAACCCCTATATATCTCTCTAGCCTCATTTCCCATCCTTTCCATTTCATTCTTTATGTTTTTTTTGATACTGAACTGCTTGCAGTGCCCTCACTACACATCCATAGCCCCCAAATTGTCACTCACTTATGAGGGTGTGCTCATGTTAGCCCTTTATCAGTTAGATGTTTTGGCTGCAAAAAATGAAGCCCATCCCACTTGATGTAGGCAGAACATATATTTATTAAACTGACATTGGGTAGCTCACTGAATTACCACAAAGGCTGAAGCACTGGGTCGGAAGCTACCCAGCTGAAACTGTAGCTCAGATCGCGCTCTGGAGCAGGTCTGTTGAGATTGCATTGCCGGGGCCCCCACATCACAGACTGCTCTGCCTGCCTCTTGACCCTGGGGACTTCCGTGGCTCCTTTGGCACTACTGGTCTGTGAAAGCTAGACCTTGAATGGCTGCTTACAGTACCAAATACGTTTTTTTTTTGTGTGTGTGGTTTGTGTTTCTTGTGTCATTAGCTCTCAATTGAATGTTTTTGGCATGTGGATGTGCTTGTCAAAGCCTAAGTCAGATGTCTGCCCCTAACTGCATAAGATGGGGGAAGGATAATGTCTGAAATGTTCACCTTCTATGCAGGGAAACCCACAAAACTTCAGAAAAAGAGAAATTCCCCAAAGGAACTTTGGATGCTGAGCTGAAGAGTGACAACTGTCCACTATGATTCTTTCTGACAGTTCTGTGAGCTGGCCAGTATTCTGTAATGGCTTACTTTGATGTACTCTTCTGCCTTTATTCACCTAGTTAATTCTTGCTCATCATTTCTTTTCTTTTCTTTTCTTTTTTTTAAAGTTTTTAAGGCTTTATTACACATTGTAGCTCCCCCTCTTCCCAGTCCAATATGAAACCATGGAATCATGAAGCATTGCAATTCTGGTGCCAATTTTATTTTCAAACTTGCTTTAGTCTCGGGTAGGCCCTTGGGCAGTTTAAGCTCCTGACATACTTCAGGGTTTCTTTTTTTTTTAATTTAAAATTTAATTAGCCAACATATAGTACAAGAGTGGTTTTAGGAGTAGAATTCAGTGATTCATCACTTACATACAACACCCAGTGCTCATCACAAGTGCCCTCCTTAGTATTCATCTAGCCCATTTCCCACTCACCTGCTTCTGTCAACCTGTCTGTTACTAAGAGTCTCTTGTGGTTTGTTTCCCTGTCCCCCCTTCCCTTAGTTTCTTTCATAAGTGCTCTATAATTTTCAGAGTACAGATCTTTTGCCTCTTTAGTTTTATTCCTAGGTATCTTCTTGTTTTTGGTGCAATTTCAAATGGAATTGATACCTTTCTTTCTTTCTTTCTTTCTGCTGCTTCATTATTGGACTCATGTTTTTTAAAAAATTTTTAATGTTTTTTAATTTATTTTTGAGAGACAGAGAGCATGGGGGGGGCAGAGAGAGAGAGGGAGACACAGAATCCTAAGCAGGTTCCAGGTTCTGCGCTGTCAGCACAGAGCCTGACATGGGGCTTGAACTCACGAGTTGTGAGGTCACCACCTGAGCTAAAGTCAGATACTTAACCACCTGAGCCACCCAGGCATCCCTATTGGACTCATGTTTTGATGTAAGCACAAGTGTCTTTGCCTCAAGGAAGCTTTCCTTGCACCCTGGTTGTGATCTGTCTCTCCCATAGTCCTTTGGGCATATTTAAAATGCTTTATCACTTATGATCCTTTATTTTATTTCTGTTTTAGTATTTATTCCTCTTAGGTATTGTGTTCCTGCTTAGGTATCCACCTCTCATTTTTAAACTCTCCACAGGTAGGTACTACGCCTTAGGTATCTTTGGACACTCAGTGCCTCCTACAGTGTTTGACTAATTGACCTGCCTGATGAATTCATTCATTAATTTGTCCACTGTTAGTTGAGCTGAATAGAACTGAATTGCCAAAGGTTACATAAGTAATTAGTAGCAGAAGTGGGAGTAAAACCCATATCTCTTTAAAAAAAATACATATCAAAACCACACTGAGATATCACCTCACGCCAGTCAGAGTGGCTAAAATGAACAACTCAAGAGTCTATAGATGCTGGCGAGGATGTGGAGAAATGGGCACCCTCCTACACTGTTGGTGGGAATGTAAACTGGTAAATTTTTTTTAATGTTTGTTTTATTTTTGAGAAGAAGAGACAGAATGTGAGCAGGGGAGGGTCAGAGAGAGGTGGGGGGGACACAATCTGAAATAGGCACCAGACTCTGAGCTGTCAGCACAGAGCCCAACGCGGGGCTTGAACTCACGAACAGCGAGATCATGACCTGAGCCAAAGTCAGATGCTTAACTGTCTAAGCCACCCAGGTGCCCCAAAACCCAAGTCTCTTGACTTCATTTTTTCTGAAAGAAACAACAACAGCCCTCCTTTCCCCTTCTTTCACCCCTAATCCTTATTTATTTCTTTCATGGCTTAAATTCTTCCAGTCTTCTTCTTCATTCTGAATGGATTCTTTTCCAACTATTGCTATGGCGAATGGCTTAAGGAACATTGAGATGTTGATTGGTAAACTGTGATCCTGTCCTGGATATTGAATAGGCAAATACAGAGAACTTTTGGGAAAATACGTGTAGCCACAATCTGGCCTTGAATCATTATGTCACAAATTGAATTGGGCTTCCTTAAAGTAGGAGTTCTAACAGATCAATACTTTGGCCCATGGACCCTCTGGTTAAAGAAGTGCATGCATTTTTAAGAACATAAGCGTGGCTCACTCCGATCGTACAGCAGCTTGCATAGATGGATTTATACTACAGCAGACAGTCATCTCTGGGTAGAGATGTGGGCCAAGGGCCAGGAGACCCCAGTTCAATTTTCAGTTAAGTCATCTCTGTTTATTTCTCACAAAATACGTACTTAAAAAAATTAAAATTAAAACGTCATGCTTAAAACACTCTCTATAGTAAACAGAGGTCTTAAAAGAAGAGCTGTTTCCAGCACCACTTTTTGTTAAAGCTGTATCCAATTTAAAGTTTATTTTATACCCAGGATACAGAATAGTGTGTGGAGTGCTACAAGAAGTCGCTGCACATCTGGGCAGAACTGATCAGACATTTTGGCAGGCTTTTCTCTGGATAGACTACCCGCAAACTTGGGGTGGCTTTGGGCATTGATGGATGCATGCAAACCTGCACATGGGACATTGGAACCTAGGTGTGTGCATCTACAACCCACCCCTCTCTGCCACACTTCACAAATCCAGTTGATTTTACCTTGTAAGTATCTTCTTCTCTTCACCTTTCCCTCTCCATGTGCCCCACGCCCCCCATCACCTTCTAATTAGTCACTGTGCATCTCCTGTTTCTCCCCTCCATTTTGGATCATTTCACTCTCACCACCATCTGTGCTTCAGCTCAGTCAGTGCCTCCTATTGCTCTTAGGATAAGGCTAAAAATACTTGATTTGGCCCCAGCTTGGTCTCCAGCCTGCCCTGGCATCCACCCTGTGTGTCTGGTCTCCATGGGGCAGCCATACTGGGCTGTCCATCCCAGGAGTTTGTGTCATGCCCCTCTTGCCCCAAGGAAACCTTCATGATGTTTCTTCTTCTTCTTCTTTTTTTAATTAAAACAATTTTTTAATATTTATTTTTGAGTGAGAGAGAGCCTGCGCACAAGTGAGTGTGTGAGTGGGGGAGGGGCAGAGAGAGACGGGGACACAGAATCCAAGCAGGCTCCAGGCCCGATGAGGGGCTCGAGCTCATGACCTGAGCTGAAGTTGGACACTTAACCAACTAAACCACCCTGGTGCCCCTGATGTTTCTTCTGCTTGGGAACCTCTCTGTGACTCCCTCTAACTCTCTCTCTACCTCCATTCTCTTCACCTTAGTTGATGCCTACTCCTTCCAATTTTAGTTCAAAGTCACTTCCGTAGGAAACTTTCCCCTCCCCTCCTACCCACTGTGAGGCCCCCTTGCTTATACTCTTACAATACTGCAAGTTCAATTCTTTCCCTTTCCAACATTTAACATCATTTGAACTTGGGCGTTGATTTCTGTGATTATTTGAATAATCTTTTGTTTTCTCTCCTAACATTATTGAAAACCTTTATCCAACACTTACTGCATTTAAACGGTTCCTAACTTATGATGGTTTGATTTAACAATTTTTTGACTCTGTGATGGTGCAAAAGTGATACCCATTCAGTAGACACCAAACTTTGAATTCTGGATTTGGATCTTTTCCCAGGCTAGTGATAAGCAAGGTGATCCTCTGTTGTGATGTTGGGCAGGGGCAGCTACAGCCCCCAGTCAGCCATGTGACCGCAATGGTAAATGACCTGTACACTCACAACCATTCTGCACCCATACAACCATTCTGTTTTCTGCTTTCAGTACAGCATTCAGTAAAGTATATGAGATATCCAACATTTTATTATGATATTGGATTTCTATTAGATGATTTTGCCTAACTGTAGGGTAACGGAAGTGTTCTGAGCACATTTAAGGTAGGCTGAGCTAAGTTGTGATGTTCAGTAGGTTAGGTGTTTAAAATGCATTTTCAACTTATAGTGGGTTTATCAGGATGTAGCCTCATTGTAAATCAAGGAAGATTGTATTTGGCAGTTTCTTCTAAAATTTTTTATATGTTTTATTTATTATTGAGACAGAGAGAAACAGAGCATGAGTGGGTGAGGGTCAGAGAGGGAGGGAGACACAGAATCCAAAGCAGGCTCCAGGCTCTGAGCTGTCAGCACAGAGCCTGATGGAGGGCTTGAACTCACAAACCGTGAGATGGTGACCTGAGCCAAAGTCGGCCACTTAACCGACTGAGCCACTCAGGCATCCCTGTATTTGGCAGTTTCTAAGTCCTCTCAATGCAGTGACTTATTTAATCCTCACAGTAACTGAGGAAGTTACTGTCCTTCCTTAAGTAACTTGCTCACAGCCACACAGCTAGTAGGCAGAGTTTGGATTTGAACCCAGGCCCATTGACCCCAATGTGTACAGATTTAATCAAGACATTGCATTTGTCTTCCTGGTAGACCAAGATTTTGGAATCTTTGTTTCATTATTGCTCCTTTAAAGAGCGCTTTTTAGATATATTTTACTAATCCTTCCCCCGGAACAATTTAATACTACAGATATACTGTTGTGGGCAGAATAGAGGCTCCCTCTGTCCTCCCTCCCCCAATTAAGATATCCATATCCTAAACCCCGGAAACTGTAAGTCGTATTACATGGAAAGGGGGAATTAAGGCTGCAGATGGATTAAACTTTGTTATTAGCTGACCTTGAGATGGGAAGACTCTCCTGGATTATCCTGGAGGGCCCAGTGTAATCACAAGTGTTCCTATAAGTGAAAGAGGGGGACAGGAAGTCAGTGTGAGGGAGATGGCAATGTAAGAAAGACTGAACTATCATGGCTGGCTTTGAAGATGGAAGAGGACCAAGAGCCAGGGAATGTGGGCAACCTCAAGACACTGGAAAAAGCAAGGAAACTAGTTCTTTTCTAGAGCCTGCAGGGCGAATGCAGCCTTGCTAACATATTGATTTCAGTCCAGTGAAACCCATTTTATACTTCTGACTCCCAGAACTGGAAGATAATAAATTTGTCTTTATTTACTACCACAAATCTCATAGTTTAAGATAATTTTTTATAGCAACAATAGGAAAATAATACAACTATATGTATTTTTGTGTATATATGTACACACACATACAGGTGCATATATTGTATGCACTATGTATGTATCCATGTTTTACACATAAAATGAGTAAGATGTTTCCACCACTTAGGAACCAGTTTGTCCCTCTTGGGGGCAATATTGGCTCTGTTGAGAACACATGTATTAGACCACAAGAACAAGAATCATCTCTGGCTTCGATCACTATTCTATGTCCTGTTCTAGCATAATGTCTAGCACATTGTAGGCAGTTAGTAAGTATTTGTTGATTGAGTGAATGAATAAATGGATGAGTGACTATGAGCAACTTGAATTAAGGGTCATAATCCTGCTTATGAAAAATAAGGACTAAAGGACTGATTCCATGTTGGAAGTGGGAGAATCAGCATTTTTAAATAACTGTGAGACTGTACTCCTGGGAATGTCCTGCTCATCTCCCCAGATTTGTCCATGTCTGAGGGGCACCTGTAGCATTGGGTTAAAGTGATTGAGGCACCAACGGAAACGGGCTTGAGTATGTACTCTGTGGCATGCAGTGAGCACAGGGGTAGGCAGATGGCCTTGGTTTGCAAAGCTCTGGGATTTGATATGAAACAAGCCGTTCTAAGTTTTATATGGAGCCAAGAGCTTCAGGGACAGATGCTGTTTTTCTGCCAGTTTCCCTCTTCTCTCTTACGTGTCAGGTGTATGTTTGGAAGGAATTCAAGGCTCCATTATCAGTGACCCAGCTTGTGCAGGAGAACCCACATTCCCTTGTGGTTTTCTGGACACCTCCCTGGCTCTGGGGAAGGTGCAGACTCTTCCCAGGGCCTGCTCTCTGGTATTGCAGTGATGATGGGAGCACTAAACTACCTTGGATGACAGGCCATGCTGGCTTCAGTTCTGCTCCTGGTGCTGGCAAGTTAAGCACATTCCTTTCTAACTCCCCTAGAGATGCTGTGTGGGACAGCCAGGCAGAACCACCCCATTGGGGTGAATCCAGGGGGACGAAGTGAAGAATGTACCGAGCTCTGTACTTTCATGCCAACTGGGAATGGCCAAAGTCTGGAAGATTGCTGGAGAAGGAGCTGGGGGTCTTTGGGGAGGTGGCCAAGATGGGGCTGGGGCACTTAGCAGCACAGGAGGCCTTTGGGGGAGTTATTATTTCTCAGGCACATGTGAAGGATGGCCTCAGAGCTGCACTTGGCAGAGTCTGTCTCTTCTTACCACATGGCAGTGCTGGTCTCCAGGGCCCATGCATAGCTAACAAGGAACACTTGTCTGGCATTCACATTTACAAATAACTTTCCTGTGCGAGATCTTGGGATGGTGATTCTTGAGAGGGTCTGGTCCAAACTCTCGGTGTCTATTTTGTTTCCATATTTTAGCCATCATTGATTCCAGTGCCTACTATGTGCAGTGATAACAGCAAACACAAACATTTGTATTGGATTTTTCATTCAACGTTCTTTTTGACTTCCGTTAGCTCAGTAGAGATTGTGAGACTGAATCTTACACCCTCATTTTTCAGATGAGAAAACTTAGCAAAGCAAATTAACATGCACTGTTCATTGGGCTATGGAAAATAATAACATGATCTACCACAGTTATGTGCACTCCTGTAAGTGCTTATATTCACTTAATTCCCCAAGTATTGGGATGGGCATTATTATTACCCTGTTTACAAATGTAAAAATTGAGAGGCAAGATGACAAGTTGCCCAAGCTTATATAGCTGTTAAGAACAGGCCAGGTGAAATTCTCTCTCTCTCCCCCTCTCCTCTGTCCCTCTCCCCTGCTTGCTCACATGTACGCATGCATGCACTCACTCTCGCTCGCTCGCTCTCACTCGCTCTTTCTCTCTCATTCTTTTGTGCCCTCTATCTCACTTTGCTGTAAAAAAAAAAAAAAAAAAAAAAAAAAAAAGATGGAGCTTCCACACCCTGGGTTTCTTAGTGACTTATTCCTGTTTGTAGTCTGTTTGGGGAGAAAGGTATGTGCCAGGCGAAAGGCATATGGGTCAAGGGGAGCAATGTGGGACCTTGAGGAATGGCCCAGGAGACTTAGAACTGGTGGTCCCTTCCTGTCGGTCTTGTCCATGCTGGCCTCCAGCCCCAAATTGTCTCTTAAATGGATTAGCCCTTTCAGTTTTCCTGGATAGTCTTTTTGATCTCATATTTGGGGATTTGGAGTCCCTGCTCCCCCCACCCCAGGAAACTTTTAGAAATTCCCCCCCATATGTAGCAGATTAACAAACATAGAGGTCACTGGCAAGCAAACTGTTCAGAAGTATCCTAAACTGCCCTATCTATACTAAGTGCCTGAAATGGAGAACGTTTGGGCTCAGACTTTTCCTGACTGATTTCTCATCAGCTTGGAAGGATCATCTGTTGCTGCCTCTGCTGGGTGCTGCCTTTTCTAATCTTGAACTGAACCCAGAACTCTATGTCTACTTTCCCCAGCTACTAGCCCAGTTCAGCCTTGACTACTACCTCCCCACGGGCATTATTTTCTAGACTGTAGTGCCATCTTTTGCCTATATTTTACAAACTCCAAATTGGAATTTGTAGGTACAGCATTTATTTCTATACTTTTGGGGGTAATGCTTTAAAATATTTGAAATTAGAAGTGTCATTTAGTTTTTTGAACATTTGGTTGCCATCAGCACCATGCCACCAGTAAGAATCCCTATAGTCTGACTGCTGTTGACCATCCATCTCTCTCTTCCTGCTAGCTATGACAGAATCTCTATTTCCTACATTGGGGTTCTCTCTTTTCTCCCCTCTGTGTTTGTTTTGTTTTGTTTTGCCTACCCCAAGTCTATGCCTTTGTTTTCACAGCTTGAAAAGGCAATACTCTTGCATGCATGCTTGTATCACTAAGTAATATAAAAACGTCTTAGCTCTTAACCTTAATGTAGTTATTAGTACCTGCATTAGAGTTGTTTTCATGTCTGTTTCTTTCATAGAGGATAAACTTCTCAAGATCAGGGATCCTCCCTCATTCAACTTTGCATTCTCAGCCCAAGCATGGTGCTGGGAACACAATATGTGTCCAAAAAATGGTGTGGAAAAACCAATGTATTTTATCTGTTCCATGAATAATTCACTATTATCACCCACTGAGTCAGAGCTATGTATTTATGTCTCCTCTCCCAAGTATTAGCCTTTTAGCTTAGGCCCTTTAGTACTAACTGTAGATTAGTATTTTTTTCTGTAGCAGTACTTTCTCCAAGCATGTGGTAGTAAAACTACTTAGCATGTCCAAGGAGTTTACGTTCACTCATATTGATAATAATTCTAATAAAAAACATTCATTGAATACTATGTCCAGCACTGTCCTAGGACCTTGCAGAGATTCCTACAACAGTATATCCATTTTGCCAGGAACTAAAGTAATTTGCCCAAGATGATGTTGCCAAGTGCTCAAGCTGGGATTGAATCTTGTAGAATGAGCCAGAGGCCAAGTGCTTAGACACTATGCTATATTTCCTTTTGAGTAACCTAATTAATCGAATCCTGTGTGATAGATACTTTCTACTTTCATTTTCTTATACAACCTGGACAACAAGACTAAGAGGTAAGTGTAATTATTAGTTTCATTTTTTTCAGTTGCAGAAACAAACACCACTAGTAAGGGGAAGAGTCTGAATTTAGAAGCATTTAGATGCCCTGTTCTTTCCCTCATATCACAGCTGGATGCAAATTACTGAATTAATGTGAAATTCCTGGGGCCTATTTTGTTACAGTTCTCATTTTGCAAATATAAGTCTTAAGAGATGGGGCCTTAGAGTTTGGCAGACTGGTTTGAGTTCTGGTTCTGCCACTTTCTAGTTCTCAGGCGCTGTTCAAGCCAAAGTAATCCCTTGGTGTCTCAGTTTCCTTTTGAAAATGGATTTTATGTGTGAAAATTAAATGAGGTTATGTACAAGGAGAGTGGCTAGTGCATGGTAGAGCTCTCTGCATCTTAACTTCTGTTCACAAGGCTGGCAGATGGCTGCACTCAGGACTCAGTGGCAGAAGGAGGACTTGAATATGCGGTCTTGCTTGACTCCATCAGACCCCTCTACTTCTCATCCGGTGCCCCATGGGCACTCTCTGCAGCCTCCTATTATCACCTTATTTAATGATTTAATGGGGAAATGAATGCCTCTTACAGAACTAGCAAGTTTTACTGATGGCTCCTTAATTGATTTCAAAAACAAGAAAATAATTATTCTAGAACTAGACCGTTTTGGGTGTAACATCACCAAGTCAAGGAAGGAGAAACAAAAAAATTAGGTCTGTGGAAATCTGTAGCCTGAATGCCTATCATCAGTTTAAGTTTTTCTGCAGGTAGCTGCTTACAGCAATATTCCACTCTAAGACATAAAACCCAGAAAGGGCAGGTAACTCCTAGGACAAAACAAAACAAAATTAAATAAAGGGAAGAAATAAAAAGAAATACCCACACCAATAAGATGAATTTGTCCCATTTAAAGGCCATAACAATGCTTGGATTATACATAATTCTTAAAATTTTTTTTTTTAACATTTATTTATTTTTGAGAGACAGAGGCAGAGCATGAGTAGGGGAGGGGCAGAGACAGAGGGAGACACAGAATCTGAAGCAGGCTCCAGGCTCTGCACTGACAGGCTGACGGCAGTGAGCCTGATGTGGGGCTCGAGCCCATGAACTGTGAGATCATGACCTGAGCCGGAGTTGGACGCTTAACTGACTGAGCCACCTGGGGGTGCCCCATACGTAATTCTTTTTAATTCGTGAATTTCAAATGCCTAAAATTCAGTAGCTTGTAGCTAATTCTCACCTTCTATAGAAGCAAGATGGAGGCAAGATCAGCCTGCAAGAGGAACTTGGATATCTGGGGGAGGAAGAGGTAGTGGTCTGGAAACTCTTCTCAGGGGCATTGCTTCCCTGCTGGTCCAGGTGGCCCCAGGTATCTACCCTCCACTCTCCTCCCCGCTAGCGGCTGTCCTTTTGCAAAATCATGATGTTCTTTCCCAAGTTAGGGGGCAAGAATTTTATTTTCCAGAATAGACTATGAAGCTAGGATACAATTACTCATATGGTTTAATTTAAAATGCAAAATCTTTGAAAAATAGGTATTTCCAAAATAAGTGTTTTGGTCTGGAGCTCTGGTTCTCATTAACTTGGCTGAAGCCCTTGATGATATGTTGGAACTGCTTAAACACCAGCTCACATGCCTGCTCTCAGGTGTTCATAAACCCCCCACCTTCCCGGGGGATCCTGGCCAGCAGCATCCTGACAGGCCTGAGCCAAGGCCTTGTGTTCCCCTCACTCCATCCGTGACTTTTGTGAAAGGGAGCTGAGTGCTTTAAAGTGATGTTTTGTTAGTCTCTGCTCATTTTGCTGAAGTGCATGGGGACAGGAATGACAGTACTTGGGGTCTGTTTCTGCCTCAAACAGTGCATTCATGGTCTCCTGCCTCCTTGGCCAGGGACTTACCTTGACTGGGGTTCACTGCACGTGAGTCTTTAGGGAAAAACTTTGGCTGAGGCTGAAGAGTCTTTCCAGCCTGATGGGAGTGTATTAAATATTACTAGAACAAACCAAATATAATCTCTATACCTACTGTTAAACCTAGAAGGCGTGGTAGAAAAAAGGCATTCCATAGGCATATATAATTACATGTTTACTTGAAGACATGCCTTTAATCTATGATGTCCAAATACATTAAAAGCATGAACTGCTGGTTTTCAGGAATGAAATTCTTTAGGGAGGGAGGAAGGCAGGGAGCCTAGTAATACTTTTTTACAGGTCTTCATGAAAGGGATAGCAGAGTTCTTAGACCGCAAACACCTACATTTTCGGGGTGCCAAGGCCTGGAAGATGCTTGTGAGATATAAGATCCTTCTCTTCCTTTAGCACATGGGGAGAGGTTTCTTGCTATAAACATAAAGCTGTAAGTCCCCTCACCATCCCCAGAAGCTGTGATACCACAGGCAAGATGCATTTGCAAAGTCTTCCTGACCCCTTAGCCACTTTGGTATGACTTCTCTTCAAAAGTCTTCAGAAGACTTATCATCAGTTTTCCATTTGGGCAGTAGAAAAGGATGTAGTCTTTTAATATCATTATCCTGATGCTTCCTGGGACTCAACATTCATAAGCCCCGTCAGTTCAACCATGCCCCATATCCTTGACATCTTGTCCCTTGCCCTTCTAAGCCTCTGCTCAGAGTCCTTTCCTCTGCATACTGCCCAAAGCTTTCTCTATTTTCCTTATTCTGCTGTCCCCTTTCCCAGGGTGTTCCATTTTGCCCTCTTGGGCACTTGGACCTTTATTCTTCTTAGTGAATGTCCCTTTCACCATCTTGTCAGCAGAAACTTGTCATAGATTTGCCCTTAGCGTTTCTTTGCTAGAAAGTCTGCAATTCTGAAATAAAGAAATGCTGAACTGAAAGCTCTTTGTATTTTGTGACAAAAATGGACCTGAATTGATGTGAAGCAATTTATCCTACTTTCTGTTAATATTCATACACTTGCCTGTAGAAATATTAGGGTATTTGGCTATGAAGTATTATATATTAACTCTACATGTTCTATTACTAATCTTATAAAATCTGGAAATTTTTGACTGCAGAAACACATCTGGCCCCAATGGTTTTGGATAAGGGATTGTAGACCTGTAGTTCTAAACCATTGCTTTTACCTTTTGTTAAAGTCCTTTTCTCCATTTAGGATTGTGCTTTCTGGTTATGCCCCCATGTTCCTCTGTCCATTTGAGGTCATCCGCTTATCTTCTGGTCATGTCCCTCTACGAGGGAAGCTATACATCTCCATGTTTTCCTTTTCCCCTCATCTCTGCACTAAATTCACCCTGATAAACCCACTCTTTGCTAGTTCCAGGGGCCCTTTTTTATTCTTCATTTTGCTTGCTCTTGCTGTCACTAGGAACTGTTCCTTTCTCCTTTCTTGATACCATCTCCTTTCTTTTCTTCTTTAGCACCGCCCTCCTTGGTCCTCCTCTCCTTATCCAATCAGTATCACTTATTATTGGCTTCCTGGCACATTACCTTCTGCCCACATCTCCTCTCAGAGGTCATTGCAGCCAAGTAGGCTGGGTCAATCCAGGTGATTCCATAGGTCTCTCCTTCCCATAAGCTCTGCCTTCTTTGTTGATGTGCATTCATTCATCAAGAAAAGGATGAATATTCTCTCAGGCTTCTGTCCCTGGTCATTATCCCTCCTCATTCTCTAGTTCTCCAAAAGCAATTTCATGCACTCTTACAGCTTTACATTAAGACTTAAACCTCCCCCTGAACTCTAGAGCAGGGAGTACAACTTCCTACTGGATATTGCTTTCTCCACTGGATCCCCACACTTAACACGTCCACAGAAAACCTCTCTTTTTTTAGTTTATTTATTTTGAGAGACAGAGTGTGAGTGGGAGGGAGGGGCAGAGAGAGAGGAGAGAGAGAATCCTAAGTAAGCTCCACACTTACCAGCCTAATCTCATGAACTGTGAGATCATGACCTGAGCCAAAATCAAGAGGTAGATGTTTAACTGACCACCCAGATGCCCCACCTCCCTTATCTCTATGAATGCTTCTACCATTCAGAAATGAGGACCCTGGGTCATTCTCATGGATCATCTTCCACTTCTTTTTGACGTGATCTTTGATGGCATCTTTTGCCTTTTGGAAGGATAAGATAGTCTAGGCTCATCTTTCCTAATTCCTGCCCCAGACCTGGAGTCATCATTTCTCCAAAGATTCTTGGGTCCTGCTAGTGGAAAATGACATTTAGAACCCAATCTGCCTGCTGATTTCTGAGGTCAGTCCTAATTTCTAGACCTTTTCAACAGACAAAGCTATGAGAAGATACTGGTTTTTTTTTTTTTTTAAATTGTAGCACAGTAACATTGTAGTATAGTAATATTAAATTCAGGTATACAGTATGGTGATTCAACAATTCTATACATTCTCAGTGCTCATGATGATAAGAGTATTGTTATTCCCCTTCACCTGTTTCATCCACCTCCCCTCTGGTAACCATCAATTTGTTCTCTGTAGTTAAGAGTCTGTTTTGTGGTTTGTCACTTTTTGTTTGTTTGTTTTTCTTACATTCCACGTGAGTGAAATCATGTAGTATTTGTTTTTCTTTCACTGTTTCTCTTATGATTATACCCTCTTGATCTAGCCATGTTGCTGTAAATGGCAAGATTTCATTTTTAATGGCTGAGTAATATTCCATTGTCTATGTATACCCCTCTTCTTCTTCATTCTTCTTTTGATGGGCAGTTGGGTTGCTTCCATACTTTGGCTATTGTAAATAATTCTTCAGTAAACACAAGGGTGCTTATATCTTTTAGAACTAGTGTTTTCATATTCTTTTGGTAACTACCCAGTAGAATTACTAGATCGTATGGTAATTCTATCTTTAAGTTTTTATAGAACCTCCATACTGTTTTCCACAGTGGCTGTACAAATTTGCATTCCCACACTGAACAAGGGTTCCTTTTTATCCATGCCCTTGCCAACATTTGTGGTTTCTTGTGTTTTTGTTTAGCCTTTATGACAGATGTAAGGGGCTATCTTATTGTGGTTATGATTTATATTTTCCTGATGATGAGTGATGTTGAGCATTTTTTCATGTGTGTTGGCCACCTATATGTCTTCTTTGGAGAAATATCTGTTCATGTCTTCTGCCCATTTTTTAATTGGATGATTATTGTTATTATTATTTGCTATGGAGTTGTATACATATTTTATGAATCTTGGATCCTAATCCTTTATCAGATATGTCATTTGCAAATATCCTGCCCCATTCAGTACGTTGTATTTTGGTTTTGTTGATTGTCTTTTGCTGTGCGAAAGCTTTTTCTTTGGATCTGGTCCCAATCATTTTTTTTTACTTTTGTTTCCCTTGCCTCAGAAGACAAATCTAGAAACATATTACTATGGATGATGTTAGAGAAATTACTGTTTTCTAGGAATTTTGTGGTTCCAGGTCTCACAGTTAGGTCTTTAATCCATTTAGAGTTTATTTTTATACAGTGTAAGAAAGTGGTCCAGTTTTATCCTTTTGCATTCTGCTGTCCAGTTTTCCCAGCACCATTTGTTGAAGAGACTGTCTTTTCCCATTGCATAGTCTTGCCTCCTTTGTCAAAGATTAATTGACCATATAATTGTGGGGTTTTTTTTTCTGGGCTTTCTCTTCTATTCCATTGACCTGAGTGTCTATTTTTGTGCCAGTACCATACTGATGTGATTACTACAGCTTTGTAGTATATCTTGAATTCTGGGATTGTGATACCTTTAGGAATGTTTCATTAATTCTGTGAAAAATGCTGTTGGTGTTTTGATAGGGATTGCATTAAATCTATAGATGGATTTGGGTAGTATAGACATTTTAACAATATTTGTTCTCCCAATCCATGAGCATAGAATATCTTTCCATTTATTTGTGTCCTCTTCAATTTTTTTCATCAATGTCTTATAGTTCACAGAGTACAGGTTTTTTTTTCACTTACTTGGTTAAGTTTATTTCTAGATATTTTATTATTTTTGGTGCAATTGTAAATGGGATTGCATTCTTAGTTTTCTGCTACTTCATTATTAGTGTGTAGAAATGAATGGATTTCTTCATTTTCATTTTGTATCCTGTTACCTTACTGAATTCATTTATCAGTTCTAGTAGGTTTTGGGTGGAGTTTTTAGGATTTTCTATATGTGGTACCAGGTCATCTGCAAATAGTGAAAGTTTTACTTCTTTCCAAACATCTTGGATGTCTTTTATTTCTTGTTTGATTGCTGTGGCTAAGACTTCTAGTATCATGCTGAATAACAGTGGTGAGAGTGGGCAGCCTTGTCTTGTTCCTGATTTTAGGGAAAGAGCTCTCAGTTTTTCCCCGTTGAGTATGATGTTAGCTGTGGGTTTTTCACATATGGCCTTTATTATGTGGATGTATAAAGGCCTCTGGCACCACTTTGGATAGGCTCCAACCAAGGGCTTATTCTAGGGGGATAGGTCCGCAGTACAGGTATGGGGTACATGATACCTGCAAGTTCCCTGGTGGTCTGTTAAGGGAGGGGACCTGTAGCTGCCTGGAGAAACTCCTACTAAGGCTGGTGGGGTTTGATGGGGGCGGATCCACAGAAGCACTTGTGGTGCGGTGTGCTGTTAGCAAGGTAGGTGGAGGGCGCTCATCCCGTACTGGTTCCCACAAGTGTCTGTGTATCTAGCCTGGAGGGCGGGAGAGGGCGGGAGAGACAAGTGGTACCTGTGAGCTCTTTTGTTCTTGAAATCTCCCAAAGATCCCTGCCCTTCCAGCACGTGCTCTGAGATTAGTAATAAATCTCCTTCCCATATAACTCAGGTGTTTTTCAAATTTCTGTGCTGTATCTCATGCTGTCTTTTTAAGGGTGGGGACTCCACTTACCCAGCAATTCCATATCCAAGCCCGATTATTTTTAAAGTTCCAGGTGTTAAGCTGCACTGATTGTTAGGCCTGTCTGGTTTTCAAAGCCAAATGTTGTGGGGATTCATCTTACCCATTTGGGTGCCCTGTGCCCGGGATGCCTGGTGTGGTGTGTGGTCATCTTCCTTCTCTGTGTCTGAAGTGTCCCTCCCTCCCACAGACAGTCCTGAGGGTCTGTTTAGCTTCTTATAGTGTCTCAGTCTTTTATATTCTCTTTGATGTGGCTCCTCTCTACATTATCTGTGGAGTCTTTTATGCCAATGTTCAGGTCATTTTCTGGGTTATGTACACAGATGTGGATGTTATCTAGTTGTATCCATGGGATGAGGTAAGCTTAGGATCTTCCTACTTCACCATCTTCCCCAGAAGTTGCCAAGGCATGTACTTATTTTGAAGATAAAAAAACATTATGAGTCTGTACTGATATATCCAATTTAGATTCAGGACTGCCAGTTTTTCACTTAAACTCATTAGTCTTACATTTGTATCTGCTGCTTTCCATGCTGAATATTATGGTTCTCAATTATAACATCATGCTTGCTTAATTGCTTTGTCCCACAATAAACAACTAGAATAAAACAAATGGTAACATAAAAATTATAATTACTTAAGTCAGTCTACATTGTTATCATTTGTATTTCTTTTTGTCCTTAGAGCATATCCTATTAGGTATGTATAATCAAATTTTTCTAATTATACTAACTTGGAATAATTCCTCTCCATGTAGCTAATGCCACCAACTACATATGTAGTTAAATTCACTTTTTTTTTTGCCTTTGATTTTCAAGACTTGCTTTAAGAAGTTTTAATTTTGTTTTTCATATGTAATAATATATGTTTATAGTTCAAAAGACATGTCTACAGACAAGGAATATTTAAAGAAATCTAATTTCTTTTTTGTTCCCTCCATGCTACTCCATGACCAAACAAATTCTTACATTAATAAATGAAATTGTTCAATTAGTTTCATTAATAAGTAGAACTATTAGGCATTTCCTTTGGATACCATGAGAAATTATCGAGACATTAAGGGGATTATGAATCAAAGTTTGAGAGTCTGTGTAGTTTATGGAGTATATTTATATAAAGTATACTATACATTAGTATATGTAGTATGTGGAGTATATTCTTTTTACAGCTGTCTTGTACCCCTGTAGGTGGATACACTGTAGTTGATTCCACGAGCCCCCTATTGATAAACCTTTGGGTTGTTGTAGCTTTTAGCTCAAATAGTGCTGAAATGAATAGCCTGTGGGTATGTTTTTTTGTATCTTCACCAGTCTTTCTGTGAGAGAGATTCTTACAAGTGGGATGGCTGGGTCAAAGGGCAAACACATATGACATTTTACTAGATATTGCCAAATTCCCCTTCATAGGGGTTATACCATTGTGCATTCCCATATTCAAATGATGAGAGTGTCTGTTCCCTTAAAGTCTTACCAGCGAAGTATGATGTCAAAGTTTTGGTGTTTACCAGTAAGACAGGTGAGAAATTGTATCAAACTGTAATTTTAATTTGCATTTCTCTTATTATAAAAGAGGTTGCACATTTTTTCATATGAGTAACTTGAATTTTTTCATATGAGAGTAATTTGAATTTTTTTGTATGAGAGTAATTTGAATGATCTTTCTATGAACTGTCCATTTGTATCTTTTTTTTATTTTATTTTATTTATTTTATTTTATTTTTTTAAACTTTATAGTTTATTGTCAGGTTGGTTTCCATATAACACCCAGTGCTCTTCCCCACAAGTGACCTCCACCAA
>CM053569.1:38506905-38553779 GCA_028646485.1 Cryptoprocta ferox | reverse complement strand
TTGGTGTCCATTTGTATCTTGAATGAAATTTTCTAAAGAACTGTAGTCTTTTTCTTCTCCATTTTTAGAGGCTCTTTATATATAAATTACAAATATTTTTCCTAGTTTGTATTTGTCTTTTTAAGAAATATTAGTATTGTCATGTCTTTTTAGTTGCATATTATAATGGTGTATTTTTTCTTTGCTATGCAAATTCTTAAACTTTTATGTTGTTTTTGTTTTTGGTGAAGCTTCTGGATGTTGAAACACATGATTAGGAAAATTTATCTTATTCTCTGAACTTGTGCTTTCTTCTAATGCATTTCTGATTTTGCCATACATCTCTATGTGTGGAAATTTGGGAAGACAAGGAAAAATCATGTAAAATTTGGGAGGGCCAACACACACTTTTCTTGCCTTGACATGTCAGGACCTAGAATGACTTTCCGTATTTTCCTTTGGACATGTAGTCAGTCATCTTTTATATTTGGCTTCAAGTTCTAACTCTGAAAAGTGCCCATTTTTACCCGGGAAACTGACTTTAAAATATATTGACTAGGAAATTGCTTTTGTCTTACCCAGTGAAAGATAGGGAAGTGAACTGACTGCCAGAGCAGAGAAAGCATACAAGTAAAGGAGCAGTGAAATTCTAGAAGCTGATTTGAGTAGTGTGTGTGTGTATGTATGTGTGTGTGTGTGTGTGTGTATACATGTATGATCCATAGCAGTATCTTGTATCACTTTTTTTCAACGTGATATTGACTTATGATCACTCAAATGCTGTGCTGCAGAGAAGGAAGAGAAAGTTTTACAGAAGAATGAGGCTACGTTTCAACTATAATGTTAGAAAACATTAACTTTGACCTTAATTAAGCAAAATATTATTCCAACAAAAAAATTCCATTCTTCTCATTTGTAAACTTGTATTCTAAAAAAAATGTATTTTGCTGTATTTCAAATTTTGTTAAAACATGTTAAAAAGTTTGTGGACATTTGTTTTCTATTTTGTCATATAGGTTATCTACACAAAATCCTTAATTTTGCTTCTTGGCATGCAAAGCTTAAAATATATTTTACCTGGGACCATACAGAAAACATTTGCCAACTCCTGCATTAAATAAACCGTCATATTTGTGATAGATCTCGAAGGAGGAAGTTCAGAGTGTTACAAGAGAGTATAGCAAGGGGTTTTAACTTGTTCGTGGCCTAGATTCCGGCACTTGAGGGTGCGGAAACATCCTTACCGCCTCCCCGCAACAGTAGTCTTATTCAGCAGCTGTGAAGGCAAAACAAGGTTTCTGCATTTTAAACAAGAATCCACATGATTCTGTTGGAGTTTGACTACCATAAGAAACCTGCCATGGGGTGGAACAAAGGCCTCTCTAGGGAAGTAAAACCCAAGCTGAGACTTGGATACTAAAGGGAGCAAATCTGGGGGGTTTGGAGAAGAGTGTTCTGAGAAGGGACCTTGAACCAAGGCAGGAGTGCCTGAGGACATGGACGAAGTCTGAGGCTTCAGGGGCAGAGAGAAGTGGAGGGAGCAGGACACAGAGGAGTGGGTGAGGGAGACAGACTCCCCTCTAGAAGGGCTGTAAGCTGTGTTGTACTTTGGACTTGATCCTAGGGACAGGGAGAAACCACTGAATATGTTTGTAAAAATCATTTTATATCTTTAAGAAATTTTTTTTTTACCGTTTAATTATTTTTGAGGGACAAAGCATGAGCAGGGGAGGGGCAGAGAGAGGGAGACACAGAATCTGAAGCAGGCTTCAGACTCTGAGCTGTCAGCACAGAGCCTGATGTGGGGCTCAAAACTCATGAACCATGAGATCATGACCTGAGCTGAAGTCGGATGCTTAATTAACTGAGCCACCCAGGTGCCCCTAAAAATCATTTTATATCTTTTTATGTCTATGTACACATATGTGTGATTGTATGTAAGTGCCTATGAATATGTGCCCTCCCCTTTTTTTAAAGTTTAGTCCTTTTTCTTTTCTTTTTTGCCTTGGTTTCTCTTCTCTCTTCCCAAGTCTGCTCAAGGAGCCTTTTGTTATGGACTGAATTGTGTCCCCATCAAGTTCATATGTTAAAGCCCTAATCCCCAGCACCTTGGAATATGACTGTATTTGGAGGCATAGTCTTTAAAGAGATAATTATCATTTAATTTAACAGTTATCATAATGGTAGGCCCCTAATCCAGTATGACTTATGTCCTTATTGGAAGGGGGTGACACACCAGGGATATGCACACAGAAGAAAAGCCAGGTGAGGACACAGTGAGAAGCAGACCTTCTAGAAGCCAAGGAGAGAGGCTGCAGGAGAAACGGACCCTGCTGACACCTTGCTCTTGGACTTCTAGCCTCCAGAACTGTGGGAAAATAAGTTTCTGCTGTTTAACCCCTTCCCCCCACCCTCTCCACCTGCCAGCGTGTGGTACTTTGCTCTGGTCGTCTGTATCCTGGATCATGTTCGTCCATAACTTTCTCCTTACACAACCTTGTACAGATATTAATATGCATATATTTACGCCACATATTTCACTTAAGATGCCGTTAGTGTAAGACACACTTGGTTATGTATAGAAACCAATGCTGTCAGTTAAACCATGACACAGTGCTTTCTTAACCCTTGTAATTTTTATTTTAAACTTACTGAATTAGTTCTTTTAGCTCTATTTAGACATTGCTCTTTTGCACACAGGAGAAGAAAATTATAAGTGGAATAAATGGGGTAAGATATTCCTGGAACTTCATATTAAAATTTGACTCTTTGGAATTCCTTCTCATTTCCTAGACATCGGGGTCCGTGCTTTTCCACCCACTGCTGTCGTCTGTGCCAAGAGCCTTAGTGACGCAGGATGGCCTGCAGCAGTGCTCCGTTGTTTTGGGGGCTGTTCCTTGAACCCCCAGTGTTTTGATGCCCATGTGAGGGCAAGGACGACGTTGTAATGACTGCCATATGGCATTTGGTGACTAATATATACAAACTCATTTCAGAGATGTTATGGGGTGGAAAAAATAGGTATTTCAAAATAAAGGAGATCCAGAAATCTATTTTATACAAATACACACCTACACAGACAGTTTTGAGTGGTGTGGGTTTTTTTTTAATCAAGATGACATTATCTTCATGTTTTCCTGTATTTTACTTTTCTCAATACTATAGAAGTCCCTCCAAGTCATTTGGCATAGCTCTTTGTCATTTTTTTAGGTAGCCATATACTATTTTATTGTGTCGGTGTATTACAGTGTATTTAGCGTTTCCCATTTATGAACATTCATTTTGTTTATAGAACTTTTTGCAACTGTAAATGATGCTGCAGTAAGTATACTTGTGCATCTGCCCTTAGGTATCAGTGCTTTTATTTCCCAGGACTAGAATTCTTGAGTCAAAGGATACTGTTTATTTTAACATATGTTGTAAGATTGCTGTCCAGGAAGGCTAGTTAACCACCTCTTTCCACCAGCAGTGTATGAGAGTGTTCTGTTCCACATAACCTGCATTTTTATTTTGGATAGATTGACATTTAATGGTAGTAGGTCTCACTATCAAAGGGAGTGGTTATCTTGTTTGTTTTAAATAATATTTCTAGTTTTCTTCATACAGTGCTTACATACTTTTTTGTTAAATTTATTCCTAAGTATTTCATAGTTTTTGTTCTTCTTGAAATGAAATATTTTCCCCCATTTAGTTCCTAAGAGCTTATTATAGAATAAAGATATTGATTTTTAAGTCCCTTCTTTCCCAGCCCTTTGAGGCTGTCAGCAAATTCCATTCCTCATGGAGATTTTCTCTTAAAGGTGTTAAGACCTCCGTGGCTGCCACAGTCTGTTCGAGCATTCAGCTTTCTTCTGTAGAATACTTTTTAATTTCTGCCTAACTTCTGTCCTTTCTCTACCCTCTTGAGAGCACTTTTGCTTTTCTCCTCTTTCCACCCTGTACCCTCAACTTCTACATTTTGTTGAGATAGTGCTTCTTAAGTATCTCTTCTATTTCAATGATCCTTATTTATAACAAATTTTACAGTATATATTATACAGAAATGCATTTTCATTAAGATGTAAGTTTACATGCATGCACACACATTAGGGATTATTATTCAATATTTTTTAAATTTTTAAATGTTTATTTATTTTGAGAGAGCACAATCAGGGGAAGGGCAGAGACAGAATTCCAAGCAGGCTCTGCACTCCCAAACTGTGAGATCACGATCTGAGCTGAAATCAAGATCTGGATGCTTAACTGACTGAGTCACCCAGGTGCCCCAATAGTTTTTATTTTTATCTTCTCCCATCTTAAAGTCTCTGATTAATTTATTGGAGTGTTAATTTTTTTCTCAAGTATTTTTCTCATATGAGGAACTTGAGTAATATATCTTTTTAGAGTTTTTTCCTGTTTTCTAGTATTTTTCAACCATCTGAGAAGGGAATGGTACCTTGGATGGGAATAAAATTCTTCATTCCTAGTTCTTCCATTCAGTTGTCTGTAGATGCTTTTCCCTAACTTCTAGCTTCCTAAATTCTGGGTGAGAAGTTAGATTTTTTTTTTCCCTCCTGGTAGCAGGTAGGTTGGTTTTTAATGGTCTTTATGCTTATATTTTTACTTTCTCCTTAAAGCTCAAGAATTTCAACTTGCTTAGCCATGATTCTTCTTGTCAGTCCAGACTGAAACTCCATATACACTCTTCTAATCTGAGGATTTAGATCTTTCTACAGTTTAGGGAAATTTTTTCCTATTCTTTATTGAATAATTGCTTTTCCTCCATCAATTCCTTTTCCTCTTTTAGAAATACATTTTAATTTCATATTAACTCTCCTGCTGATGTTACCAGTTTCTCTTTTTTTTCTTGGATACTTTAATTAGTTTATATTTTTGTTCAGTATTTCTAAGTGTTTGTTGCATTTACTCTTTCAGAGCACTGATTAGAGTCTTAATTATCATCTTCTCCTTTAATTCAACTAATAAAATTTTCCAATAAGGGATCTTATATTTATGTTAGTAAAATCTCTTTAAACTTCTTTAATTTTATTTTCTATTCCAGTTTTCATCTATTTTCTTCAGCAGTTCTGTTTCACTGAGAATTCATTTTGGTTGCTCTATTTGATCTTTCTCTTTGGTTTCTAGGACCTCTAAGATGGGTTTTAAGTTTCCTTTATCAACTCTTTGGGACCTAGTCCTGGTTGTTGAAGTGTTGTTAATGGTGGGAATCCTACAGGACGTGAAAAGCCGATGAATTTATGGTCCTATAGGTTGTAGCATAAAGGCAGATGTCAGCATTTTGATGAGAGACCTGAAAGAAACTCCCATGGTCTCCCTTTACTCAGCTCAGGAGAAAGGAAGGTTTATTCATTGTTTCCCCTTATTTTGACCTTGGAAGGGTCTGAAAGACCTAGCACAAGCATATGAAGTCACCTTTGAGGAAATGGCAGACATAGTTGGGATTCCACAAATCCCTGACTGAAAAGCTCTTCCTTTAATACCCATATGTTCAAGCCACTAACCCTGTTCTGCTGTGGACTCTCCAATCAAATAGGAAGGGAATCCTACACCAGCTCTGTCTGAAGGGACTTTGTGGGGTCCGAGCTCTCACTTACCAGTCTCAGCACCTGCCTGCTGCTGGAGAAGCGAGTAGTTCATTCTTGGAGTGCTGAGATGGACACTTTACTCAGGCTACTATGTTTCCAGAAACCTAAGTATCTGTTTCTTATTAGACTATCTTAAGCATAGAAGTGGCATGGCCAGATTTGGACTTGAACAAGATCATGATACTGGAAGCAGGGAGACTGGTTAAGAGGTTTTTTGCAGGAGCCCAGGAGAGAAATAAAGGGGGTTTGGACTATGGTGGTGGCAGAGCAGATGAAAAGAAGTGGACAGACTTGAGACTTATTGAGAAGTCTTATTTGAGACTATAGAATAGACTGAGGTTGGAGTCAATAGCTAACATGCTAACTTAATGACATAGAATTCAGAAGACAAATTCAATCTTAGATGTGCAGAGACTCTTCATGAACCTAGGCTAGAGAAATAAAAAGGTTTAGGCAAAGAAGTTTATGCTCATTTTTACAGGAACTGAATAAAAAATGTGTCAGAAGAAATAACATTCATTCATTTGCAAAATGTTTATATAGTATCTAAATGTTCTAGTCACTGTGCTATGGGCTGAAGATGTATTGATGAGTAAGGCATTGTACCTGCCAACAGGAGGCAATTATGTTTGTCAGACAGATGATCTGAGATGGATTACCCTATCAAAATTACTTATTTGTGTAATGAGAAGAAGGGCTCAAAACATTTTATAATAGGATATTACACTGGAATGGGGAGAGGGAGTCTTTCAGATACTACTTTTGGTTTCCCCCTTTTTTAGTGAGCAACTCCAGCTGCTTCACAGTATAGGAGGAGGTATCACTATAGAATATCTAAGTGTTCATTCTGACAGAAAGGTAAATGACCTGGAAATCATCTAGAAGGGCTGGGGTAAGGCATGTAGGTGTCACTTGAGGTGAGGTGACTGGGTCAGACCCACTAGATGATTCATGCCAGAGCCGGTCCTATGATTTTTTTTTTAATTTTAAAAATTTATTTATTTATTTATTTTTTGAGAGAGAGAGCATGAGCGGGGGGCGGGGGGGGGGCAGAGAGAGGGAGATACAGAATCCGAAGACAGGCTCCAGGCTCTAAGCTAACTGTCAGCACAGAGCCCAATGCGGGGCTCGAACCCACGAACCATGAGATCAAGACCTGAGCCGAAGTCGGACGCTTAACCGACTTAGCCACCCAGGCACCCCATGGTCCTATGATTTTTAAGCTGAAAGTTGCAGAACATATGACCCAGGTCTAGCAGAGTGAGAACCTGGGCTCAGAGCATGACAAAGGTGGTTGTCTTTCCTCATTTTCTGGTGAGGAAGGGCTTTGTTCCAGCCCCTGTTGTGGCTGCAGTGCCAGAAGGTCCGGCCTTGCCTACTGCTCTTCATACATGTCCTTCAGGACAGTGCCACAGCATGGATGGGCAGGACTCCTCCCAGTGTTGAGTAGAGAGAGCCATAACTCCTGTCCCAGAGACTCAGCTGCCCTGGTCCTCCTGAGCTACAATTTACCCAGGGAGGGATGCCCAACACAACTAAATCCCTGTGAGTTGTGGTGAAGGAATCTAATGACAGTTAACCTGAGATTCCTAGGCCCATTTGGATAAAAATCTCCTTCACTGAGGATGTGGGAAATGAAAGGGCTTTAACCCACAGAATAAGAGCCAGCTTGACTGGGAGCCCACACCCAGATTGTACATGGATGACCTAGTCAGACATCCACAGCCATTTCTTGATTTGAGAATTGTATCCAGTTTTTAACATCTGGATGCAACTTGCCAAAGCTAGTTTTACTTAGCCACAAGTGACCCAAGGCCATAGCCAGTGCCTTAAGACAGGACTGAGCCACTTGGAGTACTGGCTGGGAGACCCCGTGTGCATGGTAGGGGTCTGAGGGCCATGGACTCAATTATGGATCATTGGCTCTTACTGGCACATCTGAGACTTGAACATGTATACTCAGCCTAGAAAATGTGTAGAGTAGCCCCATGGTGACTCTTGGCAATGAAGGCACAGATTTCTGTATTCTGGGATCCTTCCAGGCAACTGTTAATTTGAATTAGAAAAGAAAGATTGTGGTCATTTCATTTAGAAATCTCACCCTGTCACAGTATTGGAGAGGATTTTTAGTCATCAAAGGAAATATTCCTGAAAATCCACCAACTGGCTCTGGGAAGATGTAGCAACTTTCTAATTGTGAACTGTGATTTTTAATGAATAAATAAGCCGGAATGAAACAGTCTTAAAACCCTCTGTGGATGGGAAGGGGCATAGTGGTGAATTGAGCAGCAACATGGGAACTTACTCTTCTGCCCACAGTCAGTATTTATTCTTCTGTTCTTTTAATTCCCATTTCTTCTGGTGAGCTGTAGGGGCCAAAGCTGAAGACAATGCGTCAAAAGATGTAAGAGGGCAATAGCCAGGAAAGTGGGAAAAGGTGGCCTAGGGAAGAAGAGAGATGCATCTCTCCAAGGGGTAAGGGAGTGAACTGGCTGGTGTGCTGGTGGAGGTAGACCCAGGGGAAGCTATAGCAGAGGCACCTACCATCTGAGAACCCGCCCTCCCCTCCCCTTCCACCTGGGATGTTTCTACACTTCCGGGACAGTGAGGAATATTGGTATAGCTATTTTGATATTGGGGATTGGGGGACATTCCAAGTTTTAAAAGGTAACTTACAGAAATGCATTTTTGTTTTGTAAATATTGATAAATTGGTAAATATTTTTATATTATTCTGATAGATTTATTACAGATTTAGTGTGCAAGGTATTTTTCTTTACTGTCCATATCCCATAGCGCAAATCCTAAACTCGAGTCCTGGAGACAGGGACAGGGTACATAGTTAGCCTACTTTGTCTTGCATCTGTGTGGCATCTCTTTCATATTTATGAGGTATTTTTCTTCTGTCCTCCACAGGCAGGTAGGCTGATTGGGGTTGGCCCCCTCCATGGTCTGGCTAAGTCCTTCTCTCTCTCTGTGTCCATGCCTCAGCTGGTGGGACAGGCATATCTGCTTTATAGACAGAGTTATTTTAGGTCTGTGAGAAAGGGAGGAGATGGCCCTTCTTCGGTGTTTAAAGTACAGACTCCAGCTCAGCTTAGCAGAGAACCCGGCTCTGAGGACTGTGGGCTTGCCCTGCTACTAATAAAGAGCTTCTCCATTTCTTTCTGTGACTTTGGTCCTTCCGTGTTTGCTCCCTGGATGTCCAGAACTCCAAACATGGTCTGTGATTCTTTTCTTTTTCTTTCTTCCTCTCTCTTTCTCTCTCTTTCTGTCTCTCTGTCTCTCCCATTTTTCTTCTTGCGTTCTTTCCATCCTTCTACAAATTATGTGCCAATAGCTATTCTAAAATTCTATATTAACTCATTTTATTCTCACAGTAGCCTCATAAGGTAGATACTTATGTTGTCACACATTATACAGGTGAGGAAACTGAGGCATACAGATGATTAACACAGAGCAGAGCTTTTGAAGTCAGGCAGTTTAACACCAGACCCTACACACATAACACCTCTTCCATACTCTGTAGCGACTCCAGGTGTGGTGGCCCAGGTTGAAAAGAGATTTGTCATAGATCAGTATTGATGCTTGTGTTGAGATGTAGCCAAGATCAGTCACCACCAACATGCTTTAAGAGTGCTAGGTTGAGGGTCACCCAAAAAAACCCACGAGAACTAGAAGAGCAAAATCATATACCCTCTCCTAAGGCTTTAAACTTGTGGACCAAACCTGGAAGATTTATTTTCGTGGGTTGAACACTAGCACCAAAACATGAGAAAATAATAAATAGTCCTAGATCAGTTTCCTCAGATGTGTTCTAAGGAACCCTAGTTCTGCAAGCTATTAGTGGATACACAAAGAGTTTCACGGTCAAGTACATTTGGGAAATTATGCTTTAAATAGATATAAATAGGTTTCTTTATTGAAGGACTTTTCAGAGCCTCTGACATGCTAATAATCTAGCAAATCTCCAAGAGGGAGATAGAGGATGCAATTTTTCCTTAAACTGATTTCCCCAAATCATCCATCCCCTCCTGCCCCAGCATACACCTTTATTTGCTCAGTTCATCTCCCAGGAAGAAAGCAACTCTAGATTTAGAGTAGAATGCTAAAGAGGGTGGAAATTCTTCAAGAGGAGGAGCATTTTCCTTTTCTGTTTTGTAAATCTGCTTACCCCATACCATAAGGGATAATAGTATTAATGTCTTTAGTCAGTGTCTCAGGGCTCACATGGCGAACATCCTGAAGTGTGCTCATCAAGTTGAGAAACATAACCTGTTTTCTCCTCTCTTTGCAAGGTGCTCTTAACTATTCATGGTGAAGCTCTTTTATTTTTTGTGGTTCCTTTCACGCAGTTCTTTCAACATTACCTCATTTTAACCTATTGAGTAATTTATTTTTAGCCTCAAATCCAATTAATCCAAAGGTGTTAGGGGAATCTGATCCAAATAGTTGTCTATTTAACCCTTTCTCAGAGGAAATACAGAGATTTCCCTATTCTGTACCACATAATTGCTGCTCTGTAACCATGGCTAATTAAGGAGGAAGGGACATAAAATTTATGTGACAGGGTTGTGGTACCACAGAGGTCACAAGATATTTTAGGGAAGACTAAAAGTTGGAGAGGTAAAGATAACAATAAAAAATGTGTTTCTAATTTAATATGTTCACAATAGTTTACACATGAGGCTGCCACTAGACCATGTTGGAAACAGAGTAAGTAAAATAAAAGCTTGAAAAACAATCTCATTTTGTGGATTGAAACATTTTAGGGGAAATATTTGCTTTAAATTAATTCCAAGGCCCCACAACGAAATATGGATCTTTTCTCCATTTCTCTGTGGTGGGGGCTATATGTTGGAGAAGAAACCAGATATCAAAAGAGCTTTGAAGTATTTAGATTCAAACCAACCCTCTTGGAAAGACTGGGAAGAGAGGGGTGTGAAAAAATTCACCATTTGGCAAATTCTCAAAATAGTTTTTCTTTCATCTTTTTTTCCTCCCAGTTTTCTCCCTCAGGTTCTTAATTCTGAGATGGGAATGATAAAGGGGCCCAGCAGTGCTTGCCCTTGGAACCGCATTCTAAAAAGGGAGTGCTCAGGGTCTTTTAAGGAAACCTACTCAATCAGATAAATTGTAGTGGCTCAGGCAGGAGGAGAGGGTTGGGGGAGTCACCTCATGCCTGCCACCAGACCCCAGATCAGGAACCATTCCTGCATAAGGGCAAAGATGAAAACACTTTGGCAGGAAGAATGGTTATATAGGGTTTGTCCCGGCACCAGGAAAACATTCCTTCCTTTTCCTTCCTTTCTTCCATCTTTCCATCCTTTTTCTTTCTCCCTTTCTTCCTCTTTTTCCTGGCACAAGGAAAGCAATCTACACCTCTTCATCCAAAACCATGAGGAAAGGCCTGTTTCTGAATTCAGAATATTTCAGATTTTAGAAAGGCAAGTCAGTGTATATATTGTATAATATGTATGCCCTTTGCAAGATCTGAGGATGCACTCTGATTATTTGCAGTTTAATGCATGCATATTATCACTTAATAGGATAAATGTAGATTACAAATAGCTTCAAACCAGGCTAGGTCAGATGTTGCATTTAAGGAAAACTTTGACTCTGAGCTTTGGATTTTGGCATCTTGGATAAGGGCATGTGAACTTTTAAAAATCATCTTTGTTGATGTGTAATGTACATACAAGTAGAATGCATCCATTTTACAGTACAGTTTGATGAGTTTTGACAAATGTGCTCACTCACAATCAAGGCACACAGCATTTCTTCCATCCTCAAGATTTTCCTCATGCCCTCCCATTCCAGGTCCCAGGTAACTGAACCACTTTCCATCATTATAGACTAGATTAGTCTTTCCTAGAATATTTTTATGAATGAAAACATACAGTATTCTTTTCATGTCTGGCTTTATTTATTTATTTTGTCACTTGAATGTTTTGGAGAGTCATCCATTCATCCATTTTGGGTGTTGTCAATAGTTCGTTTTTGTTGCTGAATGGTATTTCATTGTATTGATGGGCCACAACCTGCTTATCTGCTTAGCCTTGGATAGACATTTGCATTAGAAACCATGCAAAGCCATGGTTATTATGAATAAAGCCTCTATAAACATTTGTGCACAAATGCAAAAAAAAATTCTTTGGATAAGTACTTAAGGGTAGCATTGCTTAATCAGATAAGTGTGTGCTTTACTTTAGAAGCAGCTCAAAATTGTTTTCCTGTGGCTCCATCCTTTTGCATTCTTGAAAGCACTGAATGAGAGTTTCAGCTGCTCCACATTCTTAGTAATGTCCCTCTTCTAAAATTTTGGCTGTTCTAGAGGTATGATGGTGTCTTCTTGTGGCTTTAGTTTGCATCTTCCTGATGACTGCTGATGCTGAACATTCTTTTATGTACTTGTTCCATCTTCATATTTTGTTTTGTAAAGTATTCAAATTTATTTTGCCCATTTTTTATTGGGTTTTCCTTATTATTTAGTTGAAAAAATTTTATTTTTTAAAATGTATTCTGGGGGATGCCTGGTCAGTTAAGCATCTAACTCTTGGTTTTGGCTCAGGTCATGACTTCATGGTTTGTGGGTTTGAGCCCGCGTTGGGCTCTTTGCTGATGGTGTGGAGCCTGCTTAGGATTCTCTCTCTCCCTCTCTCTCTCTGCCCCTCCCCTGATGGTGGAGTTCAGTTTGTCTTTTAAAGCTCATGCTTTTTGTATTAAATGAAGGGATCTTTGCTTATCACCTGTCATGTTGTCGTTGTTGAGCATTGTCTGTTTATAAACAGGAAATGGTCAAATTGAAGCAAAAGCACTAAAAATGATCTTAGTACATGCATGCCTGCTATATATGCCTGGCTGTGTGCTAAGGTCTTTCTCATGTGTCATTCACCTTCATGGCAATCCTTTGGAATATTAAAGGGTATGTGATGGAGGCTCAAGAGAAGTTAAATGGGTCAAAGTTACACAGCTGCTCAGTAGAAGAGATAGGATTTGAAATTAGGTCTCCTGAATAATAATGACAGTAGCTTCCATTTATTGAATGCTTAACCCATGCCATTCACTCTGCACTAAGCGCTTCATGTGGAGTAACTTAAACTAGTCATCACACCAACCTATGAAATAAGCGGTAATATTTGACAGATGAGGAACCTGAGATTCAGAGAAGGTAAGTAACCTAAACAATAGCACACTGCTCTTAAGCTGGATTTTCCCTGCTTTATTCTAGTCCCTTTTAGGATCCATATTTTAAGAAAAATGTGTTGAGTTTCACATGTTGGATGTGTAAGTGGTGATGCTTCTGGGAAGTTGGGCTCTTCACTGGCCTTGCTAGACAATAGTAGCTTCTGTACAAGATGATAGGAAAGGACTGTGGTCATCCTTTTTATTTCATTCCTCCAGTTCTCTCTGACGATTTGCAAGGGAGTAGGTTTGTAACTTAATGCCAGGGAGTCCACTTGGATACTCACAATGTTTTTGCACTCATCTAATCAAGCTTTCATGAAAATGTGACATCTTTGTTTTGCTTCTTTGCATTGATATTGTATCCTTAATCCAGTGGTTTGACTTCTGATTCCCTAAGGGGTGTTTTGGTTTGAAAGGATAATTTTTGCATTGTCTATAGAAGTTTGCATTTTACAATAAACTTTAAAAGGAGCTGCAAATATGGCCTAATGTAAACCTCACCTCACATTTTCTGCTCATGTCATTTCTCTTTATAGACAGACATTTCTTATCATTCTTTCTCTGTTTTATTGTAAAGCCAGGTGGTAACTTTTTCTTAGCACACCATCACCTACCTCCAAAGTCGCCATAGAAGTCTCCTTTGAGCTTACTCTCATTCTTTCTCACACACAGACACAACACACAGCATAATACATATACACCTAAGGTAAGTAAAATTGTACAAAGGAATCTGTTGTCCTATGATGCTAGACCTGCAAAAGAACATTCTAGAAGTTACTTTTCTTCCTCATCTGAACATGTAAAAACTCTAGGCTGTCCTAGGAGAACAGGTGATTACTCAGTTGAAAGTTGGGTACCATTATGAAAAGTACAAGACTTTTCATGGGTACAGGTGGACCAGAATATTTGAAATCCAAACTCTTTAGGTCATAAGGTCACCAAATCTCTCTCCTAAGTAAATGATTTGGGGTGTTTGAACTCTGTTGGCCTTTAAAATTGGCCTTCTCTTGGCTTTCTTCTGAAGAACTTGCAACATTTTGTGTAAGAGAGGCTGTCTCCATAAGGCCTGCACTCCCTTCAGACTGGAAGACCATGTCTAAAGTAACAGTAATGGGGTGGGATGATGAGGGGGCTGTGGGCCTGGGCATTCCTCAGTTTAAGAACTAAGGCAAGAACACAAGCCTTCAAACTTGTGTGTATCCCTGAGGGTATATGTTGACTTTCCAAGGGGTACATGTGTGTAGATGGTTTTAAGGAGATCAATTTTTCAGTCCTTACAGTGTGTGTGTGTGTGTGTGTGTGTGTGTGTGTGTGTGTTTTAAGTCCCTGAGAACCTGCGCTCACATTTATCCCTCAGTAGTATCTTACTGTGGTGGATGTTGCCAGGGTATAAGACTCTTTGTGGCCAAAGTAATAATTAGAAAATTATATTTTAGAAGAGACTCCTTTAAAGATTAATCAAAGTATCTCAATTTGGTGGGGCTTTTTGTCTTGCCCTGTTTCAGACATATTTCTGTTTAGGGTAGGGCTGGATTTGTATTGGGATATTCTGAATTCAGAGCACTCAAAATGCTGTAGATTAGTAATTCTGAATCTTCTAAAAGTATATTTAATCTTTTAAATGTGATGCTTTTTTGGGACTGTTAAATTTTTCAAGATATGTTTACTAACACCCACAGATAAACATTATGCATGACTTCTTTTGGATTTGGCATGTTATTGCATAAGGTAGTAAAAGCCTATTTTATCACACAGTATAAGGAATGATTTACTCTGATAGCAAACATTCAGTCTTTATCATATTACACCTTATAACATATTTGAGATTTTCTACTTCTTATTACAAATATATTTTCAAATGTATGATGAAAATTTTAGATTTCAACAAAAGATGGGAAGGGATGCTTACTTTTTGAAGTCATTTTATGAGATGTGAGCAAGGAAGCCTAAAGACCACTGACATGAGAGATTGAGCTAGAATGACTAGCATTGCCTGAGCTCAGCAAACGGTCCTTGGTGGAAGTGACTCACCTGACCATCTGCCATGTGTTTATGTATGGACAGGTGACTCATCTCATGATCTGCCACGCACTTATATAAGGACAGGTCAAAATCCAACAAGAATGTATAATTTTTGTCTGTGGCTATTATCAAATGTATCGAAAAATTTGGTAGTCTCAGGAAACATGCCATTTAAACAATTAAAGATACATTTAAAAGAGTCAGTATTATTAACTTACACCATTTTGGATGTTTTGAATTGAGAACATCTCAACAGAGATCTGGCTCCATACTAAGCAGAAATATGTACAAATATTGTTAATTGGTCATTGTGAGTGACTTTAAAACATTTTCATGAATAATTCTTTCATATATTCATTTTAAAAAATAAGCTTAATTTATTCTTTGTTAATGGCAGTAAAAAGGTCTGGTATTTTCCAAACTTCTTTGGAAGTTTTTGTTTAACTTGTTTTTATTTATTTCTTGTGAGGCTATTTGTTCTGACATAAAATCTTTTAATTGCTATATTTGAGGAGCCTAATAATTATGTAAGTTGAAGTGTGGAATGTGGCTTAGAGCCATGTAACTCTCTTAGTCCGTTCAGGCTACTATAACAAATACTATAGACTGGGTGGCTTAAACAACAAACATTTATTTCTCACAGTTACAGACGCTGAGAAGTTCAAGATCAAGGCACCAACAGATTCACTGTCTGGTGAGAGCCCACTTTCTGATTCTTCTTGCTGCCTCCTCACCTTGCAGAGGGGCAAGGGAGCTCTCTGGGGTCTCTTTGATAAGGATACTAATCCCTTTTATTGAGGGTTCTACCTTCATGACCTAATTACCTCCCCAAGGCCCTACCTCCAAACACTACCACACTGGGGACTAGGTTGCAACAGATGAATGGCTGGAGGGGGAGGGGAGGTGGTGTGGACACAAACATTCAATATGTACTCTCATAAAAGCAGTTTTCCTGTGAAATTGCATTTATCCTTAGAGGAAGAAAATTACTAGAAATAGATAATATAATGATGAATATAAATTTAAAAAGTAGTAAATATAAGATAGAAATCAGAGGGTATCACAAAAAAATGAAAGTGTAAGTGGCCTGTGCTTATAATTATTTTAGAAAGTTTAACATAAATAAGCTGGCACATTCAGGACATTCTAGCAACCATGAAAATAAAGTTTTGGGGGATAGAAGAAGAAGAAGGCAGGGCAGGCCTGCTTCTTGTAGTGAGTGGCATATGTAGACAGACAAATGAGAAACAAAGGAAAGGTTAACTGTTATTTTGTTTTTGTCTTTTCTGTTGAGTGGAATGATCTTTGGGTAGAAAAAATATTAAGAGGACACTGAAGTCCAATTAGAGGAAGGCAGGACATGTATTTCTTAGTTCAGGAATTTTGGCCAGTGTGTCTCAGAATCCTACAAAAACTAGGGAGTGATATTGCTGAGCAAATTGCTGTTAGGGCTATTTAAGGAATGGATATAAGTGAGAATAATTCTGATTTTGAAAAATTGGATTGTTAGCCTGAGGAAATAGAAGAATGGAATTTTCATTTCTTGAAGAATGTGTTTTCATGTCTTGAGTTGGGAAGGCTGCAGAAAGAACTAGTTTATGGTGATGGTGTTGGTAGGGCAGTTATCAGAAGCTCCATATTTGACACATTAAATTTGGAAATCTTATTAGACATTCATATGGAAATGTCAAGTGGACAGATATTCAGACCCAGTGTTTAGGGGAGAGTTGGGCCACAGGCAATAGCATGCCGATGCTACCTAAGCCATGGGTCTGGATGAGATCATCTAAGAGTAGATGTGGTTAGAAAAGAGAAGAGATCCAAGGACTGAGTTATGGGTTACTTCAAAATTCAGATGCCAAGGAAATGAAGAGGAACTGGGAAAGGAGTAGCCAGAAGTATAAGAGGAAACCCCAAATGGTTATGGTTTCCTGGAAACCAAATGAAGAAAGTGTTTAAAGGAGGGGAAATCAGAGAAAGGCAATAAACATAGTGTACTGGACTTGAGTAAAATATGTGGGAAAGTCTCTAGTGAAATCCCATCAACAAGGAAAAAAATTATAAACCAGATTTATAGCTAGCTGCCCAGTTATATTCAAGGATCATGACTAATAGAATATTATTAACTCAGGCAAGATGTCTTAAAGTTTTAAAAGCCTTGGTCCTAATTAGTAAACTTGAAGATGCCTGAAGTTCCTACAGTTTGTAATAGGAAGGCAATATTTTTTTCAACATAAAATTATATTATGATATGTAAAATACTTTTTCACCCCTACACATTCTCCAACTTCCTACCATGTGGATTCTGATATACCCCTTAGGGGGTCCTGCCCTGGTCTTGAGTTGGTCTTGAGTCACAGAGGTCCCAGGACTCTATTCTCAGCCTAGACTTTTCAAAGTTTTAAAAGAAATTTAAATATGTTCTTGATGGAGGCATGGAGCAAGTAATTACTTTTATGGATATTTTAAAGCTTTAATGAATAGCAGATACATCACATAATTAGATCTGAATTGAAAAAGAACTTGACTAAGAATTGGTGATCTTTTGGCAATTTTGGAGTGCAGGGAAGGTTTCAGAAGGTTGGAATACTGAAAATGTAGTCTTAAAAAAAAAAGTAAAGAATCAGACCGCAAACAATAGACCAGGGAGTTTGAAGTCAAATATGGGCAAGAATCTAGAGTGAATAATTAAAAGGATGGTTTGTGACCATTTTGAAGAAGAGGCAGCATGACTCAGCCTGTGATGCTGCCCTCTTTTTATCCTAGAATGTGGTTCTTACATTGGCAAAACAGGAAAGTAATTTTTCGAGGTTTTGCCTTTGACAGTAATCTATAAATGTATCACTGGAGCATCATCAAAGAGTCAAAAGTAGAGTGATATGACAAAGGCATATGATCTATAGTCAGAGGACCTGGTTTGGGTCCTAGCTTTATAGCTTATTTATGTGGTCCAGGAAAAATTGACCTGATTTCTGTAAATCATAGTTTATTCATCTGAAAATGGTAAAAACAATGCCTTTATTACAGATTCTTGTTAGGTTTAAATGAGATATAAAGGTGAAAGCATTTTCTAAAGCATAAAGTACTAATTAGATGTCAGCTATTGTAGACTGGAAAAATGTTGCTCAAATGATAATACAGTAGTCCCCCCCCCTCCACCCCATCCATGGTTTTGCTTTCCACAGTTGCAGTTCCCCATTGCCAACTGTGGTCCAGAAGCAGGTGGTCTTCCTCCTGACAAATTGTTAGAAGGCCTAACACTACCTCAGAGTGCCTACATTATTTGCACCACTTCATCTCATCACGTAGGAATTTTGTCATCTCACATGATCACAAGAAGTCTAAGTACACTACAGTAAGATATTTTGAGAAAGAGAGAGACCACATTCACATAAATTCTGTTAGCATATTGTTACAATTGTTATGTTTTATTGTTATTGATCTCTTACTGTGCCTTTTTTATAGATTATACTTTATCATAGGTATGTGTATATAGGGAAAACAGTATATATAGGGTTTGGTTCTAACTGCAGTTTCTAGGCAGCCAGTGGGGGTCTTTGAGCGTGTACCCCATGGATAAATGGGGACTACTGCAGTTACCAATCGTGTCAGTGAGATCTTGGTTGAATTAAAGGAAGAATAGCATGTAGAACAAGACAGATGATGGTCAATTTTGTCTCTGGAATTCTATATTCAGGTCTATATTTTTATAGGGACATAGACAAATTGAAATGTAACTAGAGTGTCTTATCAGAATATTGACAGTAAAAAAAAGTATATTGAGAATATTGGACAAATATCCCAGGAAGACTATTTGAAGGGATTGAGAAGACTTGAGGTGATGATGTCGGGGATGAGAGAACCATCTTCAAATAGGTAAGGAATGTTAGGTGGTAGAAGGATTGTTTGTTCTGTTTGGTCTTCAGGGGTAGCAATAAGATAGGATGGATGAAACTAGACCTCTAGTCCCAGAAAGAACCTTCTTTTAGAGTTATGTCTGGCTTCAGCAGGACTGGAGAAGTCCTCATCAATGGAGACTTTCTACCATGGCCTAGATGACGACTTGGAAGGGAAGAGGATTCCTGAATCAGGTGGGTGGTCAGGCACGATGACCCCTTCACACCTTCTGACCTTGTGAGTCCATCATTCTGTGACATAGTCTTATTTATGAATATTCGTGGTATTCTTGATATTCATGGGTATATTCATGGGTATAGTAAGTCATAATCTGTTATAACTGCATTCCCACATTATTTAAGCCTGGATTTCAGAAAGATCATTTAAATTGAGATGTACTCTTTAATTTTTTTTCCCATTCGGCCTTGGCTCCCTGACACTTGTTCTGAACATTCATGTGCCTTAGAAAGAAGAGACCCCAGAGAGACCTCATATTATGTGAAAGGATCTTCGAAGGCCAAATTAACTCTATTCTGTCTTTATCTCAAATGAAGGGACAACTTTGATCTGTCAGCTGTGAAAAGTAAACTAGGTATGACCTTCACTCATCACCAATCATCTCGTTTAATGACATTTGTTAACTTTATTCTGATATTAGATCATGGTCTTTGTTCTGTCATGGCTTTTTAATCCAGAGTCTAATTATTTCCACTTCTGTATATATGGAGAGCTTGAAAGTCTGATGTGTTGAATGTGAAGTTCATCTCTTTGTGGCTCAAATTGGAAGACTCTTGTATTTGCAGATATTTGCCCCAGAAATAAGGGGAGAAAATAAAGAGATCAGCTTTAAAGTTAAATAGACTTTAAAGTACTCACTTCATTGCCCTGGAGACCTCAAGCATTTCTTTTGCTGTGCAGATTGTATGTTCTAGTTCTTTTGGCTCTGTTGTGCCTTTTACCTGGAAGGCCCCCAAATGACAGTTATTGCTTCTTAGAGGATGTAACTTCAGAGAAGCTGTCACCATGAGTCAGGCTGCACCCAACTTGGAGCACCCTTCTGGGGTTCCGACATGTTGCAAGCGTTTGATGTGGCTGAAACTTTTTTTACTTATAAAAATTTCTTAATGTTTATTTTTGAGAGAGAGAGACAGAGACATAGTGCAAGCAGGGGAGAGGCAGAGAGAGAGGGAGACACAGAATCCAAAGCAGGCTCCAGGCTCTGAGTTGTCAGCACAGAGCCAGATGTGGGTCTCAAACCCATGAACCACAAGCTCATGACCTGAACTGAAGTTGGCTGCTTAGCCGACTAAGCCACCCAGGCACCCCGTGGCTTAAACTCTTATTTGTTGAACGGATATCAGTGCACCACAAACACGTTAACATTTTTGCAGCATGCGGAAGATAGGCTAATCATTTTCTCATGAATATTACAAAATAAGCTAAATATAATTAGTGGTATAGCACTTTGTAGTAATTCTCAAGTACTTCAAAACTTTTAAAACCCTTTAACTTGATACTTGAATTTTATAATATGAACTGATTAACTATTTAAACATGTTTAAATCACACACAAATAAGAACTAAAATAATCTTGAAAATACCTGTTCAAAATCATTGGTCTATATAAGAAAATTGTGTCTACCATAAAACTGGAATTGACACACAAATAAGAACTAAAATAATCTTAAAAATACCTGTTCAAAATCATTGGTCTATGAAAGAAAATTGTGTCTACCATAAAACTGGAATTGGCTCTTTACTCATCTGTTAGTTGTTGCCCTTGAACACTGAGCCACATTAGTTGTCCTCTGTCCCATCTCACATAAGTAGGCTAAAATAACCTGGACAGAGAATACATTTAAAATTGTCCTGCCCCCCTTCTTCCAGGCTTCCATGAAGGGATAGCAAAAAGGGAAGGAAAAGAGAAACACTATTAAATTTACTTTTAAAATGTATTTCCAATTATTTTTTTGCCTCATATGTAAGTAGGTAGGTGATTATTTTCATGGCTTCTACTCCTTTATATTGGATTAATTGAATCATTAAAGAATACAATAAATCAAACCATGGTTTCTAATTAATTTTATTCCAATAATGTATAAATTATAAGGTAATATCTATCAATTTTTTGTCAGAATGTCCTTGGGAGTAAGTCCCTTTTATTGATTAAACATGAACTCACATAAACTGCTAGAATTATCATTAGTAATATGTTAGAAATAATGATGGTTAGGGTTGGGTTTAATAAGCTGTGGAAGTGACTGGATTTGATACCTTAGTTCTTGAATCTTCCCAGCATGTCAAAGGAATGACAACCATTTTAGACATTTTGACTTGAAATTAGGCTTGAAAATAGCTACTCTCTTGGGATGAGTTAACATTTAATGTTGGGCAAGTAGAAATGACTGCTGATTTTCATTCTTTATATTAATTCCATGGGGAGGGTGAGCTAGTAAAACATTTGTGTGAGCTAGTCATTATTTGAAATTTATTTACCAAAGTGGCTTACGTAATAATCATCCCCGTGCTAAATCAGTCAGTCAACAAGTTTTTATTGAGTCCCCATTGGATTCGAGTAATGTACAGTAATGATGTATTCAGTAGTGTACAGATGTATGCAGCAAAGATTAGACATGAGCTCGACCCCCAAGGCCTTACAAGCCATTAGAGGAGACAAACAGACACATATCATCAACTGAAATGTAACCAGATGACTTAACTCCCAGAGTGTGAAGGAGGAATGGTTGGACTGGAATTGTTCTGGTGGGTGATGGGATGATTAAATGTGGGAAACTTTCATGATGTAGGTGTCTTGGTCTGGATTAGGTAAAACAAAGTTAGCAGCTTTAGATCAGAAAAGCATTTTGGCTTAGCAAACATAGTATAACTCAAACAAAGATTGAAGTAGAGAATAGAAGTCTATTTACCTGAAAGTACGGCAAGACAAACAAGCACGGAGGTAAGACAGGTAATGGAAAGAGTTAGTTGAAACCAAAATCTGAGCAGGAATGACACTGGAGGGGCAGGAGTCGCAAATCACTGCTCCATTTTAACTTTATTAAATGCAAGCCCTCTTACGAAGAGAAAAGTAGTTAAATGAGAGTATTTTGTTTTGGAACAGCTCATACGGGATTCCTCCTGACACTCACTGTGTCTGGCTAATTTAAGACCCACACTTGATGGGACAGGCATCACGAACGGGAAAATATGTATGCCATCTGCAGGTTTCTGAACAAATATGCTCTGGCCAAGCAAACCCCTGGTTCTTGACTGACCACTGTCATTGAGCATCATGTGAACATCATTGGTGAACTTTCTCTTTTATTATTAGCCCTTTCCCCCACTTAAATACTGTTGCCATATAGGCCTGGTCAGTTAGATTCTGCTTTTCTTGGCATTATACCTTCTTTAAGAATCTTAAGGAACTAGCCAGTTTAAGACTCTCTAATTTGTTTGATTATGGAAGAAACAGTGATGGTGGCTGCTTTAAACACTTGAGCTTCTCAGTACACTTTACAACCAAAGGGGTAGGGTCAGCAACAAATACTAGTTGTAGGGAATGGCAGATTTGCACTGGTAACTAAGTCAGCCAACTAGTCTGAGCCTCATGTGCTAGCTAACAAGGTTCAGTAATTCTCAAATCCCTTCTTCTTCATTAGATACACACTGGATATCAGTTTGGCCATGACAGTCCTCATAATACCCTTCTATTCCTTAATTTTGAATTCAAAGATCTTCCTCTGACTCTTCATTAGGTCTATGATTTATGGGCTACTTAATATTAACAGCTTTAATGGGCTTAACTTTTTTTTTTTTATCTCATTTGAACTACAAAACAGCTCTGTGAGGAAGGTACTATTAGCTCTGTTTTCAGATGAAAAATTTGAGGTTCAAAAGTGATGTGATGTTTATGTGGTCATTGGCTGGGCTTCAAACCTAGCGTGGTCTGACTCCAGATCCTATATTTCCATTGTGCCACATGAACTGTCCAGATTCTTATAAATGGTGGCTCTCATCCAACCACCAGCTGACTTTTCCAGCCCTGTTCTTATTAATCTAAGTATGAGGATGAGAGAACATCATGATCCCATTTTGCTTATATTTACTCTAGTCAAATAAGCAATTATTTATTGATAATCCATTATATATTGACAAGTGTGCACCATGGGAGTGCAAATAAAGGGAAATAAGATCCTTGCTTTCAGAAGTTCCTAATTGGCATTGATATCCTCTAGTCTTGTAGAGCACATTCCCTTGGATCCTTAGTTGTCCCCTGTGCTTGGAGCATTCTTTCTTCTTTACCTAGCTTCCAAACTTTCTTTAGATACAACTCAGGGAAAGAAAGGTAAACCTCAGCTTCCTGGGAAGTTTTCTTTGATTCCTCATATTTATTTGGATGTCTGTCTTCTATGAACCAACAGTATTCAGTGCGTAGTTCTTTTGCCATCTTTGTTTTACTTCTCTGTCTCCCTCAAGACTGTACCTTCAGGGGGTGCTGGGGCGGCTCAGTCCATTGAGCATCTGACTCTTAATTTCAGCTCAGGTCATACTGTGGTCATAGGATTGAGCCCCACATCAGGTTCCACACTGAGCATGGAGCCTGCTTAAGACTCACACTTTCTCTCTCTCTGTCTCTCTCTCCCCCTCTGTCCCTCTCCCTTGCTCTCATGTGCTCTCTCTCTAAAAAAACAAAAATAAAACCAGACTGTACCCTGAGGATGCTAGCCTAGTCTTATTCATCTTTGTATTTCTAACACTTACTAGAGCACTGAGTGAAAAAGGGAAGGAGACCTTACAGTGCTGTCATTTGGGGGAGATTGTGAAGTAGGGCAGAAGGAAGGAGCCATTAGTGGGAAGGGAGCTTCTCTGGAGAGTTGGAACTTGGTTCTGGACTTTGAAAGATGCTCTGGATTGGGAAGTGGTGAGGAAGCAGGAGGTCACAACCACTGAAAGAACTGCAAAGTGTCTGTTTTAACTTTGAACCCAAATTTGTCTCTCTGTAGATGTGTGTGTGTGTGTGTGTGTGTGTGTGTGTGTGTGTGTGTGTGTGTATGCTTCCCACTTGTGTATTGATGAGGCTGATTATGCTATAGGGAAGAAAGCTTATTATAGATGTGAATTGTGGGTTACAATCTTAGATAACAGTAAAATTGTAACTGCTTTAAGATACCGGGATAGAGGAAAACAGTGTATGAAATGGGGGAGGAGGCTGGGTCACAACTATATGAAATGCATGGGCTTTAAATCAGATTCTCTGAGATCAAACATGGATTCCATCGTTTACCAGCTGTGTGACTGAGAGCAAAATGTTTAATTTCCCCACATCTCAATTATTTCTGAATATATCTCTGTATACTCAGGGATAATAATAGTTTCTATTCAAAGGGTTGTTGTGATAAAATGATATGCATGAAGTAGTCGTGTCTGAGGCATATCAAAGACTCAGTAGATGATAGAAAAATTATATAAGAAAAACGGTTCTTTATATTGCTTGAAAGAAGTACCCTTAAGGATGAAAAATGGGACACAATGATGTCAAAGTCTATTATAATCAACTTTAGAAGTACTTAAACTAGAATTCCACTGGAATTTGACATTGAATTTTGCCGGGCTTTAGCCAGTGCCAAGAAATAATTTTGACAGAGTGAAATGTTTGTTGTAATAATACTTGCTGATATAGGATTTGACTTGGATTAGAAAGTAGTTACATTAATAGTGACAAAAATTAAAAATCTGAGTCTTAAAAATGACTTCTCTACTTAACGTTTTACACATTTTACTCTCAACAACAATTCAAAATAGAGGGCATGATTTTTCTACTTCCAAGTGGCTTACTTCCATCATATTAATTAGTTGTACATAATTTATAGTTTGAATGGTAGATTTGTAGATTGGCATTTATTATTAAAAATGATTTTTTCTCATGTGCCTATTTGAAAGGCTTTAAAAATAAGCCATGGGAATGACAATTATTGGGAGATAACTGGCTGTCTCATCTTTGGTTTAGGTGGTTCCAGTATTGTCAAATTCTAGTCTGTTTCAGAGCAAACCAAGGGACACTTCCATTGATGCAAGATATAAGAATGTTGCCAAACTTGGTTTTGAAGGTACTTGGGATATTACTTATAATTTCTTAATGAATTCCAGCAGCTCTTTTTCAATAATTAGGGAATAAGCAGAGCCCTCAGCAGCATGCCAGTACGGTGGAGTAATGGCCGTTAAAGACATGAGCTTTGGGACTATTTGGAAACAAATGGTCATTTCACCAGAAAAGTAAAACAAACTGAGCAGTTTTACTCAACTTTCCTTCTTTGTATCCATGCCATATTTATAGGTCAACTCCAACTAGTCAGCCCGGGTGAGTTTTTTATTTGTCAGCTGTATGAACTTTCACTATGGCTGTGCTTAGCTCTGTCTCACTCTCTACTCTGATAGCAGGCACATGTTTTATTTTCTTTACTGAAGAAAGAGCTCCACTATTTTATTTTTTCATCTCAGATACAGTTATAAAACAATTATTCAGAATTGAAGCCTGGCAACTCCAGTTCATCCTGGGTGAATATTGCAAATAAATGAATGTGGATTTTGTCTCCCTGTTTTGCCTTTTGTTTTAGTAGCTTTTTGATTTAACGCATTTATTTTATGTTAATGGAAGCATTGCAAGTAATTTTAAGTGATGGATATTATTTCCTCTACTGCATTCAGGGTATAGCTTTCTATTTTGTAAAATTAACCGTCTTAAGATTCCTTAAGAAAAAAGGCTTACTTTCTACCCTGTATACTGACCTACAAGGTGTTAAAGTATGATGAAAGTAAAACAAGGGGAAAAAATCTCAGTAAAAGTCCCTTTTTCAGTTGGACAATTGGAGTCGATCATTTTGCCTTTGTTGAAAAGGTGCCGAGTAATGAAATAATAAAGTTTTAACGAAAGAACTGGTGTATAAGGAGGCAGGGGAAATAGGAAGCAGGCGAGCCATGTCTGTGTTAGGTTTATATACCATACTTGGTAGATTAATTTTCTTTTTTGTGGGTTGTCTTAAATTGCTATTGCAATTTTTGGTTAAGTATAGCTGTTTTCAGTTACATAACTGCTCCCTTTGGCCTCTAAAAAGAAGGCACATGCTAAGGTCAAGAAGGAAGCATGGTAACAGGAACAGAGTATAAATGTGGTTGGGTCAAAAGACTCAGATTTTTAGATGGCAGCACTCCAGGTACTGGTGCTAAGCCTAGGTCAGAATTAGGCATGGGTCCTTCCACAAATTTTCAGACTCAGGCCCATGAAGCAGTCAAGAGTAAGGACATTAGAGGTTATTACCTTTTCATTTTGGAGATGAAGGAATTGAAGCTACCATGAAAAAGCAGGAGGCCAGAGGGATGACATGAAAGCATCTAGCAATTCGAGGGGGAAGGCTGATATTGCAGTGTAGACCCAAGCCGGGCTTTTTTTTTGCCATCACAGTGTCATAGCTATATTGGGACTCCTACAATGGGACTGGAAATACCTACAGAGTTTAGAGGTTGACGGCAAAAGAGATTATAAGTCACTGCACTGGGCAACAGAAGTCCTATATCAAAATTGTTTCCCTAAATTTTTGTTCAAGTGACCAATGCTGTAAACATCAGCTTTGTTATTTACAAACCAGTACCATTTATTTCAATAGATGAAATGTTGCTTATGAAAGTGCTATGACAACTAAGGCAGGTCATGTGTAAGGCATTGCCGAATACCATTGGCTATTCTTAACCTATGGACCTCTCCACCAGTAGCCAGGGCTATTGGAACATCCCAACTGGCTAACACTCAGAGGACATATGAAAGACTAAAAATTATCTGGCATCTCAAATGAACCTGCAGCCCACCCAGAGAGAAATCCTCAAGAAACCTGCTTTCAACTCAGCAAGTTGTGAACATTTCATTTCATTTATTTATTCATGAACTCATTCACTGAAGAAATGAGGCATAAAAATATTAGACATAGTCCTTGCCCTTCTCTAAAGGGGGTAACAGACAGATAAATAAATGTGATTCAGTATGGAAAATTTTGTATATTAAGGCCAGGGGGAGACTGACTAACAGAGGAAGTAAAAGGTTATAAAGAGGTTTTAAGAAAGAAGTGGTCTTGAAGGTTAAGTAATACTGGGACCTGCTGAGAATGTGAGAACATGCTGAGATTTCTACTGAGGGAGGAGCCTCAGTGAAGTCATGAAATGTGACACAAGAGATAATGTGTGGGAAGTGTTAGGTTGTCCAGTGAGCCAGAAGGTAGGGAACATGGGGAGACTATTGAGAAATGGTTAGACAGGCAGGATGAAGTCAGATCATGAAAGTCCTTGAATCGCATGCTAAGGAGATTGGTCTTTGTACAAAAGACCTGGAAGACAATAACATTATTCTATAACTACTTTTTTTCAGTTAAAAGTGAGATTGGGTAATTACTGAAATATTCAAACAATTTACACATATACAGAGAAAGTTTTTAAAAAACCCTTGAGTCTAAACCTCTGGAAATAAGTCATTACCATTAGGTGAACATTGTTCTAGACTTCTCTCTGTGCACATATATGGGCTAAAAGAAATACTTTTTATAAAAAATTGGATATGTTCTGGTTATGGCCACAAGGTCAGCTGCATTGATGTAAACTGCACACACCTTTCAATTCCACAGTTACAAAACCATAGCCATGCTAAATGCAGTGTACAAGAATAAAATCTAAATATATAAATTCATTTGAAAAAAAATATCATTTTTGGCATGATAACATGGCAGAAATAAAAGCAGCTTTAGTTTTGAGCAGTCAACTTATGAGCAGATGCTGTGATGGTTTGGGAAGATATGAGAATGAATGAGAGGATTAGAGGCTGAGATTTGAATGCCCATGTAAATGTGGAAAATACAGCATCAAGCCTGAGTGAGGCATGGAGCTGGAACAGACATCCATCCTTAAAGCTGGATCCTGGAAAGAAAAGGTTTCTCCTGTAATAAAAGAAGACTAGTAAAAACCTACTTACTGATTCAGGTAAAGTGACTAGAAAAAGTGTTACTTTTGAAATTCTGGATGGGAAGATATGAGGGGAATTAAAGCCTTTGGCTACCAAAAATCATGTGAAATTGAGATTGACCAATTTAATGTTGGGGATGTCCAAGCTGGGAAACTAGCATCAAAAGTAATTGCAGACCAAATGGAAAAGTAAAATGATCCTGTAGCAAGATGTTTGCACCTCAGAGTGCATAGGTATTCTGGGGGGTATAGGGGAAAAAGGAGAGGAAGCAATTAAAACTTATAAATTCCATGGGGAAATACTCAATCGTGAGAGAGTCAGCAGAAACTATATATAGGAAAACTGTTTTCATGAAGTTGAGGTAATGGCACAATCTGAAAAAAGACTATAAAATAGTTATGCTTCAGATGGTTAAAGTGATAAAGGCAAGAACTGGAAATCATAAGGAGAGAACAATATACTGTGGAGAGATAGATTCGAAGAACATATATAGAGCTTCTAGCAATCTAGACAGGTCATTGATATACCCATGGATGAGTTAAATACCAGATTATGTACAGCTGAAGGATAAGTGAGTTGGAAGACAGAACTGAGAAAATTATCTGGAATGCAGCAGAGGAGAGATACAGAGATGGTAAAAATGAAAAAGTTTGAAAGATATGGAAGATAGAATAAGAAGAGAGAATAGAGAAGGGAAAATGCTTGGAGGGATAATAATGGCTTAGATTTTTCCAAAATTGATTAATATAATACCCCCCTCCCAGCTCTTAATTTGAAGAACCATGTACTAGTGTACTGGTAAATGTTAAGCAGTCAGCTTGCCAAGAGAAAATGTTAACCCTGCTTTACAGTGTTTGCTAACTACTGTGCTGTAAAAACTGTCATCATAACTGACTGCAGGTCGTGTCCCTGAATGTGCAGTTGAGAAGAGGTGTGCTTGATTGGTTCTTATGTGCTGGTGTGAGCAGACTCCACACAACTGCATTGGCTGAATCCTTGTGAATATAAATAGAGACAAATTAATACATATCTACTTTGTAATGAAACCTTACAATACCCATGACAAAGATATTTTAATTATGGACACGAAAGATAATTTCTCAACTTCTGGGGAAGATGGTGGTGTAGGAGGATTCTAGGTTTCTATCATCTCATGGATACACCTAGATGATACCCTTATCAGTGTAAACGACCCATAAAATGCCCTGAAGACTGGCAGAACAGACTCTCCACAGCTAAATGTAGAGGAAAGGCTGCACGGAAGAGGGTGGAGATGCTGTCCAGAACCAAATGAACTCATGGGACTGTCTGCAGGAGGGAGGGATGCTGCAGGTGCAGGCAGGGAAGAGGAGCTGAACACCACACTAGGCACCCCAGGCATGGAGAACTGCATGAGGAAGATGAATCTCTATAACATTTAGCTTTGAAAACCAGAAATGCCTAAATTGGTGAGGTCTTACCTCACTGGGACTTAACACCTGGAACTTTAAAAACCGTTGGCTCATCTCTGGGAGACCTGGCAATAGGAAATGAAGTCCCTGTCCTTAAAGAGACAACATAACAAACAGCACCACTGAGATACAGTATAGAAGTGGCAATTTGAAAGACCTCTTGGATATATGGGAGGAAGATTTGTTTACTAACCTCAACATATGCTGGGGGGGCAGGGTTCTTTGGGAGACTTCTCCCAGAAAAAAAGAGCTGGTGGGTGCCATTTGCCTACCCTAGCCTAGATACATGGACACCTGTGGGAACTAGCACAGCACAAAAACTTTCCTCATAGCTTGTTAACAGCATATCTGGCCCCTGCATTCTCCTGCAGACTTAACCCCCTTCAACATTATCTCAGCAGGAGGCAATGCAAAGTGGCACTACAAGCAAGGCAGTATGCAGGCAGCCCTGACAGAGGTCAGCACCACCCAAAAGTGAATCTTGCCCTGGGGAGAAGGGAATAAAACCACGTACCAGTATGAATGTGGGCCAGGCACTTGGCTAGGGACAGTGTCTGGTCTTACTGCAGGCCCTGCCCCCCAAGAAAGCTTCTTAGGGGAAATCACAGGGAGTGCACCCTGCAGTTCTGTGATACTACATCTCTGGCCCAACTCAGCATAAGATGGTCCCAGACTGTTCCACTAGCAACACAGGCACCAAACCCTGCCATCAGTAGACAAAGAGAGCCATTACAAGTAACTGGAGTGAGGACAAATATGCTTCAGCCAAAATGTAAGGGCACATACAACACACAGGAAATATCTCTGAAGAGCCAGGTTATGGTGAATAGGGAACATTGCACTGCAGGGCTTTACAGGATCTCTTCTTCATAAGCCCACTACTTTTAAGAGCAGGAGACGTAGCTGACTTTCAAAACACATAGAAACAGGCACAGAGTTAGACAAAATGAGACAGAGGTGTGTCCAAAATGAAACAATAGGACAAAATCACAGCAAGACAGCTAAACAAAATGGAGATCAATAATATGGCTGATAGGGAATTTTAAGTAATAGTCATAAAGATACTTTACTTGACAAAAGAGTGGAGGATATCAGTGAGACTCTGAATAAAGAAAAATTAAAAAAAAAAACCCAGATGAACTCAATAAATGAAAAATAAAAATAGAAGAAATAAATAATAGATTAGAGGAAGAACAGATCACTGACCCACAGGACAGAGTAATGGAAAGCAATCAAGTTGAATAGGAGAAAGAAAAAAGATTAATAAAGAATAGATTAACTCCATGATACTATCAAATATGACATTCACATTATAGGGATCTGAGAAGAAGAAAGAAAAAGGGGCAGAAAATTTTTTTGGAGAAAGAATAGCTGACAACTTTGTGAATCTGGAGAAGGAAACAAATCCAGATCCAGGATACACAAAGAGCCCCTAACAAAATTAACCTAAGGAGGTTCACATCAAGACATATAGCACTTAAAATGGCAAAAAGTAGTGATAAAGCACCAAGGAAAAGAAAACAGTTACATGTGTAGGAAACCCCATGTGGCTAACAGCTGATTTTTTCAGCAGAAATTTTGCAGGCCAGGAGGGAGTGGTTGATATATTCCAAGTGCTGAAAGAAAGAAAGCTGCAACCAAGAATACTCTATCCAGCAAGGCTATCATTCAGAATAGAAGGAGAGAGAGAGAGAGAGAGTTTCCCAGACAAATAAAAGTTAAAGGAATTTATCACCGTGAAACCAGTCTTGGAAGAAACCTTAAAGGGTACTCTTTGAGTGGATCAGAAAGACAAGAAGAAGAAATAAGTAGGAAGCACAAAAGCAGTAAAATTAAGTATATCTATACAAATTAGGCAAGGGATTCACAAAATAAAAGGATATAAGATATGACACCATATGCCTAAAATGTGGAGGGGGGGGAAGAAGGAAGAATAAAAATGTAATGCTTTTAGAATGGGTTCCAACTTAAGTGACAACTTAATATGGACTGCTACATGCATGAGATGTTATATATAAGCCTAATGGTAGCCACAAATCAAAAACTGATAATAGAAATGCAAACAATAAAGAGAAAAGAATCCAAGTAAATCACTAAAGAAAAGCCAACAGACCATGAAAAGAGAAAGCTTTTTATCTTGATGAGGTCCCAATAGTTTTTGGGGTTTTTTTTTGTTTTTGTTTTTGTTTCCCTTGCCACCAGAGATATGTGGAGTAAGAAGTTGTTGTGGCCAAGGCTGAAGAGATTATTGCCTGTTTTTTCCTCTAGGATTTTAATGGCTTCCTTCCTTACATTTTGAGTTTATTTTTGTGTAAGTTGTAAGAAAGTGGTCCAGGTTTGTTCTTTTGCATGTCACTGTCCAATTTTCCCAATACCGTTTACTGAAGAGATAAATACCATCTTTTTTCCATTGGATATTCTTTCCTACTTTGTCAAAGATTAGTTGGCCATATGTTTGTGGGTCCATTTCTGCGTTCTCTATTCTGTTCCGTTGATCTGTGTGTCTGTTTTCATGCCAGTACCATGCTGTCTTGATGATTACAGCTTTGTAATACAGTTTGAAGTTTGGAATTGTGATATCTCCAGCTTTGGTTTTCTTTAAGACTGCTTTAGCTATTTGGGGTTTTTTTCTGGTTTTGTACAGATTTTAGTATTGTTTGTTTTAGCTCTGTGAAGAGTGCTAGTGTTATTTTGATAGAGATTGTATTGAATATGTAGATTGCTTTGGGTAGTATTGACATTTTAACAATATTTATTCTTCCAATCTATGAGCATAGAATGTTTTTCCATTTTTTTGTGTTGTCTTCAATTTCTTTCATAAACTTTCTATAGTTTTCAGTATATAGATATTTCACTTCTTTGGTTAGGTTTATTCCTAGGTATTTTATGGTTTTTGGTGCAGTTGTAAATGGGACAAATTCCTTGATTTCTCTTTTTGCTGCTTCATAATTGGTGTATAAAAATGCAACTGACTGCACGTTGATTTTATATCCTGTGACTTTGCTGAATTCATGGATCAGTTCTAGCAGCTTTTTGGTTGAGTCTTTTGGGTTTTCCATGTAGGGTATCACGTCATACGCAAAGAGTGAAAGTTTGACTTCCCTCTTGCTGGTTTGGATGCCTTTTATTTCTTTGTGTTGTCTGATTGCTGAGGCTAAGACTTCCAACAGTGTTGAGTAACAGTGGTGAGAGTGGACATCCCTGTTGTGTTTCCGACCTTAAGGAGAAAGCTCTCAGTTTTCTCCATTGAGGATGATATTAGTGATGGGTGTTTCATATATGGCCTTTATGAGATTGAAGTATGATCCTTCTATCCTTACTTTCTTGAGGGTTTTTATCAAGAAAAACCTTTCATCCTTTCATCCATCAAGAAAGGATGATGTTCTTTGTCGAAAGCTTTCTTTGCATCTATTGAGAGGATCACTTGGTTCTTGTCCTTTCTTTTATTAATGTGTTGTATCACATTGATTATTTTGCAAATGTTGAGCCAGCCCTGCATCCCAGGAATAAATCCCGCTTGATTGTGGTGAATAATTCTTTCAAAGTATTGTTGGATCCAGTTTGCTAGTATCTTGTTGAGAATTTTTGCATCCATGTTCATCAGGGAAATTGGTCTGTGTTCTCTTTTTTAGTGGGGTCTTTGTCTGGTTTTGGAATCAAGGTAATGTTGGTCTCATAGAATGAGTTTGGAAGTTTTCGTTTCATTTCTATATTTTAGGACATCTTCAAAAGAATAGGTGTTAACCCTTCTTTAAATGTTTGGTAGAATTCCCTTGGAATGCCATCTGGCCCTGGACAGTTGTTTGTTGGGAGATTTTTGATTACTGATCCAATTTCTTTACTGGTTTTGGGTCTGTTCAAATTTTCTATTTCTTCCTGTTTCAGTTTTGGTGGTTTATATGTTTCTGGGGATTTGTCCATTTCTTCCAGATTGCCCAATTTGATGGCATATAATTGCTCACAATATTCTCTTATTATTGTTTGTATCTGTGGTGTTGGTTCTGATCTCTCCTCTTTCATTCTGATTTTATTTATTTGTGTCCTTTCCTTTTTTATTTTTGATCAATCTGGCTAGGGGTTTATCAATTTTGTTAATTCTTTCAAATAACCAGCTCCTGGTTTCATTGATCTGTTCTGTTTTTTTATTTTTATATCATTGATTCTGCACTAATTTTTATTATTTCCCTTCTTCTGCTGGCTTGGGGCTTTATTTGCTCTTCTTTTTCCAGGTCTTTGAGGTATAAGGTTAGGTAGTGTATTTGAGACCTTTCATTCTTTTTTAGAAAGACCTGGATTGCTATGTATTTCCCTCTTATGACTGCCTTTGCTGTATCCCAGAGGTTTTGGGCTGTCATGTTTTCATTTTCATTGGCCTCCAGGTATTTTTTAATTTCTTCTTTAATTTTTTGGTTAACCCATTCATTCTTTAGTAGGATGTTCTTTAATCTCCAAATATTCATGGTCTTTCCAAATTTTTTCCTGTGGTTGATTCAAGTTTCATAGTGTTGAGGTCTGAAAATATGCAAAATATGACCTTGATCATTTTTACTTGTTGAGGGCTGATTTGTGACCCAGTATGTGATCTATTCTGGAGAATGTTCCATGTGCACTTGAGAAGAATATGTATTCTGCTTTAGGATGAAATGTTCTGAATATATCTGTTAAGTCCATCTGGACCAGTGTGTCATTCAGAGCCATTGTTTCATTGTTGATTTTCTGCTTCAGTGATTTGTCCATTGCTGTAAGTGTTGAAGTGCCCTACTATTATGTTATTATTGTCGATGAGTTTCTTTATGTTTGTGATTAATTGATTTATATATTTGGGTTCTTTCACATTGAGGGCATAAATATTTACAATTGTTAGATCTTCTTGATGGGTGGACCCCTTAATTATGATATAATGCCCTTCTTCATCCCTTATTACAGTATTTATTTTAAGATCTAGTTTGTCTGATATAAGTATTACTCCAGCTTTCTTTTGATGACCACTAGCATGATAGATGGTTCTCCATCCCCTTACTTTCAATCTACAGGTGTCTTTAGGTCTCAGATGAGTCTCTTGTAAGCAGCTCATAGATGGGTTTTGTTTTCTTATCCATTCTGATACCCTATGTTTTTTTATTGGAGTGTTTAGTCCATTGACATTTAGAGTGAGTACTGAAAGATATGAACTTAGTGCCATTGTGTTGCCTGCAGAGTTGGTGTTTCTGGTGATATTCTCTGGTCCTTTCTAGTCTTTGTTGCTTTTGGTCTTTTTGTTTTGTCTTTTCTCTACTCAAACAGTCCCCCTGTATTGATTAAGCCCCTGGCTGTCATTTCTTCCTGCAGAGTTGCTGTTTCTGGTGATATTTTCTGGTCCTTTCTAGTCTTTGTTGCTTTTGGTTTTTTTTTGTTTTGTCTTTTCTCCAAAGATTCCCCCCGTGTTGATTAAGCCCCTGACTGTCATATCTTCCTATTCATAGTTTTGGAGTGAATTCCTTCATTTTTTCATTTGGAGGGAAAAAAATTTAACAAAATAACATAAAAATTAAAAAATGAAAATACAAGAAATGAAATAAAGGAAGCTAGATTGTAGATGTGTTTTGGTCTGCTTGTGAAAGATGCTTGATAGAGGAAAAAAGGGAAAGAAAAGAGAAAAAAGGTAAGAAAAGTTAAAAATTAAAAAAATTATAGAATAAAATGAAATAAAATGAACTTCAATAAAAAATTTTAAAAAGTAAAAAATAACATAAAAATATAAATTTTTATCTTTTTGTATTCAAGAAAGAGTAAAAAAGGAGAACAATTTAAGCAAAACCAGAAGCAAAGGAAATGAACAAATAAATGAATCAGCAAACAGAATGAAATCTAAATGAAGTTACATCCAGGTTTTCCTAGAACTGAAACTGTGAAGCTCTCTATAGTCTATACACTAAGCAGGTGGAGTGACTTGTGCTGGTCTTCTAGGGGATGTGCACCAGGGCAGCGTTGGGTGTGGCTTGGTGTAATGTCTCCATTCTCCACTAGGTGGTGCTGCTTAGCTTACTGGAGTGGATCAGTGTGGCGTGCATGCATGGGAGAGGTGGAAATGGCTTGACCCAGCTCCCTGGTCTCTGGTCAGGAACTTTGTGCTCACCCCTCCTTTGTCTCAAGCCTCTATCCACTCCCCACCTCTACCCTGTGTCCAAGCTGTTTACCTGCCAGGGGGCACCTCCCTCCAGAGTCTTATCTCAGATGGGGTTGTGTTTCAAAACCCCACACTTCAGAGACTCTTACGGCTTGGACCCCAGCTGACTCTCGGGGGAAACATCTTGTTGAGCAATGGCCAGATGACTGCTCCAGAAAACGTTTGTGCTGTTGTATAGTGCAGAGGTTCAGAGATTATGGCAAACCACAACACACAGCTGGTGCCAGGTTTCGCTGCACTCTGGCATCTTTGTCCCAATACCAGTAAATGTGGCTGCTCTCCAGGGTCTTCTGGAACCTTTGCCTGTGGAGAGGCCGTATGGCCTCTACCAAATGCACTCCCAGCAGGTGAACTGCTTCTCCCTGTGTCGCACAGGGACCCCTCAGACCCTGCTGCCTGCTCCTGGGGATTTGACCCACATCCTTACCAGAGCACCACCAGGCCCTGAACTCTGAAACTTCAGAATCTGCATTCCACTGTTTATAGAATCCTGATGGTATTGAAACCCTCTCCTTTATTCTCATCAGTGGTTTTGGGAAACAGATTTCTTGTTCAGTTCCCTGCGTGTTCACTCTTTCCCTCTTTCTCTCTTTCTCTCTTTCTCTCCAGCTACTTTCAAGGGAGTGCTTTTCTTATACGATACGATCCTGATGTGCTGCATTTTCTTCCTTTCTCTTTCTCTGTCCTCTCCCTGAAAAAACTGCTCCCTACCCTCTGCAGCTTTTCTCCCCACCCCACCCCCAGTTCACCTCTCTGCGCTGCATACCTGCCGAGTTCTGTGGCCCAAGTTATGCAGATTGTGGTGTTAATCCTCAGATCAATTTCCTAGTTCAAAACAGTTTGGTGCTGATCAAGCTGCATTTCAGGGATGAAACAAGCTCAGGGGCTCCATGCTGCTCTGCCATCTTAACTCCTCCCTCTATGTAAATCTTTTTAAATGGACAAAATAATGGTAAATTTTCCTATGGGTATTGGGTTGGTTATCAACTTATTGTCCCTCGGCTCCAAAGTTTTTTCTTTTAGATTGCTCTGTGAAAATTTGTCTGAGTCCTTAAATGTTTTTCGTTTGCCAGCTTGTCCTAAAGCTTCGTTACTAGAGGGTTCTGGCAGTTATTGGAGGAGGAAAAGGGTTTTATTTCCTGGTTCTTGTGGTCTCCTTTGATGGGCTTTCTTCAGCTCTGGGTTGTTACAGTCTGGGCAGTTTCTCCAGGGCCCTAGTCCTAGGACTAGGTGGCAGTAGCAAGCAGCTGCTCTCCCCATTCCCACTCTGCCCACCTACTCTGGGAAGCCTTGCAGTGGAGTGCCTCCAGTGTGATACTTCCCTATAGAATAGCTTTCTCCAGTATCCTAGAGGTTGGATTTCCAGCAAGTTCTGGAAAAAAAATTGCAATATGAAGATTTAATATTTCCTAAAACTATGAGAAGAAAAAATTGAAGTGAAATGGAAGAATTGCTGTACTGCTACATATTATGTACACACATATATAGTAGATCTCCCTATAAGAAATATTTCTGAAAGTTCTTTCTAGCATTTTATTCCCTGCAATACAGGGCCATTTTCGTCAGTATTTTAATCAAGAATCCTAAAATTTACCTTCTTTGACCCATTGAGTTCACATGCTCAGACCTGAATCAATATCCATGACCACGGAAGTGGAATTTGCTAAACTGGTTTAAACCAATCTGAACCTACTCTTTGTTTTAGACATGGGGTCAGCCTCCCCCAAACATAGGAATCCTATGGAAGAGGGGTGAGTGTCTTTAGGGAGGAAGAGAAATGGATATTAGATGGACTAGGTGTATCCACAACATGGTGTATAGTTTTAAAAACTTTAACTTTTCTTCATTTTAAGAAGAAAGTTTTCTTTTAGTAAGATGTGAATTATTTTTTTCCTTCATGTTTTGAATTTTATACATAAGGGAAACCAGAAACTTGTCTTTTTTCTGGGTTATCTTTGTCATACTTATATATTGTCCTTTTATTGTTTTAATCTCTGCTTTTTTCCTCTGCATTTCTCATTCACCCTGTCTTGTTGAATTAACACACCTAGGAAATTATTATATAGATTGAAGGGGTCATGGGGAACTCTCTTCTCCTCCATGGTTATGTTTTTGGGCAAAACTGGGTTTTATCTTGCCTGCTGTGTTGCTTCCTTTCATTTCTTTCATCTTTGTAATACATCTGCATGGTTACCACAATCTATCTTATGTTCAACATAGCTTGGTTCAGTTTTTTTTTTTTTTTTTTTTTTTTTTTGCAGGGATATATCATAAATGAATTGTTTTGACTCATTTTCCTTCATCTTCACTGTATCTATTTGGAGGTTTATCCTCTTTCATCAGATAGACACATTGGGGCTTTGGAATATTCTCCCCAATGTAAGTAGAGTTCTAGAGTCTTCATATCCATCAAAGAGAGCCAGCCCTTCTGGGAGCCTGGCTGGCTTAGTTGGTTAAGCATCCAACTTCGGATCAGATTGTGATCTCATGGTTCATGAATTTGAGCCCTGTGTCGGGCTCTGTGCTGACAGCTCAGAGCCTGGAGCCTGCTCTGGATTCTGTGTCTCCTTCTCTCTCTTCCTTTTCCCTGCTTGCACTCTTTGTCTCAAAAATAAATAAAAACCATTAAAAATATGTAAAGGTAGAGCCAACCCTGTTTATTCACTTAATCTTATTATTATTTCCCCAGAAACTATTTTCCCTCAAAAGAAGGAAAAGATGAGACAACTCCGCTCAAGTTCCTTCTTCCCCACGTGGGAGTGTTAATAGAAATTTTCAAGATGTTATTAAGTCACCAGTACTTCTTCTAGGAAACTTAGGGACATTTTGTGTCAGGATATTGTTTCTTCACGTCCCAGATTTTGATGAGGTATCGCATTAGATTTGCTTCGTGGATACTTGATGTTTACTTTCCACCCAACCCTCATTTCATTAATATTTGTTTGGAGTTATAAGAGGGCATCATGTGATTAGCTTTACTTCCCTGTAATTCACCAGACGTCTGTTGAGGGTTATAATCAGGGGAGACTAATGTTTTAAATCATGATGGCAGGCACATGGAGACACACAGAAATATTCATTGAACGAATGAATGAATGAATGAATAGTAGAGGTACAAAATGAAAGTGCTGGTGGAATAGGAAGAGAAGTCATAATGGGCAGTATGGGGGAGCATATTGGTAACTTTGGAATTCTTTTGAGCAAGAGTGATGTTCATTTTAGCTGGTCTCTACCTTTGAGTAGAAGTTAATGATTTGCAGAAGCATGAGTTTTAATCCACAGAGTCAGTTCTTGAAGGGAACCAACTGGTGATATAACTGAAAGTTTATGGACCTAAGAACACTTTGATTTTGTTAGTTGTATCGTAAAGTTCTGGGTTTGAGCAGGATTCTTGGTTATGCCCTGGTTCCTCTCTCCCCACACCTTATCCTCTCCCCTGCCCAAATGCCAGTACATAGACCATGATTGACGGATGCACTCTGCACAGAAAAGAATATTAGGTTCTAAATAAATTGCTTTCATAAAGTTAGTACTATGACTCTGTCAAACTTTAAGGAAATTTAAGTGGCTGGACATAGGCTTCTTGAGTCTGAGAATCTGGTTCCCTTTCATCCTCTTAGTTTTTTGAATTTGTTTGATGCCCATCAGGCTGTAAATATGCAGCCTTTAGAGTGGTGAATGGTCAGGACTCTTTTTCTTGAATGTGTCAGAAATCCAGTTTGGACTAGCATAAACAAAGTAATACATAAAAAGATACGATGTAGCTTATGCACGGAAATGATGGATGACACAGAGGAGGGGCTGGCCTCTGTGTGATTAGGTCCAGGAATATGCATACTGGGTCTCCCTCATCATCTCTCATTTCTGCTTCTCTCTTCTTGTAGTCCAGTTCCTTCCAGCTGTCTGACTCCATGAGACTCCAAGAATCCAAGATCTTACGTTCTTATAGTCTAGTGACCAGAGAGGAAAGAAAGCTCTTTCCCTCCAAATATTGTGAGAACCCCTGAGGAAGATTCTTAATGGTCATGTGTCCCAACTGTGGGATGTGATTGTGGGATAATAAATTGGCAGCTCTCACCAGAAATTGATGTTCTCCAAAAAAGCAATGGAGGACGTGATAGTCTGAGCACATAAAATAACACGTTTTCACTGAGGAGAGGAATAAAATCCTCCATATACTTTGCAGGAACTAAATTCACCTGTGCCAAGCTGTCAGGGGATATGCCCCTTCATTCATATCCAAATATGAGTGCCGTTTGATACCTTTACCTTGTCCCCCTTTACCAAGCTCAAAAAAATGGCACTTGTTGATTTTGTAAGCTCAAATGAAAATGAACCCCAGGATGTTTCCAGGTTCAGCTTAATTTCAAACAGTTGTCACTTCTCAGCCCAGGAGCTGGTATGGAAATAGGTATTAGGCATCTCCTGCTCTGTGTTTTGGCTAATACATAAAGAAGATGCTTTTCCACAACCAAAGAGTCCTAGTTACATCACTGAGGATGAAAGACTACAGGGGATCAACTGGTTTTTGTTTGGACCATGATTAAGAGAAGGTTCACTTGCTCTAATGCTTTTAAAATAAGCTCTACTCCGAAACATTTGGGTTATGTATTTGCCATCTTGCAGAATTCAGCAATTGAGATTCAAGCCAAATGCTTTTTACCTACTTATAAAAGACACTGCTGCCCTGGGCCCTGCTGGCTGCAGGGGCTGACTGGGCTGGAAGCCAGCTCTGAGACTGACCATGATAGTGGATGCCATTTAATAGGAATGTGAGAATGGTGACATGGTTTAGATTAGGTGCAGTGCTAACCATTTGCTGGATATCTTTCACACTGTTTAGGCACTTTTTATTAGCCAACGTTTTTTTCATTATTAAACAGTAAAATCTGACATTTTAAAATATATACTTATGTTATTTGGCTATTGAAAAATATGTATCATATTGTTCAATATGAACTAGTATGTATCATAGTGTTCCTTTAGATTCGTAGATTAAAAATCAATGCTCTGGGAGAAAATGTCATGAAATCTTTCCATAAATGGGAAGATTAGGAGTGACTAATTTGGTGACCTTATGTTTCATGTGGAAGAAAACTGTTTTCTTGTTTTCTTTTTGCTTAGCTGTTTTGTATTTCCTATCTAATGCTGAGCACAATGTCTGGCATAATTGGCACTCATCAGATATTTACTGAATGAATGAATAAATAAATATATAAAACCTTTTAGGGGTAAGAACTGCCCAAAGATTAAAATGAAAGTTCAGAGAAAACCAATTTTAAGTATGTACTCCCATAAAAAGACAGTTGATCACATGAGAGGAGAGTCTATTTAATTTTCTCTTCACCCTATTTAATCTGGGGTAAGACGTGGAAGTTCCAAACTCAGAGACAAATTGATTGTCCTTGCAACATGCCTGTCTTACCAGAAGTTCCTAAGGTACTGTATGAGTCCAACTTGACAGTTTTCCAGCTATAGTTTCTTAATTGTTTCAAGATACTAAATCACACGGTTTGCTTGTTGAACAGACTTTACCAAAAACAAAAGCTAAATTTAAAGAAATTGTAGCAAAATCTGACATTATGCTCAAGGAAGCGTATGAGAATTTCTTTGATAAGCTCCAACAATACAGTATCCCTGTGTTCGTATTTTTGTCTGGTATTGGTGATATACTAGAGGAGGTAATCCATCAAGCAAGCTTTTATCACCCAAATATCACAGTAGTGTCCACCTTCAGTCGTGTCTGACTTCATGGATTTTGATGACAGTGGGGTGTTCAGAGGATTTCAAGGTGAACTAATTTATTTACGTAACAAACATGATGGTGCCTTGAAGAATACAGAATATTTCAATTTACTAAAAGACAATAGCAACATAATTCTGCTGGGAGAGTCTCAAGAGGACATAAGAATGGCAGATGGAGTAGCCAATGTTGAACACATTCTGAACACTAGATATCTAAATGATAGAGTAAATGAGCTTTTAGAAAAGTACATGGACTCGTATGACATTGTTCTAGTAAAAGATGAGTCACTGGACCTAGCCAACTCCATCTTACAGAAGATTCTATAAACAAACATTCTTTAAGAAGACCTCTGTCCTGTGGGTGCAATTGATGCAAGAACTGCTCACCCATTCATCTTGGTAAAGGCTTCTATTTATAATGTATTCTTGCTCTTGAAGTTTTTTCTCTCTACATTATTGAGGTGTTTTCAGACATATTGAATCCATCAAATGGTAGCTTCTTTTTTCCCACCCCTCTGAACACGCTCCTCACTATATTTTTTTAGCAGATTAAAAAAATCTTAAAGCCAAAATTCAAAAAATTGCTCCCTGCATTTCCAGAGTGAACTTTGTAGTTTAATGTTATCATGAGGTTTTTGAGAAATCTCTTTATGCTGGTAAAAGTTTATAGAAGTCTAAAGAGAAGTTTTAAGGAACAGTGAAATAGCATGTATGACTTTAAGCATTCCATTTTTGTAATTTCAGGAGATGGTGATATCATCAGTGTAATTCACCCAAATTATGTTATTTGCCCAAATTGTGTTATGTTTGGTTATTTTGTTCTGTGAAAATCGATATTTACCAGAAAATATTGGCCCTCGGTGTTTGAAAAAAACATTGGTATCCACGTGTCACTAATCTTGACAAAATGTTGTATATTGAAGCACTGATAACATACCCGAAATGAAAAGCCTTTTAAAATTGTATGTCAGGACAATTGTTACGCATTTATTCAACAACAAGAAAGTCTTTGATGAGTTTCATTGATTCTAAGTGTAGTAATTACCGTCTTTGTAATGTTGCATCCTGTATGGTACTATTTTCTAATAATATTAAACACCTTTACCATTATGGACTGTCTGAAGCTAAGCTTGAAGTTGTTTTTCTAAGATTTGATGTCATCTGATTGTACCTTCAGAAAGTTAATTGGAGAAGCCTGAAGCATAGCCTGCTGGTCCAGAACTGGGGAGAAGTGAGTCCTTTCAGTCCTTCAGCCTAGTTACTCTCAGGAAGTGTTTCTTGAATGTTTGCATAAATGAATGCTAAATTGTGCCACATATAACTACCAGAGACGCTAATCAGTGATAATAATACTAAATGGTGTCTCACTTTTGAACAACTTCTGTTTGTGGTAAACACTTTAGGAAAATGTATTCTATTCATCTGAAAATCCATCATACAAAGAAATTTCAGTAATTCAAATAATGCACTGAATTTTGGCCTGATTTGAGTAGATGTCACTAAAATCATGATTCACAAGGTGATTTGCATGTATTTAATTTTGAGCTTACTGTAATGCCTTCTTTGGTTTACTGAGGTATAGTTTACATATTGGAAAATTCACCCTTTTCCCGTGTACAGTTTGATGAATTTTGACAAATTTACACAGTCATACAATTACCTTTACAATCAAGATACAGAACATACCCATCATCCCAAAAATTTCCTTCAAGTTCCTTTGTAGATAATTCCTCTCCCTTCCTATCCCCTGATACCCACTCATGATTTCCTTTCTAGTTTTGCCCAAATTTTGCCTTTTTCTAGAATGTCCTATAAAAGAAATGATTTATATGACAGCCCTTTGAGTTTGGCTTTTTTATTTTTAATGTTTTTCTTCGTATCCTCACCAGCAGTATTTGGTAATTATCTTTTTTTTTTTAAGCAGACCTATCTAATAGGTCTGCAGTAGTATCTCATTGTGGCTTTAATACTCATTTCCCTAATAACTAATATTAAGCATTATTTTTTTCATGTGCTATTTGCTCCATGTATCTTCTTTGGTAAAGATCTTATTCAAATCTTTTCTTTTGTTATTTTCTTTTATTTACTTATTTAAAAAGTGTTTTATCAGTTTTTTTGAGATATAATTGACCTAACATTATTTAAGTTTAAGGTGTGCAACATAATGTTTTGTTATATGTATATATGGTGAAATGCTTATCATAATTTTAGTTAACATTCACCCCGTCACTCAGTTACACATTTTTCTTGGGATGAGAACTTTTAAGATCTACCTCCTTGGCAAGTTTCAAACTTACTGTACAATATTGTTAACTGTAGTCATCATGGTGTTGTGCATTGTGTCCTCAGAAATTATCCTGTAACTGGATAATTTTGATCACCTTCCCCCAGTTCCTCCACCAGCTACTCTTTGTGGCTTTTTCTACTTACCTGAAAAATGACATTGGAATCTTCTTTGGGATTGCATTGAATCAATAGGCTTTAGGTAGTACAGACACTTTAATTATTTTCAGTTTCTTTCATTAATGTCTTTATAGTGTTTTGTGTAAAGATCATTTCCCTTGTTTTAACTTATCCCTAAGTATTATATTATTTTTGATACTATTATAAATGGGACTGTTTTCTTTATTGCTTTTGCAGATAATTTGCTGTTAGCGGATAGAAGCACAACTAATTTATTTGTTTAATAGTATAGTTGACATACAGTGTTCTATTAGTGTCAGGCGTACAGCATAGTCATTCGACAGTTCTATATAGTAAGCTATGCTCACCAGGATAAAGATAGTTAAGATCTGTCACTATTCAACCTTATCACAATATTATTGACTATATTCCCCATGCTGTACTTGCCATCTCTATATGTTATTTATTTTATAACTGAAAGTTTATATCTCATTATTCCATTCATCTGTTTTGTTCATCTAGCCAACCCCACCCCTCTGGCAATCACCAGTTCTCTGTATATATGGGTCTGTTTCTGCTTTGTTTGATTGTTTTGTTTTTCTGATTTCACATATAACTGAAATAATATGGTATTTGTCTTTCTTTGTCTGACTTAATTCACTTACTATAATACCCTCTAGGTCCATCAATGTTGTCTCCAATGGCAAGATGTCGTTCTTTTTTATGGCTGAGTAATATTCCTTTTCATTTTGTGGGTGGTTTCCTTTGCTGTAAAAAAGCTTTTTATTTTGCTATAGTCCCAATAGCTTACTTTTGTTTGTCTTGCCTGAGGAGATATATCTAGAAAAATGTTCTTAAGGATGATGTCAGAGAGATTAATGACCACGTTTTCCTTAAGGAATTTTATGGTTTCTTATAAACTGAATTGCCAGTTTATAGTATAATTTCCTTCTTTAGGGTCTGTTTTTGGGGCTTTATTAATTTCCTTTGTTGGTGTCATGTTTACCTGATTCTTTGTGATTCTTGATTTCTCGCATTGATATCTGGCCATATGAGGAAGTGGGTGCCTCCTCCAGACTTTACAGGTTCACTTTGGCAGTGATAGTCCTCTACTAGTCATCTCAGCTTGGGATTCTGGACCAGTCAGCTGGTAGTATTTTTGATCAGGTGGGGCTTTCTATCAGGGGCTCTATTTGGTGAGGCTACTGCCCAAGCACTGAGGTTTAGAGTGCCACTAGCTGAGAATAGTTGGGTAGGACTTCTGTCTTAGTTCTCTGACTTAGCAAGACTGTATGATGGTTCTGTAGTCGACTAGATTCTCTGATTAGTCTTCTCATTCAGGCGGAACTAGATGCTATAATCAGCACTGGAGTGGGGCTGTAAACTTGTTTCCCTGCCTGTGTAGGGTGGCAGAATGGGCTCTATGGCCATTACAACTTGATGGTTAGGTACCTGAACCTAACAGGGATGCATACCAAGTTTCCTGGAAATGTGGGACCACTGGCTTAACTCCACAGATGGGAAGAGCCACTGGCAGGGCTCTCTGTTTGGGTGTCATTGTTGGCGGAACTGTCAAATGGGCCACATAGCTTCCTAAGTGTTCTGGTTACAGTTACTAGTCAGGTAGGGCTGGAGGCTATACTAGATCCTTTGCTTTTCTATATACATGTTTTTGAATTTGATTTTTGATTTCAAAAGCATTCTGGGATTTTGATTAGGATTGCTAAAATTTTTATCAGTTGGAGAAATTGCCTTGGTTCTCTTGAGACAATTCTGCAGTTATTGCCTAGTGTTTGCCTCTCTTTCTCATTTATATCACCCCTGTACCCTGAAGTTAACATGCAGTTGGCCCAGAATGACATTCAGGCTTTGAAAGTAGTGTGAAGGTTGCCTTGCAATTGGGATTGGAATCTCTGGACTCAGGCTGCCTATAAACATGGGGAGGTTCATGCTGGGCAGGAACTCTGGTGGTAGTCAGAGGTAAGGATGTGCAGAGGGAGATCAAGTTTTTGTTGTTTCCTTTAGTTTTGAGTAGATTGGAGGTAACTTCGTTGGCTTGGGCTATACTCCTCAGAGGAAAGGCATGACTGAAATATGAGAAACAGTATTAGCTTTCTTTGATTGCTTTAAAGTCTTCTCTCCCTGTTTGCTGTTATCTTGGAAATCTCATCCATCCTATATTCCAGTTGTTTCTCATTCTATCCTTTTTATCTTTTCCTTCCCTTACTCCAAATTCTTCTTCAGATTTCTGATGCTTATTAAGATGATTCTCTAAAGGTTAGAAATGTGAAGTAAATATATTTTGGTAGAAATTTTGAGATTAAAACCATATTAAGCATTAAATTAATCAAAGTGCTGATTACGATTAATTGTTCTGACAACCTAGGAATGTTTCCCCTGATTTGACTCCACTCTTAATCCACAACTCCATCTCCAAATGCACTCTTTGTAGTGCATCTTTTACAACTTAGCGGAATCACTGAGTTTCAGATTTTCTTTCTTCTCCGTGCCTGGCAGCCATGGACCAATTAATCTGAAAATATGAACCTTTGAGGAGGATATTCTTCACTGAGTCAGCAGGGCAACAGATGGCAGAATGTTTAATGTTTATTCCAAGCACATTTACATATTGGAATCACATCCAGGAGTGCTTAAGAACATTTTTATTTGGATAGAAACTGTTGGTCACTGTAAGACAACAATCTGTTTGAAAACACCATTTGAATTACAGCGTCTTTGACAGGTGTGGCACAGCCATTGCAATTTCAGGGATCATTAATCTCTCCTTCCTTACCTTGCCCTCTATTTTACTTACCAAGGATATATTTTTCAATGTTGGATTTTCATAACATTTGTTAATTCATGTATTCATTCATTCACGAAACTTGTGTTGAGCACTTATGCAGGTACATTATCCAAGTATTTATCTGTAGATAAAAAGACACAATAAAATGGCCTAAAATCCAGAACTCTATAGTCTATTGAATTTATTTATTTATTTATTTATTTATTTTTTAACTTTATACTTTATTCTCAGGTTGGTTTCCATATAACACCCAGTGCTCTTCCCCACAAGTGACCTCCACCATAACCATCACCCCCCTTCACCCTTCCCCCTTCCCCTTCCACCCTCAGTTTGTTTTCAGCATTCAAGAGTCTCTCATGTTTTGTCTCCCTCCCTCTCCCTAACTCTTTTTCCTCCTTCCCCTCCCCATGGTCCTCTGTTGGGTTTCTCCTGCTAGACCTATGAGTGCAAACATATGGTATCTGTCCTTCTCCGCCTGACTTATTTCACTTAGCATGACACCCTCGAGGTCCATCCACTTTGCTACGAATGGCCAGATTTCATTCTTTCTCATGGCCATGTAGTATTCCATTGTATAGATGAACCACATCTTCCTAATCCATTCATCCGTTGATGGACATTTAGGCTCTTTC
>CM053569.1:38457490-38506405 GCA_028646485.1 Cryptoprocta ferox | reverse complement strand
GAGAAGAAAAAGAAACAAAAAGAAAAACAAGGTGGGGACAGAGACAGCAAAAGTCTGTGGGCAGTCTAAAAGCATATAACCAGCCAAGAGGAGAGATAAGAATATGCTACGGGAAATATATCTGGATGGCAGCAGAAAAGAAGGAGAAGCAAAGAAAAAAGGAAAAAAAAAAAAGACAACTCCCCTGTGCGGATGGGCATGGTCTGGCGTCAGGTCAGGTCTCAGGGGCTGCTCTCTCCAAGGCGCCCCCTAGGTGGTTGCGGGGAGAAGTATGGCGCCGCCTCAAAGCTTTGCCGGAACCAAGCGTTGCAGCCGCCCTTCTGAGTCCGATCTCCCTGTGCCGTGGGCGAGCCGGACTGTATTCTCCAAGCTCCGCCTCACTTCCGAATCCCAGTCCGTGCAGTTCAACACTGTCACCGGGGATGAGATGCGTTCCCGCTGGCGGCCGGCCTCCCGGCCCGGCTTGCACCGCCCTTTTCGCAGAGCCGCTGCCGCCGCCGCTGCTTTTCGCACCGCCGCCGCCTTTGTCTGTGCCGCGGCCGTTCGCAGTGAGGGTTGGAATGGATGCCGCTGCTGCTGTCCCCAAGGAAGAATTCGCTGGCCAGATGGGACGGATTTCTTTCCCCGCGCCCGGCCGTTATATATGGGGAATCGGGCAAGTTTTTCCTCCCTTAGAGATGGTTCTAGGTGCGTTTTCCGCCTCTCTTTCTCTTCCCCTGGTCTCTCCGGGGCCCAGCGCGCTCTCCCTCTCTTGGGCTCGGGCTCCTTCCCCCTGCACCACCGGGACCCCCCCCCCCCCACCGTCCCCTAATTTCCCCAATCACAGTCACTCACTCAGGCATCTTTGAGGTTGTCTTCTTTCTGGTGTCTGTTTCTTCTTTCCCCCACCTGCAAATCCGAGTTTTATCCCTTCAGTCCTTCTCAGTTCAATCTATGCGGGCATGCGCGGATTACAGAGCTCCCTGCTTCTCCGCCATCTTTCTCATTATTCTAGGATTGATTTTCTCCATTTTTCACAAATAGTATTCCAGCGGGCTTGTTGGGCATTGATCTTCTAGCTCTAGAAGCAGATTCTGTGGAACTGGTGGTTTAAGCCGATTGCCTCTCCGTTACTCTATAGTCTATTGAATTTAGTAGCTTCATCAGTAATATTTAATCCTGTTAAGCATTTTAAAGATAATCCTGCTTTCATTTTTGTTGGGTGTACTTTTCAACCTAAAGTACCTTGAAGACTGTTTGGGAAGCTGGTTTAGTGCCTAACTACCAGAGGCAGTTTTACTTGGAAGGGAATAAAACTTCTATTTCAGAGCCCATGTTACTTGCACAGATCACACTTTTAAGGTTCTGAGAGGGACCCAATAATGTGTTTATATGGTCTTAGTTTTTGTAAGATTTTTAAAGATGAAATATTTTAACTGAAGTTGGTTAAGACCACTGCCTCTTTCCATTCTGAATTTCCCTTTTGCCCTTTTCCTCACACTAGATGGTAATGGAAGACCTGTGGACATTTTGGGGATCTAACTTAAGTGGACGTTGTGTTAGTTTGTTCACTTAGTTTGGGTTTTGTAAGATGTATTTATAGTTTGCAGTCTACTCCATGAATAGTTTTCTAGCTGTCCTATGTAGAAATAACGTAAATATACACCTACTGCTCACTGAAATGACTCTTCTGGTGTTTTATTATGAAGTTGCAAGAAGGAAAGTCATAGTACACAGCTGTGCCCAGCATGAGAAGCATGTGATGTGAAGGAATAGTTTAAAATGTGGGGAGCTAGAAGCTATGGAAAATTCTTTCAAACTGTAGATGTGCAAAATTGTAAGCCATAGATTTAATTCTTATCAATGCTTATAATGGGAGTTCTTTCTCTTGATGCAGTTATGTTCTTTGATGCAGTGCACACAATTGTAAATGCACTGAATAGCCTTATTATTGATGAGAACTGCATGGAATAGAATTTATCAGAATTCCTATATAGGGCACAAACTATAGCTGTAGTATAGAATAGATGCATTTATGTGATATTTTATATTTTAAGCTTTCTAATGTATTGTATAGCATCTTAGCATAGCATTATCATTAATATTCTGAAGCCACGATAAACTATTCTAAACTACCAAGTATACAAAATTAATTTTGAACGATTAGAGGAAAAAATGCAACTAAAAAATTTCTATATAAGAAATGATATCACAGCGTTCTTGTCGTATAAAGAGGCAACAGAGTAAGAGTCAAAAGGTAGAAGACAGAAAATACACAGATGTGTCAGTTAATAAACATATTCTGGTGACTTTCTGGACTTTGTGATTTTTGTTAGCTTTTAAAATTTGTAGTTATAATTTCTTTTCTCATTCTAAATAAGTACTTACATGTCTGCCTAAATTTATATTAGTAATTTTGCATGATTTCTCTTAAAAGTATCTTTCAAAATGTGTATGTATCACAGCTTCCAAAACTTGGATCTGCTCTCTATCTGCCCGAGATTTTATTTTGTTTGTCCAGTGATTTCTCAAGGCAGAGTAAATCTTCAGGACTATATTAATCCTGTGGGAGGAAGTACAGGCCTCGGGGAGTGGTGCTGTGAAGAGTGAGGATAGGATAAAACTGGAGGAAAAGGGAAGTAAATGGGTTGAACACTTACATGGTTGATTTAAATTGGTACTGAATTGAGAGAAGGAAAACATAGGGAGAATGGAAATACGGACATAAAGGAAGATGAATGGGACAGCAAGCCTATTTAGTTTAATGGAAAGAAAACAGAAGTTAGAATCAGAAAGCAAGTTCCTTAAACTGTCCAGCCATAGGTCATACCTACATGATCAATTCATTTATAGCCTCTGGGCTTCCTGCTTCCTCCTTTGTGAAATGGAGATGATAATACTTGCCCTGTGGGTTTGTCAGGATTAAAAACAACTACATCAACCCCCCAGACCACTCATAGCCATCATCCCTGCAGTTGATCAAATCAAACATTGTGAAGGTGGGGAGGGAACTGCAGCAAAATACAGAATCCTGATCTGGAGAAAAAACAGAAAAATATGGAGTACAAATGAGGCCAGGCATTGTTCATTTCTGAAGGGAAATGTTAGGAAAGTGAAAGCATGGAAAGAGACAGGAGGCAGAAAAATGACTTGGGATATATAAGGTAAAAGAGGAAGAGAAAGCAGATTCCTCAGAATCTCACCCCTATGTGATGAGAAGAGAAGAATGGATGCCTCTTTGATGGAAGTGGCAGAAGGGGAATAGAAAGATGGGCAAAACCTTATATAGGGCTCTCGGTTCAAAAAGCTTGAAAGTGGTAGTGCCAACAGGTATATGGTCACTTGGCCAAAGTCACTTGATTGATCGTCATAGTATCTGCATTTGTTAGGCTGATGAATGGCTAGCTCCAGGGCTCTGGGACACATACATAGAGCGTGTATGTATAGAACTAGGTCTAAAAGAAAATTCAGAGGCTCCATTCTGATAGTGAAGAGTCTGGGTTAGAGAGGAGTTTTGCAAAGAGATACAAGTGTCAGCAAATAAAATTTTCACTTTGTATCTGGTCAATTGTCATTTTTACTGAAGTTGGTTGGGTTAGGGGGAAAATAACAGACTTTAAAATCATAAAAAATAAATTTGGGGCGCCTGGGTGGCTCAGTTGGTTAAGCCTCTGACTTCAGCTCAGGTCATGATCTCATGTTTCGTGGGCTCGAGCCCCGCATCAGGCTCTGTGCCGACAGCTCAGAGCCTGGAGCCTGCTTTGGATTCTGTGTCTCCCTCTGTCTCTGCCCCTCCCCTGCTGCTCGCACTCTGTCTCTCTCTCAAAAATAAATAAACATTAAAAGAAATTTAAAATCACAAAAAATAAAGTTTATTACAGAAAACCAATATACTATCTATAGGAGTGACAAAAACATACTTCAGGACGCTTCTCCCTTAAGGAAAGTTAAGTTTGAAATGTGGACTTCTTAGGCTATAATTTAGAACCTACATATTTACATTTATTTTGATTCATGGTTGGCTCTTTGGTCCATATCTGTTGTCTAAATTAGGGCCCAGGAAGCAGATACTTATACTTTTAAAAAAGAGGAGTGGTGAGAAGTGGCGCAAATATGTCCAAAAGCAGACGTGTGAGGAGAACCATAGGCTAAAGCAGAGTCTTACTCAGTAATGTGACAAAATTCTGTCCTTGACTGTACCTCAGTCAGGCTTCTCTGAGCCCTTTTCTCTATTAGGCCTTGACCTTGGGCCCCATTCTTTACCTCCATCCTAGTTCTTGCTTGGCCTACATAGCCCAGGGTAGCAAGAATCTTGCTAATTCAGTTGAGAGAGAATCCCCATCCTTGATATGGGCCTGTCTTAGGCATGAATCCCCCCTACTCTTGGTGTCTTCACTTTGTAATTTTCCATCCACCAACCCTCTCCTTGGCTATAAATCCCCACTTGTTCTTGTTGCCTTCGGAATTTAGCCCAGTTTTAAACTGAGGTCTCTTTTCCCCTACTGTAATAGTTTCTGAATGAAATCTATTTTCGTTGCTTTACTGTCTGGCTCTAGTTTTCCTTAACAAATGTAAGATTGTTACTGGAAACATCATTCCGGGCTGGTAACCACCAAGTTGGCAAGCACTCCACTGTGTTAGGCACTGTGGAACACTCTTACCTGAGTAATTTTAGTAACACTCATAATTGCTGCTTGTATACAACTAAGAATTTCAAAGGCTTTCATACGTATTATTTTATTTTTTCACAGTGACCCTTGTGAAGTAGTCAGGGATCTAATGAGTGAGGAAACAGGCTCAGAGCATTTGTGTGTCTTGGTAAGGGTCACTCAGCAAGAGATAGCCAGACTAGAATTGAGGCTTTCAGAATCCTGACTCAGTGCTTTGAGTTACAATTAGAATTTAACACTTAAAAGAGACCTAGGGTACATTGGGGATGTCCTAGCAGAGAGTGAATTGTCATGAAGATGAAGACTTTTCTCAGTTTTAAGCAGAACAATAAAAGAATGAGGTGGTGAATCAGTAACTTATCTTACGCAATAGAATGAGTATTTCATGGATATCCTTGAGCAATTTACTTCTTTCACATAGAAATCAGAGTTTCAATATATTTAGTTATAACAGAAGATACTTAGACACATTTTGAACAAATCTTGGCTGTAAAGCTGATTACAGTCTCCAGTACTGTAAACCCATTGAAGTATTCCTGATTCTGAGCCACTGGCTAAGATGCTGGAGGTAAATGGTGGCCAGCATGCAGTGTCTGCCATCTGAAGCTCTTGGCTGGTTTGTGCAGGAGTGACGCGTTCAGACACTTAGTTCCAGAACAGTCAGGAGGGGCTTGCTCTATGTGTGAGTGGAGTGTGCTGACTGAAAGCAGTCCTTGGTCTGCTTTCCTATGTACCTGTCTATGGCAGGAAGCTGGACCAGCTGCTCTCTGAAGTTCTCTTCAGTTCTTTTCTTTCACTGAATTGCAAATCCTGTTTTCACAAGCGCTGCTGTTTCCATTGCTATGGAAATGCTGGTGATGTATATCACAAATTCAAATGTTATGACATGGGCATGGGACTCTAGAGGAGGAAAAGATGAGCTGTAAAGAGGTACAGTCTTCCTCCAAGCCAAATCCCTTTGCTAATGAGCAAGTATATTAACAACAAAACTATGAAAAACTTATGAGAATGCAATCGGCTGGGAGAATGGGATATGTGAGCGAGGTTCTTCAACAGATGTGCCTGGGGTGAGCTCAGTAGGTGAATCTTAGCACTTTCCATTAGAACATTTCTCCAGCCAAAATGCTACCCCCTGGACAATCCAACAGCTGCAGTCTCCTATTTTGATGTAGGAGGAGGCTGATAGGTCTGTGGCTGGGTAAAGAGGGAAATTAGCTACCCTTTGCCCCTGGGCCACCTCCCCTTCAGGTGGGAGGTGGTGCCTAACTTTATGAGCTGCTGAGTTGGCATCAAGACAGATGCTGATGTGATGAGAAAGACCACCTTCTCTCTAAAGCATTTTCAGAGGCACTCTTCTTGGCCTGGGTATTGGGGGGAAAATTATTCAAGTGCCACTGTGAATTGTCCCCGTGAGAATGTTTCAACCCTATTCCTGGAATTCCCCCCTCTGCTGCATTTGCAGAGAAATTCCTGTGTGGCTTAACTATCTGTCTGAGATAGAGTTTTGGGGTGGGGTATCATGGAGATGAAGCTCCAAGGTCAGCCACAGAGCTTTCACAGTGAAGCAGCGGTCTCTCTTTTGAGCAGAATTGGCTGTGGGCACTTGTCTTCCCCACCCTCTGGCCTGGTCTTCAAGGATGTCATGGTGAAAGTAAAGGAAACTTTGTTTAGTCTGCACCACAGCCTTGAATAGGCCATAAAAACTCCCCAGGCTGTGACCGACCAGACTTGGAACGGCAGACCTCCGCTCGTCACTTACGCACCTTCTTTGTCACTTAGTATTTTGTATGGTGTCTCTCTCTCTCCACCCTGGTGGCCTGAAAACACACGCCCACCATCTGGAAGTTGCTGTGCTAATGCTGTGTTCTCCAAAGCCCCAGGCACATGTTGATGAAATAATGGGATATAGGCCGTTGTTGTTACTGTTGTTGTTACCTTTAGGGGATGGAATTAAATGTAGACCTTTGATATTCAAGAAATAAGGTGTGACATTTATAAGATAAAATCCCTCTCCTGAAGCCCTCCCCCTCTCCAAATGCTAGTGGCTTACATATCTTCATTATGATTCGAAGGGCTGTACAACACAGGCCTTGATTAGGAACATCTCGATTCCTAACAGTTTCTGAAAAAATAAAAACAAAACCCTCAATACCTGAGCATGAAAAAATGTGCTTAAACATGAAGTGGTGGAAGGATTTCCCTATGCACAAGACCTCCTTTAACTTAATTTTAATTTAGAGCAATTAAAAAAATTTCACCATGGAAAAGAGGAGGAGGGGGAGGGGGAGGAGGAGGAGGACAGAGGAATGGATGGGATGGAGAAGAAAGAAAAGAGTTTGCTGCTGAGCTCAGAATTCAACTAGAAAGCCAAGGCCCAGCTTGGAGCAGAGTTTTATGGCTGAGTTATAAACTCTGAAAATAGGGCTTTCTAATGGAAATGTTGACAGACTCTCCACTATAACCGGGCTAGCGGATGCCCGCTGTAATGTACTGTGTAATTTATAGGAGTCACCTGTTAAGCCATCTGGGAAAGAAAATTTCCCTTCTTTTAAAATGTTAATAACTTGATTAACCTTCTGAACTTCATCATTATTCCAAATGGAGTCCGTGCGAGTCAATTGCTGCTACACAGCCAGTTTGTATTTGCAGATAAAATTTGAGATTAAAAAAATCCATGCTGACTGGTTTTCTTACTCTTACCATGTAGGAAAATGAGTTGTTAAGGGAGAGGCCACACCTTGATGCTTAACTTCTGCAAACGAAAGCTGCCCGCAAAGTACAGCAAGTTAGTGTCTCTTTGTACATGAAGCCCTATGTGTGTTTATCTTCTCTTCCTACTTCCTCCCCCATGGTTTTTCAGGCAAGAAACTGGGCACTGAGATCCCTCCTGCCCTCAAGGAAAATAGATATTGTTCACTTTGGGAACCTCGACTCTATAACTGTTTAATGGATTGCTAAGTGGCTCGTATACATAGTTTTATGACTTCTACACTTGGAGATTTGAATATCACCATATATGAACTCCCCTGTTTTCCTAGATTATTTCTTTTTTCATTTTTTTTTGTATTGCTCTCATTCTTTACCAGAGCATTTTTCTAGATTCTCTCTATTCTAAGCATCCATTCCCCAATTAGCCCCTAGGCTGGGCTCCACCAGCTTGCCTCTGTAATTCTCAGAATCTCTCTATGGGGCTTTTTAACCTTATGGAACAAAGTCTTACTGAACAAATCTGTTAGAGTTAGAATTCCCTCAGACAGCAGTGGGGTTCTTTAATGAATACTAGTTCTGCTCTTAAAGGAAGATTTAGTACTTTTTGAAAATGAAATTGCATAGCTGGAGTTTTCTGATTTGAGAATGTCCAGGCTATTTTACTGGTAATCTGGGTTACACGTGTTTTTATGTGAGGGACACATTGTTTTCTATAGTATATGATATTCTTCTTTCTTTTTTAAAATATTTATTTTAGAGAGAGAGAGAGAGAGAGACAGAGAGAGACAGAGTTCGAATCAGGGAGGGGCACAGGGAGAGAGGGAGACAAAGAATGCGAAGCAGGCTCCAGGCTCTGAGCTGTCAGCACAGAACCTGATGTGGGGCTTGAACCCATGAACCATGAGACCATGACCTAAGCCAAAGTTAGATACTCAACTGATTGAACCACACAAGTGACCCATATAGTATATGATACTCTTCGGTGATCTTCATTGATTAAATCAGGAGATCCTTTTCTGTATTCCCCCTTAGAACTCTTAAGTGGTTGTACCCAAAGTAAGTCATATAGAAACAACTATCTTAAGAAATGGAATCCTGGAAGAGCCAGTCATGTTAAGAGACAGCCCCACAATTTCCTCCAACCCTTTGATCTGAGAGAGAATGCTTACCAAAAGGACATAGTGCCCAAGAAGATAGTTGTCTGATGGGAAGTAACTGTATGGAATCCTCTTGAACCTTCTGGTAATTTCGTCTCTTTTTGTTCTTAATGAAGGCAACTGATCATTCTGGTACTGAAAGGTCCTTCATTCCAGAAAACCCTCAGTTCCAGGCAAAACTAGGACAGTTGACCATCTTCTTCTTACTGAGAAATTTCTTATTCTCCTTCATTACCTGATTGTATTATCACAAAGTGAAGATAGAACTATATATATAAGACTTAGTATAAGGAATCATTTTCTAATTGCTAGAGAATACACAAATGATTGGGCTTCCTTGAAAGACACGGTAAGCTCTTTGTCACTGGGAATGTTCACCCAGAAGTTGAATGACTACCTGCAAGAAGATTGTGGGTAAGTATTCCTATTTTGGCAGAAAGACTCAGCTTAATGATCTCTAGTAGTGGTCTTTCCATTCTAAATTTAAAACAAAAATTACAGGTGGCTCCAAAAGACAGAAGCATGACAACTACAGGTGGACACATTGGGAATCTCAAGTTCTGGAGCCTGTATATGCTCTGTGTAAGTTTTGTATTTTTATGTTAATCTGGTTTCATATCTTGCCTGGAGTTCTGTGTGAATGTGTATAGTGCTGTGCTATTTTGTAAAACAGTATATGCTACTTGGATTCTGATGGCCTCTTTGATTTTTAAACACTCATCCTTTGATTGAGTGGAGCCTGGGCTCTTCATTTGAAGATGCTCATTTTTGCCTTGACCATTTCTCCACTAGAACCATGGTTCCCACTTGCAGTTTGATGTGATTCAACCTTCACATACTCTGTCACATGTACATTTAACAGATGTGTCAAGAGAGGCCTCAAAATGTTGAGAGGAAAAGTTTACCAAGACTACAGTGAGATTGTGTGGCACAGCCAAGAATGAAAAAGTAAAAACTCTGGCTCTGGGTCCTTTCTTCTAATGACTAGACACCACTCTCTCACTGGAACATACTTGATTTTAATGCCTTAAAGGGGCACAGGGAGCTGGCTGGTTTACAAAACTGAGAAATACTATTTCTGATGGAGCAGCACAGCCTTCCCTGCCACCTTCTCGAGGGAGCTTTTAATTTTCTTTAATAGATAAAGTCCCTCTCCTCCCTTTTCCTTTCTCTCCATACCTCTTCTTCCCTAAATCCCTCCTGAATGTTTTGGATAGAAGTTTATTCTGATACAAGTTGTTTAAGAGCAACAGAAATTTCTAAGTACTTAAAAGTGTTTACCAGTATGTAGAATGATAAAGAATCTAAATTAGGTGGTGTTTAGGAGTTCGTGTCTCCTTGTTGTCTCTATTGAGATCTTAGAGAAAGGGATCTGAAAACAAAAATACTTTTATTCTTTCTGTGTCTACATTGAGCTTGCCCTCCTTGAATTTTCAGACAAGTTTCTTGCTTTATTTAATCCCAAACTTCCCGAACTCCATTCTTTTCCCTCTTTCACTTTGTTACCCTTCATCTTCTCACCCCAGATGGTTGGGTTCTCTTTGATGTCATTGGAAGCTCTTTCTTTTATTCAGTAAGCATTTACTGAGCACCTATTACATTCTTTGTATCCTGCTGGCTTGAGATAGTAAAATAAGGCATGTCCCTATTGGATCCTCCAAGATCTCACCTTGTATATGATGGTGGTGAGAGAGAGAGACTTATCCAAACAACTACCAATAATATAATCTGATACATTTTGAAAGCTCTAAACAAAAAGACATTAGACTTTTCTAGAACAGGCAGAGAGGCAGTCACTGTTTGCCCATAGCATGATTTGCCGGTCACTTATTTTCCCTAATGATATGATCTTAACAAATGTTGTAGATCAGCAAATTCAAGCTTATATTTTCCCTTTAATAAATCAGATCATTTGCATACTTGTATTGGATTACATCAATATTGTTTTTTTAGATCTGATTTCTGACCTTTGCTTTGGTAAGATGCAATGAGTTCATATTTTGGGCCATCCTTAAATCTCTATGAAACTTGTCATTGTGTTTTTGTAATAAGGTATTTAAAAAAAATACTTTAGGGCTCAGTCGGTTAAGCGTCTGACTTAGCTCAGGTCATGATCATGTGGTCCATGAGTTGGAGCCTCATGTCCGGCTCTGTGCTGACAGCTTAGAGCCTGGAGCCTGCTTCAGATTCTGTGTCTCCCTTTCTCTCTGCCCCTCCCCCACACTCTATCCCTCTCTGTCTCTCAAAAATGAATAAATGTTAAAAAAATTTTTAAATACTTTATACAGTGTTTTCTTTATCACGACCCAAGGGAGATTTTTTTTCCACGCTCAGGATTAGAAGCAGTTACATATTTTTAGAGAATGGATTTCTTTTCAGCTTCTAGAGATTGTCACATAGTTCAGTCACTCCTATCCAATACTTATATCCCCTCAATTAGACATCTAATCCAGTGTTTTTCAACATTTTATACTGTAGCCCACACTAAAAACACATCTTACATTGCGACCTAGTGCAAAGATCTATATGTATATGTATGAACACACAAAAGTCATTAGAAATAGTTTCACAAAGCAATACTAATTTCTACTGCAATGCCCTACATTTCTTATTCTCTTCTGTTCCATCACATCGGATCCCATCCCATTTCATTCCATTCCTTTCTAATTTCTTAAAAATGCTGGTCAAAACTCATAAATTGATCTTATTACTCTTCAGTGAGTTGTGACCCACAGTTTGAGAAACACTGATTCAATCTTTTCCTTGAACATTTGTCCCTATAGACAAGTTGATACTTCCCAAGGAAGCCCATGTTATCATTGGAAAATTTGTAGCTCCTCTTTCAACAGAGCTTAAACCTGCCTCCTTGGTAGATCTTGCCCAGTATCCTTCTGATTCTGTCTTTCATGCAGAACAGTCCAATCCTTCTTATTCCTGATCACTCTTCTAATATTTGAAGAGAATGGACTCCCTCTCCCCCCCCCCCAAAAAAAAAAACCTCCTCACCCATTTATATTTGGTTGTGGCTCCAGCAAGAGGCTTGGTGGCCAGATGTCAATAGCTGAAGAAAAGTGTTAGGCCAGGGCAATTAGGAATGTTCCCTGAAGCATTTGAGTAATTTGAAGGAAAGTGTTGCTTTTTAAAAATGTGCTCAATTTAACTGAACAATTGCCCCAATTCCCTACTTTACTTCAGCTGTGGAAAACCTGGCCCAACTTCTGCTACATATTGATTTTGCTCAAAGGTGGCAAGTGACAACACAGCCATTACATAAATGACATGAGAAAACAGCCTTCTTCCCCTAAGGTATTTAGCACACTCCACAGATGGCAACGACCTAATTCAGTCCAAAGAAGAAACAAGTGAAATCATTGACTCAATTACTTTCATTGGGTTGAGGCAGTGTGGCTCTCTCTTGGCTTTCCCAGAAGAAAAAAAACCCTTCCTGAAACTGCCATGCACGGGCAATTTCATTACAACAGAGTTCCAGTCACCTCTTATTTTCTTAAACTTGTATTATTGAAAGATTAGTCTTCTGTTTATGGTTACATTGCCAAGTATCCAAAGCAGAACCCTCTCCTTCATTCAGAGTTAATCGAACTGAAATGGACATGGCATTACCAGGGCCCATGGCCCTGTGAGATCAGGAGAATTACTCAATCTGTACCACTTAGGATAGAAATTTTCGAAAAAAGTTAGGATAAATTGACAAAGATTGCTTGCTTTAGAATAGAGAGTTCAAAATGCAGTTCAGAAAGACTTTATTATAATTACATGCTGTAATGGGAAAGATTAAAATGTTGAATGGCTGGATGGTAGAACTCACTTAAGTGATGGCTGAACCTAATGTTGAGAGGTGACTAGGATATTCGCTTTGTTCTTGTTTTCTATAGAAAAAGTAAACAGCAAATCTGTGTCCTTGAAGGGAAGTCATGGAGAGAATGATTCTCTAAATTGATTACAAATTCTCTAAAACATGTTGGTTTTGAGAGGAACCTCCTTGTCTTATATAGTCCTTTAGCTGAATTCCAAAGAACTTTAACTGAAACTCAAGAATAAAACACGGATATTTAACCAACTGATGAGGATGAACTAAGAATTAGCATATATTTTCTATTTTCATAAGATTTCATTTTTGAGATTTTTGGTATTTTCAGATGGCTTTACTTTAAGGTGGTTTCATTCAGAAAACATACTGAGAAAAAGAGCAATCATCCCATAAACAATCTTTTCTTAGTTCTCTATTTCTCTTTCCCATTTCTAGTTTGTGTCGTATTGCAACTTTCTCAGTTTAGTTTATTCTTGGCTAAGATTTCTTACATTTAATTTCTTTATTAATTTGAATTTATGCTTTTCAAGTTGGGCTCTTGCGAGGAGTGACAGCTAAGAGCTTTGCTAAAGTCTTGGCTAAGATCTAAGCCCTTTGACAACAGAAGGCCAAGGATGGTGTGTATGGGAACTAAGTGGGAAAAGAATAGAAATATGTGTTATTTCCCATGATACCATTTATCAGAAGGGAATGGTGTTCCTGGGATTGGTGAGAGATGATTTCTTACAAAGGGAGATGTGGCTTTTTGAACACAGATGGTACTCTCAGCTGGGTGGATCTTTAAATAAACATGAAGGACAAAAACCACATGATGATTTAGGAAGGATAATGAATATTATTAGCCTAATCTTCATTTACTAGCTGCTTTCATTTCATTTTTCCATCTTGCTTTGACGTGGTTGTGAAAAATCAAGATTTGGACAGACTCATTCTGGGGGTTGCAAGGCTGAAAATGTCCTGCAGATGGATATTTTTTGGCACATGTGATGTTAAGAAATAAAAACAGTCATGATAAAAACTTTCAGGAGAATTGACCAGAAGGGGACTTCTTCAACTTGATAAAGAGCATGTACAAAACCCTACAGCTAACATTATCCTTACTGATGAAAAACTGAATACTTTGCTCCTCACATTAGGAACAAGACAAGGATGACCGCTCTTACCACTCTTATTCAACAGAGCACTGGAAGTTCTGGTTAGTGCAGTGAGGCAAGAAAAGGAAATAAAAGGCATGCAGATTGGAAAAGAAGAAATAACACTGTCCCTATTTGCAGATAATGTGATGTATATGTAGAAAATTCAAAAGACTCTGCCAAAAAAATCCTAGAACTTACTAAGTTGAGTAGGGTCATAGGATACAAGATAAACATACAAAAATTAATTGTATTTCAATACAGTAGCAATGAATATGCAGATGCTAAAATTAAAAGTACAGTGTTTTTTATAGTTGCTAAAAAAAACCTCTTAGGCATAAATCTAATAGAACATGAAGAGAACTTATAGGCTGACAAGTACAAAACATTGATGAAAAACAGAAGTAAATGGAAATGTATATGTTCATGGATTGGAATACCTAACATACTAAAGCTGTCAGTTCTCCCCAACTGACGTAGGTTTTAATGCAATTCAAAGAACTGGCATAATTTTTTTAAATATCAAAAAAATTTTTAAGGTTTATTTTTGAGAGACAGAATGTGAGTGGGGGAGGGGCAGAGAGAGAGAGGGAGACACAGAATCTGAAGCAGGCTTCAGGTCCCAGCTGTCAGCACAGAGCCCACTGCAGGGCTTGAACCCAGGACCGCGTGGTCATGACCTGAGCTGAAGTCGGATGCTTAACCAACTGAGCCACCCAGGCACACCCCCACCATAATTTTTTGAAGATGTAGAAAGGATAAGTCAAAATTGTGTGGGAAGGCAGAGGGACTAGAATAGCTTATATACTTTGAAAAGAAGAATACAGTGGGAGGAATCAATCTACCCGTTATCAAGGCTAATTGTATAATTATGAAAATCAAGATTGTGTGGTATTAGCAGTGGGATAGACACGTCAATAAATGGAACAAAATAGAGAACCCAGAAATAGATTCACATAAATATTCCCAACTAATTTTTGATGAAGGTGCAAAAGCAAATGGTGCTGGAACAAGTAGACATCCAGACACAAAAAAAATGAGCCTCACCCTGAGTCTTACGTTTTATATAAAAAAAAAAATGAGGCACCTGGGTGGCTCAGTGGATTGAGCGTCCTACTTCTGCTCAGGTCATGATCTCATGGTTTGTGAGTTTGAGCCCTGGGTTGGGCTCTGTGCTGACAGCTCAGAGCCTGGAGCCTGCTTCAGATTCTGTGTCTCCCTCTCTCTCTGCTCCTCCCTACTTGCATCCTCCCTCTCTCTCTCTCTCTCTCTCTCTCTCTCTCTCTCAAAAATAAACATTAAAATTTTTTTCTAAATTAAAAAATCAAAAATAAGTCTATAATAATCTTCAAAACAATAAAGGAAAAATTCTAGTTATTAGGTTTGACACCAAAAACGTCTATAAATAATAAATTAGATAAATGGGACTTCATCAAAATTAAAAGACTAATGCTCTGTGAAAGACTTTAAGAGAATGAAAGACAAGCTACAAATTGGCTGAAAATATTTTCAAACTACATTTTACATATGAGTAGTATCTAGAATATATGAAGAATCTCAAGACACAAAAAAAAAGACAAACCAAACAAAAATAAAATCCAGGTGGAAAATGACCAAAAGATACAGAGACATTTACCAAAGAGGATATACAGATGGCAAAGAAGCACGTTAAAAGAAACTTAAAATTATTAGCCATTAGGGAAATGCAAATTAAAACCACAGTGAGATATTACTACACACGTGGCAGAAGGTTAAAGTAAACAGTAGCATCAAATGCTGACACAAGTACAGAGAAACTGGATCACTCATACATCGCTGTCAGGAACGTAAAATGGTACAGCCATTCTGGAGAACAGTCGGAAGTTTCTTAACAATCTAAATTTGTAACTAACATATAACCTACCAGTTGTACTCCTGAGCATTTATCCCAGAGAAATGAAAACTTTTGGTTGTATAAGAACCTGTATGTGAATGTTTATCCAGCTTTATTCATAATAGCCAAAATTCTGAAACAATACAGATATCTTTAAATGGGTGAATGGTTAAACTGTGGTACATCCACACCAATGAATAGTACTCAGCAATAAAAAAAAGAACAAAATGCTGATCAATGTAATACTGATGAATCTCCAGAAAATAACCCAGAGTGAGGAGGGAAGAATTCCTGAAAGCTTACATGCTATGATTCTATTTCTATAACATTTGTGAAATGACAAGATTATGGAAATGGAGAACAGATTAGGGATTGCCAGGGATTCACTAGAGGGTGGGAGCAGGAAGTGGTTGAGGTTATAAAAGGGTGACTTGAGGGACTCTTGTGGTGATGGGAATGTTCTGGTATCCTGACCATATCAATGTCAACACTCTGGTTGTGATGTTATAATAGTCTTTCAAGATGCTACCTTTGTGGAAAGCTAGGTTAAGGGTACATAGGATCATTGTATCATTTGTATTATTTCTCACAACTGTATATGAATCTATAATTATCTCAAAAGAAAACATTCAAGCTTTTAGTTAAAGCTTCATTTCATCAGGACCCTTACTATTTTCAATTTAATTCATTAAATTGGCTCTCACTAATATCAATTTAATTTCAATTATTTTCAATTTAACTTCAAACCTAATAGTTTGCTTTATACAGTTTTGTTACCTGTCTGGCATCTGCAGGCATGAGAAAGAGAGGGGGAAAAAAGAGAGCGTGGGATCTTGTTGATAAAATACACAGAAGAAATGCCATGCAGTATTCCTCTATTGGGGACAGATGCATTCTTTTTAGAAAATTGGGTGGGTTTTAGCATTTGGAAACATTGTTTTTTCATGTTAGATCCATACTGGGAATGGGGTCATGTTTGTCATAACACATTATGCTATAAGGATTTTTGCATATCTCTCTCCTTCATTAAATTCCTTGATGGCCAGGACCATGATTTGTTTGTTCTTTATATTATTTTCTATATACCTTCTTTCCTCCACCTATCATAGAGGCTTAATCCAGAATTTAATAGGGGAGAGAACAGATTTGTAAGTTAATAACATAGCGTGATCAAAATACTAATCACAAATACCCATGATCTAGTAACTACCTTTCTAACCTTAATTTGCATGACTTCCTTCCAGGCTGCATACATGTTAGGGAGTTTTCTCTACTCCTTGCTTTTGCCCACACTGTTTCCTTTGTCCATTTTTCCCTCCTCTGTCCCTACATCTCTGAATTCTATTGATCTTTCACTATTCAGTGTAAAGGACCCCTCTTTCAAGAAGTCTTCCATGTTGCAAATACCATTTCACAATTTGTATTTCTCATAACTTTCGACCTTGTAGGGGCATTAGATTTTTCCCTGTGGCAGCCGGTTTTTGCTGATCCTTCTGGATTGTACAGAAATGGGTTTAGTGTGCTGCCCACAGCAGATACCATAAATGTATATTGAATGAGGAAAGAAAAGAAAGAAATCAGAATGTGAAGTCTAGTGTTAATGGAGGCTCTTATGGTAGCCAAATAAAAATGATAGGAAGCTAGAAAGGAGAGTGGGTCAGAAGTAACAGACAATGTTAAAATATCACAAGGCTGATTTTACCTGGCATCAGTAGAGATTAGACTGCTCACCACAGCCAGTTTCATTGTAAATCATGTAACAGACCTTGTAGAAATGCCAAGATAGTAGAAGTCAGCTTAAAGCTGAGCTCTAAGACATGCTTGACTTGAAACATTGTTTACTTTCTTCATTAGGAGCTAAAGAGAAGCAAGTACAAGGCAGCGGGTAGCAATTACCTAATATCTTTGCAGAAAGAGAGATTTTTCAAAATGTGCTTTTCTCACTAATCCTTGAGGGGAAATGAGGTTTATTTATGGTGTCAGAAGAGAACAAGGCACTAATAGTAAAAGATTTTATATGACTTCATGTTTTTAGGAAAGTCATTTGTTTACAAATCCGACTCAGTCAAACCCAAAGGTATTTAATATAGTCCAGATTTGAATGTCACCTGATTTTGCACCCAAACTTCAGACTAGAGGAAGTAATTATGATAAAGTGCATATGTTGATGTAAGAAGATACAGATTATAAGTATTTCCTTACCGTAGATGAAAATCTTAGACCATCCTATAATCCAGAAAAAGAATGGAATAATTAAGCACATTTCTTCCCTCTTTTGCTTTGACTAAAATTGTATGGGGGTAATGGAGTTGTCTAAGTTACATAAGTATTTTATTTGATAATTCAAAATAACAGTCTTTTGACCAAGAAGTAATTTTGTAAATAAGGTAAACAGACTGAAGTTCAGTTATATGAAAATAACTATGGTTATTTGGTTATGGTTATTTTTATTTTTCAAAATATATTTGCAGGGTTTATTTTATTTATCCTCCTTTCAATAATCTCATGGTTCAAGCAGGGATTATTATTATTATTATTATTATTACTATTTTTACTCTAGAGCAAACTAAGACCCAAACAAAAGAATACCCCCAAACAGTGTATTAGATTTTTAGAGCTGGAAGGAATCTCATGAGACTCTATCTGTGAAAGCATTATCATATGTTGTATCATGTGGTTGATTCAACAGTCTTTTGGACCAGCTGCCTTCCTTTGAGATGTGTGGAGTTACTCTCCTATTTTGCAGACAAAGCATCTGAAATTTGACCAGTTTGTGCTTTGGCCAACATCACATGGCTGGGACATTGTGGTAGCAGCATACCTGTTGGGCATTAGGCAAGAGAGCTGCTCCCAGATTTTATTCTGCATCAGTTAAGTTCTGCTTCTAGGACATCTAGACTCACTTGTGTATCACAACTTCATACCTGAATCTGTGGAGAGGTGTGACACGGAAAAAGCACTGTGAACCTGAAGGGAAGCAGTAATAACTCGACTGTCAGAACAGTGGTAAAATGTCATGGAAAGAAGAACAGTGTGCATAATAGCAGGTAGCAAGGCCTTGCGTGAGGTCCCAAGGCAGGTGAGCCCTTGGAGAGTGTATTCATTAAACAAGCGACTCTACTATTAAAGATACCAGCACCTTGACTGAGAATTCTTGGAGTGCTGACAAAGTTACCACAACTCACAGAGAGTGGAGACGTGTCACAGAATTCCCTAGAGAACAGCAGATACAATAAGCTTAAGTGTAAGGGGAGTGTAAAGAAAAGTTTCCTGGAAACTTCTAAAGCAAAAATTCCATCTTTGGAAAATGGAGCACCAGGATAGCAGATTTCTTCAGTGAATTTAAATTTTATTTTACCAACAGAACTATCTAGTCAGACTTGCATGGTGGCGCGGGGGTGGGTTCTTTCTACCATAATAACTGTAGCAAGAATATTGGGAGGAGTTACTTTATGCTTTGGATTAGGTGAGCCCTCTCAAGGGTCCTTTTCAAATTCTTAAGCTACAGTTTTGGGAGTCATTTAACAGAAAGCTTTTACAAGAATTGTAGTCAACTGCATAGCAGTAGGTTGCTATTATTCCTCTATGCTGATTGTTTTGTTAATAATCAAGTGGCAGATTAATTTCAAAGGCTGTTAATCTGTGCTTTATCCATATCTTGGCTCCAAGAAAGTAAGTAAGACCTTTAGTGATCCCTCATTTTAGGGGTCTCAGAAGTTGCTTGAAGACCCTCTGTGGAGAGATTATGCGATGTTTTTTCAGAGAGAAAGGAAAGCTTGTTGGCAGGGTGGAGATGGTGGGCAGCTTGGGAAAAGGAGAGCTAATTCCCAAGCTGGGAACTAGTGAGAGCCTGTGAGCCCTTCAGCCATGAACATCCCTGAACAGGGAAAGCTTCGTGGTTTACCTGAGCATCTTGGCCTCCAGATGCCAGAGCTCCGAGCTGGGGCAAAACTGCGTGGCCCGGCTTGGCCCGGAAGTGCTAACCACCTGTCTTTATGAGGACCTCCTGAGCTTGGACCTTAAGCATATTTGCAGGGAGTGGTATGGACGGAAGATGAGAGGACTCTCTCCAAATGTGAGGACCAGGAAAAGCCCCTTGGCACCTCTGAACGATCCTGAGGACAATGGAAGGGAACACCAGTAATAACAGAAATTGCATTTCTTGCCATTTCAGTGGCATCTGATAGAGATCACATTTGGTTTGGAGACATAAATGTGACATCAAGTCTATCTATCAGTATAATATAACTGACAGTATCTGGACAGTTCTTTAACATTTACACTAATTCATGCATGCAATCTTATTGTGTCCTAGTAACTCTGTAAAGGGGTTATTGTGGTTATATTCATTTTATAAGTGATATTCCCAAGGTCCCAGAGCTGGTAACTGGCAGCACAGCTCTTGTTGCTGCCACTCCCAAGAGGGGATCCCCTACTTCCTGTCTAAGCTGTGTTGTGCACCCCCCCTCCTGGGGAAGAATGGGGGGCCCACTGTGTGGGGAGCTGGGAGATGAGGCTGCAAGGAAGCCAGGAGACAGATGATGAATCTGCTCTGAGCTTTTGTTCCAGAAACTGTGACTAGCCATTACAGAGTTTGGCTTTTTAATTTCTTTTTATATTACAGACGTCAATTTAACAAGTATCGTAAAGTGCCAGGTCCTGTGTGGTGCTGAGGACGTAGTGGGTACTAAGATGGGTATGGGTCTGTGTCTCCAGGAAATTTATTCTTTGTTGGAAGGAGATTGACAAAACCCATGTTAGAAGTAAACATAAAAAAATTAGTTATAGACTCTGATGATGGCATTCCATGAAGAAAATAAACAGGGTCCTGGAATAAGGAGAAAGGAGTATAAAACAATATGAGGTGTATAAAGAAAAAAAAATCTCTTCTCCTAGTCCCCTCCTCAATTTCCCCCATGGTACGTACCCTTTAACATCTTTCTTCTAAAACAAAAGTATGCAAATATATATGGCTGCTTAGTTTTTATAAAAATAGAATAAAGCTATACATATTACTTTATAAGCTGCTTTTCTTTTTTAAGGATACATTATGGATACCGTTCATGATAACACACTTAGATCTGCTTCGTTTTTTTAAATTGCTGCATTGTATTGCTCCACAATATGAATATATTTGGCTATTCTATTGATGGTCACTCAGGTTGTTTCTAGTTTTTCTGCAGTTACAAACAATACTGTAATAAATATTTAAAAAATTTTTGGGGGGGTGACTGGGCAGCTCAGTTGGTTAAGTGTCAGACTTTTGATTTCCTCTCAGGTCATGATCTCATGGTTTGTGGGATTGAGCCCCACCCTGGGCTCCATGCCGATAGCACAGAGCCTGCTTGGGATGCTCTCTGCCCCTCCCCCACTCGTGTGCATGTGCGCATGTGCTCTCTCTCAAAACAAATAAATAAACTTAAAAAATGTTTTTATTTTTAATTGAAATATAGTTGACATACAGTATTAATTTTGGGTATACAACAGCGTTTTGACAGTTCTGTGTATTATGAAATGCTCACCACTGTCAAGTGTGGTCAGCCTCTATCACCATACAAAGTTATTGCAATATTATTGACTATATTCCCTATGCTGTCCTTTTTATCCCTGTGACTTATTTATTTTATGACTGGAAGTTTGTACTTCTTAAGCCCCTTCACCTATGTCCCCTTCTGTCTGGCCACCATCAGTTCTCTGTAGTTGGGGGTCTATTTCTGTTTTCTTTTTTTCTTTTGGTTTGTTTTTATGTGTGTGTGTGTTTTTTAAATTTGTTTTTTGTATGACATCCTTACACATTGGTGCTTTTCTTTTTGTTGGAAAGAGTGCTAGGTATGATAGCTGGCCCCAAAGTTTTATTCCTTTTTAAACTTCTATACTCTTGATAAAGTTTGTGGCCCCATGCCCTCTCAGTCCTAGATATTCTCAATCGTCTTCATTTTTTCCAATCTTATAGGTGAAAAATAGAATCGCATTGTTCTTTTGACTTATGTTTGGCAACTAGAGCTCACAAAACTTCTCATAGGCTTATCGATTATAGCCTTTCCCCATCCTTTTGTTAGTCTTCTTACTGATGTATGGGCACTCTGCACATGTGAGGGATATTAACTCTTTATCACATGTGCTGCATATATTATCTTCTATTTTGTCCTCTGCCTTCTGACTCTATTTTGGCATCATTGAAGTGTTTTAAGCAGGGCAGTAACCAGATCATATTTGCATTTTTGGAAGCTCATTCTCGAGGACGTGAGAGCTGATTGGAAGGAACAAGATGAAGCAGCTGGGCACCTGTTGGGAGTTTGTAGGCAAATGTGAGGAGGTACACTCAGTGGCATTGGAGAGGGAAAAACAGATGTGAGACTATGAGGAAATGAAATGTATGCAATGCTCGGACTGATTGGGTGGGCTTGCAAGGGCAATTGAGGTTGACTTTCAGGTTTCTGAAGTAGGCAAGTGGGAGGGTTTGGGTGGCATTTTCTGAGAGGACAACAGGGCATGCGTGAGAGTAGAAGTATGTAGCTTGGATTCAGATAGGGTTTGGGGATGTCTAAGGATGTTCAAGTGGAGAGTGCAGTAAGCTGATGGGTGTTGGAGTCTAGCCCACAGGAGAATGGTCTAAGCTGAGGAGTGGGGCCAGGATTTGGCAGCCCACAGACGATGCCTGAAGACAGACATGGGAGTGAGAGAACTTCTCTGTGAGGTAATGGCGACTCTGAAGGGCATAAAGGTCTAAAAAGGAAACCCACAGGACTGCCATATTCAAAGGGTTCACTGAGAAAAGGAGCTGGTAATAGAGGCTGTTTCCAGAACCTGGCAGGCTACTCCTTGCCTTTGACTGAGGGGGTCTCCAGACTGAAAAGAGGCCTGTGATGATAGTCATGGCTCCTTCTCTTCTTTCCCCTCTGCAGCGTAGGTGGGATCCAGAGATTCTCACCAGTTCTTCTCCCACTGAAGGATGTAGGCCTGTAGACTAACTGTGGCCACTCTGATTCTCCTGGCTTCCAGCCAGAAGACCAACACCTCCCCCCCCCCTCAACTGGGTCCCACTTCCTTCACATTCTCCAGAGGACCTAGGTCTTTCTCTGACCTCCACTGCAGGGCTCAATTTACCATCTCAGTGAAAGGTGGTGGAATCTTTCACTAGCTCACTACAGCTTAATTTATGCCAAGGAAGTGAAATGAATTCTCCTTAACGAAGTTCCAGTGAATGAGCTCACCCCACATTTGGTTTTTGATTTAAAAGACAAATCCAAGGTTTGGCCTGTCCTACAAATCCCAGAAAACTGGCTCCTGCCCATATGGAAATATTTGTTGTGTAAACTAGATTGATATGCAGCAATTTTAAAAATTACTTTTACCCAATTTTGTCCATTGGGGTTAAAGGAGTTCCAGGTGGCACAGAAAGAGAAAACTTGAGTGTTTGTCGCAGTTGATAGTGACACAGTTTACACAAGAACTTGTGAATGTAGACATGATCTAAGAAGCCAACGTTTATGGAAGAACAACACACGCTATGTAAAACACCTGGTCCCTTAAACAGGAACCTGATACTTTCTCAGTTATCCAAATGTGACTTGGCCATTAACTCATAGTCTCTGGCTCGGTGGCTGTTTGTCTCTTCACTTTGATGCACTGAAAATTTGGCACAAATATACAGCCATCCATAGTTTAAAACTGCCATGGCAAATGAGTCATAAACATTGAATGTTATGGTTGGCAGAGGCTTTAGAGACCATCTAGGCCCACCCCCTCATTTTTCAGGTGAGGAGACTGAGAATTAAAACTTGCCTATGGTCACATGACATAATTGGATTTTGTCTGGGTTCCCTGATCTCCAGTCCTATGCGGTTAGTACACCTCCATGCTGTCACTTAGGGATAATCAAGAAGGGCTGGCTTTTTGACTCCTGTTCTCCACCTGTCCCTTCCCTTCCTCCAGTGCCTCCAAATAACATACAAGTAAAACTACTGCTCTTGCTAAAAAAACTCAGTCTTAGATATGGCCTCTGACTTCCAAACAGATGGCCACTTCTAAGAAAATTTCTTCTACACAGAAATTTTGGAGCCACCACTGACTTTGTCCATGAGCATTTGGGTGATGATCTGGACCAGACTACAGGGCTATCCACAGTTCCCCTTCCACTTTCTTCAACTCCCTTTTTATACCTTCCTCCAGTGATGATGTTTGTAGTATATTTAGCACTCACAGGGGATCGTTTTTTAAAAAATATATCTCTTCTCTATACTGAACTAATTATTCAGCTGAATAATAATAATAGCCAGAAAATAGACACAGTAAAAATTTGATTTCTTGATGTATGTGTATATAATCATGTGAGCAAATTAAATAAGTAAATAAACCACATATTATACTTCCAATTAGGAAAAAGTAATGGATTAACACTTTTAATTATATTAATGTATTTTATGGTAAATGGAAAAATCCTTATTTTGTTCTGAAACTATAATCAATAATATTAGTTTCTATTTTTCAACCTTCTACAAATTTGTCAGTGACAAATTTATCTTCTTTGCATATTCAAGTTCAGTAGACAGTATAGCCATGTTTGTCAACTTATCTTTACTCATAATTGATGGAAGAATACTTTTGATAAAGCCTAATTTCAGGTTTGTTTTTTTTTTTCATTTGAAGCAACAAATATGCAAATAGTTAGGAAGAATCTCACACCTAAGGCCGAGTTCTGTAGAAATTCATAAAAACACAGTCCCAGTATAACAAGAAAGGCAGTACTGTTCATGTCTATTTTTTCTTTAGGCACATTTCTAGTGGCTCTCATATATTTCTCAGTAGGAACATTTCCACTAAAATATCTAAATAGAAAATTCACTAGAAGTCTCTATTATTTCTGATAAGCATTTACACAGTAGTAATTTTTCTGCAAAAATCATTTAAAAATGGCTGAATGAAAGAGGACATTGATCCATGATTTTAGAATGTGCAGTTCTTGGTGAAAATGGGGGATTCAGATATTACTGTTTAATTGCTTTTGGCAATGTAAGACCAATATCTTTTGTGGTCTCTCTTGGCGTTCTTCAAAATTTGATTCTCTTTTCTAGGAAATATCCATTTCCTCATATTTTTATTTTTGCATGGTTAATGCCCTTAAGCTGTTGGTGTAAAATCTAAATGGATCAATTTTTAAGGCTTTATACCAGAAAAAAAGATAACCGAGAAGAAGAAAAACTCATGGAAGAGAGAATAAAATTTGAGCTAATCAGTCCTCTTGTTCCATATTTTCTTATGTGTCTTTACTGTGGCCATAGCTTCAACTTCCTAGGGAAATCCTTTTCATTGTCACACCTACATTCTGCAGTGTTTTCCAACAGGGAAGTGATACTGGATTCAATGAATTGTTTTTTTACAAAAGTTCCAAAAAAGGAAAAAATTCAAGGGCTTACACAGAATGCCAAATTGAAGTATTTCAAGTTCTATTTCTTTGCCTTTACAATCACCTTGTTATCATTGTTTATTTTGAATCTAGTACATAAATACAGGGATATTTAATACCATGGGGTTGGAGCATTGAATTGTACCCAAAGTAAACTTAAAATACGAAACTATTACGAACTTACTCTCAAAACAATTATTTGTAGCTGAGTCTATGTGTTGAGGGCTGACTGCATACCTAAGAGTTTTTCAAATTAACTTTCATTAATAGTAAAATATCTAGTAAAGAATAATAAATGTAGTAATTCGAGGCTTGAATATTAATGTCAAAACTCAGCAGAAACGATAATTGTTTAGAACTTAGACCAACTACTTTTTTTTTTGGGGGGGTAAACGGTAGTTTCTCACTGACATTGTTTAGAATTGTCAGCACATGGTGATAATAAAAAGCAGGTAAATAGTTTATTCAGTTTTATTATTGTTTTTAAAGTCTCTACAAAAAAAAAATGTACCCACAAGGTAGAGTACGCTCACTTCTCTGCCCTTCATATGCCACCTCAGGGATTCCTTCTAATTTTAACTATGGGAGTGACCTGTGTGTCTGGCTGCTTTTGTTCTCTTGTTTCCATTCTTCCCTTGCCCTCCAGAGATCATGCTTATTCCCCATTTCTTTGACTTCCATGAGGAAATGTTGGGAAGGGAGAAAGATCAAGTTGTCATGATAGATAAGGCAATCATTCCAACTACCTTCTGCCCTTTTGCTCTTCTCTGTAACAAAGAAATGTGAAGATTAAGTAAGTAAATACAAATCAAGTATTTAGAACTGTATCTAGCACATAGACAGTGCTCAGTGAATTCTTGCCATTACTTGAAAGTAGAATGAGAGGCAGGCCGTCTGGTTCTGGCAGGTCCTTGAATGGTAGGAATGTTAGAGTTAGGTCCTTACTTATACCTTCTCCTCACAAGACTCTTTTGAGTGTTGGAAGACTGGGTTTTTAGCAGAAGTTACTTCTTCTACCATGTCTAAGGAGTCCTAACATTCTGTATGTGAAGATGAGGCATTTAGGAGGGAAGACATGACAAACCTTTGCACTAGGCATTTTCATCTCAGATGTGCTGTCATCTCTGGAGTTGAATCCTGCCTGAGTCCTAGGATTTCTCTTCAGGAACCTTCATCACCAACACTTTCTACAGAGCCCACCCTGAAAATGGGGCCTGTGCTTCTTTCAATTTGGCCCTGGGAGCTGGGTGTTCCATTGAGGAAAATAAAATAAGACTTGCCAAAGATAAATTTTTAATGAGTATCAAGTCTATTTGCCCATTTAGAAAAATTGAGGTATAGTTTACATATGAAGAAACCATAGATATTGTTTATTTCAATGAGTTCTGGAAGTTCTATCTATCGTTCAAACCAAGATATCAAATATTTTCATCATGGCAGGAAGTTCCCTTATTATTTTTTCATTTTAAAATTTAGATATAGTTCTCCAGACCTTGGCTACTGTACAAAGAATGTGGGACAGAAGGGAGATGGCAGAACTGTGGCTGGAGCAGTGAGGTGATAAGGTGTCTTAGCCTGCAAAAGAATGCTGAAGGCTCCCTGACAGGTGGATTCATGAATAGCCCTTACTCCAAAAGAAAACTTAGCTGAACTGAAAAGACTGAGAAATAAAGAATGTTATTTAGATGCAGTATTTTCAGTGGTGTTGAAGAAATACTTTCTTATGTTCTTGCTAGAATAGGTAGTGTGAGTTTGAGTCTTCCAGATTATGTAAAGAAAGTTTATGTAAATATCACTACTTTTTATCCTTGACTTGTATATGGACCTAAGTTCCAGGAGGCAAATGTTTGGTGTCGACCGATGGACTACAGGAGCAGAGGCAGCTTTTGAGAAGAACTGGAGCTCCTTCAGTAATACTTGTGACTCATTGAAAGGCTGATGATCTTGGAATGTTTGTAATCCATACTGATAATGACAAATCCCTATTGCCAAACTAATTAATGAGATATAGATTCAAAGGAAAACCTTTGAAATCCACTGCTTGTCATGTATCAGTGAACTTCTGCCTAGCACCTTTTCATGTCTTTTTAAAAAAATATGTTGGCATTATGTAGCTGTGAAATTATGTAATCTTTATTTGTGTAGTCTTTGTTACTTGAATCTGAGCTAAGGGAATGTTCTATTTTGCCAGAAACTCCCAGCTAGCTTAAATGCCATGAAGCACACTATTAACACCGTATGTGCTACGAGAAACTTAATGTTCAGCAACTCAAAGGTTAAGCCTACAGTTTTGGAGTCTTGTGTGCTTATGTATACAGTAACATACCACTTATTTGATTGTTTTTAAAGTTTTAATTCCAATAAAATTAACATACAGTGTTAGATTTGTTTCAGGCGTACAACATAGTGATACAACAATTCTATACATTATTCTGAGCTCATCATGATAAGTGTACTGTTAATCCTCTTCACCTGTTTCACCCATTCCCTCCTCCCCTCCCCTCTGGCAACCAGCTGTTCTCTATATTTAAGAGTCTTTTTTGGTTGTTTCTTTCTTTGTTTTGTTTCTTAAAATCCACATATGAGTGAAATCATAATCATATGGTGTTTGTCTTTCTTTGACTTATTTCATTTAGCATTATGCCCTCTAGATCTGTCCATGTTGTTGCAAATGGCAAGATTTCATTCTTTTTTTATGGCTTAGTAATATGCCATTGTGTGTATGTGTATGTGTGTGTGTACACACATTATATTACTAAACCATAAAAAAGAATGAAATGGATAAAGAAAACACGGTGTGCGTGTGTGTATATATATATATACACATACATATATATACATATGCACATATATATATGTATACACACACACACATGTATACATACCGTGTCTTCTTTATCCATTTATCTATCAATGAACACTTAGGTTGCTTCTATAATTTGGCTATTGTAAATAATGCTGCAGTAAAAATAGGGAGGCATATATCTTTTTGAATTAGTATTTTTTTTTAATTTTTTAATGCTTTTATTTATTTTTGAGAGACAGAGACAGCGCGAGCAGGGGAGGGTCAGAGAGAGAAGGAGACACAGAATCTGAAGACAGGCTCCAGTCTCTGAGCTAGCTGTCAGCACAGAGCTGGACATGGGGCTCGAACCCACGAACTGTGAGATCATGACCTGAGCTGAAGTCGGACGCTTAACCAACTGAGCCACCCAGGCGCCCCTGAATTAGTATTTTCATATTCTTTAGATAGATACCCAGTGGTGGAACTACTGGATCATATGGTAATTCTATTTTTAATTTTTTTTTTTTTACAACCTCTATACTTTTTTTTTTAGTTATTTCATTTATTTCTATTCTGATCTTTATTATTTCCTTCCTTTTACTGCTTTTGGGTTTTGTTTGTTCTTCTAGCTTCTTCAGTTGTAAGTTTAGATTGTTTGAGATTTTTTTTTTTTTTTTTTTTTTTTGCTTCTTGAGGTAAGCTTGTATTGCTATAAACTTCCATTTTGGAATAGCTTTGGATGCATCCCAAAGATTTTGGTCCACTGTGTTTTTATTTTCCTTTGTCTCCATGTACTTTTTAAAAATTCCTTTGATTTCTTTATTGACCCATTCATTGTTCAGTAGCATGTTATTTAATTTCCATGTATTTGTGTCCTTTCCACATGTTTTCTGTGGTTAATTTCTAGTTTCATAGCATTGTGGTCAGAAAAGATACGTGGTATCACTTTTATCTTTTTAATTTGTTGAGATTTGTTTTGTGCCTAACATGTGATCTGTTTTGGATAATGTTCCACTGGCACTTGAATGTGTACTCTGTTTTAGAATGGAATGTTCTGAATATATCTCTTGAATCCATGTAGTCCAATGTGTCATTCAAAGCCATTATTTCCTTGTTAATTTTCTGTCTGGATGACCTATCCATTGATCTAAGTGGGCTGTTAAAGTCCCCTACTATTACTGTATTACTATCAACTACTTCTTTTATGTTTATTATTAACTGCTATATGTATTTAATTGCTCCCATGTTGAGTGCATAAATATTTGTAATTATTACACCTTTTTGTTTGATTCCTTTATGATTAAGTAGTGTCCTTCCTTGACTCTTGTTACAGTCTTTGTTTTGAAGTCTATTTTGTTCAATATAAATATTGCTACTCCAGATTTCATTTCCCTTTGCATGATAAGTGCTTTCCATCCTTTCACTTTATTTATTTATTTATTTATTTATTTATTTATTTATTTATTGAGAGAAAAAGAGTGAGTGCAAGTGTGGGAGGGGCAGTGGGAGAAGGAGAGAGGGAATCTTAAGCATGCTCCACGCACAGTACAGAGTCTGATGTGGGGCTTGATCTCACAACTACGAGATCATGACCTAAGCTGAAATCAAGAGTTGGATGCTTAACTGAGCTACCCAGGTACTCCTCCATCCTTTCACTTTCAAGTTGTATGCTTAACTGAGCTACCCAGGTACTCCTCCATCCTTTCACTTTCAATCTGCATGTGTCTTTCAGTGTGAAATGGGTCTCTTCTAGGTAGCATATAGATGGGTCTTGCTTTGTTATCCATTCCACTACCCTGTGTCTTTTAATTGATGCAATTAGACCATGTTCATCTAAGTAATCATTGATAGGTATGTATTTATTGCTATTTTGATAATTGTTTTATGGTTGTTGTGTAGTTCTTCTCTGTTCCTTTCATCTCTCATGGTTGGTTGGCTTTTCTTTAGTGATATACTTGGATTACTTTCTCTTTATTGTTTGTATATCTGTTACCAGTTTTTTATTTGGGGTTACTAATTAGGTTTATATATAACATTTTATGCATGGAGGAGTCTATATTAAGTTATTGTCACTTAAGTTTGAACCTATTCTAGGAGCACTAAGTTTTTACTCTTCCTCCCCACTTCATGTTTTAGGTATATGGTGTTATACCTTGCATCCTTTTATTTCTTGACTCCTTTCTCTAATTTTTATAGATATACTTAACTTTACTACTTTTGTGCTTTCTACTTTTCTTACTCCTTCTTACTGTCTTTCTGATCCACTCAATGAGTCCCATTTACGGTTTCTTCAAAAACTGGTTTAGTGGTGATGAATTTGTTTCACTTTTGTTTATCTGGCAAATTCTCTCTCCTATTCTGAATGATAGCCTTGCTGATTAGAGTATTCTTGGTTTCAGGTTTATTTCTTTCAGCACTTTGAATATATCAAGCCACTCCTTCCCGGCCTGCAAAATTTCTGCTAAAAAATCAGCTGATAGACTTATGGGGTTTCTGACATATGTAACTGTTTTCTTTTTCTTGGAGCTTTAAAAGGTCTCTCTTTATCACTATGTTTTGCCATTTTAAGTACTATATGTCTTGGTGTGCACCTCCTTAGGTTAATTTTGTTGGGGGCTCTTTGTGCATCCTGGATCTGGATTTTGTTTTTTTCCCCCAGATTTGGGAAGTTTTTAGCTATTGTTCCTTCAAATAAATTTTCTGCCCCCTTTTCTCTCTCTCCTCCTTTTGGGATCCTTATAATGCACATGCTATTCCACTTGATGGAGCTGCAGATTCCCATAACCTATCCTCATTTTTTTATCAGTCCATTTTCTTTCTCCTGTTCAACTTGATTGCTTTCCATTTCTGTCCTCCAGGTTGCTGACCTGTTTTTCTGCTTCCTCTAGTCTACTATTTATTCCTTCTATTTGTGTGTATTTTTTTTAAGTTTATTTGTTTATTTTTGAGAAAGAGAGGGTGCTGGAGGGCAGAGAGAGAGGGAGACAGAGAATCCCAAGCAGGCTCTGTGCTGTTAGCACAGAGCCAATGTGGGGCCTGAACTCATGAACCGTGAGATCATGACTTGAGCTAAAATCAATAGCTACTTGCTTAACTGAGCCATCCAGGTGCCCTGATTTTTGTGTATTTTTAATTCTGTTATTGAGTTCTTCATCTCTGATTGGCTCTTTTTTATGTTTTCTATCTTGTTATTGAGGGTTTCACTGAGGCCTCCACTGTTTCCTCAAGTCTATTGAGTATCTTTATGACTATTATTTTAAATTCTCTATCAGGCATATTATTTCCATTTCATTTAGCTTTTCTGCTGGGATTTTGTCATGTTTTTTAATTTGGGACATATACCTCTGTCTCCTCATTTTACCTAACTCTCTGTTTATTTACGTGTGTTAGAAAAGTCAGCTATGTCTCCTTTTCTTGAAAGTAGTGGCCTTGTGAAGAAGTCCTAGAGTGCCTTGCAGTACAATGTCCTATGTTCACTAGAATCTGGCACCTCAGGTGTGTCTCCTGTGTGTGTTGCATGTGCCCTACTGTGATGGCTGAACCACATTTGCCTTCAGTCAGTTGTCTGCAATTGTGCTTTTTGCCTGTTGTGGGCAGGATTTTGGTCCCTGTGTTGTTAGTGGGCTAATCTGGGGCCGCCTTGTGCTTGAGTTAGGTCAGACCAGATGTTTTTCAAAGCTGTGTTCCCACCATCCTGTAGGGTATTCTCCCTGTGTTGTCTCATGAGAAGCTTTTGTTTGTGGGTTGGACCTGCAGTCAGACCCCATATCTGCCCCTCCCCCACTGCCAGGGCTAGAGTCAAACCTGTGTCTGTGGTTTTCTTCCCTTATTCCTGGGCAGAAGTCACTTTGGAGGTGGTGCTGACCCCTGTTGGGGCTGCTTGCACACTGCTGTGCTTGTTGCACTGCTTTGGATAGACTCCTGCTGAGGGTGTGTTGGGGGTGGTGGGCCCACAGAAGAACCTGGGATGGGCTTCTTGTGTTAGGGAAGTTTGTGCTGGTAAGCTGTGGATGGGGACATATAGCTGCTTTTGAAAGCTTTGCTGAGGCCAGGTTGGGGCTGGGGGCCTAGTCAGCAGAAGAGCATGGGGTGAGTCACACTGTTAACTAGCTAGGTAGAGAGTGTTCATGCTATTCCCACAGGTGTTTGTGTGTCTAGGCTGGGGGCTAGGGGATGGAAATGGTGCCTGCCAGCTCCTTTGTTCTTGGAGATTTCTCCCAAAGATCCCTGAACCTCCTGCACATGCTCTGAGATTAGTAAACAGATCTCCTTCTCGTATACCCTACATTTTTAAAACTGCTGCTTCTATGCTGTATGTCAGTGGGGCAGTTTGTTATGCTATCTCTTTAAGGACGGGGATTTGGTTTCCTCTTGCCCTTCAGCTCTCCCAGAGCTGAGCCCACTGATTTTTAAGTTCCAGGTCTTAAGCCCCACTGATTGTAGGAACTTGTGAAGTTAACTCCCTTTGTTTTTCAAAGCCAAGTGTTATGGGGGTTTGTCTTCCCAGTGTGGGTCCCCCATGCTGTGGTGCCTGGTGTGGGGTATGCTACTCTCCTCTCCTCACCCCTGCAATGTTCCTCCCTCCCAAGAATGGTCCTATGGGTCATTTTGGCTCCTGACCTTGTCTCCGCCCCTCCTATCCTCTTTGATGTGGTTGCTTCTCTACATTTAGCTGAGGGGAATCTATTCAGCCAATCTTTGGGTTGTTTTCTCATTTATTTACACTGATGTGGATGTTATCTAGGTATATCTGTGGGACGAGGTGAGCCTAGGATCTTCCTAATCTGACATCTTCTGTGGAAGTCTTCTTGTTTATTTTTAAGGGAGTACTCACTTGACAGTGAGGCAGTTGCTCTATATTCATACAGAGCTTTTAAGGAGGCTAATCAGTGTGAACAAGTTGAGTTGTTTCTCAAGTTTACTGGCAGGTTTATTAAATTATTATCTGGGAGAAATACTGACTGGGCAAGTTACAATGGAATAAAATGGCTGGTAGGAAGGTCTGGTCTAGGAGACATTTCTCCCAGTGACCCTCTTTTAATTCAAGGTTTATTGTTAAAGTAGTTTTAGAAATCTGTAATTAATTAATTATTCTGAAAGGGAAGAGCAAAGTCAGGGCTGGATTTCTGTGCAGCAGATCCTTGGAGGGCTTCCCCACAAAGCAGACTGATTTTAATGCCCAAGTTTAACAAAGCAGCAAGAGAAATTAAACAGGGAATATGCCACACTGTACTCCTGTGTTCTGGGTGAGATTTTCAAACATCACACTTTATCCACTAATTTGATGAGAAAGAAGAGTAGCATGTTGTCTCCACAGTTGGCTACTCGGGATCCACAGGGCTGGGGCAGTGCAGGGGCGGGGGGACTTGGTGTATAATATTAGTATTGAACAATTCATTTTTCCCCAAATGAAAAAATTCCATGTATGCTCTTTACCTTGACATGAGAATGTAGTGACTTCCATTTAGGAGTGGTTTTGAAGGTCATATAGAGAATAAATGTACAGTGTCAGCTGGAAGCAACATTGTGAAACCAGTTAAATGTATTTTCAGGCATCATATGGATGCTTCAAAGAATGAGAGCTCTGATGTTGGGAATTTAGACTACTTTTCAAGTTAAGTTTGAAAATCTTCATTTCCACTTGGGTGCTTTTTCTGCAATTAGAGTGCTCTAACACCAGATGGCACCTTTGTTATAATCATAAGGTGTGAAGAGCTGGACCTCTCGCACAATATGAGTATGTGTGCGTGAGTTCATGTATGTGATACAAATATGTTTATACATGTTACTGTATTCTTACGTGTGTGTGTGTGTGTGTGTGTGTGTGTATTTTATTTATACCTGGTGGCTTTACAAAAATTTTAACATTGTTTAACATGAGCAAAAGAACATAGACTCTGAATCTTGACTGCCTAAAATCAAAGCCAAGTTCTGTTACCTACTAGCCTTGATTTCCAGCAAGTTATGTGCTATCTATGCTTCAGTGTCCTCATTTTTAAAATGATGTTAATAATAATATTGCCTATATCATAAGGTTGTTGTAAGTTAATATATATAATGAGTTATATTTTTTAATGAGTTAATATATTTAAATACTTAGAATAGTTGCTTGTATATAATAAGTGGCATATAGGCGTTAACACTTACTAAATAATTTATTCAAAAGCTGGTTGGGAATTGTCCATCCAACAATTTTACCTCTCCCCTCATTTACCTCTCTCTTGTGTGGCAGCCATATGCTATGGGGAAGGGTTTAACCTACCTCCAACTACAAGGGAAGGACCTGACTTATGTAGTGTAATCAGGAAGTCCCTTTTGCTACAGTGACAGGTCCAGGTAATCCAGACACAAGTCAGTCAATAAATGACATTTTTTCTGAACATTGTATTTTGTGAAGGTAGAGGAAAGGGTGTTGATCAAGGTTAGATCAACAAAATGTGAGTGGAGGTTTTTGAGGAAATAAAGTCTCTTGTAATGTATGGATTCAAACCCTAGAGTCACTGCAGTCCCTGCTACCACAAGGGAAAGCAAACTGAAGATGCTGCCGAATTCACAGGAGGGAGAACAGGGAAACCAAAAGAAGCTGTTACTTGAGTACATCATGGAGCTGGTGGGTCAAACCAGTCCTGAGGCTTGCCCTACCTGAGACCATTTAATCCCCTTCATTCTTTAGGTCAGTTTGAGTTGGTCTTTCTCATAGAGTACTAATTGATACAAGGTTGAGATACATATTTTTATATGAAGTGTTCTTATATGAAAATATAAAATAATACAAAATTTAAAAAAATCAGCATCTTGTCACCATACTAGTCACTTCTTACTAGTCCTTACCTGTTACGTATGATTCTCAGTTCTTCCTTCTTCCCTCCTTTTACTTTAGGGCCTCAAAGAATATGCTTTGGTTCTTTGAGCTTACCTGTTTAATTCAATGTTAAGATACCATATTTATCTTAACACAGATCTGTGGGTGAGTTTATAATTAAAATCCCTGGTATAGCCTCCTCATATCTAGTTAGTTAAAGCTTGTTTCTAAATTCTTCCTTCTCTTGGCTAGAATAAACTTCCAGAAAGGTGGAGGAAGTGAAGGAAAGGCATAGTGCAGTCTTAACTAAAGGACACAGTACAACTTTTTTAAAACTAGAAAACTAGTTCTACCAGATAACAGTTAAATTAAAAACAAAATTAAACCATAAAGGGTCTGTGGTCAGATCAGTGGGGAAAAAAAAAACTACATTTAAACAGTAAACATGATTTTTAGCTGTGATAATTTTCAGACATTTAAAATGCAAAATATTTTATCAGGATAAATGCTGTTGTAAAAGAAAAAAAAACATTGAAATCTCAGTAGCTTAACATAGTAAGATATATTTCTGGCTCATGACATGGTCTAATGCTAGAGCTCTTGATTAGGTGACTGCCTTCAAGAGACAATTCATAAAGCCAAGCATCATCTACCTAAATTTCATTATCCTCAATGTATAGCTCCACAATTCACCCCAGATTTATCTCTACTTCAGAAAGTTGGAATGGACAAAGGGAGATGGTACATGGAAAGTTTTAATGGGCCAAACCAGAAATTGGCACACATGACTTCTACCCAGAAGTCACATCCTACTGACCAGAATTCAGTCACATGACCTTTCCTAACTGCAGTGAATGCTGGGAAATGTGATCTGGAGAATAGGATATCGTTTTACTCATAACAGTCTTTGCCACACTCTGTTTTAACTCCCTAAGAGAGACATATAGCATAAAGCTTTTCTCAAACTCACTTCCTCTAAGACCTTCCCCTTCATCATTCCATTCAAGTATTCAATGGAACACACTCTGAGAAACAGTTATGTTTCTTCTTTTAGACTCTCCTTAAAGAGTTGCTGTTGGATTTCGTGCCTTCTAAACCACACTATAGAAAACAAAAGAAAGCTGTGGTTAGAGGTATTTGTAGATAACGACTCTTTGAAGGTTGTATTTTCAAATCAAAATATTGTTTTCTTAGTCACTTCATACTTTATTTTGTGTTTGAGAAGACCTTACTTGTGCTTTTTTTTCTATGTGTTTGCCTAGCTCTTGGAAGCACAATTCAAGCCTAGTTATCAATGTTTCTCTCCATACTGCTATGCCCCAGGAGAATTAAAACTCCGTTTAAATAGGACCTGAGATGCATTCTATTGGTTTTCTGACAAGAAAAAGGAAGACAATTTCCTTCTCTTCCTCTGCCCTCCTACATTTCCCAGTGCCTTCCTGCATATTCCAGGGACTTCTTCCTTTCCTAGTATTTTCTTTCCCATGATAAATGGTTGTTTCAAACTTTATTTACCTCTTCTGTTAAAAACTCATCACTCTGAGCACAGAAATGACTAACAAGCTTCATGTGTTATTCTTCTCTTTGATATTTACATTTTAGCATGGGGGAAAACATGAAAGGAGAGGAATAGACTTACACTAGAATTTCAGGTAACATTAACAGACCTTGGAGAGATGTTCTGGGAGGGACTGCACTAGTAGGGCATTCAGAGTATACAACTATCTCCCAGGCCCATTTATGAGATTAGCCCTGACCAAAGGTGCCCTGATATTTCTTTCAGGGAAGGCAGATCAGCTTTTAATTTGGCCCTCATGCCATTTCTCTGCACATATTGACTTTATTACAGAAGGGCAGAATTTTTTTTTTCCTAGACAAGTTTATGAGATGTCACTTCCCATTACAACGATTACAAAAAATTTAACAAGTTTAATTTCCTTACCTGTTTAATTCCACTTTGGCAGCAAACCTAATTTGTCAAAATGTAGGAGTACTCCTAGATTATAACCCTGAATAAAAATATGACCCCTAATTTGCTCTTTTATTTTTCAATGCATCTATTCCAGATATTTAAACCTATTTGTACCTGAACATTTGAGACATAACAGGCAAGGAATTACTTCATCTGTCTAATGAATCTCTGACTGAAGCTTTTATTATCAATAAAAAGGAATAGTTTGGCAAATAAGCATTAAATTTCACATTGTGAAGTGGAGAGGCCACTTGTCATTCTACAGACTCCATTTCAGTGGAGGAAGTTATTTTTCAGAAGCGCATTTCCTATGGAAAGTTGCCTTTTATTAATTTGTTCCAGAAGTTTTGCGAAGAAAAATTGCAAAAGTAGTTCATAATTTGCACATGAATTTTGGGCATTTTATAAAAGTTTTTGATTTATTTAAAAAAATGAGAAAGAATTTTTATTCCACAATTGACATGAATATATACTCTGATAGAGCAATGGAGGGAATTTAAAAAATATCTGTACTACTGTGTGCTGTATACTTTTATTTAAAGAAAAATTAAATTTGATATCAAATTCAAGATAATGGTTTATAATACATATACAGTTTTTTGGTAAAGACCAAGTCATGTTTGATTTTAGAGAAACTAATGGCTATGGCAGAAAGATCAGTAGTAGGTAGAGGTTCAGAGTACGCATTTTTCTTGTCATTGTGGGAGCTATTTATTCTTATGTTGAAAATTAAATTTTTGGTCAAGAATACAACTCCTGGATAGTGAATCACAAAAAAAAAAATGGAAAGAACAAACTTTTCCCATTTAATTCATGGAAAATGGAAGCTTCAAACCCAGAATTGACCATCACCATGTTGTACTGTGGTTTCAGTAACAAAACATATAGGAGTGTGTAATCTTAAAAATTTCAGGAAAAGCAACAGGTGTCTATACTGTTGAACTCCATCCTGTTTTCAGGATCTCCAGCTACAGATTTTCCGTGAGTACCCAGATCCATTCAGAAACCATGTGATAATCATAGGAGACACATTGTATTTTTTCAGAACAACACAGATGCATGTCTTTCATTAAATGATATATTTGTAATGAAACAATAAAACTGACTCATTAAATTAGGCCCCCATTTTCTTGCCTGCATAACATTCTCTTCAGCTACACACATATGTATCAACCTCGGTATCACTAGAATCTTGAAATTACTTCTGTTTCTATGTTTCACAGAACTGGTGTCCCACATGTAGGGTAGGTTACCTAACAACTCTCATGTTGGTGAGAAGTTTTCCTACCATGATTTATTCATTTTTTTCAGGCTATGGCATCAAGAGGTAAAAGCCTGCCTGTGAAACCTGGGCCTTGTTCAACTGGGCCCACACTGACCCTTTGGATTCATCTGAATCTTGGTGAGCTTAAGGTGAGAGTGAGACACATCACATCAACATAGAGTTGCAGTGTGCCGAAGGCTGCACAGCTCTAATTAAACAAGCCACTGTGTTTTTATGGCAGGATTCTGGAGGGCTGCACTGATTTCCTGATGAATGTTGACAGGGCTATTAAAACTACGAAACAGCATCTCTTGAATGTGGCATTGAATGAAAGGACTAGCTGAGCCATGCTGCTGTTGGGTGCTATTAGTTGATGAAAGTGGAGCCACAGGGAAAATCATCTTTGGGCTAGGAATTTATTTTCTCAGCTTTTTTGTTTGTTTGTTGGCAGTTTTTTCACAGGGTTAGTAACTAGGTTTCTTTACTGCAGCCTTTTAACTTTATCCATGATGTAAAGGATGAGCCATTGTGTCCATAGGTCCTTTAGTTGCCCTAAGACATCTGGTGTGCTTCACAAGAGAATCCCGTCCCCACCTTTTCTGAGCCATAATTTTAACTCTGTGTGTGTGTGTGTGTGTGTGTGTGTGTGTGTGTGTGTATGTGTGTGTGTGTGTACTTCTGTAGCTGAAGACTTCAGCCAAATTCATTTCAACTTTGATCAGACCCTTTATTTTGATATGAGCCTTTAACCTGAGACTCAGTTTTCTTCAGCTATAATATGTTCATGATGATACCTTCCAAATTTATTGTGGGAGTTTATTAGGCTTAATAAAGGGCACCTTTTATTATTATTGAAACAGCCTGGTGAGAGAAAAATGTAGGAATTATTGCCATTTTTATTAAGAATTTGTTAAAAATTTGTTTTTCAAAATGGAAATGAAATGAAATCTGAACACTTTGAACTAAATTTTAGGTCTTTGGTAAGAATTGACAGACCTCTTTGAAGAATTGATTGTGATATAATTAGGTAATTTGACTTTTATAATGTTTATTTTTGAGTCAGAGAGGGTCAGAGTATGAACAGAGGAGAGGCAGAGAGAGAGAGAGGGAGACACAGAATCTGAAGCAGGCTCCAGGCTCTGAGCTGTCAGCACAGAACGTGATGCGGAGTTTGAACTCAAGAACCACAAGATCATGACCTGAAATGAAGTTGGACACTTAACCGACAGAGCCACCACTTTTATAGAACTTTTAAATAAAGTCCTGAGGGAAGTTGGATGAGATTCTTCCAGTTATTACAAAAAATGTGGTGAGTGTCTGAGAGCTATTTAAACCAAGAACAGGGTACCAGGGTGGCTCAGTCGATTAATCATCTGACTTTGGCTCAGGTCTTGATCTCATGATTCATGAGTTTGAGTCCTGCATGGGATGAGCTTGAGCCCCGCTTGGGGTGAGGCCCACTTCTCTTTCTCTCTGCCCCTCGTGGGATTCCCTCTCTCTCCCTCTCTCTCTGTCTTCTCTCTCCACCCTCACTCACTTGTGCCCTCTCTCTCTCTCAAAAAAAAAAAAAAAATCAAGGACAGGTAATAAAAAAATGAGAACACATTACAATATGTGAGTTGTAGGTTAGATCTATCTCATCACATGACTTTTCTAATGAGGTGTTGAAATATCAAATTAGGAAATTGGAAGAGGCCTCTAATACCTCTTAGATACCTAATAATCTAAGACCTAAGATATCTTTTCTGATATCTTAAATCTGTGATAGTGTAATTTTCTGATAATAAGATTTTTAAATCTTTTGAATTAGCAGTTCTATTTCTATTCATCCATTCTAAGGGAAAATATAACATTAAGAAATTTGCTTTATGCATCAAGATATTTACTATAGTATTATTTAAAAAAACCCATGGAGACAATTTAAATGTCCAGAAATAGAGGAATGATTAAAATAATTATGCTAAATTTCATGTAAATATATATTGTTTAAGCAATTTATTTGTTAGAAGTTTACTGGGGAAATGCTTCTACAAAGAAAAAATATACAAAGTTGTATATAAATCATTTTAACAAAGTAAAAGTTACTGAAAAAAAGACTAGAAAAAATTAGTTAGCTGAACCTTATTAAGTTGTTGATTTTGACCTACAGAAGTACTATTTCACCTGGTTTAAACTACTAACCCATGAATATCTCTGAGAAGTGATGAAATTTTCAGCGATATTCTCTTTCTGTGAATTTTATTTATAACTTCCTATTTTTACAGAAACATTTTTTATAATTATAAAGATTTTTTAATAGAAAGAAACTTGGTCACCTAAAAAGGAACTGTTTTAATTTAGGCAAAACTTAAAAATAATAAATTAGATTTCTATTTTTGGCAGTATTACAAGCTAGATATTATGAAAAGCCTTACAGTACAAAATAATCCAAGATATTATATAAACTGGAAAACTTTTCAATGCATGGCTCAGCTGGCAAAAGAGTAAGGAAATCCTAGCAGTCAAACATGAAGCAAAAGCATAAATCCTGGGAGAAAAGTCTATGACTGCTCTCTGGGCACCATGGATTTCTGGTGATCCAGAGATTAGGTTTTAATGGCCTCATGGGGAGCAGTGAAAAAATCTTAGTGTGAATATAATGTAGAGAATCAGATCAAGGACCTGTGTGAAGCCAAGACCCTGCCTACCCAAAAGGGCCACACCTTCAGTGAACAGTGAACTAGAGGTAAATCCTAATTTACAGAGAAACTTGCCTATTTTGATGTCAACTCTAACTGGAAAGAAAACCAAAATTACTAGAAAAAAATAGGTTTGAAGGTGGCTAGCAGAACCAAGTATAAATTCTCTCTGGGTGAACTTCATTCATGCTTTCAACTTCATGCCTCTGAGAATTCCTTCAGACAAAACTACATCAGATAATGGGCTCAGTAGTCAAACATCACAACATAGATGTGAGAACAAGAAACATGGCTGAAAATCAGCAGAAATACCCAATAGTTGAATCAAATATACAAATATTTATGATATTCAAATGATCAAATATGGAATAAAAAATGAACATAGTTTGTAAGTTTAAAAAATATATCAAAACTATTGGAAGTGTGAATAAGGTTAAGAAACTCTCAATGATGACAAGGCACTTTTGAAAAAGAAATTATAGACTTGGAAAACATAATTGAAATAAACTCATTTTTTTTTTTAACAGAGGACCATGGGGAGGGGAAGGAGGAAAAAGAGGGAGAGGGAGGGAGACAAAACACGAGAGACTCTTGAATACTGAAAACAAACTGAGGGCAGAAGGGGAAGGGGGGAAGGTAGAGGGGGGTGATGGTCATGGTGGAGGTCACTTGTGGGGAAGAGCACTAGGTGTTATATGGAAACCAACCTGACAATAAACTATAAAGTTAAAAAATTTTTTTTATTTTTAAGTAATCACTACACCTAACATGGGACTCGAACTTACAACCCAGAGATCAAGAGTCGCATGCTTCACCAACTGAGCCAGCCAGGGACCCCAACTCAGTTGGTTTTAAGAAAAGATTACATACAGCTCAAAAAATGTACTGAACTGCAATATAAACCTATAGAAATGATCAGACACACCAGTGTAAAAGATATGGTAATATGAAAGAGAAATCAAGAATCATGGATCATAAGGAGCGCCTGGGTGGTTCAGTCAGTTGAGTGTCCGACTTCAGCTCAGGTCATGATCTCACGTTCATGGGTTTGAGCCCCGCATAGGGCTCTGTGCTGACAGCTCAGAGCCTGGATCCTGCTTCAGATTCTGTGCCTCCCTCTCTCTCTGCCCCTCCCCTCCTCACACTCTGTTCTCCGTCTCTCAAAAATGAGTAAACGTTAAAAAAAAAAAAAAAAAAGAATCATGGCTCATAAAATGAGAAGGTTCCAACATGTAATCAGAGTTAAAGAAGGAGCTACTAGGAAGAACGAAAAATAGATAATATTTTAAGAGATAATAGTGAAAAATTTCCCTAAGCTGATAAAAGACACAAATCCGGATTTAGGTATCGCTAAATTCCAAGCAGGAAAAATGCAGAGACACACTTACTTGATTACATTGTAGTAAAGCTGCAGAAAAACAAAGAAAAACAACTCTAATTAATAGTAAAGACAGACAAGCAACAAATAAATGTAATTAGATGGAAAGCAAAAATGAAAAATAGAATATAGTGTTATGCTATTTTAAAGCCTAAGAGAAAATAATTATAAACCTGGAATTATATAGATAGCAAAATTGTATTTTAAGTAGATAAAGTAGATAAAGACATTTTCAGACAAACAAAAACCTTTTACCATCAAATATGGTGTTTATGGTGTTTAGCAAGGCAAATATAGAGGAAAAAATAAGGCAGTAAAAAGAAATAAGTTGATAATCTCAATTAATATTAATGAACTAAACTGTTCAGTTAGAAGGTTAAGTTTGGCTGGATTTACAAAATCTAACTCTATGTTGTTTGTGAGAGACTTACTTACCTATAATACAAAAATATAAAAATTTAAGAGGTTTGGAGAAGATACAGCAGGAAAATAGTAATGAAAAATAAATTGTTGTGGTTTTGATAATATCAGACAAAATAAGGCTTTAAGATAAGAACTTCAACTTAAAAATATTAAAAATAGCAATACATAAAGCCAAAGAACATAAAAAGAAAGAAATGGCAAAAATAAAGGCAGAAATTAGTGAAATTAATGAAATAGAAAACAAAGAGAATCAACAAAGTTGGGTTTTTGTTAAGTGACAAATAAAATTGCTCAATGTCTGGTAAGATTGATCAAAAAAGTGAGACATAAGGCACCCAAAAAATCTATATTAGGAATAAAAAAAAAGATAAAACTTCAGTTACAGAAGAACCTAAAAAGATAACAGAATATTATGTATAATTTATTTCAGTAAATTAAAAATCAGGGTGAAATGTACAAGTTCCTTGAAAAAATACTTATCTAAACCAAAAAAGAGAAAAGAGAAAATCCGAATTGTCTCATTGCCGTAAAATAACTTGAATCCACAGTTTAAAATCCTTTTGCAAAAAGAATGCTAAGGTTAGATGATTTTACCAGGAAATTTTTCCAAATACTTTCAAACATTTAAATAACAGATAAGTCCACATTTTTTCCCCAGCAAATAGGAAAAGAGAAGATACTCCTCAACTTGTTTTACGAGGCCTTTAAACCTTATTATCAAAACCAGACAATGATGATATGAAAAGAGCAATTACAGTTCAAGCTTACTCATATAGATGCAAAAATTCTGAAGGAAATACAGGCAAATGAAATCCAGTGCAACATGCATCGTTACTAAGCTGGCTTCCTAGTTATAACATCAGTTCAGTATTAGAAAAATCACTCTATTAGCAGATTAAAAAGGAAAGTGATACAATCCTCTCAATAGATGAAAAATAAAAGCAATAATTAAGACTCCCAGTACATTTATATTTTAAAAATCTTAGTAAACTAGGAATAGAAAAGAACCTCTTTGATCTGATAAGTGGTATCTGCCAAAGAACTACAGAAGGCACATATTTAAATTATGAACTGTAAGACCATTCCCTTTTAAATCAGAAACAAAACGGTAGTGCTATTAGCATTTCTATTCAATAGTTTACTGATAGTCTCAACCAGCTCAGTAAAACGATTAAAATAAATAAGCTGTATAAAACTTGAAAAGGAAGAAATAAAACTGCTATTACTGCAGCTGGTAGAATTATCCCCATAGAAGATACACTGACAATTTCTTCTGAGTTAGTAACAGAGTTTAGGGTGCTAGACATAGGTCAAGATATAAGAGTTAACTGCATATTGAAAACCAACAAGTAGAACAGGTATATATTTAAAAGATGGTATTTATAATGGCAACAAAAATAAGGTTCTGGGAATAAATCTAATAAGATGTGCAGAGCCTTTAGAGAGAAAATTATGACACTCTATTGAAAGATACTACTAAGACCTAGATAAAAGATAACTCATATTTTCATAGAAAGACTCAGTATCACAAAAATATAAATTCTCTTCCAAGCTCCAGACTCCATGCAATTTCCGTCAAAATTTCAGTCAAGTTTTTAACAGAACTCGACAAATGAATTTAAAAAATATAAAGAGATGAACAAAGGGCCATGAATAGCTGATGAAGAGCAGAGTAGGAGCACTTAGCTGATGTCAGGAATTACTACAAACCTATTGTTAATTATAGCAGCATGTTTTTGGCAAAGCCTAGAGAATTAGGTCAGTGGAACAGAATAGAGAGAATAGAAGCCGACTCATGCCTGTTCGGAAGCTTCCGTCTCACAGAGCTGGCACTGCAGCTCGGGTGGTCAGGATGGGAGGGAGGCCCTTGGGGTTGTGGGGGCAATACTTATTCCCCAAATGTTCTAACATAATTTTAATATTTGACAAAAAGTATGACATGCTTGTGTGAAGCATCTCCCAGCCATCTCGATTTCTTTCTTCCGACCTGTCTGATTTGGGGTAAGTGGGTCTGGGGTTCCTTCATCCAGCTGGGATGATAACTGGTTAATATTGACTCTGTGTTTAGCACAGGAAAGGGTTCAGCTCCTTCAATAAACTTTTCCTGAATTTCAGTTCTGGGTTCAGTTTTTGTCTCTCTTTCAAGAGAGCACCTTGTGTACACCTCTACTATAATACCTACTTTGCTCTCTTATGATGTTTAAAATCATGGTCTGGGTAACAAAAATTGGCTGGTTTCAAGCATGATCTTGGGCAAATAGCTTAATCTCAGTTTTCTCACAATAAAAGAGGGATAATAATAAGAATTGTCTTCTACCTTAGAATTCTTACGAGGATCAGAAGATATGTTCAGGCAAAACATTGGGAACACCTTCTGATGCTATAATAACTTAGGCTTTCAAATTATATGCTTTCAAATTATTTTAATTTCAAATTATATTAAAATTCATGTATTTGTTTCTTTTCCTGGGACTGTACACTCCTTAAGGTCAGAGACTGTCTTAATTATCTTCAGATGCCCAGTGCCTATTTACGGTGCCTTGGTAGTAGCTGCCCAATAAATATTGAGCCAAAACAAAGGCCAATGCTGTTAGGAAACTGTATCATTGGAAATGGTAATTTTTTATGGTCTTTTACGGCTTTCTTGATTCAATAGTTATTCATTAACCTAAGTAAACATAATTAATCAAAATGAATAATTCAATTATTCATTCATAATGCTTTGGGATAGGAGGGTCATTCAGTCCAACCTTAGAGCCTTCACTTTAGGAAGGAAGTGATAATAACCACACTGAACTGAGGACTATGAGACCCAAGAGCATCTTCATCCCCATCACTGCTTTCTATTCAGGGCCTAGCCCACTGTTTGGCCCAATAAATGTTAGATGAAAGAATTAAAGAATGGGAAGGAGTCAAGAGGAAAGGGAAGATGGTGGTGGAATACAGCATTCCAGGTGGGAGAAATGGCATGCTCAATGTTTCAGAGGTTGAGTTGGAGGGATATTCAGATAGTTCGGCATGATCAGAGAATAAAGTGTGGATTGGGAAAGGGGAGACGTGAAGCTGGGCAGTAAGAAGTCACATTGTGGTCCTTATGTGGCACACTGAGGAATTTCAACTTTTTCTCGAGACCAGGTAATTGAAGATGTTTAAGCAGAGGAATGTTATAATCAGATCTGCATTTTAGGGAGATCACTGGTCATAGTGGGAGGAATCATTTATAAAGTACAAAGTTGGAAGCAGGGAGATGAGCTAGGGACTGCTCCGTCATGCCTTGCTTTACCCCACTTGACTTGCAGTTAATTGTCAACTAGTGCCTTTGTATGCCTTAACTGTCTCCTACAGAGAAACATCATAGTGCTTTAGAAATCTTTTCACTTATTTCCCTCTCCCGTCCCACTTGGGTGACTCTATGTGCTTTATATGGCCATTCCATTATTTTCCTTTATTTTCAGAGTACATAGTCACTAAACTTTCCATAATTTACTCTAAGGTACTTTCCATTAATGTCCAACCCAGTGTCTTTTGTTTAGTGGATCAGACACATTTTTCCAAATTTTGCTTCACTGAAGTTTAATGCCTTATTTTTTCCATTTCTGTGACTATCCTTGGACTTAATGGGAAAAATGAAGCAGCACATTCAAAGACCTATTTGGCTGCCATGCATCCCTGTTGATTTATCATCAATAGGTAAACAGAAACTTTCCTATTTTTTTTTAAATCCATGCTTGAGATCTTTCTTTCTGAAACAACTCTCAGACAAAAATTGTTCCACATGCTTTTGCAGATCCTCTTTGGAGCTATTTGTTCTATATATCTAATCTGGGTATATTTAGTCCCAATATGCACACAAGGGGGGCTCCAAAGGACTACAGCACCCCCCCCTCCTATCAGACGTGGCCTGCACCCCCTCTCCATCCACACACCTGCTGCTCCCTAAGCTAACATCCTCTAACTGTAACCTTATTTAAGAAACTCTGTGTGAAACGAGAGGGTGTAGAAATAGCAGGTGACTCCATTTCAGCAGTTTTGGTGGCCAGAGAAGAATTATTGCTTCCTTCACTTTGTGACTCTGGTAAGTGCCCAAGAGGTGTAGTCAAAAAATCAACACATTAGTAATCCAGCAGGACCGACTCCAGCTGTTTAACATGGCCCAGCTCAAATGTCACATCCTCGGTGATGCCTTCCCTGACCCCCTTCCTCTCCTACTCACAGTTTCACTACGCCCTTTGTGCTCCGATAGACCTTTGTTCAAACTACTACTAATATAGCATTTATCATCCAATGTTATTTTAACTTTTTGAAAATTGCATTTGAATATGGTAGAGCAGCAAGAGAATGGATTTTCAAGGGGGACATATCTGGGTGCCCATCCAACTATGCGACACTCAGGTTTGAGAATTTGGGTGAGTAAAATACCCTCTTGTAACCTCAGTTTTCTGATCTGTAAAAAAGATTAAAAAAAAAAAAAGGAGAGCAGATAATGCATATAGCACAGAGCCTGGCCTCCAGCAGGTATTTAACAAATATGTTTCCTTTCTTCTCCCTTCCTGCTTAGATGTGGATCAGTTTGTCTCTCCCAGTAGACCATAAGCTCTCTAGGGAGACACCTTGACATATTAATCTTTCTAGCCCCCAGCCCTAGTACAGTGCCTAATACAGGTGTTCAATACAAGTGTGTTGGCTGTTGGATCAAAGGAATGCCATGTCAAGCCTGGGAAAACTTGGCTCAAGTTATTGGCCAGCCTCCTGTAACAATGCATATGGACCTCTGTTTCGGTGTGCCTCATTATTTCATCCAAGCGCTTGATTTGTGGATGATGAAGAGAGATAGGGAAGCTTAATTAAGTCCATATAGTCTTTGAACTTAAGTAAATGTAGACTCCTTGTTAGAATTACTACTCTTTGGAAAGCTATGAGTTATAAATTAAGGACCAGGTTTACTTGGTGCAAACAAAGATTGGGGCTAAATATTGGAGCCATTGGAGCTATTTTGGGGAAGAGTTTGACTATAGTTGAGGTGTTCCTTAGGAATAGTCCTGCAATACAAATATGGATTCACGATCAAGGCTTCTTGGCCTTCTTTTGTGGAAAAGCACATGTATTTGGCTGAAGAGAAAAAAGTAACTTGGCAGGTACCATATTGCTTTAAAGTGGTTTCAATATCTGAATTAATCTGAATTAAGTCATGTCACCACACTTAGCTTCAAGCCAGTGTTTCATCTGAACTATGCCCTATTGTACTTACCCTGTGTGTTGTGACCAAATAAGTTGATGGCAATACCCTTGTAAAATAATGATCATGTAGATAAGTGATGATGACTTGTAAATACTTTGCACTTACTGGACATCTTTTTCTTTTGACCATCTTCTCTACAACACTTTTCCAGACCAGTGCCCTGTTTTGATCTTTGAAAAAATCTGGCATTCTCATCTATCTGGTCAAGTCAGCACCCACCATGAGCCAGGCATTATTCTGGGTATTGAGGGTATGGTGGGAGGCAGGATAGAGAGTTTCTGATCTCAGGGAGTTTATAGTTTTGTGCACCTATAAACTCCTTTTATTTACTCCTATTTTTGATGTTTTGGCCTTAATTTCCTCACTTTTGGTTTACCTATCCATGAATTCCATTAAGTGCATCTGGCACATCCCATTTTGCTTTTTTAAGGTTTTTGAATTCTCTTTTTTCTTGAGGGCTTATTTTTTTAAAGCTAGGATATAGTCATACACTTTTCGAGCTAAGTGAGCTTTGAGTTCATATAGTCCAACAACGATCCATGGAGGGTGACTCCATTTCAGCAGTTTTGGAGGTGTATTGATTTATCCAGTCACTTGGCAACACTCTGGCAGGTGAAGCACAGCACTGACTCCCAAGTTCATTGTTCTTATTTTCCAATACACTATGCCCCTGATTTCCTATCTCATGTTTACCCCAGTGCAGAATTCCTGTATTCAGCAAACGTTTGTGGATTTCAACTTCCTTCCGGGCTCTGCTCTGGATAGATAGTGGGGAGACAAAGACATTAGAAAGGAGATCACAGTCTTCCTTCTTTGCTTATTCGTCTCACTTTCACTTTCTTCAAATTGTAACAAGATTTGCTGGTTCCTCATATATCCCTGTCAAATTTCTCAGTTTTTTATTTGATATTTTTAAGCTTAAATTTTCACCTATATTCTGACTTACACATAGTTATGTCCTCTGTTATTTCACTTCTCTTCTAGATATGCCATTTTACATGGTAAATAGGGGTGCGTGTGTGTGTGTATGTATGTATGTGTATATATATGTATGTGTTTGTATGTATATATGTATATAAAATCTCCTGTAAGATTTTTCTTACAGATTGATCCTAAAATTTAAATTTCAGACAGTCACTTTTCAAATTTTCCAGCTAACACATGAAACTCCTTAGCAAGTGGTATTAAAAATACAGGTGCTGGGACCCAGACCCCCCAAATTAATTCAGAATATCTGGGGCTGGAGCCTAGACACTGGTATGATTCAAAATATGATTCTAACATTCAGCCAAGGTGGAGAACCACTGATCAACAGATAAGTGTCATTTCCTTCCATAATTTTCCTCTTTTCCATTTAATTTGGGAGACTTATTTTATACACTGGCCATTTTCCTACAATACAAAGCCATAATTGTATATCTTTTACCAGAGGTGAAATAATTTTCAAACTTTTGCTAAATGCACTCTACCCCATATATCTATATTCCTATATTAATCCAAATAAAGAAATTTTTTCTTGCTCTGAAATACTGACTTTTCTTTTCTCCTCTAGAGTTCTGTATGTGTATACTGTTTAAATCCCATTTTCCAGCCTGAAGGTGTATTTTCTCCATACTTG
>CM053569.1:38400336-38457390 GCA_028646485.1 Cryptoprocta ferox | reverse complement strand
CCCCCCCCCCCCGGTTTTTGTCTTTTGCTGTCTCAAGTTCAGTGTCACTGTGTTCCTTCTATAGACTTGGATTTAAGTTTCCTGTTTTCTTTTTTTTTCATTCATTTTCCCGAAAGTCTCCTGCTCCATAACTTTTTTGATATTCCAAGAAAAGTAGCTTTCCAATTTTTCTCACTGTTCTATTACTGCATGTTTTTTATTCCCAACACTTATATTCTCAGTATGGAAACTCAAAATATACATTCATCTATTCTTTCCCTTTTATCTTGTCCCCAATGTTTTCTGTGGTCACCTTTCAGTCCAGTGCCTAACTTCTGACTCTTCCCTGTGTTACACTTGTGTGACTTCTTCAGCTATTCACAAAACACATTTATCCCACTTTGTCCCCACATTTAAAATTCCTGGAAAATATTTAATCCTTTTTTCTCCTCATCACAGATCTCTTCCACAATCATATTTTTCTCATGCAGACTCTGTTACTTTCAGGGGGACGAATACATCATCCTATCTGCTAGGTATGCCACATAATTGCTTTTAGTCACTCTTTCATACATTAGGTAAATGAAATTGGGATCCCAAACTGCCTAGACTCATCTCTCCATAGTTATTTCTGTAGTGCTCATCCTTTCTCTCCTTGGTACAATTTCTCTAAACAAATCCCATTTCCCTGTTACTCTGGGAGTCACCACCAACTCTAACCATAGGTGATTTGGACTATTGCAAATATATGCATGGGCACATTCTGTAGTCCTGGAACATTAGTATGGAAATAGACACTATGCTTCATCTTGTCTACACTATCTTTTCCTTAATTTGGGCTTACTTGGATTTCCCTTGATCAACTTTTGGTTTCACAGGGTATCTTTCTTTGACCCATGGTCTGTGTTGCTCTATTGATGATTGCTTCCTATGTGAAATTGGTTGGGCTAGCTGCCACTGACTCCCAGCTGCACAAACTAATTCATCCCTGGAGCTTGGCATCCCTGGGCACTTACACGTTGTTTTTCCTGCTCACTTTACTTGGAGCTGCCAATACACTAGTTGCCTCAGATTCCTTCTGCTTTTCTTCACTAGCATATGGTATGGTCTGACCTGGTGAAGCTGAGGTTCAATTTCACTGAGGAAAGAGGCAACCTTATGTAAGCTGAACGTGGAAAGTGACAGAATAGAGACCTCTACTGTCATTTGTTCAAGAGCTTTTTGTTGGGCACTTGATCTAAGCCAGGTACTTTACTAGTGTATACTGACATTCCAAATATGAGTAGGATTCTATCTCTGACCTCAGGAACTTTCAAATTAATGGAAGAGACCGGTAGGTATGCCCATAATAAAGTATATCAGCGGGTATACTTTAAAGTTATTGGAAAAAGTAGAATAATATGGTGCTGACGAGACAGACTTTGAGGTCCAACTGACCTGCACTTGAAATTGCACCTCACTACCCAAGAACAGTCTGGCCCGAGGCAAGTTCCTTAGTGTTTAAACCCTCCTCTTTCCTGTCTGTGAAAGGATTCTAGGTGACAGTTTTTATAAGATGGCCATGAAGATTAAGTGCTCAGCAAATACTGGTTTTAAAAATGATAATGGTATGTACAGGCTGCTGTGGGGACACAGTGGGAGGGTCAAGGAAGATTTTTTGAAAGAAGAGAAAGGAGTTGAATTTTGAGGAATACATAGGTGATAGTTAAGTGAAGACAAGAAAAGAAATTCTAATACAGGGGGAGCAGTACATGCCAAGGTATGGAAATATGAAATAGCATAATGAGAACCCTACATAGTTAATCGTGTGTGTCAGGATCAAAGTAATCCATGGCCAGAAGAAGGGAAGATGCTGACAGAGACAAAGAAAATATTAAAACTCATTTTTTAAAATTTATTTTTTATTAAAATGTTTTTAAACATTTATTTTTGAGAGAGAGACAGACATAGTACGAGTGGGGGAGGGGCAGACAGAGAAGGAGACACAGAGTCTGAAGCAGGCTCCAGGCTCTGAGCTGTCAGCACAGAGCCTGACACGGGGCTTGAATCCACGGACCGCGAGACCATGACCTGAGCCCAAGTCGGACGCTTAACTGACTGAGCCACCCAACTGCCCCAAAAACTCATTTCAACTGAAGAAATTCTGCAACAGAAACCATGTGTCACTTTCCCCCACTTCTGCATGCAACCTTAAACTTTCAAAGATGCCTAAGAAAAGTGAGGTGGAAAGGACTGCAGAATGAAAAAAAAAAGGTGGCAGAAATGATGGCATACTGACACCCAATTAGAAACAAGTCATTAAAAAAAGATCTTCGTGTCTAGGTCAAATAATCAGAAACTTGCACCCTGTACGTTTCCTGCAGATCCATGACCCCCAGAGCTCATCTCCTTCTACCACTACATTAAACTTTTAGCCAGTCCCTCTCCCTGCTTTTTGTTATCAGACACATAAGTATGTAGCTTAAGATCTTAATGAAAGAGCAGAGCAACTTGGTGCTATGACACCTGAGCCCAGCAGCTGTGTGCGAATGACCTGCAGACACAAAAGCAATACTCCTTGTCCAAGCAATTTAGACATGGCTGCTCTGTGTCCTGTAGACACCCAGAGTTGAATTTGTACAGTCATTGCCAGAAAAGCACACCACACCCACATGTCAAAACAAACGTGATATCCAGGGGAGGAAAATCAAGGTTTCAAGTTGTTTCTTTTCTTCTCTCTCCAAATCCCAAGAATCCAGTGAGTTTTAATAACACTTCTAAAATGTCAGGAGAAAAAAAAATCTTACTTTAAAAAAAGCTGGAACAACCAAGGGGGTCTTTTGTAGAGTCTAGTTTCACTCCAGGCCCCTCAGGGATGGTAAGGGTGCAGGTGTGCCTTGCTTTAAGAAAATGCAGTGAAAAAAAAAGCATCGGATAGAGACTTTAGGAGGTGATTATTCATATTGTAATACAGGTTTTTAATTTTATCTGAATCATAGGTTTGCTTTAAAACAGCAGTACCCTTTTGTGAATCAGGTTAGATTGCTAATTTGGTAGAGTTGAGAAGAGAGTGTTGAGAAATTTAGTGTTCAAGGATTAAATGATTATTTTTATTTATGGAAGATATATCAAAAACAAAGACTAAGCATTTATGAAATGCTGAGAGTCATTGAGAAGGGAAATGGTATTTATTATGTGTAAGGCACTTTACACATGTGATAGGGATAAAATTTATTAAGTTTACTTTCCTCTTCCCTTTTCTCTGGCTCTTAGTCTATGGAGCTCCCCTCTTCCTCTTCCCTATAAGAAGAGACCTGAATTTGTGAACAGGTTATTATGATTTTAGAATATAGAATCAGAAAAAAATACAGAATCAGGAGAGTGGGTAGAGAAAGAAAAGACTAGATAGTTGAGGAAGAAAGAGGGGAAGAGGCTGAGAAAATAAGAGTTGGTACAGACTATAGTGTTGAGAACTTGGCAAGAGTGTAGCCTAGTAAGGGACTTGGATAGACATTCCAGAGATGCTATGGACTATGAGAAATGAATTTTAAGAATTCAGGCTTTATGAGTTCAGTTTCCTTTGTGTTCTTCAAGAGGTGCCAAGAAAGATTAAAATTTTTTTTCGAATTGCTTTTGAATCCTGGACTGTGCTACTTTGAATGTGGAAGTCCGTTGACACTGCAGGAGGAGGCTCTGATATCTGTTTGATCTCATTCAATCTTGTAATAACTATACAGCATGGGCATTTCATTTTCATTGTATATACAAGAAACTGAGTCTCAGAGATTTTCTAGGGACTTGCTAGTAAATGGCAGAACCTTGATTTAAAAATAGGCCTGTTTCTAATAAAAAAAAAAGATAAGAGATAATAGGTGTTGGCAAGGTTGCGAAGAAAAGGGACCCCTTGTACATTGTGGGTGGGAATGTGAATCGGTACACACATTATGGAAAATAGGAGTGAGGTTTCCCAAAAACATTAAAAATAGAACTTCCATACTAATCCATATAATCTATCAGTCCCACTACTGGGTATATATGCAGAGGAAATGAAAGCATTTTGAAGAAGTATCTGCACTTCCATGTTCACTGCAGTACTATTCACAGGAGCCAAGACACAGAAACAACCTAAGTGTCATGGATGGATGAATGGATAAAGAAAAGGTAAGTACTCACACACACATTCACACACACACACACACACACACACACAGGGATATTATTTAGCCATAAAGAAAGAAAATCTCACCTTTTGGGACAACATGAATGAAGCTGGAGGACGTTATGCTAAATGAAATAAGTCAGACCCAGAAAGACAAATACTGTATGATTGCCCTTATATGTGAAATATAAAAAGTCTGAACTCAGAAGCAGAGGATAGAATAAATGTTGGTTACCACAAGCTGGGGGCTGGGGATATTGGGAGGATTTTGGTCAAAGGGTACAAACTTGCAATTACAAGATGAGTAAGGTCTGGGGATTTTATATACAGTATAGTGACTATGTTAATTGTAGTGTATTATATGCTTGAAATTTGCTAAGAGGGTAGGTCTAGAGTGTTCTCACCATACACACACACACACACACACACACACACACACACACACAAATGGTAACTCTGTGAGGTGATGGTTTTGTTAATTTGATTTTAGAAATAGTTTTGCAATGTATACACCTATTAAATCATGTTGTATACCTTAGAAAATAGTGTACAACCTAAGTAGATACAATTTTTATTTGTTAATCATACCTCAAGCTGAAAAAAAGCCTTAGAATGTTCAAAACTTAAAAAAGAAACCTCTTTGTGTGTTATTGTTCTATATCCATGTCAACTACCCTTCCTTATTTCCTGGGTTTCTTTTTTTTCTCTCTTCTATAATCACTTAGAAAATAATAACCTTGGTTTAATTCTGCTGTTGGTTACCCTTAAGTTATTCAAAAGTACTTCTTATGTTATTTTTTCTGTTGAAGTAAAAAGGTGTATATTTTGGTTTTTTGTCTGTGTAAAGTGAATATTTTGACGTTTTTCCTTCTAACACCACTCCACATCTTCCTTCCCCCCTCTTAAATTTGTATAGTTTTTTGAGTATGTTTGTTTTATCTCTATTCTCTTTTCATAATCATTTTTTATGTTTGTAGCCAGATTTTATCAACTGTAGTTCTCAGTTCAGCCATACATATATACAGCTGTTTTTTCCAGATTTGGCAATCAGGTGCTTGACAATCAAAACACTGTGTTGTCTTACAGTGCTGTATCTTTATGTCTTTTTTTTTAAAGTTTGTTTATTTGAGAGAGTGCAAGCGAGGAGGGGAGGGGCAGAGGGAGAGGGAGAGAGAGAATCCCAAGCAGGCTCTGCGCTGTCAGTGCAGAGTTGGATACAGGGCTCAGCCCCACAAACTATGAGATCATGACCTGAGACGAGATCAAGAGTTGGACTGTCAACCAACTGAGCTACCCAGGCACCCCTCTTTATGTCTTTTTAATGTGTTGTCACAACATTTTTAGTGGAAGGATGGGCAGAAGAAGAGGGAAATGTAATAGGGTAAATATACATATTTTGTTAGGAAAAGCTAGTAGATGAATCACTAAAAATATAATCTTATAGAAGAAATGGCTGAAATATTTAAAAGTGATTGCCTAGGAGATGGTAAAGGTGAGATAGAAGCTACTGCTTTGTATTACATACTTTTTAATATGATTTGATTTGTAGAGTAGCTATGTGCATGCATTTTTTAAATAAATAGTGTTATATATGGCAAAATCCTAGTCTGAATAATAGGTATAGAATAAATGTGGATGAATAGGTCCTATATCTGGGCTATTCTTTTTCCTCCTCTCAAAGAAGTATATGATCCTCCAACTTGGTAGTGGGGAAGAGTTGGAGAAGACTAGGAAACTTTGATCTGGCATCTCCTAAGAATCAGCCCCTGCAGCCTGCCCCAGTCCTATCCCAGACTGAATCCCAGAGGATGGCCACAGAAGTCCTAGACAGATTTGGGGATCCAAATATCAAGGAGTCCTGTGTTCTACTTCTTGTTGGGGTCTTGGGAGGCAGCAAGCTCCCACAATTCCTTGTGCTACCATGGATTAGACAGACAGAAGCACCTATATTGGGTGCTAAGGCAGATTGACCTCACACAAATTTATAGAGCCTTCATGTGCCCTAGTGGGGTTCAGAGATACCAAATTCTTTCCATGAGATGGACATTGTCTAGCACCTGAGACTGAGGCTGGAAGACTTGGAGGATGGAGATTCCATGGTACGTGTGGTGTGAACTATAAAGCCAGGGGCGAGATGGGAACAAGGACTTCTCAGTTGTGGCCAGCATGGAGAGGGGATGATGACTAAGAACTAGATAGAGCCATGTACATCTCTGTAGATGGCCATGTGGAACAGAGCACAACCAAGGCCCAGGAGCCTCCTCTGGATGAGATCCTGCTATGTAAAGTCTTGTGAAGCTTGGGTGCCTCACCCCACCATCCTCTCAGAGAGATTTTGGGAGAAATACTTAATTGTCAGGATCCTTGGATAGAAACAAAGAAACAATGCTGGTTAACATAAGCAGAAAAGGAATTTATGGGAAGGATACCAACCAGAGAGTTCTCAGAATCAATGGGCTCAGGAAAAGGGCAGACTCATCTCCTGCCAAACACCACAGCACAGGAAACGTCTGGTAAGATACAGATGACACCACCACTGCATCACCGCTGTCAGAAATGGACACAGGACATCACTGCCGTCAACCTCTGCCACTCCCAGGATAGGACTTTGGATCTCATTGCTGCTACTGCTGCCAGAATAAATTCTCTAGCATCCCTCACTTCCTGCTCACTGCTGATTTAGTGTCCTGGGAGAGCCTATCCTATTGGCCAATAACAGCCATGTGCCCACTCAACAGCTGCTTGGGGACAGACCTGTCTTTGGCTTTGATCCTGAAGGGATGTGCCCTCCCATTTATTGTGGCATCCCTCACCCCTGCCCCCCCCCCAAAAGGAAGAAAGTCCGCACTTGTACAGTCAAAAATGACAGTGTCTGTGACTCTCGACTGAGAATACCTTAAATAAACCTGACTTACATGGAACTTCTGCCACTGGAAAGAGGTTTGGAGCTTTACAATCTAAATTCTACCCTAAGAAAAGATAAATTTACATTTTCACATCGCTGGGCTTCAGTCTGAGGAAACACCTTTCCCATGCAAATGAATGTTCTGTTTGACCTCACAACTTCCCTGGGCTGCACTATTAGCCCATTTTCTAGTCAGGAAGCTGAGAGTCAAGAAAGTGAAGAGACTTTTTCATACCAGTAATTGGCAGAGCGAAGATTGAACCCTTCCAAAACATTACATTGTGATTTGTTCTCAATATGTTAGGGCCAAATGGTTAGGGTTAAATTAGACTATTCTAGATCATTTGTCCTTAGCGTGGTGCTGTTTTCCTTGCCTGTTAATGCCTAAAAGGGGAGTCAGTCCACATGTCTAAAATGCTGCCCGTCTCCTCTAAACATGATACGGAAGTTTAATAAACCCTGCAGAACTCATTGTTTTTAGGTCACAGTCCTGTGCCGCTAGAGGAACAGAATTAGTCAGGAACAAAGAATAAGGTAGGAAGAAATAAGTAGAGAAGAAAGGCAGTTTCTAGGTCATTTTGTCGGCTGCTCTTCGCCCTGACTGTATGTGGAGACGTGGATCCCCAGGCCTTTACCTCCTCTTAGCAGAGTATATAGAAGGCAGGAAATGTTTAAGACCAGAACTTTAATAGGTGTAAGTAAGAAACCTATCTGTTTTCCATTAAGGAGATTCACTTCTCTGTTGAGGTTGTTGTTACAGGACTGAGTCGGGGGGCTGCTTGGGGCTGACTAGTGCCTTCTCTGACTGGGTGGGCGCTGCCCCCTCCAGCTCTCCTTCTGAAGCAGGCACTCTTCTTCTAAACCTGCCTTCCTCTGCTGGAGTCAGATTGATCAGAGAGGCCCTGTTTTCAAGTAGTGACACAATAGGGTAATCAAGGCGAATCCTTGTTTTCAGGACAAGGGAGCATTGTGCCCATGTATTTTACAGCAGTTCAGTGAAGCCATTCCTATGTTGAATTACAGAATAAGTACATTTTATAGCAAAAATAACATTCTCTATTGGTCTCCCACACAATATCCATCTCTCTCTCTCTCTCTCTCTCTCTGTCTCTCTTTATAACATACTTATCTCTTAATCTTGTCAACTCACCCCTAGTATAGAGCCTAGTATAGAACCCATCCCTAGTATAGGTCACCATGTAGTAAATATTTGATGAATAGAAAAATGAAAGCTCTCTAGAGACTTAGAAACAGATGTAAATCCCTACAGTCCAACAAACTGGATTTAGAATAGACCAAAAGGGTGCACTTAAGAATGTCCCTGAAAAAAATTTGACAATTTACTGTCGTCATTCTGTTTGCTGAGCAGCCTTTCTTCCTACCTCTCTTCTTCTTCCTCCTCCTTCTCTCTGTTTTTCCCTCTCTTCCTCCTTCCCTCCCTCTCTTTTTCTCCCTTCCCTCCCCTCCCCTTCCCTCCCCTTCCCTCCCCTTCCCTTTACTTCCTCTGTAACTCTCATTATGGCAATTATCAAACACACATACAAGTAGAGAGAATTGTCCACTAAACCCTCAGGCACACCCAGCTTTGATAGCCATCCATTTTTATGCATCATTTATACTCCGCCTTTTTTCATACTTTTTGGGAGTAAATCAAAACTCAAACTTGCATGATTTTGCCTTCAATTATTTTCCTATGTGTCTCAAACAGAAGGGGACTTTAGAAACATATAATACCCCCTCTTCCAAATTAACAATTAGTCTATAATACCATCTAACAGTTAATTTGAGTTTGGGTTTCATCTCTTCTGGGTTTCCCTTAAGGTTTTTTCTTAATGTTAATTGTGGCTTAAGACTAGTGGTTTCTTACTCTTCATGGTAACCTCCAGCACCTTCCCTCCAAACCCCACTCGAGTACTTATAATTGCTAAATGGATAATTTACATCTCCATTAATTCACTCCAGGAACAAACACTTAAAATGCACCCATCATTATAAATGACTCTGGAGCTACCAAGGTGAATAAGATGGACAGTGCCCTTGGCCTCAAGGAGCTTACAGTTCCAGCTTGGATGTTCATTAACACTCAGCATGATAAAATCCATCATATTATCTTGCCCCAAAAGTCCAGCTCTCCTTAAGTTTCCCAAGTCTAACAGCGATGTCACCATTCTCCATGCCTCTTGGCCTCCACACTCTTGACTTTCTTCATCCTGTCAGCACCAAGCCTGGCTATTTTTCTTCTGAAATTATTTCTTTTAAATTTTAATTTTAGAGGGTACATGAGCAGGGTAGAGGGGCAGAGGAAGAGATAGAATCTCAAGCAGGCTCCACCCTCAGCATGGAGCCCAACATGGGGCTTGATCCCACAACCCTGATATCATGACCTGAGCTGAAATCAAGAGTCAAATGCTGAACCCACTGAATCACCCAGGTACCCCTCTTCTGAAATTATTTCTATATCCTTTTTTTTCTTCAGGAAGGCAGCCTTCTGTGCTGAAGAAAGACAATCTGTGTTAGAATTTACAAGAGTTCTGCCTTTTATTTTGGGCCAAACTAAGAGGGAGTTAGCAACAGAGTCCAGTGTTGTACCAGGAGAGGCTTCATCTGAGATGGGTCCAAGGGTGAGGGTCAGGATGGAGATACAAGACCATGGGGCAAGGAAACCAGAAAATAGTACTGTGCATCCCATATGATGTGTGGGAAGTAGGAAATGGGCAGAAAAGAAGTAAAGCTGTGACCAGGAATGAAATGAAATAGGGCAGGTATGAAGCATGATTCTGGTTGATTTATTTGGAGTTTCATTTGGAATCAGAGAATCACTGTCAGATCCCTTCCTTTATCTAATTGTTGTCTAACAAATTACAGCAAAATTAGCACTTCAAACAAAACTTTTTATTATCTCACAGTTCTGCACATCAGAAATCCAGGCAGCTCAGTTAGATTCTCTGTTCAGGGTCTCACAGGCTAATGTCCAGGAGTTGGACAGCCAAGGGTCTTACTTGGAATCTGGGGAAATCAGCTAGCATTTCCATAATCCCCTCTAAGGCTCTGAAATACATAAAAAGACCATGATGGGGATAATTTCTACGTGCTCTGCACTTTTCTTCACCCATGGCACTGATACTAATGATGAACTTAATTTACCTGTCTCCTCAGCTTGAACAATGGTTTAATCTCCTTATTTAACATAAGAGCCCATATTTTCTGTTTATTTAAAAAAAACCCATAGAATTCTTTTGTAAGTTTGAAAAGATTAATGTTTTGTGTGTGCGTGCATGTGTGTTTTTATTTAAATTAAATTCTTGTAACTTCATGACCTCACCCCATTGAAAACTGAGATGCTGGGACCCATCGCCTTTTCTCATTGATGTTAGGGCCATCTGGAATATTTAGTGTATTTAACACATGATCACATCAACAATAAACTTGCTAGTTGGTTTCAAGAAGCCTTTTTTTTTTTTTTTACTTAGTTTACAGAAATTATTAAAAATAAGTCTCCTGCTATTAGACTCCTATTCCCCAGGCTCTCTTACGACCTTTTCTCAAAATATTCAGGGTTTTGCTAATTGTAATTTTCATTTCTGAGGTTAGTATGTGAAAATGAGGATTTTCAACAGATTAAGCAATTAGACCAAATATGCAGTTGAACGTTTATAAACCTACTACTCCAAAGATAAACAGCCCTCAATTTTCTTTCAAACTAACAGGATACTGTTTTGTTAGTATGGGATTGCAATCAGTGTGTATTTGTTTCTTAACATTTTAGGAAAAATTCCCCCCTCAGCTTCTTTTAGAATCCAATAATTTGCCTAGATAAGATTTTAAAAATAATGCATTTGCTGGTAATTAAAATCTGAACTATTTCCCTTGAAAATCAACGGCAGTCTTGGAGAATGCATTCTTAGGAAACCAAAGCAATACTTAACAGATGTGTAAAGATAACATTCACAAGGTTAGGTACAATTATCTGATAGAAGTGAGATGACAAATTGGTTTTTATATTTTCATATTCATTTTCCCAACTCAGAATCCATTCGACTTAAACAAAGAAAGAAAACTGTGGACTCCAAAAATTATTTATACTGGAGGTCTTCTGATATTTAAAAATGTATGTTCCATTTTATCCAGTACTTGAATTGGCTAAAAGGAAGTGGGATGGTTTTAACACAGTTGTGAATCCATCATTCTTCCCTTCTTTTTCTTAGCAGACTGAAGCAGGATAAAAGCAGTGGTGGTAGGAATACCTGGTCTGTAGTTGGTGCTCAGTAAAGAGTTGCTGAATGAATGAATGAATGAATGAGGATCACACAAAATCAAGGAGGCTGCCTTCCTCTGGAGTGGTTTTTAGCCTCCGTAAGGCAGCAGGTGATTTGCAGGAACCAAGAGCAGAACAGCTGCTTCCCATCACCTTCCCGCAACTCCAGCAGTGGGTATTGCAGTGACCTCAGTCTTGCTGGCACGTGACTGCACAGGGAGGACGTGCAGGTTCAGAAATTTTGTGAAATAAAGTCAAGAAAATTTACAGGATGCCTGCAGGGCAGGGGGTACCAAAAAGACCAAATGGGAGTTTATGTAGTGACTATACTGGCAAAAACTTCCCCTGGTGGCTGGCTGTGAAGTCTAGAATTTGGCTCCTCATGTCATCAAGAGTGACACATGTTATTAATGGCACCGCTTCCTGGAATCTACTTGAATCTTGCAAATTTCTCTCTCTTCTCTCTCTCTCTCTCCCTCTCTCTCTCCCTCTCTCTCTCCCTCCCTCCCTCTCCCCCTCCTTCCCTCTCTCTCTCCACGTCTCTCCCATCACCTTTCCTCCCTTTTTCCCCTCCCTCTCTCTCTCTCTCTCACACTCTCCCTCTTTCTGAGGTGGACGGGTACAGAGAAGACAGTTTTTCTCAGGATCTGCTGAGGTGGAGGGGCAGTTCCTCCTGTGATAGGCACATTCATGAACTCAGGGTCATACTCCAAGAACATCTAAAGATGATTCAGCATCAACATGAGGTACTTTGAGTTTTTTGGCATTTTCTAAGTTACCGGGGAGGGGGGACAAAAAGGTGGAAATGAATCACTTCATGTAAATAAAACTTCAGTAGTACTTTTCTGGAAAAAAACAGAAACAGCCCATCATAGAAACGACAGTTTCTGTGCCAAGAGGGAAGTGAGCAGGGAGCAGCTTGAACATGCACCAGGTCACCTCCTGTAGTAGCCTGTACTCCAGGAGTAGCTTGTTCTTGAATGGGATCATTCAAGCAGGAAAGGTGAGGAAGACAAATATGTGAATAAATGTCATGATGAAAATCATGATCAACAGTTGTCAAAAGGGACGCTAAAGCAGCTGGGCAGGGAGATGTTAAAGAATGTCCTTCCTCCTAGAATTTTAAGATAAATTTCTGCAATTGTCATCACTGTTGTTATCATTTACAGAGAAAATCTGCAGCCACTGGCATCTAGGATTTGCTTCTTGTCCTGATAGGGCTGGTTGGGGTCTTGATTTGTTCAGACTGTTTCCTCACTTGAGCTGGATGGTAAGACTTAACGTTTCAAGTACTATCTTGACATCTTTGAAACTCATAGGTTTCCAGAGGGCCATGAGTTCCCCTGCTCTCACCAGGTATACCCCCAACCCAGTAGAAAAGGCTGCACCTGGCCCCATCATTTGCATTCCACCTAGAACTCAACAGGTGTCACTCTCCTGCCAGTTTGCACAATTATTCAAACAGGCCATGGGAACCAGGGAGTGCCTCACCCTCTCTTTTTTAAGTTTTTGTTTTTAATTTATTTTTGACAGAGATCGAGAGAGAGAAGGTGAGTGAGCATGAGCTAGGGAGGGACAGAGAGAGAGGGCGACACAGAATCTGAAGCAGGCTCCAGTCTCTGGGCTGTCAGCACAGAGCCCGACGGGGCTCAAGCTCATGAGATCATGACCTGGGCCGATGTCGGACACTTAACTGACTGAGCCACCCAGGCGCCCCTCACCCTCTTGATACTACAAAGAGTGCCTCCCACAGCCAAGTGCAATTTCTATGTGACCCTGCCTGGCATACAGTGTCCTCCTCCCCCAGGCTGTGAGTATATGTGACTCATAAACTGCCATTGACCTCATCTGTCCAATGTCAAGGGTTGTGTGTTCAGCCATCTCATACTGTTTAGGGTGGAGACCACCTCCTTTGCCAATAGGGTGGCAATATTGTGATTTATAAGAAACCTATTTGGTCATTGCGATGACCAAAATATATCTCATATATATTTGGTCTTTGTCCAGAGTTTCTGCTTCACAGCTCCCCAAACCCTTGGATTTTCTTGAGCAGTAAGAATGATGGGAACATCTTTTGAAATATTTGGTCTCTTATCCTCAGTTCCTGAAATCACTTCAGAGTCATAAAGGTAATAAGTGTCTTGTTATTCGGTGCAAGCCCTTTCTACCACAACTGGGTTTATGTTCACATGATAATTTTGGAAAGGACCTAGGGATGTGGGAGCTTTATTTAACCATGAATAAAGGGTTATAACTTTCATTCCTGCCCTCCTTCCCAGAGGAGACTGATGCATCAGTCATCAGTTGTCCATAATTTAGTCAATCATGCATATGTAATGAAGCCTCCGTAAAAACCCAAAATGGGGGTGGTGGTTCAGAGAGCTTCCAGGTTGGGAAATCAGAACACTTCCACGTGCCACAGGACTGGCCCCCAAACTCCACGGGGGGGCAGAGGCTCCTTTGTTTGGGACCTCCCTCTATGTATCTGTCTCTTCATCTGGCTGTTGATTTGTATCTTTTAATATCTTTTGCAATAAATCTGTAATCTAGTGAGTGAAAGGGTTTCCTGAGTTCTGTGAGCCACTCAAGCAGATTAGTCAAAAATCCAAGGAGGGGTCACAGGAACCTCCAATCTGTAGTCATTGGATCAGAAGCACATAACAGCTTGGGCTTGTGCTTGGCAAGTGAAGCAGAAGGCAGTCTTGTTGGACTGAGCCATTAACCTGTGGGATCTAATGCTACCCCCAGGGAAATAGTGTTAGAATTGAATTGTAGGACACCCAGCTGGTGTCAGAGCATTGCTTGGTAGTGCTGAGAAATCCCCTACTTGTACATGTTGAAATTGGGTGTAGCACCCTTTTTAAGGGTGAATAGGAGGTTATCAGAACTTGTGAACTCATGAGTCTTGTGTGTTGACCAGCGCTTGGCTCACTCAGTAGCCAAAAGTCTATTCAGATTTCTGGGGGCACCTATGTGCAGATGCATGGGAATACAAAACATAGAATAAGGAATCAATAAGCAGAGAACTGACCTGAACCTTTGATTCTTGGAGCAAGACTAATGATCCAGAGACCAGGGCAGGATCAGGAATCTGAACTTACTCAATGAAAAATTGACTGTATCTTCACACATCTGCCTTTCCCAATGGTAAAGCACAATCTTTAAGACTTACAGTGTTACAGAGTCAGCTCTTTATGTCTGGGGACTATAGTTCTTGAAGTCTCTTGATTGTATTGCTTAAGATGAATTTGACATAGAAACATCAACATGGAAAAACAGTGAAGCTGTTAGTTAAACTAAAACTTAGAGACAAGGTACTACCTTAGATGCTTTCCTCTTAATAAAAACAGCCACAATACTAAATAGAGGTTAAGTTGCACTGACTGCAATTATTGCTTTATATTTGGCTGTGTTATTCTCAGTGTCAAATAATATTTGGTTCTCTTTCTTACCATATAGAACCTCAAAAGCCATCAGCCCATGGAATATTTTCTTTAAACTGGTCAATTTGGTGGAGTAATTTATTTAAAATAGGGTTTTTTTTAAATATAGTTTTCTCTCTATTTCACAAAATGAGTAATGCAAGTTGGGATGTGGAGCTATAAAGTCATTGCAAAAAAAATTACACAGCAAAACTGCTATTTTTGGCTTTTAATTCCTACCAGTTTGCCAACTTGTTGCAAGTTATACTTATCAAGGGATCATGTACTTTTTTCCATCTTGTTTCATCTCGAACCCTAAAATGCTAACAGAGACCATGAATGGTATTTGACTTAATTAGCTAGTGTCGCTATTGCTTGCTACATCTTCTAGCTCTAAATATCTCTAAAAATAGGTTTCCTTTGATTCCAGCTTTTAAGTGACATAAATTGTATTCAAAGGAGAGAAAAGCATTACTTAAGTTATCTATATCTGTTTATATTTTCTAGCTGGTATGCTTTATCACACAGTCCTTGGTTTATGTTATAAAAGGATGGATCTATTAGAAGTTAGCAGAAACCACAGGCATTCCTTTGAAATAACTCTTAATGGGAAACGGTTTTTAAAAATAATATTTGAACTCTACAAAAATGAATTTTTAAAGAAGTAATTTTATTGTGTTCACACCCTGTGAAATTTGAGACACTGAAATTAAACATTGTAATATATAGTACACAGGTGCAGTTGCTATTTTTTTTTAAACGAGGTATTTAGTGAATATCATTTGGGTCATTGAAATTAAACAATTTTAACCTATTTTACACAGAGAAAGATCTCCTCCACACAAGGCAGAGATTTATGTAAAGAATGTTATTTAATAGTCAAGAGTCTTTATTGGCCAGATTTCAAAGGAAACAATTGCCAAGTTTAGATATGAAATTTAACAGAGCATGTGGTAGACAGAATTCTAAGATGGCCTCAAAGATTCCCTCCTCCCCAACCCCCCATGGAGTATCTGGCTGTGACATCCTGCGAATGTGAATGTGGTAGATTCTGTCCCATGATTAGGTTATGTTACATGGTACAGTTGACCTTAGGTGTAGGGAAATTATCCACGTGGGCTTGACCTACTCACATGACTGGGGTCACAGAAGAGGAAGTCAGAGATTTGAAGCAGGATGATTTGATGCACTGTTACCAGCTTAAAGATGAAGGAAGCTAAGTGGCAAAAAGTTATGGGCAGTGTCTAGAAGCTGACAGTGGGTTCTGGCCAACAGCCAGTCAGGAAAGAGGACCTCAGTCCTATTATTGCAAGGAACTAAATTATGCTAACAACAAGAATGATCTTGGAAGTAGACTTTTCCCTAGAGCCTCCAGATAAGAACTCAGTCCAGCCAACACCTTGATTTTTGCCATTTGACACATTGAGCAGAGAACCCAGCCACACAGCGCCAGATTTTTGACCTAAAGGACAATGAACTAATAAGTGGGCATTGTTTTAGGCTGCTAAACTTGTAGTAACTTCTTACACAGGAATACAAAATTAATACAGAGCATAGAATTATATTTTATTGGAAATATAAATGGGAGAATTTCTATTTATTTCTCATGATTATTTTTCACAGAATAGGTGGAGAGGTAGGGGAAGGCATAGACTAGTGCTCAGCTATCTCAAATTATCTGTCGTGAAGCCCTGGTTTTGTTTATTTTCAGTCAATCATGGATTGATTCTTTTATTAAGTTTGATAAAAATGTATCAGTATAAAAATGAAAACACAGAGATACCTGATAATTAATCTGAAATTTGTTATTATTAGATTCAAATAAAGCTACTTTGTCAAATTGTTATAAGTATTTATAAACACTTATTCTCAAGTTTTAAATTTCTTACAGATTAATAACAGTCCATGGGCCAGCTCTGGTCTGTGGACTACATTTTGAATAGCACTGGTTTAGATCATGTTAAATTTGAAGGTTTCTGAGGCTAAAAACATTAACCTGTCCTAAGACTTTAAGAGATAAAAATTTAACCATTTGTGTGTTTTCAGCTGCTTTAAATCAGAGTAACTAGAGAAATTGATATTTTGGCCTCAAAACCATTTTATCATCAAAGCACTAAACCATACTGAAAGTGAAAAAGTAGTTTATATGAGCTTGACAGAAATAGACTAAAAATGTTGTCATGAGGCCTGAGCGTTTGTGCATGTTGAAAGTCTAGAGAATGATACTAAATTCCTTTCAAATAAATGAAAAAATTTCAAGTTGACTACTTTATAGTAATATGGAGGGGATCCCTGTCCCCAGTGCTAGCTATTTTTGAATGGAAAACCTCAAAGGTACAGAATTGACATGTACAGACACGTCATGTCCCAGGAAGCACTTATTCTGTTCATCACGACTCATTAGTATTTTTTAGCTTTCTCCTAAAAATTTTCATTTGGTACAGACAACCATGAATTACTCATCATCTCTATTGCCTTACTTAGATAACATCCCTCAGTTTATTAATCCATTGCGTAGAAATTACTTTTTAGTCTTTTTCTAGTAGGCTTTCTTCATGTTCAAAACATTTGTTATAGAACTTAAAAGAAGGGTTTTCTGATAAGTTAGTATTCATAGGCAAGCAACATAAAGAAAGTGAGCTGGTGTAAGCATGATTTCAGTAAGAGCAGCAGAATCATTTATATCATGTTCATATCATACTTTACATACTTTATGAAGGAATTTAGCTTGGCGAGGATTGTCGCTCTATGGAGAAATACAGCATGGATAACAGCAGTTTTACTGAGCATGGCACCATGTTCCTGGAAGCAACGTCAGGGTCATCGAATCTAGGCCCTCGTTGACAGTGCATAGATAACATGAGCACTGCCTCTATTCTCTGCTAAGTTCCACATAAACCTTGCTAATCATGCAACATTCTTCCCACTGACCCCAGATACAGCCACAGAATCTTTCTCAACATAGTATTCTAGGAAATCAATAATGATGTGTTGAGATTGGCTCAAAATTAAACCTATATGCTTTCCATGCACTTAAATCATTTAAGATAGATTCTCTTCTTCTGTCGATTGAATTGACTGCCATTGCATTCTCATTAATCAGCATCTGGGCCTGGGAATGTAAGTGGAGTGCCATAAAGAGAAAACAGCGTTCTCAGTGTAATTTCTAAATTCAGGGGCGTAGCTAGATTAGAATGTTTAAAAGGCATTTTTGTTGGACCAGTTACCTACCAGAACAACCCCCCCCCCACTTTTTTTGTGCACTGCCAAGAGAGTGCACAACTGGTTAAAATGTTACTCCTAGAGATTTATCAATGGGTTTTCCATCAACTAAAAGGCAAAGGAGAAGATCAAGTGTAATTTTACTGGGGTTAGTCTTTGGCCGGCATATGTTAACAGTTTCACTTATGACAAAGGAGATGGGATGGAGTACACTCAAGAAATTTGCAACTGGGCAAGTTGGCTAGGACCTTATATAGCTACATTCATATTCAGAAAGGCTGCGATACTATAAACCTGTTGCACTGCTGCAGACAGGTTTACCTTTGGTAAACTGGGATTTGCAAAATAATCAGTAAGCACAATGGCAGTATCAGCTGGCCAAGACTTGAAGGTTGCATCACAGAGCATGCGGCTGGATGTGTTAGGGTTGGTGCCACATTACTAAATCATTCAGTGGTGTCACAATTCTGGCTATATGTGGGGAGTTTATGTTGCATCCTCATTGCTTCTCATAGAGGAGATGCTTAAAGTGAAGGATACCTTTGCAAGTGTACCTGAAATTATGACAAATAATTTGGAAGGAAACTGCCGCTGAATTTTTTGTCTTACATGAAACAAGATAGACTTGTGCACCTTAAAAGTTACTCATAAACTGCTGTAGGCCAGTGATACAGTAGTTCCTGGGGTGCTGAGAAAAAAATCGATTTTTCTGATTGTTCCAGCTTGATACTTCAATGGACCAAACAGCATTAGAGGCAGCATACCTTCACTTTAAGAAAGTTTTATGATATAAGCTATATGGCAGGCTAATCACAGCTTTTGGAAGTTTAAACAACTATTTAAGATGAATGAGAGGTGACTTCCAAAATGGTGAAGTGATGAGATCTGTAAACTTTCTAACTGATGAGAATGACTGTAGCTGGTGAAGATCACTTACAAAATGAAAATCTTTGGAGATTATCTTAAGAGCATACATTTAGAAATACACTTGAATGAAGTATATTTATATTTGATGAATGAAGAAACATTTACTCATGAACATCTGTATCAATGAGGATAGAAAGAGTTTGTGGCATTTGAGCCATCACTCCCTCCCTCCCTCCCACTTTGAGGTGTGTGCAGCTAGGGACACAGGGCTCACTCTCCCCCCTAGCTGAGGGTCATGCTATCTCCCTGGGAAGTCCAGGCCACCAGGATCCCCCACAGTGTGCAGCCTCTGATGTCATGCCTCAAAGGTTACAGACTTGGACATGTACCCCTCTCCCTAAATCCATGTTGCAGAGTCTCGTCCTCAGAAAGAGTGGCTGAGGGCTCCAAGGCTCTCCTCTATCTATGTCTTACTCATGGTGTGGAAACTCTACCCCAGGCATGGCAGGCCAAGAATACTGGTACCTTGATTGTCCTTGTTCAGTCTTACTCATAGGGTGGGGCTTATTCACCAAGAGAGGCATGCTAAAAAGACCAGAGGCTGCTGCCCTAGCTTAGCACTCTATTCATGAGGCAGGGCTGTCATTTGAGAGAAGCAGGTCACTGTCTCTACCCTAAGCTCTGGAACAGTGGTGTAGATGTTTTACCAGGGAGAGAGCAGGCCATAACAACAGAGAGCTTCAAGCTCTCCAAAGGAACTGACTTTATTTGTTGTTGTTGTTTCTGATGTGTATTCACTTTTGAGAGTGAGAAAACAATAAGAAAGGGGCAGAGAGAGAGAGACACAGAATCCGAAGTAGGCTCCAGGCTCTGAGCTGTCAGCACAGAACCCAGCGTGGGGCTCAAACCCACAAACTGTGAGAGCATGACCTGAGCTGAAGTCAAAAGCTTAACCAACTGAGCCACCCAGGTGCCCTGGAACTGGCTTTATTTGAAACCAAGTGTGTGGAAGTGTATGCCTAAGTGTGTTCGCAAAAACAGTGAAGGTTGTGGTGACAAACAATTGAAAGGAATCTGGTAGCTACTTGACAGCAGCAAGTTAAACTACCAGCTAGAAGTTTGGCAGAGAGAGCCAAGGAAAGAACTAAAAGACCCTTCATAACAAACCTCAAAGACTGGCTTCAAAGTTTACACTGCGAAGGAACACAATTTTAATTGAGTCAAACTATGGAGAAATTTATGCCCCATGGCATTATTTAAAACACAGTGCTATCACCTAGCAGTTGGTAGAAGCTAACAAATGAGAGTGATACCAATACAACAGATAACTTAATAAAAATATCCGATAAAGACACCATAAAAAAGAGCTCTGATAAACCACTATCATCCCAGGGTGACTGAGCATACCCAAGGCTGTGCTATTGCGGCCTGACATCAGAGACTGCACACTTTTGGGGAAATAGACTTCACTAAAATAGTCTAGGGAAGTCATGAAACAAGCAGTAGTCAAAAAACAACAGAAACAATGTCTGAGGGAAGGAGGGTATCAATATCCAGAGTTGCTACAACATTTTATCTAAAATGCCCAGTTTTCAACAAAAATTAATGAGACATGTAAAGAACCAGGAAAGTGTAACACACACACACACACACACACACACACACACACAGAAGAGAAAGCAGCAATTAGAAACTGCCTTTGAGAGGGTCCAGATGTCTTTTTTTTTTCTTTTTTTAAATTTACATCCAAGTTAGTTAGCATATAGTGCAATGATGATTTCAGGAGTAGAATCCAGTGATTCATCACCTACATATAACACGCCGTTCTCATCCCAACACATTCCCTCCTCAATGCCCCTTGCCCATTTGGCCTATCCCTCCACCCAAAACCCCTCTAGCAATCCTCAGTTTTTTCTCTATTTAAGAGTCTCTTGTGTTTTGTCCCTCTCCTCTTTTATATTTGCTTCCCTTCCCTGATGTTCATTTGTTTTGTATCTTAAATTACACATATGAGTGAAGTCATATGATATTTGTCTTTCTCTGACTAATTTCACTTAGCATAATACACTCTAGTTCCATCCACATTGTTGCAAATTGCAAGATTTCATTCTTTTTGATTGCCGAGTAATATCCCATTATATATATATATGTGTGTATATGTATATATACACATATCATATACACACATATATATACACATACACACACATATACATATACACACTACATCTTCTTTATCCATTCATCAGTCGATGGACATTTGGGCTCTTTCCATACTTTGGCTATTGTTAATAGTGCTGCTATAAACATTGGGGTGCATGTGCCCCTTTGAAACAGCACTCCTATATCCTCTGGATATATGCCTAGTAGTGCAATTGCTAGGTCATAGGGTAGTTCTATTTTTAATTTTTTGAGGAAACTCCATACTGTTTTCCAGAGTGGTTGCAACAGTTTACATTCCCACCAGTAGTACAAAAGTGTTCCTCTTTCTCTACATCCTCACCACCATCTGTCATTACCTGATGTATGTTGTCTATATATGTTGATTTTAGTCATTCTGACTGGTATGAGGTGGTATCTCATTGTGGTTTTGATTTGTATTTCCCTGATGATGAATGATGTTGAGCATTTTTTCATGTGTCTGTTATCCATCTGGATGTCTTCTTTGGAGAAATGTCTATTCATGTCTTTTACCCATTTCTTCACTGGATTATTTGTTTTTTGGGTGTCAAGTTTGATAACTTTTTTATCAATTTTGGATACCCTTTATCTGATATGTCATTTGCAAATATCTTCTCCCATTCCATCGGTTGCCCTTTAGTTTTGCTGATTGTTTCCTTCACCATGCAGAAGCTTTTTTATCTCGAGGTCCCAATAGTTCATTTTTGCTTTTGTTTCCCTTGTCTCTGGAGACACGTTGAGTAAGAAGTTGCTGCAGCTGATGTCAAAGAGATTTTTGCCTGCTTTCTCCTCTAGGGTTTTGATGGTTTCCTGTCTTACATTTAGGTGTTTCATCCATTTTGAGTTTATTTTTGTGTATGGTGTAAGAAAGTGGTCCAGTTTCATTCTTCTGTGTGGCACTGTCCGGTTTTCCCAGCACCACTTGCTGAAGAGACTGTCTTTATTCCATTGGATATTCTTTTCTGCTTTGTCAAAGATTAGTTAGCCATATGTTTGTGGGTCCATTTCTGGGTTCTCTAGTCTGTTCCATTGATCTGTTGTCTGTTTTTGTGCCAGTACCATACTGTCTTTATGATTATAGGTTTGTAATACAGCTTAAAATCCAGAATTGTGTTACCTCCAGCTTTGGTTTTCTTTTCCAGGATTGCTTTAGCTATTCAGGGTCTTTTCTGGTTTCATACAAATTTTAGGATTGTTTGTTCTAGCTTTGTGGAAAGGGCTCAGGTGTCTTAACAAGTACTTCAAAATAGAGATTATAAAGAAATAATTTTTTTTAAAAAAAAGGAATGACAGTGTCTCATCGAATAGGGAATATAAATATATAAGTTATAGAAAAGAATCAAATAGAAATTCTGGAGTTGTAAAGTACAATAAGTGAAATGACAGATTCATTAGAGAGACTCAAAGAGTAGAGCTAAACTAGTAAAGGAAAGAATCAGTAAACTTGAAGGTAACTTTATAGAGATTATGTAATCTAAAGAATGAAGAGAAAAAGGAACATAGAATGAACAGATTCTCAGAAATGAGTGTACCAACATATACATAATGGGAGTATCTATAATGGTTGTAATTGTTCCAAATTTGATGAAAAACATTATATACCCAGGAATCTCAACATACTGCATAAGATAAATTAAAAGAGAGCCACACCCAATGGAATCCTACATGGCAATGAGAAAGAATGAAATCTGGCCATTCGTAGCAAAGTGGATGGACCTCGAGGGTGTCATGCTAAGCGAAATAAGTCAGGCGGAAAAGGACAGATACCATATGTTTTCACTCATAGGTCTAACAGGAGAAACCTAACAGAGGACCATGGGGAGGGGAAGGAGGAAAAAGAGGGAGAGGAAAGGAGACAAAGCAGGAGAGACTCTTGAATACTGAAAACAAACTGAGGGCTGAAGGGGGCGGGGGAAAGGGGAAGCAGGGTGATGGTCATGGTGGAAGTCCCCTGTGGGGAAGAGCACTGGGTGTTATATGGAAACCAACTTGACAATAAACTGTAAACTTAAAAAAAAAAAAAAGAGAGCCACACCCACATACATCATAGTAAAAATGTTGAAAGCTAAAGATAGAGAAGATTTTGAAAATAGTAATAGATAAATGACTTGAAATGTTTAAGGAAAGCCCTGTAAGATAAATATCTAACTTCTCATCAGACACACTGGAGGCCAAAAAGCAGTTGGATAGCATTCAAAGTGCTGAAAGAAAAAAAAATTGTCAACCAAGAATCTAAGAAAACTATATTACTTACAAATAAAGGTGAAATAATGACATTACCAGATAAACAAAAACAGAGAATTTATTGTTAGTAGACAACATAAATAAATACATGTTCTTCTCCTTTCTTCTCTTAACTGATTCAAAAATAATTGTATAAAACAGTATGTATGTATGGATCTGTAACATACGGAAATGTAATATATTTGATAATAGCACAAAGGAGATAAATGTGAGTAAAGCTGTATTGGAATAAGGAAATGATACCAGATAGTCTTCAAATTCACAAATAGTTTGAATGTAAGAGGTATAAAACTAGATATGCAAGCAACAACCTTAAGAAAGGTAGAGTGACTATACTAGTAAAAGACAAAATAGACTTGAAAACAAAGCTGTTGCTAGAGATAAAGAGGGACATTTATTTTATCTTTTTAAAATTTATTTTATTTTACTTTTAGAGAACATGAGTGGGGAAGAGTGGCAGGGGGAGAGAGAAAGAGAGAGAGAGAGGGAGGGAGGGAATCTTAGGCAACTGAAATCAAGAGTCATGGAGCCACCTGGGTGGCTCAGTCAGTTGAGCATCTGACTCTTGTTTTTGGCTCAGGTCATGATCCCAGGGTCATGGGATAGAGCCCTTAGGTTGGGCCCTGCACTGAGCATGGTGCCTGCTTAAGATTCTTTCTCTCTCCCCTCTTCAGCCTCTCTCCCCTACTAGTGTTCTCGCTCTCTTTCTCGCTCGCTCACTCTCTCTCTAATAAAAAAAAGAAAGAAATCAAGAGTAGGGCACTCAACTGACTGAGCCACCCAGGAACCTCAAAGAGGGAGGTTTTATAATGATAAAAATGTCAATCCATTAGGAAGGTATAATGGTTATAAACATATTAAGCATTTAACAACAGAGCCTCAAAATATGTGAAACAACAACTGACAGAACTAAAAGAAATGATTGAATAGTAATATTTGTATACTGCAATACCCCATTTGCAATGATAGGACAAACAAGCAGCAGATCAACACTATAAACCAACTGTAACTAAGAAATATCTGTAGAACACCCTATCCAGCAATGATAGAATACATACATATTCTTTGCAAGTACATATTGAACATTCACCTGAGTAGACCACATACTAAGCCAAAAAACAAGCCTCCCTCTTGAAATGTTTAAGGTAGTGAAATCATACAAATGAAATGTTTAAGGTAGTGAAATCATACAAAGTATGCTTTCTGATCACAATGGAATGAAATTAGAAATCAGGGGCGCCTGGGTGGCTCAGTCGGTTAAGTGTCCGACTTCAGCTCAGGTCATGATCTCACAGTCTGTGGGTTTGAGCCCTGCGTCGGGCTCTGTGCTGACAGCTCAGAGCCTGGAGCCTACTTCAGATTCTGTGTCTCCCTCTCTCTCTGCCCCTCCCCTGCTCGCTCTCTGCCTCTCTCTCTCAAAATAAAATAAAGACATAAATATATATATATATATATATATATATATATATATATATATATATATATAAAGAAATCAATAGCAAAACATTTGGGAATTCAAAACTGCATGGAAATTAATCAGTATACTTCTAAATAATCAATAGGCCCACACAAAATTACAAGGAAAATTAGAAAATACTCTTAGATGAATGGAAATGAAGATACAACTTATGAAAATGTTTGGAAGCCATCCACAACAGTTCTTACTGGAAAATTTATAGCTATAAATGCCTACATTAAAAAATTCAAGTGATCTCAAATGAATTACCTAACCTATCACCTTAAGACACTGGGAAAAGAAGAAAAAACTAAATCTAAAGCAAGCAGAAGGAAGGAAATAATAAAGGTTAGGGTGGAAATTAATGAATTAGAAGTTAGAAAAACAATAGAGAAAATCAGTGAAACCTAAAAGAGAATAAACAGATCACAAACTCAGTAATGGAATAGGGGATGTCACTACTGATCTTACACAAATAAAAAGGATTTTAAGAGAATACTGTGAACACCTGAATGTCAAAAATTTATATCTTTAGGAGACTTCAACCTTCTGGAACTGACTAAAGAAGAAATAGCACAAGTGACAAAAGAAAAAACAGATACACTACACTTCATCAAAAACATTCGTGTTTCAAAGGACACCATAAAAAGGATGAAAAGACATTCCGCAGAATGAGAGAAACTACTGTCAAATCATATATTTGCTAAGGGACCTGTTCACAGAGTATTTTAAAAAGCCCATACAACTCAATAATAAAAAGACAACTCAATTAAGGGCATCTGAATGGCTCAGTTCATTGACCATCCGACTTTAGCTCAGGTCATAATCTCAGGGCTCTTGAGTTCAAGCCCCGCGTCAGGCTCTGTGCTAACAGCTCAGAGCCTGGAGCCTGCTTCGAATTCTGTGTCTCCCTCTCTCTCCGCTCCTCCCCTGCCCAGTCTGTCTCTCTGTCTCTTTCTCTCTCTCTCTCAAAAATAAAATATTTTTAAAAAGGCAGTTAAAAATAAAAAATCTTAATAGACATTTTTCCAGGTAAGGTATACAAATGGTCAATAAGCACCTGAAACAATGCTCAATACCATTAGTTATCAAAGAAATGCAAATCAAAACCACAATGGGGTACAATTTAAAACCTAGGATGACTCTCATCAAAAAGAAAGATTATAACAAGTATTGTTGAGGATACATAAATTGGAACAGCCATACATTGCTGGTGGGAATGTAAAATGTGCCACCACTTTGGGGAACAGTCTGGCAGTTCCTCAAAAAGTTAAACAGAGTTACTATGAGACATAGCAATTCCATTCTTAAGTATATGCTCAAGAGAAATGAAAACAGGCATTTGTACTAAAAACTGGTACCTAAATATTCATAACAGTGTTATTAATATTAATGAAAAAAGTAGTAATGACTAAAGTATTCATCAACTGATGAATGAATAAAATGTAGTATACTCATACAGTGAAATATTATTTGATCATAAAAAGGAATAGTAAGTGCTACAATATGGACAAACCTTGAAAACATTATGCTAAGTGAAAGAAGCCAGTTAACAAAGAGCCCATGTCTTATGATTTCATTTGTATGAAATGTCCAAAATAGGCAAACTTATTGAGACTAAAAGTATATTAGTGGTTGCCTAGGTCTGGGAGTAGGGGGTGGGTGGAGAGTGATTGCTAATGGGTATGAGAGTTTTGTTTTTTGTGGGTTTTTTTATGAATAAAGAAAATGTTCTAAAATTAGATTATGGCAATGGTTTTACAATTTATATGAATATACTGAAAACCATTGCATTGTACACTTTAAATGGGTATGGGAATGGTATGGTGTGTGAAATTATCTCAATAAAACATTTTAAAAGTAAGTAAAAAGAAATGTGTGTTTACAGCATTTTAGATGATCAGTTCTTATTGATAGTTTGGGAAAAGGAAATCTATGGATCAACTGAAATGGTCACAGATAATTAGAGGGGGTTTAATGGAGTGCTAGTCCTTGGTTATACTTTTATTCAATAAAGAATCAAAGAAATGTTCATTCATTCACAATCATTTATTTAATTTATTGTTCATTGTTTATTCATTTATTCAGTCAACATTTACTAAGTGTCTGCCAAGTACTAATACTGTTCTTGTGTCAGGAGATTATATCTAGGCACAGCCCTGCCTATTTGTCTTATATGTACTGAATCATAGCTTTTAAGAAGATCTGGGAGCATTCTGGACATTTTACTGCCTTGGTTTGTGACTTCAGATTGAGGAGTAACATTTTTATTTAACATGTTGATAGTTTATTTATCTAGATGGTACCTTGGGTAAATGGATTCACAATAGAAAATGACCTTGGCAAGTGGGCTTATTACTAAACTCTGAGGTTAGCTCTGCTTTTAAGAATTGCTGTTATTTCACCTAGATATATAGAAGGAGATACTACTGCAGATTTTTTGTGGCAAGAGGGAAGGATATTTTATTTCCTTTTAGTCCTTTTTTATACAGTCATTAGTGAAGGAAGAATTTGAAAATTGGTATGAATGGATGGATACATCTGGCTTTTCAAGTAGTGGCTGTGGACTCTGTGCATGGGAACAGATAGGATGGGATATTTGGCCCAAACCATAGATCAAAGCCACATGTGTGACCATTATAATGATCACTCGCACTCCGCATTGAATTTAGTTGCCTTGCGTTGGACATTTGTCATTTATTTTGGCTCTTCATTCATTCTGGTTCAGCATCTAAACCCATAGTAAAATGTCAAGAGAATATTTATTTAATTCCCTATCCTATGTGTCTTGGTATGAAACAGGCGATCTTTTATTACAGTTGCTGAAAATGCTAGATTTTTGCTTTTCCAACCCTCATTACAGGAGAACGCAAGCACCCAACATACCAGTCATGGATACCTATATCAGAATTTTATTCAGGGGCTCATAACTCAAAAAGTAAATAATAAGAACTTTCTCTTCAAGTCTGCAGGACCAAACAGCTGAAGCTGTTTCCTTATTGAACAAGGTTGTAGATTTGGGAAGATTTTACATGGCTACTTAGTTTCAACCTCTTCCAAAGATTGCGTTAGTTACCTGACATCTTCTGAATTAATTGCCTTTTCATTTTAACTCATCCAGAATTTACCTCTGTTGCTTGCAACTAAAAGCCCTCACTGACACAACACTCATAATACACTATCTAGTTAATCTCAGGGGTAGTCAGTCACCAGAATGGGCTGCTTTTCTTGAATGTGAAGGGCAGTGACGTTAAATGGAGGTCATGTAACAGGATTAAAAGGAAGAAAGCCATTTTAATTATTTAAACACATTTAAAAACAAAGATTTATTCTTAGTAAACTGATTTTAAAATAATTTAAAATTAATTAAAATAAATGGTATATACACCACCTCACTTACATCAGTTTGTTTCCCAGTAGGAAGATTAACAAGGTACATACATTAAAGCAAAATGAGAAATTTTTAAGTAGAAAAAATGAGGGAAAGTAAAAATAAAGTTCAGAAAATAAGATGGAAGTGTATATTGAAGTTTGTGTACAAATTGCATGCTCTGAAGTCTGATACATTTACTAGAGGTAGGCACTAGTCCTAGCAAGACTGTATTGTTTGTTGTGTAACCTGGGGCACTTCTGAAAATGAAAGACAACTCTGTGATTAATTATTCCAGGATGCTAGACATTAACCTGAACTCTTTCAAACAAGTAAGAACATATAGTTATACTGTAGTCATACTATGGTGCATATAGGGATCATTTAATAAAGTTCACACACACACACAGAGTACACTCGAACTTGGATTTCACTATTCTATTTAAAGTTCTAGCATGTTACATCAGTATAGGCTTTGGAAAAAAGCAGATCTCAAATCTCAGTGACTTGAAAAATAAAAGTTTTTATCTTACACTGCATGTCTGTCAGTGGTCAGCCGGGACTTCTGCTCTATTTCTCCTTCATTATCACTCAAGACCCAGGGTGGTGGAATATTCACTCGCTAGAACATTCTCTGTTACTGTGGTAGAGGGTAAGTGGTATCTTATAGCAGGACCTAACTGCAATGCCAGGAATACTTCCAGACTAAGTCATTAGTCAGAGGTGGTCACATGGCTGTATCTAACTCCAGGAGTCCAGGAATCTTATAGTCCAGTCATATCATATGCCTGGAATGTGGAGAACTGTAAATATTTGTTTAGCAGCATTAACAGCCAGCTTTTTTTAAGACATTGTCCTTTTTTAAACAAACCTTTTTTTAAAGTATAATTTATTGTCAAGTTGGCTAACATATAGTGTATACAGTGTGCTCTTGGTTTTGGGGGTAGATTCCCATGATTCATCGCTTACATACAACACCCAGTGCTCATCCCAACAGATGCCCTCCTCAATGCCCATCGCTCATTTTCCTCTCTACCCCAGCCCTCCATCAACCCTCAGTTCTCTGTATTATGGTTTGCCTCCCTCTCTGTTAGAAACTATTTTTCCCTTTCCCTCCCCCCATGGTCTTCTGTTAAGTTTCTCAAGTTCCACATATGAGTGAACACATATTATATCTGTCTTTCTCTGACTTATTTCACTTAGCATAATACCCTCCAGTTCCATCCACATTGTTGCAAATGGAAGGATTTCATTCTTTCTCATTGCCAAGTAGTATTCCATCAACTGATGAATGCCTAAAGAAGATGTGGAAAACATAAACTTTTACTTTAGAATAGTGTTAGATTTACAGAAAAGTTGAAAAGATTGTATGACCATATCATTAAAAAATGTTTTTTTAACATTTATTTATTTTTAAAAGAGACAGAGCACTAGTGGGGGAGGGACAGAAAGAGAGAGGGAGACACAGACTCTGAAGCAGGCTCCAGGCTCTGAGTTGTCAGCACAGAGCCTGATGTAGGGCTCGAACCCACAAACTGACCTGAGCCAAAGTTGGGCATTTAACTGACTGAGCCACCCAGGCACCCCATGACCATGTCATTTATTTTTAAAATTTTTTTAATCTTTATTTACCTTTGAGAGACAGAGAGAGTGCAAGCAGGGGAGGGGCAGAGAGAGAGAGGGAGACACAGAATCTGAAGCAGGCTCCAGACTCTGAGCTGTCAGCACAGAGCCCGACGCAGGGCTCAAACTCTCCAACTGTGAGATCATGACCTGAGCTGAAGTCGGATGCTTAACCGACTGAGCCACCCAGGCGCCCCAACCATGTCATTTTTAAAGTATGTCTTTATGACTGAGGAAACAGTCATGCTCAGTATGGATACCAGGAAGAAAAACAAAATTGGAGTATATTGTTGCCTAAACCCTCTAGATTCTATTTTAAGTCCCTACCTTCTGCCAGCTACTGTTGAAGATGGCAGGAGTCGAGTGCCAGGCTTCCCCTGCTGCTTGAAACTCTGTCAGTAGCTGCCTTGACCACACTCTAACATCTGGAGAAAGAATTCTGTCATATCCTTAGCCAAATCAGAGACTAAGTCACTGGGTGCCATGTAGAGCAACAGCTTTAAATAGCTCCAGAACCCCCCAAAACTCCCCAGATACAGGAATAAACTCCCCAATCAGCTCATCATCAGTACATAAGCTTTGGGTTTCCTTTTTTGACTGAACTCTGGGACTGTGTTATTAATGCAGCGTTTGTTAAGACATTGGCCTCTGGAAGAGGTGACCTGACAAATGTATGCTGTATGGTGGCTGATGCCTATCATGTTCTTATTATAACATGTGTCATTTGGAGAACAGAATCTTATTGTTTATTGGTGGGTGGGCAGGATGATACTTCGGCTATTTTTAAATCCGTAAGGTGAAAAACAAATATTTAGACTTTGAAGGGGAGGTTAAATGGTAAATTACACACCTACCAATTTGTTCCCCAGAACTCGAGGGCTGTGATTGGACTGAAGGTGAATATCGTAGTTGGTGCCAAGTATCTAGCAATGGCTGACTGCAAAGTAAGAGGACCAGTTCTACAGTTGGACCCAGGAGACAAAGATACAGCAGATACTCAGGAGAGACACAGCTATGCAGTAGCTAAGACCAGAGGTAAGTGCCTCTGGTGAGTTCTCAAAGAGAACAACATGCTATAATGGACATCACCCTTAGCAAATACTGTAATGAGTTACCCTGAACTGTTTCATTTAATGCTCTAGTATGTTCCATTGTGCCAAAACACCATTTAATTGGAATAAGCTGAATTTATTTAATTAAAACAAATGGGTCATTAGAGTGACATATAGTTTATCATCCAAACAATGGGGCAGTTTTGAGAGTAAAAGGAGATGCCTAGTAACCATTTATACAGAGACAGCAGGAGTAAACCAGGACTGTCTCAGGCAGAATAGGAAGAAAAGTCATCCTTGTTGCAATAGACTGGAGGTACACAGTTCTTTGTGTACCCAGAAGGTCTGATGCTTCCCTGGTGGTGAATGTCTACCATTATTCTAGGCAGTCAGTTTCTGTGGAGCCAAGGTTGAAATCTCAGAGATCTGGAAGTGACGTGATCTTAATGTAGGGTTTTTCTCATTGATTCCCAACCTAATCCTGTATTGTCCTTTCCTATGATGTGGCCGTAATCAGGGCCATCCTAGTAATATCGACATTTTTAATAACTTTGAATGGAAACTGGATCGCGGTTTAAAATAGATATTTGGAGTAGGAGTCTTTACCTACTCTGTTCTTGTACTGATTTGCCCATGTATTTCCATTTAAAAAAGCCAACCTCTCTTATAAATGATGCTGCTATAATGAGCATCTTTGTGCCTACATATTTGCGTATTTTTTTATTATGGTCTTAGACCTCATGTCTAGCATTTGAGAATGTAGGTCAAAAGTTATGATGTTTGTAAGGCTCTTCATACATATTTCTGAATTGTTTTTGAAGAAATTACCAGTTTAAACTCAGATTAATAATGGATGAAAAAGCCTATTTCTATACCATCACTGGACTTTTCTTTAATATTTGTAAATTTAGTAGATAAAAAATTGTATCTTCATTTTATGTCTTTGATTTTAGTCCATACCCACAGATTCTCAGATCATACATATTTCCTATGTTTAGGGGCATTTTAATATTGTTTTTTATTAATTTCTTATAGGTACCCTTTCCCCATTTTAAGCTGGTATGTTCATTTTTTGTTTATTGATTTTTAAATGTTTGTTTTTAGAAATCAGTATGTATGGGACTCAATCAGTTAAGTGTCCAACTTTAGCTCAGGTCATGATCTCACAGTTAATGAGTTCAAGCCCTGCACCGGGCTCTGTCCTGGCAGCTCAGAGCCTGGAGCCTGCTTCGAATTCTGTGTGTCTCTCTCTTTCTCTGCTATTCCCCTGCTCACACTCTGTCTCTCCTTCAAAAAATAAATAATAAACAAACATTAAAAAATTAAAAAAAAGAAATCAATATGTATAGTAACTATTTACTTGTCTAGCTAGCTAGCATATACATTGCTTTTATGTATGCTATAGATACTTTCCCAGGTTTTTTTTTTTTTTGTCATTGTATTTTGATTATGGTGATTTTGACATCCATAAGGTTATTTATTCTCACCCTCCTGAAGTTATATATAACCAGCTCATCCTTTTATATTTTCAGTATGCCCTTATACTTAAAGATCAACTCTACTCTGAGTTATGAGAAAAATTTCCTTTTTCCTTAAGAGTTTTAACATTATAGTCCACATGGTATTAATGTATGCTGTGAGAGGACAGTTTCTGTGAATAGACAGGTATTCTGATTTGAATTTTCCTTAGCATTTATTAAATTCTTACATCTTCTTGGATATTTTTTTAATTCATAGTCTACAAACTGAGTTCAATATCAGGACAAAAATGCTTTACTTGTTATAGCTTTTTATGCTTTTAAGTTATAACAGTCTTTTCTTCTCCTCCACTCCAAATTTTGTTGAGTATTTTTACTTGCTTAATTTACTATGGGTTTTATTTATTTATTTGTTTGTTTGTTTGTTTATTTTACCATGGATTTTACCATCACGTTTAGAAAGTCACTTTGGGACTTAATGCAAACTTAGAGTTGCTCTAAATGTACCTACTAATTTGCAGAGATAGTGGGTTATATTTTGAAAAGAGAGATTTTTTATGTTTATTTATTTATTTTGAGTGAGAGTGTATGAAGGGAGGAGCAGAGAGAGAGAGAGAGAGAGAGACAGAGAGAGAGAATCTCAAGCAGGCTCTGTGCTGTCAGTGCAGAGCCTCATGTGGGGCTCAGTCTCACAAACCATGAGATTATGACTGGAGCTAAAATCAAGAGTCAGATGCTCAGTCAACTGAGCCACCCAGGTGCTCCAGAAAAGAGAGTTTTAAGTTTCAAATTTTCCCTGATTGGAATTCTTTATGCATGGAAATAGAAAACCACTTTAAGTTATTGCAGAAATCTCCAACTGATAAAATAGGAGCAAAAACTTTATAGACTGTTTCACCCCATGGTGTCATGTGACAAGGGGAAGAGTAGCTAAAGGGGTGTTTAGGACAATCATGTAAGGGATTGTGAGACCATGAAGAGTGCTGTCCAGGGAGCGCTGGCAGGGGAGGGAGCCCAAGATTAAACTGGCCATGCATGTTGAAAGATACTGTAGAACTTTTCACTGTTAGTATGGCCCCAGGACTTTTATTTTCTCTCTGGGGTGTGGTAAGCACCATCAAGGAATGGTAGATCTGGAACTCGGGAAAAGAGATGTCACTCTGGACTTGAGAAGGCTAACCAACACAAACACACAGTAAAACTGTGCCCCTTGGGTCCTCCAGAGGGAGAAAAAAGTTGCATGTTGCTGGCTGGGGGGAGCTTGGAGTGTCCAGCAGAATCCATTGCCAAGGTTCACAAGCCAGGATGGAATTTCAGCTGAATTTCCAGGAAATTTGAGCCAAATTGTGAAGGGACCTGGGCTGTGTGGAATGTCAGGTAGGAGACAAGAGAAAATCATTTAATTCAGGATAATTCATTTGATCCCAAACTTGAAAATGGGGAGCAGTCTAGGAAACTTAGATTTATAGGAATCCCTCCCAAACAAAATCCTAATGCTATTTTTGTCAGTCTGGGGCTTTGCAGGACATTATTCTCTTTGTACCTCCATATATTCTTAAATGCAGGAGGGCAAGACCCATGAGTTCACCCAGAATGCAAAGAACAATACTATACTTTCTTTGTAATGTTTGATTGCAAAGAATTAATTTCTTGATTGAAATAACAGCGTTAAAAGCTTGGAGATGGTATAGAATTCCTTTCCAGGTAATTTTTGAGAAAAGGGAACTCCTCACCCTGACTTCCTCATTTTTCTATCATGGAAACTTGGGGAGAAATAAACTGATGCCATCTGGAAGTAACTTTAGCTCTTTTTAGAAAATTTTACTTACATTTTGCTAAGCCATTTAAGAAATCACAATTATTTAAATGTTTTATAAATATGCATGCTTATGTACTCTAATTCTTTTGGCAATTGTAGGACACAGGATGGTATGGTAGATTGAGCAATGGAAATCTAGGTTATAGATCCAACTCTGCCTTAACTGCAGAAGGGACCTGGGACAAGTCACTTAACTAGTATGGGCCTCAATTTCAATTTGGAAAATGAGGTTGTTGGACTAGATCATCTTTGTAGTTACCTCCAGCCCACCATCAACTTTAAATCTCTAAGATTATATATGTCCCCTTAGAGGTAAGACAGAGGGCATGTATTCAAATAGAAGAAAAGTATTACCATATTCAAATGAGTATTAAAGGAGTATTTCTGGCTTCGGTACACTACTTATTAAATAATATCTCAATTAGCATATGCCAAATGTTTTATTATCTATTCCAATAATTTTTACCCGTCTCACCAGATGTTTAAATGCAGGATTATGCAAAGCTGTATCTAGACTTCAGTGATATAAGCTGAGAATATATTGGAGTATGTGTTTGTGTGTGCAAGGGTGTGGTTTCTCATAGGAACTAATTCATCATCTTCAACAGAGGATGTGATTCTTTAAGAACAATAGCCCCATTCCATGAAAAATTTAAGTGTTAACTTAATTACCAGATAAATAAAATGTCCGTAGCCAGTTTATAGCTGTATAACTTTATAGCCCTGCTTTCTGCCTCACTCTGGAGCAGTTGGGTTTGAGTCTTTCTTAGAAAACCTCTTCCTAACCTAAAAGAATTATATGGTATGTTCCTTCATTTTTCTCTGAAATTTCTTTTGTATGTTAATCTTAATTTAAATTAAAAAAAACTTGCCTGGAATATGGAAAAGAAGGCCTATAGAGAAAAGCAAATGCTTTGTATAGGTGTTTATACATTCAGTAGGAAAAGGAAGTATTGCAGGACTTCAGGAATAGCCACACTTTTCTTTGCATAAGTATGAGGTAAGATGTAGAGTTGACCAAAAAAGTAGTGTATAGAATTTTATTTTTCTTTCATCATTAAAATCTTGAGTCTACCTGTTACTATTGAAGAAATAGGTCACCTTTACAATGGTCTCAGTTTTAATTCTTCCTTTAGCTACACTTGGGATCTGAGAATGTTAAGAAAAGAATTGGTATGATGTAGTCCAAGTTCCTAATTTGATGAAAACTTTACAGCAAAAACAAAGGGGCAATAATGAGCTACCATTACATTCACTAGAATGGCCAAAAATAAAAATTCTAATAGTACCAGGTGTCAGCAAATGTGTGAAGCAACATTTATACATGTATATATGTATACATATATGTATGTATATATGTATACATATATGTATGTAAGAGTTCTATGTATATAGAACTCTTATACATTGCTGGTGGCAGTATAGGATGACACCAGTTTGGAAAACAGTTTGGAAGTTTCTTATAAAGCTAAACATATACTTACCATATGACACAGCAATTTTAGAAGCCCTAGGTTTTTACCACCCCTCTAACAAAACAAAATCATATCTACACAAAAATTTGTTCAAATTGGCTTTATTCATATATCTTCAAACTGGAAACAACCTAAATGTTCCTCAAAACATGAACAGATAAGCGACTGTGGTAAATTTATACAATGAAATACTGCTTGGCACTAAAATGGTTGACCAACATGGATGAATCTCAAGGACAGAATACTGATCAAAAGAAAGCAGACACAAGAAAGTACGTATTGTCTGATTCCTTTATATGAATGTAGACAAGACAAATCCAGTCTATAGTGATCAGAAGCATACCAGTGCTTGCTAAGTCCAGAATTGGTGATTGGGGAAGGGGGGCAGAAAACCATTTGCACTGATGAAAATGTTTCCTATTTTGATGGTGGTGGTGGTTTCATGGATGTATATACTTGTCAAAGCTCCTTGAATTGGTCTGGTTCCCCACCATAGGCACTCTAAAGATGGGGTGATGGGAGTAGTCCACTCCAAGGTACAGTCAATAAGGGCATGTATTGTCTAGAGAGAATTTGAAATATCAGTGAATTTGACTAAAAGTCTGATTCCGCACCCCCCCCCATGCAATGTCAGTGATAAAATACTCCTCTCTGAAAAAAAAATTTGTTAGTCTAATTTCTACAGAATTGTTGCTGTTGCTATTGATTTTTAAAAATATTTTCTATGCAGGCTTCAGAGTAGGATCTGCAGTACAGGTCCTTACGAACAATACACTACGTAGCGCAATAGCTTCCTAAGGTGGTTGTCCTTATTGCAGTCTCTTCTTGTTGCAGTTGTTCCTTCATACTTCTACCAACAACTCTAAAAAGCTCCTCTAGTTAAATGTACCAATTTTTTCCCTTTATGAAAGAATATGGACAATTCTCCAGCTAGGACTATTGGGCCCTCTGGTTCTGGAGCTAATTCTTTCTTTCTTAGACCTTCAGTGGCTATTTCTCCTCACACTTTTATTTTAGTATATCTCACAATGTGGTCCACGGACTTCTGCGCTAGAATCACAGACTGGCGTGGAGGATGGAGATGGATTTACCTAGGTCCTGCTCAAAATCTGCAGAATCAGTACATCTGGGGATAGGGCTCTGAGCTCCTCAGACGATTCCTAAGTATAACAAAATGTAGACATTTCTGCTGAAATTTCACTGGCTGCTTCCCTGTTTCCCTGAACATATAGCGTGCCTTCACACTAGGAGTCTGTTTTGTCGTTCTCTTCTCTTTCCTGGAATACCTTTGTCCCATTGTTTTGTTACAAAGTGAATCTTTCCAGAATTTTAAGGGCTGACCTAAGTGTCACCTTTTTTTATAGAACCTTCTCTGTTCCTCCAGCATCCTACTTTATGCTCCCATAGCACTTTTTACACACTTAGATTATCACTCACATGACTTGGTGCTATAGTTACTATAGTAGTCAAAGTGTGGTTTTCCATGTATTTCTGGTTTTCCTTCTTCCATGGTAGTATTGACTTCCTGGCTGTCTGTAGTTAGGGGATCATGTGAACAATTCTGACCTAAGAATTGGGAACATAGGTCTTATGTACCACTTCCAGGACAGACCATTTAATAGAGCCCTATTTCCCATGATGGGAGAACTTGGTAATATTCAGAAAGTGATTATGGACCTCCACCTGAAAAGACAATTGACTGGGGTGGCCTTGTGGATCCTTATGTCTACCCTTCATTGATATATGCTACTTAGTACTAATGTCAGTAATGCCTATCAGTAGTGGTTCAAGTATCTTGTTTTACTCCATTCAGGCTGCTATAACAAATACCATAGATTGGGTGGCTTAAGCAGCAGACATTTATTTCTCATAGTTCTGGAGGCTAGAAGGTCAAGGTGTTGGCAGAGTTGGCAACTTTTTGATTCATAGGTGGCTGCTTTCTTTGCTGTGTCCTCACTTGAAGGATGGGGCAAGGGAGCTTTCTGGTGTCTCTTTTATAAGGGCACTAATCCAATTCATGAAGGCTTCACCTTCATGACCTAATCACCCCCCAAAGGACCCACCTCTTAGTACCATCACATTGGAAATTAACTTCCAACATATGAATTTCGGAGGGACACAAACATTAAAATCCGTAACAGACTTTACGAACAATTTGAATACCATTACTTTGGCTTTTTTCTTCACTCTTCACTAAGCTGGACCATGTGAGAGAGCGTGGAGACAGCACACAGTACTGGTTAAGGACACAGGTTCAGACTTTATTCTAAGCCCACTTCTATCATTTGTTGGCTGTATAACCATGGTCAAGTTACTTAAGCTCTCTAAATCTCAAATTTCTTATCTTTAAAAAGAGAGTAAGAATTTCTACTCTAAGCGATTGTGGTGGGAGTCAAATAAGGTTATGTGTGACTCTGTGTTAGCACATTGCCAGGTACCAGTACTGTGGTAATCATTCAGGATCACCTGCATCCATGGGTCCATCTTGCCTGAGAGTTTTTGGTTTCTAAGGCCACACATCAGACACAGAATTCATTTGTGCAACCCTAACATTTGTAGTTCAATTGGATATTTTTTCAAGCAAATGCAATTTTTTAAATCATATGAAGAAGAAACCCAAAGTGGTATTATTTATATGAAACTGAGAGTGAAAAGAATTGCTAAACCTTTGTTTAATGATTTTGTTACATTTAAAATCCTGAACTTTACAACTGCCCTTAGTCACAGAGAATTAATACCATAAAAGTCTTTGTATATTAAGAGGACACACTATTCATCCATTGCTGTTTACTGGCACTCTCACTAAAATATAAAACTTAGTTCTAAAATCAAAGATATTTATAACTGAAAATGGCTCCAAAAATAATCTGATTCACTGCTTTCATTTCTCAGGTAAAGAAACTGCAACCCAGATTATGGTTTATGGGATTATGAGGGCTAAACCCCCAAGACTCTTGAATCAAATGATTTTACACTAATACAACACTGTTCAAGAAGGGATGTATTCTTAATTTAGTTTTTAAAAAATTCTCCAGAAGTGTAAGAAGGTACTGCATGTGGGTGAATACCAAAATAATATGTATTTATCTTTATTTAATCTCCTATCATTTTAGTTAATTCATTTAGTGCTCAGAATTCAAATCTTATCTATGGTAAGTTGATATCCTGCATGAATTCTTATTTTTCAAAAGTTTACAATGCATTTTTCTGTTCCCTAAACCATGTTCCTGTTGCATGACTGTAACCCTGGGAACATCAATTGTTGAAGTTTTCTCAAATTATTTAAAAACAACCCTATCAAATTATACTATATAGATACTAAATACCTTGATTATGACTTAAAATTACGTGTCGTTCCTTCATTCCCTCCTTTCTTCCCTCTTCCCTCCCTTTGTTCTTCCCCCTCCCTCCCAGAAATACTTATTTAGCATCTACAATGTCAGGCAAAGTTCCAGAGGCCAGAAATACAGTGATGAACAAAACGTACAATGATCCTGGCCTCAGAGTGCACAGCACCTAGCGCTGAATGAAGAAGGGCATTAAGCACACAAATATAATAGAGTGTGATCAATGTTAAAGGGGGAGTACCAAAATGGGTACACTTTACTCACTTGAGGAACATTACAGTTTACTGTTTTTTCCAAATAAACTGGTTACACAGTGACTTTTGGCAGAACACCTGAAATACCAGTGACTAAAAATATGTTTACATTTTCTCTTCCTTTTTTTGACCTTAGATGCCATTATTATATTATACTTTTTATTCTCCCCTCGTTTTTCTCTCCATCAACACTGTATTGTGCTCTCTATTGTTCATCTCCATAGAAACTGCGGTTTATATTCAACATCTTAGAATTACCACTGACATTTTATCACATGGAGTTCTTTTTATAAAAATAACTTATAAATGTGAAGAGCAGGTACCCATACCTTGAAAAATTCTAAAAGTACATTTCATCACACTCTTGCCTTTCTCCTACTCTATCATGATTTTTATGTAACTTATTCCCAAGTAAGTGGAGACGCTGATGTTAATTTATGTGAGCTGATGTATTTCTGTGTTGTTCTGGGAAAAAAAGGATGTTTTGAACTTTCACAGTGGGTACTAGCACACGAAATTTTTTGCTTAACCTCAGAAACCACTATTTTGACTCTACCTCTTTTCTGTCTACCTCTTGGTAACTGACAGTATTGTTTCTAATTAGGTAAACTCTCGGTTGTTAGTAGTTTTTCCCTATGGCAAGATCTGTGGATCCTGAACTGGGTTTTAGAAGCTCATTGAACACAGGACCAAATCATGCAGGTAAAATTATTTGGTGACTGACTTCTTCCATGTTCAATATGAGATCACCATTGGCTTCAAATTCAGTCTTGTCTTTGCATTTGGAATTTCTGCCTTCTTCTTAATGTTCTCAAAGTCTCCTCATGTTCATAGCCATTGCATGGCCAATGGTTGGCCCATCATGCCTCACCTCACCTATTCCCCGGCACCTGCTCCCCTTTGTCAACCTCAGTCTTTCATTGGCGTCTGTTATACCAAGTTCCATTACATCTCTTATAATCCAAAAGAGTCATCTCCTTTTTGCTACCTCCCTTCCTCTGCTGCACTTAAGCTTTAAAGAGGCGAATTTCACTCCCTCTTAATTCCCTCACCTGCTTAAAGTCTGCCAAAATTAACATTCAAGTGTGAAGCTCGTAGTCCAAGCTGCACTTGCTTCTGGGAAGATAGAGTTGACATTGGAAAGTAAACTTTATTTTGGCCATAATATAATTAGCCACATGATTCTAAATTCTTTCATCTCCCTTTGCTTTTGTTTTTTGGTTAGTTAAAAGGATCTGCACAACAATTTTACACATTGTTGTCTCTTTACATCTTGGCAGTGTGTATGATGTTTTTAATACATTTAACTCAGTAAGACTTCAAGTAAAGCAGTGCCACTCTTCTGCATGAGAATGTTTAGGTAAATGATTGTTCAGATTCTCACTTGCAGCAAGGCTGATTTGTTCTTGACAGTCCTTGAAAGTCCTTTTTTTTCCCCCCTGGTCACAGTCAATTTAAACTGACCTGGCAAGCAACCAGATTGCCTCTATGAGGATTATGAGTTATTAGTGTCATTGCCTCCTCTACTGCACAAATGGTTGCTATGTTTTGAACAGCAACCAGGCAGCACTCAGACCCAACCAGCCTTTCTAAATATCTTTTAAAGAAGAGGACAATATACATTTGACTTCAACATCTTATTTTCCTCCCTGAGTTTTCTGAGCAAACCACCTTTACTTTTGCCCTTAATTTCTAAGGCAGTGGGTAAGTAACTGCCAAAGAAGACCCATCCCAGAAAAGGCTCTGTGTGCAAATCCAGCCACTGGGCTCCAGAAGCTTCACCAAGATTGGCATTCTTTCCCTACACTTGAATCCAGTCAAATCCTGCTAGATTTTAGTTGGGCTTTTCCCTGTGACCAAGTGATGCCAAGATCCAGTGACAAGAACTCCTACTTGAATCTATACTGCATTGTCTTCAGTCTGCCAGCTTCTTTTTTTCTACCAAACTCAGCGTCATCAGCTACTTGACATTTCTTTGATAGGTATTAGAGGCTATTAGCAAAAACTGGTGGGGCTAACTGAATTTTTTGTCTTTTAAAAAAATTTTTTTATCTTTTATGCAAGTGACTTTTGGTAGTGGAAAGCAGGATGATAATGCACTAACTGATGATGTGGGCAGCCCAGTTGAGTTGGGAATGTCATGGAATTGGAAATGTATCCAGAGATGTCTGCTCAACAATGTTTCCTGAATATGGTCTAGAAGAAAGGCAGAGCTCCACATTGACTGAACTTAACGTTTTCTGCAAAAGTGAGACTTGTGGAAATAAGGGGTCTTAGCAGAAAGAAAGTTGGAGTCACACATTCAGTTACTTCTGTCTCACTATTCCTGGTTACTATAAAAGTATTGCAGAGAGTTTGGAATATTCTGAAATGAAATGAATAAGTACTTGCTGCCTGAGAAACTGTCGTCGTCAGGGTTAGGTCTTTTCTCTAAGATGGGTAGAGTACACTAAAGTTTTGGGATAAGAGATTTCCTTTAAAACACATGTGCCTCATTGTGAGTCAGGAGTACTCTTGGTTTCATGGTTGACAGATTATGCAACTTGTGGCTGGTGATTTAATTTTCCTATTCCTTATTTCCTTTTCCTGTAAAATGGACAAAAGAATCCTGCATCTTTGAGAAAGTATGTGAAATGACTGCAGTATTGCGTTTTTAAAAAACATATCCAAAAATTTTGCCAAGAGGATTTCCCTCAATTAAAATGGACAGTAGCATAATAATTGTAGGATACTTGAGTAGTTATTTAATTCTTAAGTGGGGTGGATTTTGTTACAAACACCTAAATCAAACAAGGATTTGAAAGAAAATTCTACTTCTTCTAATAATAATGATTCTATTTAAAGTTACTGTTACTAATACGTTGAGATATTGTGTGCATGTGTGATCTGGAATCCCTCAGCCAAGGACTGGGAAATATTGTTAGTGATTAAGTGAAAATGAATCTCACCTTGGGAATGAAGGAAATAAGTATGTTTGAGAAAAACGTCAACATTTGTGCATGGGTGTGGGGCAGGACTGCCTTAATGTTGTAATCCTTTAAAAAGGTTCTAAATGAAGTAGATAACTAATTTGTCCTGCAGAAAGCCTTCTCAGATTACTCTCTGTGTGTACGGGATGGTTCCAACCCCACTTGAGAACTTCATTGTTCAACACACTCATCATCTGACCGGGACTGCGCCAAGTGGAATGAGGGAAGGTTAAATGGGAAGGCTTCATGTTTTCAGACACTTCTTAAACTTCTAGGAAAGTTAATTAGGAAGTGAAACCTTTAGCAGTTGGCAGTGTGCATTGTTGGCTACTAGGGCACAGTGACAAATAGCCCTGAAAGGTCTTCACTTTCTTTCATAAACAGAAAGGTAAGGAATTTGCACAAAAATGCGCTGGTCAAGATCTGTTTTTCATCACAGTCTAACCACACAGTAAACAACAGAAATAACTTGTTTTAATAATGTGTAGTGTTGAAACATTTATCAGCAAGGCCCTTCTACCAGCTTCAAAAGGTGTATTTGGATAAGAGAAACCTTTGTCTGAAAGAACATGATCTGAAATTTAATTACAGCATTTTCTTCATGTCAAGGTCAAGGAACTTAGGGGAAAAGTTTGACTTTCATGTAATTATGAATGTATCTCTTATTATGCTAAGATACTATGACTAAGTATTTACTTATTGGGGGTAGATGTGGTTGGAGGAGAGGAGAGGGCTCTGAAAAAAGTTTGATCTGGAATGGTTTAATTAATTCGATCACTGGAAGTGCCTGCTTCCTTCCTTCCTCTTCCTCTGGATAGAATTGTCCTGGGTTCCATGATAAGAACATTTCCAAATGAAAACAACATATGTTTTGATGAGAAATCAGAACAAAATCCAGACTGATCTGGTAAGAAAGCATAGGTAACATTGGAAGGCAGGTCTGAGCCTGGCCCAGAGAAAGTGCAAAAGTGTTTGAGTTGTAAACTCATGGAGGTAGGATTAAGCAGTGCAAGTAGAGAAATTCAAAATGAAAGAGAAACAAGAGGAAGAGAGAATATTAGCATAAGAGTTTCCAGTTTGGAGATGGGTACTAAACGCTTGCAAGAACTATCGAGAAGCAAATGCAATTGTTTTTTAATGGACCAAAGGAAGAGAAGGTGAGATGCTCCCACAGATAATTAAAGAACATGCTTTGAAATCTTGGAGTTTCCATCTATTTTGGCCTTTGAACTGACTGCTAAATTGCCACAGAGTAGAATTTTTTGAGCAGAAAAAAACCAGGTTTTTTTTTGCCACAGGGCTATTAGAAATTTGTTACAATATGCTCTTTTGCTTGACTTTTATCATGGATACTTGTTGTTGGATTGCCTCCTCTTTGGTTCTTGGTAAATTCATTAAACATGTGTTTGTGTACAAAAAAAAAATATCCAGATCTTCCTCAGTGCACGATAAACTCACCATAAGTTGAAAATATCATGAGTTGGAAATGCACTTAATACACATAACCTACTGAACATCATAACTTAGGCCAGCCTACCTTAAATGTGCCAAAGCACACTAGCCTATGGTCAGGCAAGATCATCTAATGCAAAGCCTGTTTTATAATAAAGTATTGAGCATCTCATGTAATTTATTGAATACTATAATGAAAGTGAAAGACAGAATGGCTGCATGGGTACAGAATTGTTGTAAGTGTATTGATTATTTATCCTCATGATCATGGGCTAACTGGGAGCTGTGGCTCATTGCCACTGCTCAGCATCATGAGAGAGATCCATAGTGCATATTGCTAGCCTGGGAAAAGGTCAAAACTCAAAGTTGGAAGTACAGTCTCTACCGAACGTGTATTGCTTTCATGCCATTGTAAAGTAAAAAAATCATAAGTCACATGGTAAGTCAGGGGCCATATCTGTATTTACAAGTTGATGTACCAAGGCAGAGCAAAATGTTAGTAAAGAGAAATAAGAGGCAAACATGTGGGTTAAATAAAGGCTTTGTATAAATATTGAATAACATCTAGGGATTAATTATCTCTATTGTTGGCAAAGATTATAAGTCTTAGAGAATTATTAAATTGTGATCCAATGTGGAACCTGATTATATAATGAACTAGGATGAGAGAATTATATTAAGTGGATACCTAAATACTTAAAAGGACTTCCATAGCATCAGTACAGTTCAGTCTACCTTGACAAGATCAACCAGCCAAGTCAAGCAACTGACCATCCATCCCTCCATCTTTTCTCTGTCCTATCTTTGTTTCCTGTTTCAGCAACAACGGGTACAAGTGAAGGATTATAGCAAAGAATCAGTGAGGAAAATCCTAGTTTTGATTTTGATTGTGTCCCATACTATCTAAGAGTCTCTGGTATTCCTTATCCCGTCATAATTTTTATAGAACTCTTGGAGCCCAAACAAAGGAAGCAAGTTGAACTATTACATTAACCAAATAATCAGTCAACTAACTAACAGGTCTTGAGTTCCTCATATGTACAAGTGACTACTCCAAGTGATTTGACATTGATGTGCCTGACTTTGAACCAAAGGGCCATGTTACTGTAGAAGTGTAAATCCCTATGCCTCCTTTTTCAGCACACCTGTTTGGTTTAAAAGCAAATGTTAGATCCACATTCCAAGAGAACAGAAATTTTCTCCACTTTAACGGCCTCCCAAATGTCTGGAGAATTTCGTAGTATTAGTGAATATCATGAAAGAGAATAGGAAATAAAGGAAAAAAGTGAGAAAAAGAAACTTTTACTGCTTTAAAAACAGTGGCAGATCCCCTGAAATGGTAAATGGACCGTCTGTGTGCTCTGGCACCAGACAATGTGTAATTTATTTTAAAGTACCAGGTACATATCTGTCCTTTTAAATGTCTATCTGAAATAATATATGTATTATACATGAAAATGAAGCAGGGAAACAGTGGGCTTTTTAAAGCGCTGTGTACTTATTTACTTCAAAGCTACTATCTTCTTCTTGTCAACAAGAATAAAATTTATTAACTCAGGTAAGTGTAAAGAATCTGGAATTTTCTTGCAGTAAGGAGGGTAAGTAGATCACACCTTGAAAACCTGTCTGCTCCCATTTGGAAAAGCATTGCCTTGAATCGTAAACAGTTTATTTGAAAGCCTACAGACGTTGCAGTGGGAAAGGGAACAGTCAGGTTTTGAGAGAGCCCACTTACCCTCTCAGTAGTCCTGGGATTTGTATCTCTGGAAACACATTGCCCCACTAATTGTCTAGGTGTTCAGTGTCAAACTCAGAGTCAGGGGAAAGGACCTGCTATTTTTTCTAGCTGGTTCCAATGCCTTCCTTATTTTCAGTCCTACTGAAATAGTTTACCTCATAAGTTTACTACTTATGAGGCTTATAGAAACCCAGAAATCAGGGAGGGAAAATCTCTATGGAATTACCCTGTACTTTCCCCCCATAAATGCAAATCTCCTCTTCATCTCAAAGCTTGGGGTGGGGGGCAGGGTGTTAGGGGAGGTAGTTATCAGATTTGCTAGAATTAAGTAGAGATTCACCGAGTAATATTTTAGCAAAATCCAAGTTTCTAGAATGTCTTTTCTCCCACCTTTGTTCTTCAGGCAGCCTTTTGTCAGGAATGCTGCTGTTCCATTTCTGCCAAGTAAGCCTGCTTCCAGTTCTTTAGTGCCTTTGGACCTTCCCATTTGCGGTTCCCTGAGCCTGGAACTCTCTTGACCAGGCTAATTTCTGGTTAATTTTCAGGTCTCATCCTGAATATCTCCTTTCCACACGAGCTGCTTGATCTTTGACTTGATTCATCTCATGTGTATTTGGCTTCTAAGATATATTTGTAAGAGTTAGAATTTCAGAATTGGACCAAAGAGAAATTATTGTCATTTATGACCAATTCCAAAAGTTAGCTGTTAACTTATTATTGAGTTTTAAAAATCATTTCTCTGCTACTGAATGATATTTAAGACATTATAATATTTTCATTTTCAATAATGGCTCTTCTTTATCTCTGGTATTGATTTTCTTCTCTTCATAATGTGGTGGTTTCTACTCTTTCACTTCCCTAGAGTTTTCATAATTTTAGGTTGATTACTAGATAAATTATCACTTAACTCTATTGTTTTTCTTTTTCTCACATTTCTATTACAAATATGATGTATGTATTGAAAAGCCCATGAAATATACAGTTACAGTTTAACAATCTCTTGTAGAAAAAAATCTGCATAACTACCACCCACTTCTTGAAGTGAACAGTATTCCTGTATCCTGATTTTTAAAAAATGATTTCCTTCTTTCCTTTATTATCTTTATGTATATTTAAACAATACAATTTAGTTTTGTTTATCTTTGAAATGCCCTTACACAGAACAATACTATGTATATTTTTGTGGCTTCCTTCTTTCATTTAATACTGTTTGTGAGAGTTACCAGTTGTTTTTGTTTTTGTTTTGCATGTAGTTGTAGAGCATTTCCAAAAATTGTTTGTCCATTGTACTATTAATGGAATATAATTTGGGTTGCTGCCAGATGCACATTTGGAAGCATATATCCTTATTGTACATGTACATTGATTCTTTTTGGAGGTACTTAATTTTGTTGGATCATTATACTTCCACCAGGAATATATAAGAGTTCCCATTGCTCTGCATTTTTGCCAGTGTTTGATATTATTAGATATTTACCTTTTTGCCTATCTGGTGAGTGTGAAATATATTTTCAATTTGTATATCCCTGGTTACTAAAGAAGTTTCATGTTTTAAAAAACCATTTGGATGTCTTCTTTTATTTAACTGTTTTCTCATTATTCCTTTAGGTTATCTGTTTTTTTCTTATTGATTTCTATGGCATCCTTATATTGTGTTAAGGGGGAAAGAGGCCTCTGTGCCCTGCAGTCATTCAGAGACTGAGGCCCCTTCCAACCCAAAGGCTCATTACTTCATAGGACCTTGGAGCCCTCCACTATATCCTCTACATTTACTTCTGGACAGAAGATGAAGGAAGAGAGACATGATGTGGGAGGAGGAAGATCACGTGGGGAGTTTTATAGGAGTCAGGCCTAAAGGTGCGGTGTATCAGTCACTTCTGCATACATTCCAGTGGCCCGAAGCTGGTTATGTGTTTCCTAGGAAATACAAGTGAGGCTAGGAAATGTGCTCTTAGGGTACACACAATGAGAAGGGTACTGAGTTTGGTGAGTCCAAAGCACTATCTCTGCCATATATTCCATGATCATGATGACATTCTATTATTTTCTAAAGGCTTTATATTTTTTAATCTTACATTCAAATGTTTACCGATTTGGAACTATATTTTGATTTTTGTATATGATGTAAAGTAGTCATCTAATTTATTATTAATTAATTTTTATTTATTTTAGAGAGAGAGAGCACGAGCAGGGGAGAGGACAGAGGGGGAGAGGGATGGGGGGGGGAGAGAGAGAGAGAGAGAGAGAGAACCAAAATCAAGAGTAAGACACTCAACCAACCGAGCCCCCGAGACACCCTCAGTTTAATTTTAAAAAATAATTTTAATGTCGCTTGTTCCAGCATCATCTTGAAAAGCCTGTCCTTTCCCTTGATCTGTAGTGGCACCTGTCACACCAAGAGTCAATATATGGATGGGTCTATTTCTGGACTCTGTTTTGTGACTGTACCATTCACAGTGTCAGTACCACATGCTTCATACTGTAGTCATATACAATTGATATACAATTCCTTTTTTAAATGAGTTAATGAGGAATAAATGTCTTGTCTATAACTGCCCCACTCAGGCCTTGAACAAGGTATTTATTGTCTGTCTCATGTCTCTATAATGGGGAGAATAATAGACTAATACAATGGTTGATGAGTTAGTTTTAATTTATAAAAAGATACTGTTTTATATTAAGCCAAATTCACTTTATTTGGGCCCATGGGTTTATAGTTTAGTTGATGATTTTTTTTCTTCTAAATAGTTAAGCAGTTTTAATGGACAGCTTGGTATATCTGACTTACGATAATCATCTCTTAGCCTCTTTCTGCTACACTAATGATTGTGTTCTCTTGGGGAAATTATTTAACATGACACAGTCCCTCTTGCAAGAACTTTTAGTTTATTTTCCTCCTCACATTTTATGTCTTTCCTTTTTATCCTATTAAATAGGGATAATTTATTTAGAATGATCTTCTTTGCTGAAAGCCCCATTCCACCGTTTTCTCAGTTAATTTACTTTATCTTTTCTATTTTTTTTTTTTAATTGGGTTCTTTTTGCTTTCATATCGTTGAAGGGTCCCCTGTGAATTCACGGAATGTGTTTCTTGGTGCTTACATTTTTTTCTTTTTCAGTGAAACTATAGCTTACTTCGTCTTTTTTCAGTCCCAGCTCTCTTTTGCACTCCTGTGTTTTTATTGCTTCCTCCCCAACGCCAGCGGTCCCCCACCTGTTCCCTCATGAGCCGCCAGTGGCTCACAAAGCTGTTTCAGGTGGCCCATAAGCTGCCTGTCAGCTCACTGCTCCTGCCTGCATAAGTGACGCGGTCAGCACGGAGGCCTTCTCATGCTTCCTGGCCACTGTCAGAGCTGACGCCCACCTGCTCCACAGTTTCTCTCTCCACCAGGGAAATAAACCTTCTTTCAAGTTTATGACTCATAATATTATAAATGGGGCATACCAGAGTAATTTGAATAATAAAAAAGAATACCCTGACAAGTCATACACCAACAGGAAGTCCACATCTCCTTAAGATTTGTGAACTGAGTATGAATTCTATACAGTCACAAACTATACCAAAAAAAAAAAAAAAGATGAACTTATTTATGTATACCTAAACTCATTCTAGATTTAAAAACCCATTTTAGCGCTAGAAAACTTATCAGTTCCAGTTCATTCTCTTAACTTCTAGTTTTATACTTAATCCCTTAATGGGGAATGGGTGGCAAATAATTAGCCAAATCAGGATTCTCCGCTCTCTCTGGGTTTTTCTCTTCCTTCTGGGTTGGAGGGGGGCACATGTCACATATGGCCTACATAGGAGTTGGTGTGGGGAGGTTGGCATGTGTTCCTGTCCTTGTTGGCCTGTCCCAGATGTAATCATTTCATCAGGCATGGGCATTGCTCTAAGTCTGTATCACTCACTGCTGTTGTCAGTAGCTGCTCCATGGCTCCCAGGTGTTGGCGCCTCTCACTTTGTGCAGTCCTCATAACAATGACGAGGTCTCTTCTGATTGAGTTCTGGTCTATCAGCCCCTCCAGCTACTTTGTACATGCTGAGGTTGGATGGGGAGTTTAGAAGGTGGGGTTGAGGTTTTCCCTGTAGCACTTTGGAATGTTCAGGATTTTTTGAGTCTTCTTTGGAGATCTGTTTTCCTAGAAACCTTCTCCAATCATTGCTTCCTTACTGCTTAGGGACCATGTGGTTAGAGGTTCTTTATGTGTCTTGCAGTCTTTTTTTTTTTTTAATTATTGTCAAATTGGCTTACATAAAACACCCAGTGCTCATCCCAACAAGTGCCATCCTCAGTGCCCATCACCCATTTTCCCTCTCCCCCACCCGCCCTGTCCACCTTCAGTTTGTTCTCTGTGTTTAAGAGTCTCATGTGATTTGCCTCCCTCTTTCTCTGTATCTACTTTCCCCCTCCACATGGTCTTCTGTTAAGTTTCTCAAGATCCACAAAAGGTATCTGTCCTTCTCTGATGGACTTATTTCACTCAGCATAATACCTTGCAGTTCTATCCATGTTGCTGCAAATGGCATGATTTCATTCTTTCTCATTGCCAAGTAGTATTCCATTGTATACATAAACCACATCTTCTTGATCCATTCATCAGTCAATGGACATTTAGGCTCTCTCCATGATTTGGCTATTGTTGAAAGCGCTGCTATAAGCATTGGGGTACATGTGCCCCTATGAATCAGCACTCCTGTATCCCTTGGGTAAATTCCTAGCAGTGCTATTGTTGGATGGTAGGGTAGTTATATTTTTAATTTTTTGAGGAACCTCCATACTGTTTTCCAGAGCAGCTGAACCAGTTTGCATTCCCGCCAACAGTGCAAGAAGATTCCTGTTTCTCCACATCCTTGCCAGCATCTGTAGTTTCCTGAGTTGTTAATTTTACCCACTCTGACCGGTGTGAGGTGGTATCTCAGTGTGGCTTTGATTAGTATTTCCCTGATGATGAGTGACGTTGAGTGTCTTTTCATATATCTGTTGGCCATCTGGATGTCTTCTTTGGAAAAGTGTCTATTCATGTCTTCTTCCCATTTGTTTTTCGGGTGTTGAGTTTAGTAAGTTCTTTATAAATTTTGGATACTAACCGTTTATCTGATATGTCATTTGCAAATATCTTCTCCCATTCCATCAGTTGCCTTTTAGTTTTGTTGATTGTCTCCTTTGCTGTGCAGAAGCTTTTTATCTTGATGAGATCCCAATAGTTCATTTTTGCTTTTGATTCCCTTGCCTTTCGAGATGCGTTGAGTAAGAAATTGCTGCAACTGAGGTCAAAGAGATTGTTGCCTGCTTTCTCCTCTAGGGTTTTGATGGTTTCCTGTCTCACAATTGGGTCTTTCATCATTTTGAATTTATTTTTGTGTATGGTGTAGGAAAGTAATCTAGTTTCAGTATTCTGCATGTTGCTGTCCAGTTCTCTCAGCACCATTTGCTAAAGAGACTGTCTTTTTCCATTGGATGCTCTTCCTGCTTTGTCAAAGATTAGTGGGCCACACATTTGTGGGTCCATTTCTGGGTTCTATGTTCTATTCCATTGGTCTATGTATCTGTTTTTATGCCAGTGCCATACTGTCTCGATGATTACAGTTTTGTAGTAGAGGCTAAAGTCTGGGATTGTAATGCCTCCCACTTTGGTTTTCTTCTTCAATATTACTTTGGCTATTGAGGGTCTTTTGTGGTTCCATACAAATTTTAGGATTGTTTGTTCTAGCTTTGAGAAGAATGCCAGTGCAATTTTGATTGGGATTTCATTGAATGTGTAGATTTCTTTGGGTAGTATTGACATTTTAACAATATTTATTCTTCCAATCCATGAGCATGGAATGTTTTAGCTTATGCTGTGGGAAGCAGCCAGGAAGTGGTCTATTCTGCTCAGGGACCCCCTCACACTTCTGTGAAGTTTCTGTTACACTACTTCTGGGATCCAGTTCTGGGTGCTGGTGCTACCAGTCTCATTCCTCTCTTTCACAAGGGTGGGCCCTCTTGTCCTTTAGGGTGGGCAGATGGCATTACACCACTCTGCATTCATCCCCACTTTATGGTATAAATTATGTTTTGGGTACTCCAGGATTTGGCCCTGAAGTCAGTCTCTTGAATTAAATTTTGTTTTGTTTTGTTTTCTCTTTCAATTGCCTGACTCTTGAAACTGAAAGTCATGGCTTATAAGACTATTGTTTCTGCTCTGATTTTACAAAAATTGTCAGAATTCTGATTTCAGAACTAGAAAGCTAAGAGTATAATGTTTAATTCTCTTCCTATAGTGCCTTCCCTAACAGAAGTGCAATTTGAAAGACCTCACAGCTGCTTGATGGGAGAAGGTTATGGGGAATAGAACCACTCCCACATTGTTTAATGTTAAATTGTCACCCCTGTACATTTGTCTTTCTTTATATAAAGTATGTGATAATCACCCCAGAAAGGTCTCCCCACCCCATTATTCTCTTTGGTACTGCTATCATATTGGTAAAGCCTGTGACTTGTAAGTACATGAAAATATTAAATGTAATGAACACCTAAAAATCATGACATTCCAAATATTTAGAAATATTTGTTTATAATTTTAATTATTATGATATAAGAATTTTAATGGGGGAGGTAATATGGAATGGCTTTTGAGTTAAAAAGACAAGGTTTTAAGTCCTGGATCTGGCACATATTAGCTGTGTGACCTTGAGTAACTTACTTAAACCCTCTGAGTCTTTATTTCCTCATCTGTAAAATTAGGGGTAACATTTTTTCAGTGCTGCTCTTTAGCACACTATTTAGGAAGAATATAATGCAAAAAAAATTTTTGTGGTCAAGTAAAATTAGAAAGCACTTTAAAAAGCACAGTTAAAAAAGTGTATTTAGTCTGATACCTTCAGAATCCTGTGTTCAGCTAAATTTGCCTTTTGACGATGCAAGGAAGAGAACATTAAATAGTGGTTCTTAGTTGCAAGGAACAGAAACTCATTCTTGTTGATGTAAGTAGCAAAGGAATACATTAGTTGGATATTGGGTGGTGCATAGAAATGGCAGGAAGGCCGTAGTGCCAGGTATGGCCAAATGGCAGAGATGAAGAAGGTTGGGGGACACCAGGACAATCTGTATAGACTAAGCCAGTCAGGGTAGCCTACATTCCCCTTGTCACTGAGTCCTGTGTGCATCTGCTCTACTGGCTCTGCTATGCATGCTAACACTGGGTGCTGCTGCCACCCTTGGGCATTTGATGGTGACACATCTGGGATCACCTCTTACTCCTGGCATGGATCCTTTATGAGCCCTGGTTCTTTGTCTTGTTAGCTTCCAATTCAAAATCTGGGGGTCTGTGGTAGCCTGAATAATGACCCCAAAAGATGTCCATACCTTAATCACTGGAACCTGTGAATGAATATCTTACTCTGTAAAAGACATTTTGCAGATATAATTAAGTTAAGGCTATGGCAATGGAGAAATTATCCTGGATTTTCTGGGTGGGGCCAATGTAATCCCCAAGGTCCTTCTAAAATGGGGGTGTGGGAATCAGTCAGTAGTAATAGATGTGATGATAGAAGCAAGAGTATGAAGTGACATGAAAGCAGCCTCCAGGAGCAAGGAAACAGATTCTGCCCTCAGAACCTCCAGAAGGAACCAGTACTGCTGGCACTTTGATTTTAGTCCAATGAAACCCATTTTTAACTTCTGATCTCCAGAATAGTAAGAAAATAAATTTGAATTATTGAAGATACTAAGTTTATAGTACTTCCTTATAGAATCAATGAAAAACTAAAACAAAATCCTTAAATTGATTGGCACAGTCCAGGCTATGTGCACAAGCCCCAAATGGGAAAGTTAGAAAAAGCTGTGAGGAGTTTTCAGTTTCTCTAATGGAAGGTGACCTCTATTGTCACCAAGATGCCTAGGAGCATAAGAAATGTGTTGTGATGCTGGTACTTACCCCATTTACCAAAAGACAAAAGCTACTACCTACAAGAGTATCATACACTGTTTTCCAAATATATTGGATAGCAGAACCTCTATTTTCTATTTTTTCTTAGAACATTTCCAGAACATCATCAAGGCTGGATTAGATAATGATGATAGGGTTGCCTGGGTGCCTCAGTCAATCATCCAACTCTTGATCTTGGCTCAGGTCTTGGTCTCACGGTTCATGGGATTGAGCCCTGCATCAGGCTCTGTGCTGAGCTTGGAGCCTTCTTGGGATTCTCTCTCTCCCTCTTCTCTCTCTGCTCCTCCCCTGCTTGTGTGTTGTGTGTGCACTCGTTCTCTCTTTCTCTCCCTCCCTCCCTCAAAATAAATAAATAATTTTTTTTTAAAGAAATGATGATAAAGCACATGACACATAGTATTCTCTCAAAAACTGATAGTCTCTTTATGGCTGCTTTTGGTAGCTATACTAGACTAATAACCAACAGGTTTGATGGCTACACATAACTACTATTGTTTTAATCTTCTTGTGTGAGGGAAAAAAATGCTGGTACAAACCAAGAGAAGCTTGAAGATGTGGAACATCAGTAGAGGATACGGAAATGAGGAAATAAACATGAGGAGACATGTAGAGCAGCTTGACAGTGCTGTTCTCCTTGTGGGGAAGGAATGGAGTCAGGGAGGCAAGAGCAGTAACTATGGAAATACTCTTGAGACAGTGAAGGTCTAGGTTCTGATGGTGAGAGTGGACATGGAGAAGAAGGGTCAGGTATGAGGGAGTCTGTGAAGGAGGGATTTGCAGGGCTTGGCAACTGATGGTCATAGGGGACAAATTGAAAAGAGAGCCAAGACAGCTGCAAGAAGTGAAGACCAGGGGGCTACTCAACACATGATGGTGCTGAAATGGAGACTTTGGAAAAGGAGCTATTTCAGTTTATTTTAGATTGCCTTTAAGAAACTTGAAATTGGGGCTAGAATCAGTTAAAGGATTGGGTTTATAGGTGTAGCTTTGGGTGCCACCAGGATGTGGAGAAAGGGGAACAGTTTTGAACTATTGGTGGGAATGCAAATTGGTGCAGCCACTCTAGAAAACAGTATAGAGTTTCCTCAAAAAATTAAAAATAGAACTCTCCTATGACCCAGCAATGGTACTACTAGCTATTTATCCAAAGGATACAAAAATGTTGACCCAAAGGGACACGTGCACCCCAATATTTATAGTAGCACTATCAACAATATCCAAAATATGTCTATCAACTGATGAATGAATAGATAAAAAAGATGTGGGGTGTGTGTGTGTGTGTGTGTGTGTGTGCGTGCATGCACATGTGTGTGTATACACACACGCACATGCACATATATGGTGGAATATTACTCAGCAATGAAAAAGAATGAAATCTTGCCCTTTGCAACAATGTAGGTGGAACTAGAGTGTATTATGCTAAGTGAAATAAGTCAGAGAAAGACAAATATCCTATGATTTCACTCATATGTGGAATTTAAGAAACAAAACAGATGAACATAGGGGAAGGGAAGAAAAAATAAAACCAGAGAGAGAGAGGCAAACCTTAAGAGACTCTTAAATATAGAGAACAAACTGAGGGTTGCTGGAGGGGAAGCGGTGGGGATGGGCTAAATGGTGATGGGCATTAAGGAGGGCACTTGTTGGGATGAGCACCAGGTGTTATATGTAAGCGAGGAATCACTGTGTTCTATTCCTGAAACCAGTACTACACTGTATGTTAACTAACTTGAATTTAAATAAATTAATTAAAAATAGAATATGTGTAGGGTTCCTGGGTGGCTCAGTCAGTTAAGCGTCCCAACTTCGGCTCAGGTGCAGTCTGTGAGTTTGAGCCAGGTGTCAGGCTCTGTGCCGATAGCTCAGAGCCTGGAGCCTGCTTCAGGTTCTGTGTTTCCCTCCCTCTCTGCCCCTTCCCCTGCTCACACTCTGTTCTCTCTCTCAAAATAAAGACATAAAAAATTTAAAAAAAGAATATGTGTACTAGGTGAGGAAGAAGAGAAGAAAGCAGTTGTTGTATGGGAATGTTAGTATAAGAATTAGAATTTTTAGATGATTTTATCCAACCCACTCTACCTATAGATAAGGACATGAAGCCCAGAACTTTTAAGTGAAAAGGAAAAACTACCAGCAAAGGAGACTGAATAGGAATGATCAGAGATGTGACAAAATAGAGAGGTTTTAATGTTACAGAAGCAAAGGAAAAGGGACACAGATGCATCAAAGAGAGACTTGAAAGAAACTAACAGTCTGAGCTTAAACCCATAGGTTCAAGGTGTGGTGCCAGACATTTTTTAACGTATATTAGCTCACTTAACTTTCAACAGCAGCCCTGCAGTGTAAGATGTTACTCCCATTTGACAGCTGGTGAAATTGAGGCTAACAGAGTTAAGTATCCTGCCCAAGATGAAGCAGTTCATGAATTGTAGAGCTGGGATTTGACTTCATTTGCCTGACTCTAAAGCCTTGCTCCATTGTAGGCAATTTTTAGAGTAGGGGAGAATATGAGAAAGACATCTGGAGGGGTGTGGATTAGTTTAGGAGATTTTTCTAGAACTCCCTAAAATTGACCCTATTGAAAAGATCCTCACATGGTCTGTATGTCTGGCTTGGCCATGAATATTTTATCACTGCTTGAAAATTTTCAAGGTACAAACTCTAAATACAGAGGAGCAAGTCCCAGGTACCTAGTGGAATCACAGAGAGCTGCTTAGTTTAGCTGTAGAAGAAAGTTGCATTCATGATGGATTTTATTGGTCTAATTCTAGTAGGTTAATTTACTAACCCACACCTTTCCATAGAAGTCTTGTTTCTCTTGTTGGATCTCCAGTTCAGACTTAGGACATTCCATCTTCTACCTCCAGAATGTTGGAAGAGTCATGCCCTGTCTGCCCAAAATCTAAAGGTCTATCCAGATTCCTTTACTGGCAAAAGTTCTCTTGGGCTAACTTTTCTCTTGATTCTTACCTTCTTTTTCTCAAATTACTCTTTGGTTTATTTCTATACTTACGTAGAGCTTCTCTCTAGTTTCTTACCTGTTTTACATTTACATGTATAAGAATCCAACTCATATTGCAATACACATTGTACTGCAAAAAAAGGCATGCATGAAATTTAGACATAAATAATATCAGGGCTGTTTTCACAGAGCAGTCAGTTATGGAAAAAGACCGTATATTTAGAGAAATCCTAGGTTTGGAAGTGAGATTTCAGAGTGGCAATGAAATGGACAACATAGAAACACCAGAAGCAGGTATATATTCTTGGTTTGAAAAAGTTTGTTGAAGGGAAAGAATGGGGTTTAGTAGTTGCTAAGCTGTAAAGAATTTGTTGTTGTTGCTGTTGTTTACTTTTAAGGAGTGGCTGCTGCAGTGTGTCTAATGGAATTGTGAGACAGGAGAGCATAGTGATTAAGAGCTGGAATTCTAGAGTCAGAAAATTATGGGCTGGAATCCCTGACTGTTTCTTAATAGCTGGGTGTTTGGGGCATGTTTCTTAACCATCCCTGCTATTCAAAATGTGGTCTGTGGGCCAGCATCCATCTTCATCACCTGGAATTTGTTAGAAATGCAGACACTTGGTTCTTGCCCCAGGTCACTGTATTTTGGAAAGATCTCTGGATGACTCATATGTACATTATAGTTTGAGAAGCACTGCTCTAAGCCACTCTTCTATAAAATAGGGATAATAATGATATAGAGTAACCATGAGGGTGAAATGGTATGATGCATGGTAGGCTCAAGAAATGTTCATTTGTTATTATCATCATTATGATTGAGGTTGAAGACACTGAAGGGGAGATAATGGGTTTGACAAAACTCTCCCTTGGCAGGAGGGTTGGGATAAGTTCAGAGTATAGCTGGAGGAGTTGGCTTTTTC
>CM053569.1:38356519-38400236 GCA_028646485.1 Cryptoprocta ferox | reverse complement strand
AGGACCATGGGGAGGGGAAGGAGGAAAAAGAGTTAGGGAGAGGGAGGGAGACAAAACACGAGAGACTCTTGAATACTGAAAACAAACTGAGGGGGGAAGGGGAAAAGGTAAAGCGGGGTGATGGTCTTGGTGGAGGTCACTTGTGGGGAAGAGCACTGGGTGTTATATGGAAACTAACCTGACAATAAACTATAAAGTTTAAAAAAAAAAAAAAAAAACACCGTATAGAAAGTAAACTGACTCACGAAAGCCATTGTAGTGAATTCAACAGTTGGGCTTCAGTATTAAGAGTGGGTAGAGGCACCAGTTTTTGACCTGATACCTAAGATTCATTTGAATTTTGCTTGAATTGGCGGCAACTCTTAAATGCATGGTTTTGTGAAGGAATAGACAGAAAAGATAATGTTATTTCTGTTGTTTCTATGACAACGGACATGCCTCATGGAATATATCCATCATGCATAGTCTTGAACCATCTGGTTTCTAAGTCCTTGGTGAAAACCCTCTAGGAATGAAGTGTAGGTAAACTTTAATCAGTTTTATAATTACTGTAGTCCTTGCAGAAATTATTTAACTTGATTTTGCAGCTGCTCCGACATAAGGCCCAGAGGTCTTATTAGGGTTTTTATTGCCACTTTTAAGGAGCAGTTTAAGAATCATTATTGTACTTTAGCTGCAGATGCCACTGTTTCTGTTTTAGGTCCTGAGACTAGGTCGTAGTGACATCACACAAAGACGGAGAAAGGTCAAAGTTATTTTTTCCAACTGGCTCTGTCAAATATAAAAATTAACCATACTTTGAGCTGGGTTTTATGTATTGGTAATGTATGTTTATGTTAGAGTTTCTGTCAAAACAGGGATTAAAGATAAATGTAGCTAATTAAAAGAACATTTGCTTAGAGCTCCTGGTAATAGATACCTCTTTGTGAGGTCTTGAGGTATGGCTTTCTTTAAAAGTGTGTGACTGAATCTGAAGAGGAGAGGAGACATTTGATTTTTTGAAAATAAAACACTAGTCTAAGAGCTATCCAGTGCAAGCTCTAAGGAAATAACCCAAGTAATGGTTAAATAGTTTGTTTATGTGGTAAGTTATATAAAATGCACACATCTAACCTACTTCTGACCGTTTACCCCACCAAATACGGTTTCTCAGCAAAGCCTTAGAAGCAAATCTGCTCTGTCAGGAATTGATACCCCTTAAGTGGTACTACATGAGTCAACATATTTCAGACTGAGCCCTAGATGATTAAAAAATAAAACCTTTCAGCGTCCACATAGGCAATTGTTACCTTTTCTCTTCTTGTTTCTACTAGGCAGTTAGACCTTCGCTGCTAATGTTTGTGTTCCTGTCGTCTGTGTTTTCTTGTTTTTGTAGTGAGAGAGAAGAATGTGAGAGACAAAGGTAGTTTTTCCTATTTCCCATCAACTACCAAAGCCAGTTGGATATACGGTACAAAAGATGTAGGTCAACTCCTAGGAATTAGAAGGCATCTTATAAAAGAGCTGCCATTATTGTCTGTGTGTAAACAGAACTGCCATTATTGCCTGTGTGTGGGCAGCTCTTTATTGTGTGTGTGTATGTGTGTACGCATGTGTAGTTCTATGCAATTTTATGCCATGTGTGGATTCGTATGGATTCCAGCACCTTCATTTTTGAGAGATATATTTTAATGCACATAGAATTGTGAGTGGACAGTTTCTTTAGCTCTTTCGAGATATTAGTTTGTTGTCTTGGGCTTGCATGGGTTCTGATAAGAAGGCTACTGTAATTTTTTCCCCTCGTATGTGATAACGTCTCTTTTTCTCCTTCTGGTTCTGTGATGGTTTGTTTTATGTGTCAACTGGATTGGACCCCTGGGTACCCAGATATTTGGTCAAACCTTATCTGGGTGTTTCTTTGAGGGTGTTTTATGATAAGATTAATATTTAAATTGATTGGCTGAATAGAGCAGATTGCTCTCCCTAATATATGTGAGTCTTATGCAATTAGTTGAGGGCCTGAAAAGAACAAAAAGGCTGTTTTTGTTTGTTTGTTTCGTTTTGTAAGAGAGAATTCTTCCTGCCTGATGGCTTTGAGCAGGGACATTGGCTTTCTCTCCTTGACTTCAAATTTGAACTGAAATGTCTCAAACCTGCCAGCCTTTCAGATGGGAACTACACCATCCATTCTCCTAGTTCTTAGGCCTTCAGACTCAAATTGGAAATGAGCCAGGGCTTTCCTGAATCTGCAGCTTGCTGGTCCACCCTGCAGATGGACTTGTCTTCCTCCATAATCACATGGGCCCGTTCCTTATAATAAAACCCTTCCCTTTCCTTCTTATTTTCTCTCATAAAAAAATGATAACATCATTTGTCTCAAGAAATCTATCGCATCTTATAAGCTATATGTTATATGACATAATACAAAAGAACAGTTTCATCTACCAATGAACAGATTTAAATGTTGGGTGTAGGATGCAATAAAATTTCCATATAAATCACATTAGTTGCAAAAGGTTTTGATATTTGAAGCCATTTTATATTTAAGAGGGTTAGGGACTATCGGAGTGACTTTCTAATCATCAGAGTGATTCTGGAGCTCATTTCTAACTTCTAATTTTACTTTGACATAATTTGGGGGGTGCTATTTAAATATTTATTATCTCCAAACCTTTTGCCAGGAAAACACACACAAAACAAAGAGTTATATTAAGTAAAAACCTTCACTCATTTTAATAAAAGGCCTCTTTGAAGATTAAGAATTGCCAAGCTTCTGGATGTGAAATATAAGTTTTTGCCATTAGGTTACTAAAGTTTGGGAATTTAATAGTGAGGATGGTAATTCTACCACTAGAGGGCTCCACATTTTTTTTTGAATGCAGTCAGAAAAGAGATTAGTCTTGGTATTTAAGAAAAATTTCATTCTCATCTGGTATGTCCAAGCCATATACCACAGCTTAAAGTTAAAAACATGGGTTTCCATTTTTCTACCCCACATTAAAAAATATATATAGTATTATTTGTATGTGTGTGTGTATGTATGGAGAATTTTGCTTCCATGTTTCTTAAGGCAGTTTTATGTCCTTTATGGATATTAAAAAAAAAATCAAAACATTTTAAAGGCTATACCTTTTTGTGTACATGAAGTTGAGATACTTACTTCCTTGACAAATCTTGAGATCTTCCTGTAGTCGGGAAGAGTGAGGAGAGTGACGTGGTGCTTTTGGTTAAGTTGACTAACCTATCAGGAGTTCTAGTACATTGCAAGGAGTTAACAGCTTCATGGAGGGCATAGTGGAGCTGACTCCTAGAAAGGAAAGGGCCCAGGTGCTTATGGAAGCAGTCCTCTGTGCATGGCAACAGGCTGAGGAAGGCACCCCATGTAGAGAAACCATGGTCTGCAATGAGAGAGAGCTCCCAGTGTGAGTTGGGAAATTGGATTTCTCCACATGCATCCAGAAAGAACAACACTGAAAAAGAGAGTAAATATTTCGGGACATAAAGATCCTATAATAAAATTTGTATTTGAATATAAGTTACTAGAATTTACTGATGCTGAAGGTCTAAAATATCTGTTCATTATCATTTATTACCAATTTCTGCTTCACATTATTTTTCCAAAAATGATTTAAGGCAGTTATTCTATTTGAATTTTTTTTTCAGTTGGTTTATGTGATACTCTAGAACCTTCACAGTGCAAAGCCCGTTGGCTGGGAGTTCTTATTTCTGGTTCTGATTCTCATGAAACTAGCTCTGTGATTTTGAGTAAATTACATTACCAACTTTGTCTTCCGCTTCCTGTGCATATATAGCTGAGATACTGCTAACATACTATAAAATACACTCTGTATACATGTAAAGTTCAAAGATTTTTAGAAAAGATACAGACTTGTGTAACCATTACCACAATCTAGTTTTAGAACATTTTAATCACCCAGAAAGTTCTCTCATGCCTGTTTGCATTCAGTCTGTGCTCCCAACCCCAGACTGAGGCAACCCGTAATCCATATTTTATCTCTATGAATTTGTCTTTTCTGGAAGTTTCATATTAATAGAATAATAAAGCATGTAGTTTTACTGTGACTGCCTTCTTTAAGTTAACACAGTGTTTTTGAAATTTATAATGTGGCACGTATCAGTCCTTTCTTCCTTTTTATTGGCTGAATAATATTCCATTATATAGATATGTCAGATTTTGTTTACAAATATTTCAGTTGTTTTCAGTTTGTATCTATTAGGAATAATGCTGCTATGAACATTCAAAAAACAAGGTTTTGGTGAACACATGCTTTTATTTCCCTTGGTATATACCCAAGAATGGAATTATTTGGCCATATAGGAATTCTATATTTAATTTTTAGAAATTGCCAAAATTGTCAGTATGGCTGTATGTACCATTTTATATCACCAGTATATAAGGGTTTCAGTTTTCCACATCTTCACCAACAGTTTTTTAAATTATTCTTTTTTTTATTATAACTATTCTGGTGGTTATATAGTAGTATGTCATGGTGATTTTAATCTGTATTTCCCTAATGACTAATGATTTTGAACATTTTGCACACTTAATAGTTACTTATATATATTCTTTGGTGAGCTATCTATTCAAATATTTTTTCCATTTTTAATTGTGTCTCTTGTTTTCTTACCAAGTTGTAAAACTCCTTTATATTTTTGTAATATGGCTTTTTAAAATTAATAAACCTTTTCTTTAAGGGCGTGTTCAGGTTCACAGAAAAGTTGAGCAGAAAATACAAAGAGTTCCCATACATCCCCTTTCTCACACATGAACAAACTCCCATACTATCCACATTCCACATTACAGTAGTACATTTGTTACAGGTGATGGATTTTATGTTGATACATCATATACAATGTCTATGTTTCATATTAGGGTTCACTTTTGGTGTTGTATATTCCTGTAGGTTTTGACAAATGTATAATGGCATGTATCCATCATTGCAGTATCATACAGAATTGTTTCATTGCCCTAAAAAGAGAACATGAAATCTACAGACAGCCAGTGTTCTTATTCAAACTTATAGTAGCTTATCATGAATTAATGCATCTCAATATACTGTTTATTTTGGTCAATTTCTAGAGCCCTTAAATACCTATTTTTGATTATTTTGTCCAGTTTTAACTTTCTAGGGAGAGGATTTGCCAACCTCTTAACTCTGCTGTCACTGGAAATTTTGTCCTGAGTCAGTTTTTAATTTACAGTTATGGGTGTCTTTTTTTCCCCCATGAAATATCACCCTCTGTACCATTGGAAGCATTAATGGTGTAGTATTTCTTAAAATAATATTTTGTTTTAGTCTCTAGGATATTCTTACAGCCATTGATGCTTACTTTGCAAATTTTGATGCTGGGACTTTCTTGATCTGACCATAAAGTTAAAGTGTCAAGAAAAGTTGGTCAGACAACAACTAGTGCTCATATTCCTTCTTCAGCTTGGTCTAAACAGTTTGTTAATGAAACTGTTGAGGAGTTGCCATTGTTCGGTCATTCGACCAGGATTGACATTTAAGCTTGTTCATGTGCATACAATGACAACTGCATTACAACTGTTGATTACATAGTGGTGATTGTGAGTCACCTCAATTATGGAGACATTAAAATGTGAGAACATGTACGTCTTGGAATTGATGAAATATGTTAATATTATAATACAGTTTACTCTAGAAAAGATCTGGGATTACATAATTTTTATTGCATCTTATCCAAGAGGCTTAAGAGCCTGAAGGAAACAGGAGGTCCTGTAATTCCTATAAAGGAATTGTATACATGGAATTTTCTTTCAGAATGTACTCAGGAAATAGTCATAGAGAGAATCTGGTTTACTTCTTCTCTGTATTCATTTCTATTGAAACTGTGATTTTGTTAAAAAGACAATAAAAATGTTTCACTATAATTTGAGTCAAGGAAAAGGGCAAAGTCATTAAAACAACTTGAACTGAATCAAAATCCTGCCTTTGATGAAATTTCAGATTGGAAGTTGGCTTTAACTATGGAATGAATCTATTTTTGTCTTTGAGTAGTAATACATTGTAAAATTACCAGACATTCCAATAACTTGAGTAGGGTTCATCTTTATCTTTCTATTTTGAACTTGGTAAGAAAAAAAAACCCTTATAAAATTAGATCATAGCAGAGGAAACAAAAGTAGGAGATATGAACATTTTTACCCTCATTAATCACATCTGCTCATAAGGAAGTACTGTTTTGCACCTTTCCCAAGTGCCTTGTCTTGTTATCTGTTATAATCTGAAAACATATGACTTTAGGGAGGGTTTGGTAGTTGATAAGAAAAATGAGGAGGACACAGTGCCCAGGAGTTCTGACTTCTGGCCACAGTGATAACCATCATCAGACCATAAATTCATATAGTTGGAAGGAATTGTAGAGATCCTGTAGGCTTGATGAACCAAACACGGAGGCTTACATAGGCCAGAGAGGTAGTACAAATAAATGGAGAAGGCCAATTTCATGATCTTATGTATTTTTCTTGAAACACATGGTCCTCTCAGGATATATATCTTTTCTCTACTGTTGAAAGTGTCATGAGTAGGGAGAGATATTTCTCTGAGAAAAACAGTAGTGCAAGTGACAAGATATATGGCAGAGGTCAGTAAACTATAGTCCAGTCGCCAAATTCAGTCTGCTCCCTGTTTTTGTAAATCAGTTTGTTTGCTTTTTTAGAATACAACAATGTATGTTTATGTATCATCTATGATTGCTTTCATGCTGTGGTGGCAAAGCCGTACTTGTGACAGAGACTGTATGGCTCACAGTGCCTCAAATATTTACTGTATGGCCATTTTTTGAAAGAGTTTATCAACTTCTGATAAATGGCAGCTTGCCCGGCTTCAGTGATGGGGAGGCAGCAGGTGGTGGGGAAAGTGGCAAACTAGAGTGTGAGCCCCATCCTAGCAGATTGTTGTCTCTTGTGAGCTGGCTCAGCGTTGCCAGACCTTGTTTTATGAGAAGCTCAAAATTTGAATTTTACGTGAAATCTTCTTATATTATTGGTTCAAGATTTTATTTCAGTGCCATAGGCCAAGCCTTCAGAATCCCCCATATGAATTCCGGCTAGATTGGGCCCTCAGAATTTATGACTTAAGATCGTTTTTCTTAATTTTGGTTATTCTGTTTTTTCTTTCCAGAAGCCATATTAAGTTGTTGTTTTTTCTTAAGAACAAATCTGCTATGCTACTTTTTATAGTTTCCTTATTCCTTGCATGTATTTTCAAACTTTTTGAGTATGGTTGTTTTCAGGTTGCACCTGATAAATAATTCTAGTATTTGAATTTTTGTAGATCTGCTTTGTGTTGTTATTTCTGCTGCTTATCAGAATTTCTGGTGCCTTCTTTTATCATATCTGAAAAGTATATTTATAGGAGTAACTTGAGGCTAGGACAAAGGCACTTTCTTTCTTAGAGGATTTTATTTGCTTCTCTCAGGCACATGAATGAACTAAAGTCCCAGACCTACTTCATCCAAGTTCAAGACTTCAGATTTCCTGAACCATGGAAAGTGGATTGCAAGAACACGAGAGAATAGGCTTATTTTAAAGTTTCAATTTACTGTAGAAAGATTCTTCTACCAAACGTCACACATTAAATTTAAATTTCTATCTCCCATTGAGGCCAGCAAACTAAAACTAGAAATTTTTGGAGCTGGAAAATTCTCTTTAAGGCAAAAACAACTTCTTTACTGCTTACTATACTGTTTTTTTGTTTTCCTTCAGTTTTATCCTGATTCCTGAATTTCTTGTTAGGTCATTGGTGTTTCTATATTTTTATATGTCGTATCCAGCATTTTTCGTTTTTAGTAGAGGGGTGCTATCCAAATAGCAACTCATCATTTTCAAAAACAGAAACCTGATCGATTTCAACCCTCTCATTTTATAGGTGAAGAAACTTTAGGACCAGAATGTGAAGTATAATTATTCAAGACCATACAGGTAGCACTTTGTAAAACTTGGCATTAACACTTAGATCTCCTGACCCCCAAACTGGAATTCTTCCTACCATCCACACTTTAATTTAGAATGTAAGTTAATATTATGCTGGCAAATGTTTAACAACTAGATTTCTAGAAAAAAAAATCTTGATCATTATCTTTGTCAATTTTTATGGTGTAAATGCTCTCACTGTGGCCAATTTGAAGCTACCAACTTGATGATATGGAGTGCAGAATTAAGAAGAGATGCACATGAATGTGTTCAACACGGCTCTAGCACACTATTGTATCTAACTGAGAGATAATTAATGTTTTTTAAAAAAATTCCCTATGTCCCAGGTGCTCTATTTGTACCATCTGGTTTAATTTTCATGACAATACTGCAAGGCTGTTGTTACCATAATCATAATTTTATAGATAAGAAACTTGAGCTTTAGAAGGGTAAAGCTATTCATTTAAAGTCACATTGCCAGCAAGTGGCAGAACCAATATTTGAAACTGGATCTGTGAAATTGTCAAAGCCGGGGCATTTCCTGATAATCCAACACTGTTTCATGAATGATATGGTAGACCGAATGTCTCCTCATAAGGTGGAGACTTTCTTTTCCTCTTTATAGTGGGGATTTTCTTTTCCTCTTTATAACACATATTTAGTCCCGGTTTCTTAAGATTATCTTTGCATCCGTCTCTCCATCCTCCCCTTCAATTTCCCATCTATCCATCCATAAAATGTGCCAGCATTGTGTTAGGTTCTGGGATACAGAAATTAATCCGAGAGGTTAAAAGCATCTGCTCTAAAGAAGAACTGTATTTAACACATTTAATCATGTTTGACAAAGAATGTCAAGAATGTTGATACTTCCTCCCCTAGAGGCATAAAAAATGACATTGTATTACAAAATCCGTGGAGTTTTTTTTAAAGCTGAAAAGTCAAAGTAGCTTAGCAGGAAGGCTGGTTGTTCTTTTCTCTCATTTTCATAAATTCTCTATTTTGCAAGAGATTCCTACATGGAGAGAGAAGGAGCATATTTTAAAGTGACAGGTAGACAAACTAGCCTTCTCCAGCAGACCTCCCACTTCCAGCTGGAGGATGCCCCCTTTGACCTAGTTGGAAACCCATTTAACACATCCATTTCAAAGGATAGGGACAAAGCTTTCTTTACCCTCCTCCCAGCAGCAAATTCTTAGTCTGGTTCCTCATTTTCAGTAATAATTTAATATAAATATAAATATATTTAAAAATAATAATTATGATCTCCTGCCTTCCCCTTCACAGCTGTGGCTTCCTACCTTGAGTTGTATCTGAATTGTGATTAATACATGTATTTAAAGAAACAGTCATTTCCCTTCTTTTGTTTTCCTTCCTCACAGCTGTATTTTTCCCACTCTAGCAATTCCTTTTCTTTACCTATTACCCATACATATTTTAATTCTAGAATTTCAGAAACATTTTTTAAAAAATACTGGATCTGGAAACTGTGCTCTCTTCATGGTACACCAGTTCCGTCTTGAGATCAGGAAGGTGCTTTAAACAGATATGTTCATGTCTCAAGTAACAAAGTCCTGTTGACCAATGCCTAGTGACCACTACTCTTCTTTACCTTAATTAAAGCCAACTTTGCATCGTTTTTCTTGTCACTGAAATGGAACAAGGTGCGCTCCATAGTTCCGACCATCCTGAGAATTTTGGGTACATGAAATTGTATTCTCTGTTAGTGGAGCATTCTACTTTTCATGCCTTCTAGGCCATGTTTTTTTTAAAATGAGGTGTAGCTTCACATAACATAAAATTATCCATTTTAAAATGTATAATTCAGTTTCATTTAGTACACTCACAATGTTGTGCAACCATCACCTTTATCTAGTTCCAAAATATTTTCATCACTCCCAGAGGAGACCCCCATACCCATTAAGCAGTCATCCCTCATTTCCCCATTACCTCAGCCTCTGGCAACTATTAATGTGCTTTCTGTCTCTACAGAAGGGCCATAATTTTTGGATAGAAGTGTCAACAATGCTACTTATTTGAACAAACTTCTGAATGTGGTTTGCTCTAGAGCTGAGTGATGAAGGTCTCAAAGCCACAACTATCTGGCAACAGACTGGCACTAGCACATTGTGCTCTTAGAGTTAGAGAATATCTTGGTGACTAATTCAATGCATGATGGATTGGACCTGGATCTGATATGATCCAGCTTCCTTGAATCCCAGACTTAGCATGTGACAATTTGATCATTGTGAGAAAGAAAATTTCTGAATCCACCCAGCAATGGTTGAAGACCTAAAAACAGTCTTCAAGGATAGTTTAAATGAAGTCAATCAGAAAGGAAGAAGACATCAAAATAGCACTGGGAAAATATAAAAACTGGTTGGAGAATGGGGGGAGGGGCATACAGAAGACTTCTAAGTCCTAAGCACTGAGATTTTTATAGTATCTCTGTATAAGATCAGAAGGAGGAAAAAGTCTTTAGTTTCACTCCTCTTCCATAGACTCCATCATGACACCTGTGCCTGTCTTCTATTCAACTAAATCTAGAAGTGCATGAATTATGGTTAGGGCTGGCTTTTGTTTTTCCTCCATTATAGTATTTCCTCTGCGGCACACCCACCTCCTCCATGTATTTTCCAGGGCATTAGTTCTAGAGAGTTTTAATAGGTGTTATATAAAAATGGTTACATGATTTATTCTCTTATTCATTTTCTGATTCATTCATTTAACAAGTGTTTTACTGAATTTCTCTGAGATACTTAGCATTGTTTTAGGTTCTGGGAATAAACAGGTGAACAGAACAGACACACCAAGTTTATTCATTAAAACAGTATTCCTTACTACAGGCCTTCCTAGGACCTAAATTTAATAAGACAGTGTAAATTGTTAAGTCTCAAGAAGAATTTCAAAGAATTTTTCTAAGGGGGTTTGACCACATGGAACTTGTATTCTTTAGAAACACTTTGGGAAATGCATTATTATTAATTGTGAAAAAGAGTCTCTTTTTTTCTGGATTTTTCCACCGCCACTATAGGCTGATTTCCTTAGTAGATCTCCATTATTATTCTCAGTAATAGAGAATATTGTCTTTTCCCTTGAGAGTACTTAACTACAGTGGGAAGTTAAATGGTTTAGGGGAGTATTTGTTTATTTATGCCTATCTTTGCTGCTTTACTAATAGACACAGTACCTGGCACCTAGTAGGCACCCAGTAAATAATTTGAATTTGTGGAATGGATAACTGAAATGATAACTACTTGTTTATCACCTCCATCAATTTTACCCAATGTTTGAGCTCCCCTTTCTCCCATCTTTTTCATTTCTCTAAGATACAGGGGCCTCACAGAACAATACTGGGCAGGTTGACTACCACAGGTAAGGGCTGGATGTAAGGTCACATTTTTTATTGGGTTTGATAGCCAGGTCCATATTGTGAGCCACTATGCTCTAACATTTGTATCAATAATATTCTCATACTCTTGGAGGTATAATGCTCTCATATTCTCAGATCAGAACCAATTTTCATGGCACAACAACATTAGCTAGGAAAAACAACCACACCTTTGAGTGTTTCAGTGACCAAATATTCTACAAGATACTCCTGCTCTTAAGGAGAGAGAACATTTTAGGAGTTAGTTATTCTTTCGTGGTTAAAATGATGTGTACGAAGGATTAAATTTCCATAGTCTTACTCCTGCCTCCCATTCTCATTAACCATTAGACTGTACTGCCTCAGGACTTTTGTAGTCAGTGTCCCTGAAAGGAGGTGGAAGCGGCATGACAGCATGACAACATCTGGCAAGAAGGAACTTCATGGGAGCAAGGTGCCTGAGAAGAGCAGAGTTGGGTAGAAGATTATTTGAATGGTGGCTTCCGTTTTAAGGATGATAAAGCTGAGTCTCATTGAGGTGCTGCCTGGATCATGGACATGCAGCTAGCTGTTTAACTACTGGAACTTTTCAAACTCCACTGCACATACAAATCAGTCTAGAAGGGCCTAAGATTCTGCATTTCTAACGAGCTTCCACATGAGGCTGCTGCTTTAAGTAGCAAGGTAGTGGTGTACTCGATCTTCAGATAAGAAATAATGGTTATCCTTACGGATGTTTTGTATAAATGGGTAAATCTCTCTACACTCCTCTCTGAATAGGGTCTTGATTGGAGTCAGAGAGAATACAGAGAGAGGCTCATTTTATCTCAGAAGAGGGACCTCAGGAAAAGTTTCAGTGTGGTCACACAGCAGCTTGAGAGCCTTGAATTTTCTGAGGATGTGTTTATAGAGCAAAGCCAGGCTCTGTGAGATACTCAGAGGGTCCTATGGGAACAAAATGAAAGAAAACAAAGCAAATAAGCTTCATCCCCAAACTAGATTCAGTCTGGGTTTTAACTGAGGACACACATTAAAGCACAGTTGTAAACAAGATAGCATCTTGTAGAATGCTAAATGTATTTAATGTACTTAGTACATTGCCTAGTGTTTTTGCTTAGAGCTGCCATAAAAAATATCATGGACTGGGTGGATTAAATAACAGAAATTTATGTTTCACAGTTCTAGAGCGTGAGAAGTCTAAGAGCAAGGTGCTGGCAAGATAGATTTCATGCTGAGGGCTTTTCTCTTGGTTTGGAGGCAGCCCGCAGTTTTCTGTATGCTCACATGACCTCTTATTTGTGTATGGAAAAAGATCTCTTGGTGTCTGTTCCTCTTCTTACAAGTTCACCAGTTCTATCAGATTAGGACCTGACCCTTACTACCTCATTTAACTTTAATTACCTCTTTAAAGGCCCTGTATCCATATATAGTCATAGTAAAGGTTAGGGTTTCAAAATATGAATTTGGAGGGGACACAATTCAGTCTATAAAACCTAATATGCAGTAGATATACAATAAATTTCAGGTAGACAATAATCTTTAAGATCAAGGACTGTGCCTCATGCATCTTTGCATTACCATTCAGTGGCACATAGTAGGTATTTAATAAATATTTGATAGATAAATGAATAGCACCCTGGGAAGTTTGCTGTGCCAGAAACAGGGGTAGTACATTGTATAGTTTGGGGGCTCAATACCAGTATCTACAAAACCGAGAGCAACCTTCATGGAGCACAGTGTGTAAAGACTTGTGGCTGGTCACACTTATACTTAGTAGTAAGCACCCCGTCCACAAGATCATCTTTAATAGGATTGGCAATAGATAATCATCTCTTAGAGAATGGATTGCCTCCCATTTACTTTTATTAGTTTATCTGTAATGTGTTCCTTTGGGTCCTTAGCAATATGTCATCTTTGAAACTATTTTCAATAAGTGAAAATAAAAATATGCATGTCAGTCAGCTGTTTTTTGTAGAAATTGAACCAGCATAAACCATCTTATAATTTTCTTTCCTTCCTCTATGGCCCCAAATCATGCAGGATTCAATGACATAATATTTCATTTGCATGGAGAAAGTTCTCTTGAATACTGTCTTCTGATAAACATTCCCCGGAAGATTTCTCCTGGATTTAATTGTTGATACCAGCTGAGCCTAATTTCTGGAATAGCTCTGGATATGCCAGCCTTTTCTTCCTCTTAGGAGACTGAGTACCATTTAACAATTGCCCCTTCACTGATTCATCAGGAAAGGCTATAGACTCCTACCCACCCACAAATACTTCAGCTAAATTCAGGAATGTGAAGGAGGGGCTGTGTGTCCACAACTTCCCCAAAGGAGAAGACACAAAATTTAGGAAAGGATTTTGACTCTTTGTGAGAGAAGAGAATAGGAATGGGGAGAATTCCATGTATTTTTTTTATCTCCTAACTTTTTAAGGAGGCTCTTTCCCAGACTGTCTCTCCAGGTTTATTTATTAGTACAACAGGCTTTTAGTTAGACAGGATAATTTGGGGAGCAAGGGAAGTAGGATTTTCAGATTACATGTACCATACCAGGAGAATTTCAAAAACTTGGGGGGATGGCACATTGAGGGTTGGGGCAAATGGAGTGTTGCCATAATTGTAGTTTGCCAAGACATGAAAACACACACACATAGCTAACATCTGCTACAATTAGCACTTCATAAGAGAATGGGGATTTTAATTTAGTAAGTAGATAGTTCTTTATAAGAAGAGTTGGCAAACGTACCATACAGGCACACACACATACATTGGATGCTCACACTTGAACATCGCCCTTATTTTTCTTTCTTTCTTTCTTTCTTTTTTTTTTTTTTTTGTGAACTTGTTAGGATATAATCTTGGATACTACTCATCAGGGCTAGGTAATTTCTAAGGTTGCCTGAGATCTCAGATTCTGCAGTTCATTGCGTTATCCTAATATCATATCACCCTCCTCCTAGTACCCTTCATGAATACATTGGGCAAGAGAGACTTGACATAGAGAACTAAAACACACAGACATGACTAATCATGACTCAAAGAAGTAAAAAATGGAAAACATGTAAAGAAATTGCCTTGCTCCACTGGTGTACCTCACTCTGGGCCCAGGTCTTTATTTTTGCCAAGATACAAATTCATTCATTCAACAAAGCATGTAATTGACCATTTTCAAGGTCCAGTGGATGTGCAATTTTATAAAAGTTGCTTCAAGTTAAAAGCTTTGCTCAAGACTGTCATGCGGCCAGAGCCAGAATAAGTTTCATCTAATGGAATTTCATGAGAAATGTATAAGTGTGTTTATTATAATGGTAGAACCTTTTCCTACATTAGGTATTTAAAAACTCATTGCATCTGATCTGGCTTCACTTTAGACTCTTTCTGGATGCCCTTTCTTTACTTTGTTCACACACAAATACATTACTACCTTTTCCCAGTGGCCCTACTCTGATATTTACACACTGTCTGCAAGAACTTCTTGTCATTCACTTCCTCAACTAGGTAGTGATGCTAACTAAATTCAGGCATTCTCCTGCCACATTATCCACAGTTTCTTAATTAGTCTTTGCCATGAAATACCAGGAATCATATTGTGGCTCTCCCTGGAAGACCTCTTGAAATCTTCCTGCTCTGTTTGTGTCCTTGGCCATAACATTCTTGAGCTTATTGTCATAGTTATTTAGTGAGGTTTCTGGTAATGGACATTTCCTGTGCATGGAATGTGTGTTAAATGACCAGCTGGCTCGGAAGTACAAGAACTCAAAGTTTCATCTGAACCAAGTTGTGAAATTATTACCCCTTTGCATGGGAGATTTCACTATGGAAGTTTTGTAACTATTCCAATTCCATGTGGTCAGACTTTCCTGACCAGTCCAATACTTTTGGAGACTGAAGATTGCATAGAAGATCCTTAGTGAGAGGAAGGTACAAGGAGATGACCCATGCCAGTTTACCCCAGATAGGGTGAATTGGCAGCTAGTGTGGTGATATGATGAAGGGATGTGGAAAATGAAGGTCCAACAATTAATGATGATGTAGTATGGTCTCATTTGACTACAATGAAGTTAAGTTAAATTGTTCTGGTCAATATAGTCAGAGTCATTGACTTGAAAGAGATTCCCGAAGAGCTCTATAGAAGGATCTTCTCAGGACTTCTTAGAATGTACCAATACTTTTGAGCAATTGTGGGATAGTCAAGGAGCTTTGTCAGAAAGCATCAGAGAAGTTAGGTGCCTCCTTCCAAGATCACATTCCTCCAAAAGCAATATGTGAAAATGGGTTGGAATGAGGTATAATTTTCAAGGTAAAAGAAGAGTGAGGGTTCTATTAGAGAATTAAGTAAAGATCTGAAAAGTAAGAGTAGCTGGAGAAGTCAGGAGTTTTAAAGAAGAGTTTCTAGTGTCTTAAAGCAATAAAGGATCAATAACAATTTTGGTGATGGAAATAGGAAAAGATGTGCTTATTTAAAATTATAAAAGAAGAAAACTATGTCCCTAGCATAAAAATGAAGATGAGGTGAAAGACCATTAACAAAGCTTTATTTGACAAGAAATACAATGGAAAGATAGCATTTGTATTTAGTGTTTTAGAGTGTAAAAGGAATTTGTTCATATATAATCTTACTTGATTCACACCATCATACTGGGAAGCAAAAGGATAACTAAGATTTTTCTTTAGGACAAAAAACTAAGATTTGGAAAAATGAAGTAACCTTCCTCAAGGTCCTGAGGCTAGCAAGTGGTTGCCCAGTAGCTTCATTTTTCTAAATCAAAGGCCCTTGTGCATTCCTCTCTGCCATGCTGGAAATCTGGAACTTTATTTTTTTGTTTCAGTTCCATTCTTTCTCTTCTGAGTGGATATACAATATTCTACACCAGGAGTAGACATTCTTTTTCTGTAAAGAGCCAGAGAGTAAATGCATTTGGCTTTGTGGGCCATATGTTCTCTGTTCTAACTACTCAACATAACCTTTGTAGCCTAAGGTAGCCATAGGCAATATGCAAATGAATGGGTATGGCTGTGTTCCAATAAGACCTTATTTGCAAAAACAGGTGGTGGCTGGATTTGGATCATGAGCTACAGTTTGCTGACCCCTGTTCTGCTCCATAAAATTCCATGAATCTTCTTGTTGTCCTTGTGTAAGAACTCCTAAAATCCTCCCACTCTGTATGTTATATATAACTTTCCCACCTGGACAATTTGGGCTTCTTTAGGTCAAGGATCACATTTGGCTTACCAGTGTACTCATAATTCTTAGTAGTGTCTAATACACAAAGGATGTTTGACAATTATTTGTTGACTGAAATTTTTCTATATTAGTTTCACACATTTTCCCCTTCTCTTCTGTGTCTGCTCTTCCTAACTCCCTGTCCAAAAGCTTTTCTTCATTTGGCATATTTTTCAAAGATGGTTGCAACAATATCTCTTCTACAGGCTCTTCTATAATGTATGTTGACACTCTTCCCATCAAGAGTAGGGAGCCTCTGTTCCTCCTCTTACATATGGGTGGGCTTGTGATAACAGCAGTCGTGATGTTATATAACTTCTGAGGCTTGCTCCTAAAGGGCGCTATAGCTTTTACCTGGTTCTCTTGCAACCTTGAGCTACCATGTAAGTAGTCTGACCTGAAGCTTCCATGCTATGAGGAAGACCAGTCTAACTTGCATGGAATGATCACAAGGAGAGGACCTGAGATGACCTGGAGAAATAGAGATGCTTGGCCAACCTCCACCTACTTTAATTGTCTCACTCCTACCCCAACTATTCCAGCTCCATGCAATGGTATGAGAAACCCAGGAACCCAGTCAAGCCCTTCCTCAAATCTTGACCCACAGAAGCTGTGAGATATAATAAGATAATTGCTCTTTTAACCCACTAAATTGTTTGCAGCAATATATAACTGGAGTACCTCTCTCCTCCCTTTCACTCTTCTGTTCCTAGAGAGGTGGTGTCCATAGTAGTTAAAGATAGTAACTTCAGATGCCATCGTCTTTGTTTCAGTCTCCGCTTTCTCACTTTGTAACTATGGGGCACTGTGAGAGTTGCTTAACCTCAGCATCTCTATTTCCTTATCTGTAAAGTAGAGGTAATGAAGATAATATTTTTCATCTCAGAGGGGAGGTGTTATAAATATCAAGCAAGTTAATGCATATTGAACATGTACAATAGTGGTTGATCAATACTAAAGCTCTATTCTCAATTCTTTAAAGATGGGATGATGAAGGGGGCATAGACAAGTTGGTAATAGAGATGACATCCTGATAAATTCCGAGTAGAAATTTCCAGTATTAACTATGCTATTGTATTCCAGATGTATACATCCAGTGACCTACTTGCATAATAGCAATGTCTCACAGTATTCCAACATTAATATTCAAGGAAGAATTATTCATTTCCCTCTCACTACAAAGATATATACTAATTTCTTATTAAATAAATGGTTCTGTCCGTCTATTAGGTAGGAGTTATCCATGATCTTTCCAATTCCCACATCTTCTGCATTGAATCCATCAGTAAAGTCAATGAGTTCTATCTCCAGTGTATCTCTGATAGGTTTATGTGCTTCTCTGTCTTTTTGCTATTAATATCTGAGTCCAAATAACCATCATTCTTCACCTGGACCTTGAAATTGCTTTGTAACAAATCTTCTCATTCCCTGCCCCATTCCCTCTGCTACTAATTCTCTTCATAGCAAAGTGAATTTTTAGAAAACTAGAATATAACATACTACAGAAGTGAAAAAATCATAAATGTGCACTTCACTAAATAAGAACAAAGTGAATACAATCTTAACCAACACATAAGTCAAGAGAGAAAACATTATCAGAAAGGAAAACATTATCCTGAATCTACTGCCATGAATAAGTTTTTTCCTTTGATATTTACATGAATAGAATAATAAATATATACATATTTATATGCCATTATATCTGGCTTCCTTTGTTCAACATTATGTTTATTATGTTTATGAAATTCAACCATGTAGAGCAAAAGCTTGACCAGTTCGATTGTTCTATAGTATTTCAGTGTATAAATATATATCAATTCTTTGATTTAATTTACTGATAATAAACCTTTGGTTTCTTTCCATTTTGGTGTTATTATAAGAGATGCTACAAGAATTATCTGCGTGTGTGTGTGTGTGTGTGTGTGTGTGTGTGTCAGAGGGGTGGTATATGCGTGTGCATGCATGCATACTTGCATGTGCATATACATATGCATTTTGGTTGCATATATGCCTAAAAGTGGAATTTGTGGGTCATAAATTGTACATATAACACTTTACATTTCTACCAGAAAAATGTAAGTGTCCCATTTGCTCCACATATGTGTCAGTATCTTCTCTGGCCTGTCATTTTCATTTTATCTATGCTGGCAGATGTGCTTTCTTCTAATAAGTAATGAAGTCAACAATTTTTTAAGTGTTTATTGGCTATTATTTGGATATCTGGTGAAGTAATTGAGTCCATTTTTATTTTGGGCTGTCTATTTTCTTACTGATTAGTATGTACTCTTTTATATTCTAGATATGTGCCCTTTGTCAATTACACACATCACAAATATGTTCTTCCATTCTGTGGACTGCCTTTTCAACTCTTTAAATGTGTACCAAAATTGCTACTTATCAGCTTTTGTCTTTCTTTTAAAGTTATTATCCTTATGGTTAGAGCTTTTTCAAGAAATCCTTTTCTATATTGAATCTGTGAATAAGTTCTATTTCTATTATATTTATATTCTAGATTCATTGTTTCATCTTTCAAAATTAGGTATACAATCTACCTGAAAATTGATTTTCGTGTGCGGTGTGAGATAGAGATCAATTTAATTTTTTCCTCTACGAATATTCAATTGAACCAGCAGCACTCTTCCTGAGGGCACCATCCTTTCCCCACTGCTCTTCCCTGTCATTTTGGTCATGAATCAAGTATCTTTACATTCATGGATGTGTTTTGATTAACATCTGAGTCCAAATGGTCATCATTCTTCACCTGATCACTGAAATCACTTTGTTACAGGTCTTACCTTTTTTTTCACATTCTTTTCTGCCATTAATTATCTTCATAGCAAAGTGACTTTTTGGGGGTATTTTTAAATTTTTTAAATTTTATATTCCTCTCTGCTGTCATTTTATATTTGAAACTATACCATACTTGTATTAATGACTGTACTGTATAGTAAGTCTTGATTCAACAAATTAGGTCCTACTTTCTTTAAAAAAAAATCCCTGAGACATCACTATTATTATTTCACACTATAAGTATTCATTTGAATATATTGTAATATTTCCACTTACACTATAGATACTCATTTGAGTTTATCATAGTGTTCATCACTCTTTGTAAATTCTTACATCTCTGAGCTTACTTCTACCATTATTTTATTTTTGCCTGAACAATACCTTTTAGTATTTTCTTAAATGATTTTCAGCTGGTGACTAATTATCTCTACATTTGCTTGTTTTAAATGTCCTTCTTTTTCCTTCAATTTTGGATTTTATGTGCATGTAATTCAACCCTGTTGTTATGTATAACAGAAGTTTATTCAATTTCACTGTTCTGTATTGTTCCAATGTATGAGTGTACCTTGAATTATTTATATGATCCACCCATAATGGATCTTTTGTTTCCAGTTTTGGACTACTATGAGGGTTACTGCTATGAACGTGTGTGTGTGTGTGTGTGTGCGCACACGCACACACCTATTTCCATTTCTGTTGGTAGGTACATAGATGTAGGATAAAAGTAAGTGTAAATCTAAGATAGCAGTTATTTTCTATTCATATTTGAAAAGTATTCTATTGTCTTATAGATTTCATGTGTTGGTTCAGAAGTCAGCTGTTAGTCTTATTGTTCTTTTAGATCTGAGTGGGAAGACTGATCCTAAACAACCTAATCAGTCTAGACCAATAGGGAAACCAAAGCACTTTTTTAAGAGCATAAATCAAATCCTATCACCTATGCTTAAAATGCTCCTGTGGCTTCTCCATTGTTTTTAGGTATAATCCAAATCCCTTATCCTGATTTACCAGCTCCTATTGCTGCTGTATAATTGTCTGGACCTTTTTACTACCACCCTCCTTCTTATTAAATAGATTCTAGTCACACTAGCCTTTCTATCTTTCAAAACTGTAAGCTCATTCCTACCATTGATGACTCATTTTTATCAAGTCTCAGACTAATGATACCTTGTCAGAGAGGCTTTCCTTGAACAGTTACGCTAAAGTATTTCATCCCGTTCATTCTTTCTTACATCACCCTGATTGATGTTCTTATAACATGTAACACTCCTTTAATCCAACTTATTCATGTTGGTTTTCTTATTTCTCTCTTTTCTTCCACAAAACAAGTATAAGTTCCACAAGAGCAGACACCTTATCTTTTATTCATTGCTGTATTCCCAAACTGAGAACAATAGCTGGAATATAGTCACTGCTCAATAAATATCATAGAATCACAGAAAGTTGGAACAAACATTTCGAGAAGTGTTTTAGGAGGCTGATAATAAGAAACTAAATTTAGAGCCGTCAACCTGATCAAAAATGATTTTAAAAAATGATGAGTAAAAATTCTGTCTTTACAAAGCACTTAGTATATATTAACAATTGTCATTTGTTTCTGATGAAAAAAAGGGAGTAGGAAGCCATAATAAAGCAATATAATTGATAAAAAATAAACTGAACACTTTTCTCCTAAATTTTGATAAATTTTAACTATAGGCTTCATCCTTAGTGGATTATCTCTATTTTGGGTTGGATAAAGACTTTAGAAATTATACTCTGATTTAATATTTTTCATATTACAATATTGCTTTTGACTATTGCACAAACCTAATTTGTAATAGTATTGTTTTCCCTTCATATTTCATCAGAGAAGATTTAAGGAAATACTTAAAAGAGCTACACAAGCTTCTAGACTTTAGGTTTGCTGCCTAGGACCATACTTTCAGTTCTGTGTTTCACTCCCAGTTTCTTTTTTTTTTCTTTTTTTTTTTTTTTTCCTTCATTCTTGTCACAGCACAAGAAGCAATGACCTGACTCAAGGGCAGGCAGAAGAAGTGGAAGCCAAGTCAGGGGTCTGCATGATCAAAACCCTGCATAATTTTGTTGACCACATCTAGTCTGTCAGTCTTTAGAGAGATATTTATATTTCTCCCTCTCACCCCCTTTGTCACCAGGGAGTTTTATTTCCCTCTTAAGTGGCCTAGCCCAGAAAGGAAATGGGAAAGTGGGAATAATCATTTAAGAAATGCAGCCAAACCACAACTACACCTTGTTCTTTTGGAGTATTGCCTGTCCTCCTGTTTGAAGTTATGTAGGTTGTTCTATTTGCGTCTCTTCGATTTGTACCTGCTCCCCTTAGAGCTGTACTTTGCAAAGTGGCAGAAGTCTAAGTCTAAAACCTTAGTAAACATTTTCTTCTTAAGATGAATATATTGCTTGTGAGATATAATCTGCTCCTAAGGGATACCACTGCCAGTCAGTCTTCTAAACCAATTTGTATAGGCCACAGATGTTTCCTCAGTAGTATAAAGGAGCATTCCTCCCATCCCCACCAGCAACACAGATTCATTTTCCTGGATTTGGAACAGTTCGTCTTATGACCCAGTATGCTCTTTATTAACAAGCAGCTTGATAATAATATATATGACAACAGGTTACCTGCCCTTATTCCATAGAATTCTGACTTGCAATCTCAGACACCAGAGCTCTAATTCCATGTTTTTGGCTTCTCCCTTTTCTGAAAACAGACCACACAATTGTAATGGGTGAAGAAAAGCCAAAAAAAAAAAAAAAAAAAGAAGAAAAGAAAAGCAAAAAAGAAAGTCTAGGCCTGGGCAAATTTCTCCTCCCATGGAATGTCTTTTCATAACCTTCCTACTTTTCTTTCTCACTTCACAGGACTCTGCTTATGAAAACAGTGTGTGGGGAGGGTGAGGATTGGGGGTAAAACAGGGAAGCAAGGACAGTTATTTTATTATTATTCCATTTGTGACCCAAAACTCTCTTTCAAAAACAGAAAATGTTAATTTTACAGAAGGGAGCTGTAGAGTTGAGCCCTTTAACATGCAAATGTTAGTCCTGATTAGATTCTAACAGTTTCACTGGATCATTCTTTCTGGCACAAACTGACTTTAGTTATCAGTAGAGAATTCTGATTCCTCTGTTGCTTTTCTTTCTCAAGGTGGTTTTATCGGATTGCTTCATTGTGGAGTCCGTTTCAACTCTTGAAATCCAATCACACTTTATTTTAGATTTTAAAAAAAATCTATAAACTTGGACTCTTTCAGTAGCCTCACAGCTGAGCCAGATTTACTGACCCTTGTACCAGGTTTTTGTTAAACAATTGACTGAATTGTACAGTGCACATCTGAGTAAAATGTTAGACTTGAAATGCCATCAAGAAGATTCTGTTTCCCAAACGCCTTGGTGTAGTGAAATAGTCAGATCTGAAACTTTGTAGAGTGAAGTTCAGAAGAAACCAGAGACCAAGGTTTACTGCTAATTTGATATTTAGAAGCAACGTTTCAGGCCCTGACCAGGCTGCCAAAATGTAATTTTCTTCCTATATCCCAACTGTTGGTTCACTTTAACCCAGAGTGTTGTTGCAAGCCAACAAGATCCTTTTGAGGCTCCCTTTTACTTTTCTTACTTTCTTTGTTCTCCTGTTTATTTGGGGGCACTTTTTATTAGAAATTGCCTAATGGTGACTTGATACATTTCTGGATTTCCACCATATCAATCTTGATTAAAATATTGAAGTCCTTATGATCAACTGCTGATGGCAGATGATATCTATGAATTTAGTGTGATCTATGTTGTCTTTCTGCATGAGTGCTCTATAATATAGTAGAACCCCATAGTATAGCTCCACAGTTGTACTTTGGTGATGGAATATATAAGAACATAATGTAAGATGCCCTTACATCATAGGAATCCAGCTTCTTGTTTCTGAAGATAAATGACTCTTTTTTTTTTTTTTTTACTTCAGTCAAATTACCTTTGATTATCTGATTTTTTTTCCTTTTAACTTTATAGTTTATTGTCAGGTTGGTTTCCATATAACACCCAGTGCTCTTCCCCACAAGTGACCTTTTTTTTTTTTTTTTTTTTTTTTAATATCCCAGCTCCATCATCTAGCACACTACTGGAAAAAGAATTTAACATAATAAATACCAATTAACATAGTGTCATAGCACATATATGATATTAGATGTGTTTATTCTTTTTTAGTTCAAGAACTGGTTCTCCAACTTATGGGTGATTTAAAGGATTTTCAAGCATAATTCCATTTATAGGTAAATTGTGCCTTAAGGGTTAGTGCTACAGAGTAGCCATCACTTTTAGAATATCCATGAGCTCTACCATTCACCCATCTCTCCCTGGTCCACTAATTTTGTTTACATTGTTTGCAAGGTTCTTCTGTGTTTCTGAGTTTGCAGCTTCTATCGTAAAGGTCATCTCCTCTGTAAGGCATCCCAGATTCTATCCAGATGAAATTCTTCTCTTCCTAATCTAAACCCTACTACTCCCCTGACATCAACCTCTATTATGGCACTTACACTTTTCTACTTTTATGAACATATTTCATACTTTCTTATTCATAACCATTTTCCTATTCTTATGGCTGCAGATGAATAGTAGATTCAGGAAAACCGTGACTTGAGTTAAGAACCAAGATCTGGAGATGAAGTGGAAGAATTAAAATGGAGATTGGCAAGCCACAGAATCTGATATATTTATTAAAAGTTAATTTGAATGTTCCTATAGTGGTCAAAGCAAAGCAAATAATTGCCTGATTCTTATATATGCCCATGAGGGAAAAGCATGTGAGTTCCTTTGGGAAAGCAAACATCATCTCTTAACAGTTGTAAGTTTTTTGAGTCCTAGGAACAAGTATTTTTTCTATTTTACATTGCCCCACATAATGTCATCCTCTGGGTAAGGATTCAATAAATATTTATTGAATATTATTGTCAGCGATTTCATTGACCTGGAGAATGGCTGGCTTACTACCTCACCTTTGCGAACTTACAAGGATAAGTCATCCAACATACCATCATTTGGTCAACTTGGAAGTTCTTGACTAACAATAGCTAATAACTGACCCATTGTGACATTTTACCCCACATACTCACTACTTCCCATACCTTCTTAATGATTGAAATGACTTTTTATCTCATATTTAATGACATAAACATCAACTCAAATTTATCTCCCATTTCTTTATTCTTCATGTTTCCTAGTCATAACCTCTATAAAAGTTTTAAATAGTTTAGTCACAGATGTGCACATTAAGTAACAGAGTCGATTGTTGTAGGGTATCAGGAAGCTCTTCACGTTTATTGGACCAGCTTCTTGGTTTTGTGTGTTCCTATGCAAGTTTGTTAGAGACATGAAGAAGCCATAGAACTAATTATAATGAAGACAAAAAGTAACACAGACAGCCACAAACCATCCTATTTATCCAGGCTTTTATTTCCCTGAGCTATTTTCAGGGTTGTTTCTGTGAAAAGGAAGAAGAGTTGGCTCAGAAATTGCAATAAGGAGAATGCCTGCCATGCTGTGTCGCTGTCTCCCTGCCATTCCCTGACAGGTAGTAGTGATATACCTGGCTCCCTGCCTTGGTGTCTTTGTTCACAGCTCCCGGGAATCTACCTTTGTATCTCTTCCTTCCCTTCCCTTTCCATCCTGTCCGTGTCCACTCCCCCAACCTGATTGCTTATTCTGGCTGCCAATAGGTAGTGCCAATGCCAGCTTGGTCTTTCTCACATAGGTGGCAAGAGGCCAAAGTTACAACATGAAACTTTTCCCAGAGACTCATAGCAACTCAGCAGCTGTCAAAGCTTTTGTAGTCTCAGTGCTGGGATGGGGGAGAGCCTCCAGGTACATAGAAGGTGCTATCTTGGAAAGCTTTTTTTTTTGTTCCTAGTTATTAGTTCCATGAATTATAGACTCTTAAGGGCACGTGAATGAATTATTTTAATTTCTCTCTATTTCCCTTCCTCTAGCAACTACTTCTTCATTTTAAACTCAACTGTTGAATAATTCTTTTCAGATAGTTTATCATAACCCTATTCAGGAGGTGCCCCTTCCAGTCTACTCTGTGAAATGTAAACACCTCAGCCTGGCATTTAAATTCCTCAGCTTTGTTATATCAAGAACACAAAGGATATAACAACTTGAAAGGACTTCATCATCAGCAAGTTTATTTCCCTGAAAAGACAACAAATTGAAACCCAGAGAAGTGACTTGCTCACAGCTATAAGTGACAAAGGTTTTGGGGGAATGGAGGGAAAAGGTCAGACTTCCAGCCAAAGATTCTTTTCCCTAAAGCACTAGGTTAATCATAACCTAGTGAGAAAAATATGGAAGGATACACAATTATTACTGAGCTCTGTGTAAAGATGTGAGGATCTGATGGTTGAAAATTTGAGGCTTGGAATCTTGTATCTGTGCTGACAATATATATATATAGGCAATATATATATATATATTAGCCAATATATATATATATCCAGTATATATAGTCTGCAGACTTTGGGGTCAGAGAGGCTGTGTTTAATCCCCATTGTCATTCATTAGCTTGTCTACATTATTGGACAAGTTGCTTAACCTCTCTGATCTTCAGAGTGCTCATTAGTGAGATGGAGTTATGGGTTTCTTGGAAAAGGGTTATTATGACATTTCTAAAGAATAAGGAATAGCAAAAGATAAGAATGATTATTAAAATTATTCTACAATGCTTACATAACACCTCTGTCAACCAGGATGATGTATTATTGATCTTTATATATTCTTTCTCTCCCAACTTCTTGTTACTTTTCTCCTCTGTGAATTTGAATATACCAATCTCTTTCTTTTGTATCCATTTAGTCCCTCACCTTCTCAATATCTCTATCATTCCTGAACATGGCATCATTGTCTTGCTTATTTCTTACGTCATTCAGTTAAACCTTGTTTGGCTAGAATCTTTGAAAGAGCATCATAGGAAGTCAGTGGGAGAATACACCGATTGGTAGGTAGTTTGTTACCTGTATATTATGTGATTTTACTACTATATCAGTTAAGATTCTTTTAGTAATAGCAAACTGGACTCCAATTGCTTATGTTTCTTTATTGTTATTAGTTTACTATTTCTGCTTTAACAATTTCACCACAAATAATGGATTAAAGCAGTTCAAATTTATTTTCATGTGGTTCTGGAGATTGGAAGTTTGTAATGGGTCTCATTGGGTTAAAATCAAGGTGTTGGCAAAGCTGTGTTTCTTCTGTAGGCTGTAGGAGAATATTTGATTTTCTTGCCCTTTCCGGCTTCAAAATGCTGTCTGTATGCCTTGGCTCATGGCCCCATTTCTCTAATTTCAAAGACAGCAATAGTGGGTCATTCTCATATTACCATCTTCTGGTTCCCTCTTCTGTGTCTCCCTTTGCACTTATAAAAGACACTTGTGATCACATTGGGCCTACTCAGATAATCCAGATTAATCTGCCCATCACAATTGCGATCTAATCTAACATACTCATGGTTTGTGGAGTTTTAGGACATGGATATCTTTGGGGACCATTATTCTGCCTATCGCTTTTATTTGTACCTTGCAGTTATACTTAGATGTGGGTTCTATTTTCAGACCTTACCTTGTGTTTGTGAGATGTCTTCTAGCAGCTCCAAGTATGCATCTTTATGGCCTCGTATCTAACAGAATATAGTGAATATCTTTGTCTTACCACTCTTGGCAAAAGTATTGACATTTCCTGTGAGTAGACCCCTAAAGGATATGTGCTCAGCTATCACTGCAGCCTATGAAAGATATGTTGATTGGCTTAGGCTCCTACTTGGACCTGAGAACATGGGAAAAATGGACCAGTCACAGCTGAATTTAGGAATTTAATTCGAATTTTTAAAAAGAGATTATTTACAAATGTTCAGGCAAGTGTAAGAAAATCAAAAGGAAGAGCAAAATGTTTGTGGCCAGTAGGAGCACGGGCTGGCGATATCCCTGGGCCTGAAAGTATGATGGAAGGGAGTATTTACCAATACCTGGAGATAGGCCACATGGAGAGGGCCACCTGATAGGAGATGATTCCTTTAATGAGGAGATATAGCTAGCCCATGATAACCCTGGAGTGGGGGGGAGCTGGAGAAATGAGAAATCTGATATTCCCATTCTCCCTCTGATCTGCTGTGCTCTCAAAATTGGGGAGGGAGAGCCTGTGGTGGAATTTTCATTGGTCAGTGTAGGAGTGCACAGCAGAGTGGGAAGGTAGAAGAGTGGATCTAGAGAAGCAGTGGAAGACCCAGCTTAATCACTACCCAAAAGTCAGAATTGTTAGAATAATAGAGAATGGTTTTTAGGGAGGCAAATGACAACACCTATGACAGGTAGAAAGAAAATCTTTGAATTCATTATAGGTGCAAGAGGATCAAGGTTTTATATAGCCATTTTCCATCACACTAATTCAACTTGTTGATAGAACGTACTGTCGAAATGTTCTTTAGCTGAGAAGAGTGGCAATTCTTTGGGCCACCTTCCTATCTTTACTGAGCTCCATATGTAGCATATAAAACATATTCTTTATGGAATAAATATGTGAAGAATTTTCTAGAACAAGTTTGATAAGAATTAAAGAAAACTTCTTCAATTAACTATACTAAGTTCATTAAGCACCTACTCTGTTCAAAGCAGTGGGATAGGCATTAGTTGGGGGAAGTTGGGGAGGGTTAGGATAGGGTTAGGGTTAGGGTTAAGGGTAGGGTTAAGGTAGGATTAGGGTTAGGGACATTGGAGCTGCTGATGTTAACACTACAACACAAATTCTTTCATACCTCCAAGGACTTTTCTTCATTTTTTTTTTTTTTTGCCTCATTTCAGCCTTCCAGGCCCACCTCACTGTCCCCTGCACAGTTATGACTTTCAAGAATTACCCCCCAATTTAGCAGAGTTAAATAGTTCCTAAGTCTATAGTCCATCATGTGATATACACATGAAATGATAACACTTATCACACTGTTGTAACCTTGCTTAAGTGTGCATCTCCTAGCTAGACTTAAAGCTCTCTAGCACCAGAGTCTATGACTGCCTCTTCTCTCAGAAAGGTACTATAGGACACAGAGACCTTGGAGAACCTCCTGAGGGGATGGCTACCTGTTGGGTGTGATGGGGTAAATGTGATGGAATAATTTTCAAAAATATCAGTCAACATTGCCCCTATTGTTGGGCATATACACATTCTTTTTTTGGGGGGGCATACACATTCTTTTTTTTTTTTGCCCTTCTGATTCAAGGAGCATTTGACATTTCTGTGTTTATTGGCTTAGTGATGGGGTTGAGGGGAATTTTACAGGCACAAATTAAGAGTTGGAGGGAAATGGAAGACTGTGAATCAGATCCTGAAACCTTCAGTGAGGTGGGGGATGACCAAATAGTAGAGCTCAGAAATAATGTGAAGTTAGGAGTGGGAAAGCAGGATACCCTCAGCCTCAGAGTCACAGTGATGTTACTTGAGAGTGAAAGAGGAACAGTTTTGAGGTAGCATTGGCAGTGAAAAGAAAGCTGAACCTCATATTTCAAGCTACAGCCTCCTTGTGTACATTAACACATGAATAACTTATAACTTCTACTTGTGTTCCTATCCTCCTCTGTTGTGACAGGCACCATGGGTGTTGGAGCACATGGGGATATATTTTTCTTGTAGGTTTTCCAGCAGGCTCTTACATATTGCCTCATCCCTTTCTCCTATACTTTGTCCACGACAGGTATACACCAACACAAGGTAGTGAGTGGGCTTCTCACTCATGTTTTGTTATTACCTGCAGTTCTTCCTCCAGGGAGAAGAATAGAGAGAAAAGCAGCCTCATTCTGCCTGCAGGCAATTCCCACCCAAGAGAAGAGGAAGAAAACTAAGCTATCCATGCCTGGTTTCTCCTTCAGTTAAGTTCTCCCCACCAACCCCCCAACAGTGAAGAGTAAGAGAATGTGGAGAGATACTGAGAGTGTCGCCTTGACTCAGCTCCTTCCATATGAAAAAAGAGCTCTCTCTTGTAGTGGATGCTATAATGTGCCACCCAGATGTCCTGCAGGATGGAGGCACCATTTCCCCAAGTTCTTAGAACTGTTGCCTGCTGAAAGACCATGGCTGGATCTTTCCCTAGGAATTATCCTCCTGTCTAAGGGAGTTGCCTTGCCCAAGGTAATACTTTCTCCCCAGGCCCAGGTCTCACCTGGTGAATGATGCATAGGACAAAGGCCTGATCCTCTTCCCTCAACTGAAGGCAGCTCTGCAGGGTCTCCCCAGTGTCAGAGCTCCCCATGGGACTGACTGGTGTCTTTGTTGCAACTACATGCCAGTTCAAATTCTGTCTTTCTGTGCCTCCTGTCTTCACTGTTTTTGCTGAGATCATTCCTCAGATAGCTTTCTGTGTGCAAATCTCTGTCTCAGAATCCATTTCTCAGGGAATCCAACCTGTGATATTTTCTACATCAACAGTTTTTATATCAGAAAATGCAATTATTATCTTTCTCTGTCCCTGTCTATCTTTGTGTCTCTGTCTCTTGGGTCAAAGCTCACTCAATTCTACCCTTGGGTTTTCCACTCTAAATGCAACCAGGATAATTTCATGGAGGAAGAAAATGTTATGAGCTCTAGTTTCTTTTCCTTCTCCTCAGATATCAGAAAACATTCCAAATCAAAGCCTTAAGATTTTAAATGAGGGGGGTAGTTTTCTATAATCATATCCTTGGGAAGAAGACAAGGAATGTGTTTGTAAACAGGTCTCTCTCCAGCTTCCATCATATATATATATATATATATATATATATATATATATATATATATATATATGTCACAAACACAGACATTGGGTAATAAGCAGATATTGATAATATTGATATCTGATGCCTATAAGCTGCTGAGAGTACTGAATGATCATTTTTCATAGATTGGATTTTAAGCAACACTGAAACAGTATGCTCAGGGTTTTAGTTTCCAGCACAGACATATCTGCATCCCTGATGACCACATTACCCCAAAGAAAATTCTATTTTAATACTACATAGTGAAGTATAGCTTACAGTTAAATATATGAGATATATAAGCCTAACATCCCTAAACTCTCATTCAGAGGTAGTTAATATGTTTGTCCTAAAGTGATGTGAATATAAGGTAACTTGTGACTCACTATGTAGCCATTAATGCTAAAACTCCTTGCATTTTTATCACCGGCTCCTCTCAGGGTCCCATTGGTACAGGGAATGGAAATGGTGGGATGAATCTGACATGGAGCTACCTTGGTGGGTCTTTGCTATTTCCAGATGACTTAAAGTATCCCCAGGATCCCAAACCTATCTTATTCAATTTTCTTAATTCCCTGAGTCCTCACAGTAACTGACCAAGGGGGAGCTTATTCAACTGGGCAAGCAGCTCTTAGAAGAATTTTAAAGAAGCCCCCTTCCTTCCCCAAAGGCCTGCGAAGCTCCTGTTACACCTCACAGCTGTCATGCTAGCTCTTTACCATTACTTACTACAAGGACCTTGGCTGGAGCCACCCCCTCGTTCCTTTCAGAGCAGGCTTCCCTCATTATCAAGGGTGAGCCTTGCCTTTCTGTTCTTTCCCATCCTTGACTGGCTCTGATAATTGAAAAGATTCTGTCTGCTGAAACTTAGCAAATGTTTCAGTTAAAGCAAACCCAGTCTGCTCTTTATCTGTTTTACATTTTCTTACTTGAATTTCTTTCTCTGGCAATGGTTTATACATCTCTAAACAAAAACTGTTCTTGTGCTCTTCTAGTAAGTAAAAGACATTAGTTGATGCTACCACTGCCTCTCAACATTCTTAAGCCTGGTCTAGAGCGGAGGTGTAAGTGTTACTATGATTGGTGGAGGATCTACTTTTAGCTCAGGTGCTGGGCCTTGGAGGTATCCTGGTGACCTCCATAATTTCTGGAACTCCAGTCATCATTTTAGCAATATCTTTGTTGAGGTTAATATATGGCTGTACAAATTGTTAAAATATTGAATGGTGTCCATTTACAGTTGGTAAATGGATGACATTCTGTGACCCTTCCCCAGTTTCTGTCTTCTTTACCTTCCTAGCAGTATAGGCACCTATCTTTAGACTGCCCCCTTCCAACATTTCCACAGCACAATAACTAAAGGGATAATGCCTGGAGCAGTAGAGGGCCCCTGAGAACCTATTCCAGTGCTATTGTTGGTACCACTTGTAGTGGGTTGAATAGTGTCCCCACCAAAATTCATGTCCATCTGAACCTTAGATTATGACCTCATTTGTAAATAGGGTTTTTGCAGAAGTAATTAAGATGAGATCATACTAGATTAGGGTGCACCCTAAATCCAATAATTAGTGTCCTTATAAGAAGGGGACACACAGAAATACACACAAGGAAGAATCCCATGTGAAGACAAAGGCAGAGATTGGAGTGATGTAGCTGCCACAAGCCAAGGAGAAGCAAGGATTGTTGGGGCCAGCAGGTGCCAGGAGGAGGTAAGAAAGGATTCTTCTCTGGAGTTTTCAGAGGGAGCATGGACTTCAACCCTCCAGAACTTTGACAGCATAAGTTTCTGTTTTTTAAGTCACCAAGTTTGTGATGATTTATTATGGCAGCCCTAAGAAGCTAATTTACCATTCTGATTAATGCCGGTGCCATATCAGTTATGAAATAATATGAATTTCAACCCAGGTTGTATGTCCTAATTAACATTTCAAGATGTCTGTGGTTTTAGCATTAGGATCAGTAGTCTAGCTGACTTAACAACGAATTGCCTTTGATTCACTACTTTGCTGGTACATCTAGCCTAGAACTGCACATTCTAATTTATTTTAATTAGAGTTCCCTTCTTCCAGTCCCATCCCACCAGGAGGAATTCCCTCGAATGCCATTTTAGAGAATGGATTGATTTCTATCCTGTTGTATTGTTCTTCTCACAATCTAATGCCTATTGTTAATGATGCTGGAGGGATAAGAGAGAAATGTTTGGTTCTAGGCAGTGGGTGTTACTGAAATCATGGTATAATGTACTTGCATGAGATTCTCGAATTCCTAACCTGATGAGGCCCAAATTTAATGGAGCTGAGTTCTTTACTGTACTGGCTCCAGAAGGCATCTTGAGCTGGTTCTGCTCAGTACCTGCTTGGGTCCTGAGGACTTTTTTTCCCAACACCATTACTTCAGTTTTAAAAGACTTGTAGGTGTTCGAGGAAATTACAGTAATTTCTTTGGATGTAGATTGGCATCACTTCTGTTAGATGATTACTGGAAAACTTTTAGATATAGTCAGAGTGCAGTCCTATGCAAGTGCCTATGCACCAGTCAGCTAACCTAGACCTTAGAATAGAGAGAATCCTCATTGCAGTGAAGACTGGGCTGGCCTGAATACTGACTCAGCTTGTTCATGGCTCCTGTGTACTCAGCAAACCATCCATACAGCCCTTTGCTAAAACAGTCCTTGTTCCTGTCAAACAGTCCACCTGTCTTTCTGTTCTTTTTACCTCCCTGTCTGTTTCATCCTCTACCTCTTCATTTCCCTTGGGGCACCTTTGTCTAATGGGCAGAAAGTGCTCTGCTCTCACTTTCTCTTGTGTGCACACACACTCTCTCTCTCCTGATGTTTCTCTCAAACATTTTATTTATCCAGAGAAACCATTTTATTTCTCCAAGGGTTGAGGCTTTTGCAAAAAGTGCCAGGAAGAATCCTTTTGCTTTCTTCCTTTCCCATTATTTCATAAGGCCAGAATGGCCTAGTTGCTTGTGCAGAGAGAAGGTAAAGAAGAAAGTTGTTTTATATCCATTACATTTTCAAAAATATTTTGCTACCACATTGAAAGTATTCGAGAAGCCCTTTTATAGTTAACCCACAGTTTTCAAATACTATTTCCCAGACCCAAGAAACACCTTCCAGACAAGATGTATGAGTGATATATAGACTATATAGACTAGAATCCTGTATACTGTAATAAGGTTCTAGATGTGGCCTCTGCAGGGACAGGTATGGCACCTGTTTCATTAACTTGGGATAACCTAGAACATGTGGATTCTTAAAAATGCTTCCTGGTATCTCTAGAGTCCCTGGTCCTGGGTCCACAGCCCTCTGGGGCAGAGATTTATTTCCTCTTTTTATGAAAGATAAGTAACAGTTTGGGGCCAGCCACAGCATTCTCGGCAGGCTGAGAAAGTCGACAGGAAATAAAGACGGAAATACCTAGCTCATAACTTTTAAGAAGGGAAAATCTCCTTTGCTGTGACAATTTCATCTGTTTATCCCAACCTGATGTATGGTTAGCCTCTTGTTCCCTGATTCTGACATGAGACATCTGTCTCTAAGCATCCAGGGATGTTGCTCTCCTTCTCTCCTCCAAGGCAGGAGGTGGAGTGTCTCTGGCACATGGATCATGGAGTCATTACAAATGGCAGCCTGGCCATGCAGCTGTGTAAGGTGTTCAGCACTCTTCCCAACACGGTGGAGTGCCTCCAGCAACCTTATCTTTTCTTGCTTCCTGCTTCCTGTAAGCTATTGCCTTACTTTTCCTTTTAGATCAAACAGCATCAGTCTTTCCTCTTGGCTTCCTGGATCTAGTCCTATTAACCCATATCAGTGGCTGAAATCCACATAGGCAAAAAGTCTTAGTGAAGATGATGATGCCAGTTCGGTTGAGGCCACATGTGGCCTATTTTCCTACACACATAATTCCTGTCCAAGACTGCAGGGGCAACTGCTGAAACTCTACAGTTTAGTGCAGCTTGCAGTACGGAAAAAGGATTAAAGACCCGTCTTTTATAACCTTCTCTGAATTTATCTGGTATTTTGGAAGACATAATTTTTGCCTGACAGGACAAATGCATGGATGTGAAAGAGGAGATCTCACCTTGGGTTCTCTGTTACTGAGGTCATTCTGTCCCAGCTTTGCATGGCAAATATTTTACATTCAAACCTAATCCTAGACTCTTAACTATCAAGGAAGATTATATTTAAAAAAATCAGCCATCTCTCTTTATAAATTGTGTGGGCAGACCTGGACAACCATTGTCTCCCCAGTCCTTCTCAGGGTTCTTATTTCATCTTTGGGGAGCACTACTTCCAGTGATAAATCTAAGCTGGTTCTGCTGTTTGATGTCTGACACTTTACGGCTAACACAGACACAGGAATAATGTAAGAGCTGTTTGTGTGCCCCAGCCCCTTGGTTAATCCTCCAACTACTCTCTTTTTTTTGTCTTAGGCACTAATGTAGTCTTCAGATCTTCCCACTTTTCCTTTTGGGTTAATGTTTTTGTTTTTGTTTTTTTCTTCAGTGTAAACCATGTTATTATCCACAAACCTCCTCCACTTAAAACAAAAATTCAACATTCTAATTAGGCAACCAGATTGTACGTGTCTGTGTTATGATGCAGTACATCACCTATGATGTGTTCAAGCCAAAAGTCTTTAACTTGAATCCTTTAAGCCTTTAGCTGCAGGAAAGCAGTGCTGTGAGTCAGTGTCATAAAATACAGTTGGGTGGGGCAGTGTGCTAGATAAGCAGAGAAGTAATGGACAGAACAACCAGATGCAACATGCTCCTAGGTTGGACCTGATCCGAGCCACTCACCTCTAGAGGACGTTTTAACACAATTGTCAAACTCAATTAGGTATAGTAAACATTTTGCTGGTGTGAAAAGGTGGAGATTGGTAAATGAAAAAATAGATTACAGTGTGGCATGTGTGGTATGGTCTGATTTTAAATTAAAAATACGTAAGTATTTTAACATATATGTATGTATATGCATTTAATATGCATAAAAGGGTCAGTAACCATATATAACAGTGTTAATGCCTTGTGTTTTTATTTTTATTATTCTTATTGCCCTATATTTTCTAACTTTCTATAAGACATTCCCTTGCAATAAATTACTTTAATTAATAAAGAAAGGAAGGAATCTTGGTGATGATTAGTGATGACTTCCACTGCTTTTATGAGATATCAAAGAATTGTGAAAATTTTAATGTGAATCCAGTTATGTTAATTATTGTGATTCTTAAACATTAGGAAAGATCATTCTTCTGGGGCTTTTTCATTTTTTGCAACCCTAGGCCCCCTTAATAATTTTTTTTAAAAATATTCACCCCATTTATTAAAAAAGAGTGAAAAAGATAATCACTAGTTTAAAAAATAGCCCAGATCTTGATATCTGTAGCTTTATTGTTGTTCATGTATTTCTGCTTTTATTAAAATGACCATTTAGAACATAAGGTTCTAGGCAGGCTGTTTGGCTACCTGCAAAAAAGTACAGAAAGTAGATGGCTTCTAAATGACAGAAGGCTCAACTCTTACTTTTCAGATTTGGGCTATACATTCTTTAGGTTTCAAGAAGGAAAGAACTAGGTAGGTACTGTAGTGTAAGTGCTAACTGCTAAGTTACAATCAACAGTGATCTCATTTCTCTCATTCAGTGGACTTTTTTGGAATATGGAACCATGCTGTGTGCCTGTTAAATGGTGCTACATTTATTTCATCATTTTTTAAGTTTTTTTGTGTTCCTTATGGCATCCATGCAATGTTATGACACTTTCTTAGCTTCCAGTAGTTCTCACTTAATGATCAGTATGTCATTAATAAAATACTTATTAGAATATGGTTAAGGAAGGAACCCTACTCTCTGTCACAGGAAGCCTCCCTACCGGGAGTTAGCAAAAGCAGTCATTAAACCAGTTATGAATGAATCTAACTATTTGCATTTCTTGTTTTGTCTTCAAGGATGCCTTGAGACACTGTTGAGAAGCTCACTAAAATCCTGATGCACTGTGCTCTATGTTCCCTTGACTTATTACTCTAGACACCCTATGACAAAATGAAGTGAGGCTTTTCAACAAGGCTTTTCCCCCAAAAAATCTCATACTAGCTTCTTTTAATGTTACCTTCTAGAATCTTGCTTTATACTGCCATCAAACTCATTGATTTATGCTTTGCGGAATCAGTGTTCTTTGTCATTTTGAAAATATTTGAGTTCTTCTAAGTTCTCTCCCACTCTTTTTTTTTAAATGTGGGACTTGAGGGGCACCTGGGTGGCTCAGTCAGTTAAGTGTCCGTCTTGAGTTCAGGTTATGATCTTGTGGTTCATGGGTTCAAGCCCTGCATCAGGCTCTGTGCTGACAGCTCAGAGCCTGGAGCCTGCTTCAGATTGTCTCCCTCTCTCTCTGTACCTCCCCTGCTCATGCTCTGTATGTCTCTATCTCCAAAAGTAAATAAACATTAAAAAAAAATAAAATGTGGGGCTCAATCTCACAAACCTGTGAGATCATGACCTGAGCCGAAATCAAGAGTCAGATGGTTAACTGACCGAGCCACCTAGACACCCCAGTACTCTCCCACTCCTAATAATGCTACAGCAATACCTGACAGAAGTCAGCCAATCTCCTCTTAGTGTCTGGGATGAATTTCTTTCAAATTAGGATTCCTGAACCCATCAGAGCACCTAGATTCTTTCTAACAAGCACCAACCAAGCCTGCACTGAGCTTCAATTCCACTCTCCGTTTCCAATATCTGTTTCATCCTTGAAAGATCAATTGTCTTGGTAGAGGAGATGGATATTTCACAAGTTTTGCTATCATTCTGTCACCTGTAAAATTACAGTTCTATTCTTTCTTTATTATTCTTGCCCCAGCCCTAAAAAGTTTGCTTGGTGTTCTTTCCTGGTGTGAAGTTTGAGTTTATTCCCAGTATTAACCTTCCAGACACCATTCTTGCTGCATTCTTTTGTTGATCCTTAGTTATGTGCCTTTATTTCTATCTTTTATGCATTGATTTTTAATTTAAACTACTTGGAAACTTCTCTGTGCTGCTGTGAATTTTGAGCCTGCTTCACCATTTCTTCCTCATTGGAATCACTTGCAGTTGTCTATCAGAGTTATGGTTTGGAGAACAGCCTGACCCTCTGGAACTATTCCACCATTTCATGGAGCTGAGTAATCTCTTCTTTGATATTCATGAAGTCCACTAGCCCCAAGACCTATGCCTGTGACAGCAGCCATCTGATTTTGGCTTTACTTTCCGTGCTTTACTTTCATGCCCATTGTTAGCATCACTAATTGATCGAGGGACTTTTTCCCATGTCTGCATTCTTCCTCGGAGATTTTCTGAACACTGGGCTCTACAATTACCACCATGTGACCAGAGCTGGCACTTTATGTGCTGCCCCTGTTACCCAATTCTTACAACATTCCAAGATTTTTTAATTTTCCACTTCAGTCAGTTCCCCCAAATTAATCATATTTAAGAGATATGAAGGTATTAGAAGCATAATTCAAGAAAATAACTATATAAATAATACATAGTGCAGATTAGGTTAACAATCCAAATAGGTTTACACTTGAGGGTTGCTGGGTGGGGGAATGGACTAAATGAGTGATGGACATTAGGAGGGCACTTGTTGGGATGAGCACTGGGTATTGTATGTAAGTGATGAATCACTAGGTTCCACTCTTGAAACCAGTACTACACTGTATGTTAATTAATTTGAATTTACATAAATATTTAAAAAATTAAAAAATAAAATAAAATTACGACCTGAAAAAATCTAATCAGCTTCTCAATCGATTTGTAATTTCAGATGCTTTCTTATTCCTTCTTAGGTTCTTCCCAGCCTAGTTTCTTTAAGGAGGGAATTATCTATTATACATAACTCTCAATTCTGTTCCCTGGTCCGGTCCACTAGTATGAACTCCTAATCCTCATTTTTTAAAGTCTGCAATCTTTGATTTGGAGTTATGGGGATATTTTTTGCAGCTATAGTATAATTATTACTTATTTATTAGGTTGACATTCAAGGTCCTTATTAGGCTGACGTTGGCAGCTGCTTTGGCTTGGGCATTGACCACTCAGAATGGGCATTGATGGATCATCATGACAGAAGCTTACCTTAAACAATTGATACAGTCATACTGATAACAGTAGGTGTAACCATTGAATACCTGCCTACTTTTTTTTCTCTTTCCACTTAGGTAAATGCAAAAATATTGAGCATGGGCTGTTTCAAGTACCTTCATTTGGCATTGTGGGAACAAAAGTGAATAAGTAGATTCTATATGTCTGTTCTTCATGTTTCATGGAATTTAAAAGGCCTTTGCAATTAAAGCATCCTCTGCCTAGAATGCTTTCCCCTGATATCCACTTGGTTCACTCCATTACTTCCTTCACTTCTCTGGTTCATATGTTACCATATCAGAGATTTTCCTTGTTCATCCTAAAAAAAGCAGCACCCTCCCATTATTTCCTGTCCTTCATGTATTTTTTTCATAGCACATATGACCTCCCAGAATATTACAAATTTATTATTTGCTTTCATCACAAAAACTAAAGTACATGAAATCATGTCCGTAGCACTAGAAAATACCTAGCACACAGTAGGTGATCAGCAAATATGTGCTGAATTGGATGGAATACTTGTTGAGCTGTAGAATGGAGGGAGATGGCAGAGACAAAGGTAATTGAAGTTCCAGCTAGAGTGTCAGGAGGAATGATGATGCCACTAACAGAAGTAGGGAGGACACGAGGTGGAAGTATTGTCATCGTAGTCACTGTTTTTGTGCCATGTCCAAAGATTTGTCTCTTTGGAGCTGCACATTTCATTGCATTCTGGAACATCCCACAGATATAAAAATAAGCAGCTAATGTTCCAGAATATTTCCTGACATGCACCATTCTTTGTTAGCCATTTGGCCTGCTGCCCTTTTACCTTCCAACATCTTCTGGGACATCTTTACTACAGGAAATGCTACTCTGACTGTCTTAGGATGACCAGTCTCCATGGTTAGTTATTAATCAAAGAAAAATGACAATGACTCATGTTAGCCTTTTATCCTTGGCAAGGCTGTTTCCTAGAAGTAATATCTAAACATGATGAGGTGTAGAATCTCAGTTGCCTAGCCTAGAGAAGGTTAATGTTGGTCTCAGTTCCCACACAGGTGCATGGGGTTGGGGGAGATAATGGAAAAGGACTTGGAATCCCAGACACAAACAGGACCTCAGGGTCAAGGAGAGCTTCCCAAAAATAACAACTCTTCAAGAGCCAGGGCCTCTCTGGGTGTGAGCCAGTGGACATCAATAGTACACACAGCACTCAAGTGAAAACAGAGATGAATGATTTGGCAGTTGTTTCCTGACCATATAAAACTATGAAAAAAAGTTCCATTAACATAAAGCTAATAGAGAGATTTTTGCAGCTGTACTCTGACTACATTTTACCTATTCTTGAAGACTAGAAATACTGGATTCTAGGTGGCTTCGTTATACAAGAAGCCCTAGAAAGAAGCTAAGGGTTCCAATGATTTTCCCATTTTGGTGATCCCGAAGCTATGGGGGGTATCCAGGGGTGTCTGCTGGGGAAGAATGAAGGGGGGGAGAGAATAAGCTGTAATGAGTTTTCTCTACCGACATCAATCAAGATCTCCTCAACAGTGGTTCTCAAACCTTGCTGCATATCACCTGGAAAAGCATTAAAAATGCCTCTTCTTGGGCTGCTCTTGAGACCAATTAAATCAGAATCTCTGGAGCTGGTGCCTGACATCTGTATTTTTTAAAGCTTGCTAGGTGTATTAACTTCTTAGGGCTGCCATTAAGAAGTACCACAAACTGGTAGCTTAACCAGCAGAAATTCATTTTCTTACAGTTCTGGAGGCTAGAGGTTTGGGATTAACATGGCTGCTTCCTTCTGAGGGATGTGAGGGACAATCTGTTCCATGCCACTCTCCCAGCTTCTGGTAGCCTTACAAGTTCCTTGCTTTGTAGATGACCTTTTTTCTGTGTCTTTACATCATCTTTTCTCTGTGTCCAAATTTCCCCTTTCTATAAGAACACCAACCATATTGGATTAAGGCCTAGCCAAATGACCTCATCCTAACTCGATCATCTGAAAAGACCCTATTTCCAAGTAAGGTCACATTCACAGATATTGGAGGTTAGGCCTTCAGCATCTTTTGAGACATACAAATTGACTCATGTACTAGGTTTTCCACTATGCAGCCAGTGAGAGACTCTGATCTAAATCTGACTTCGGCCTCTCTCCAACTAGCCACTCTTAGAAGAATAGAAAAGGGGAGGGGAAAAGAAGATATGGAACATGCGAAGTGGTTGTCTAGAACAGCTCATACTTGATCATGTTTGAGGAGGAAGAAGGACTATTTGTTCTCATGCCTCTCACAACTCCTCATCCCCAAGGGATGACCTACTTGTGAAATTAAGCATCCTCTTCCACTTATTCTGACCATGTGAACCCAATCTTTCCTACAAGACTGATGCAAGAACTTGCTCTGGTGAGTGGTTCTTGATCTAGAATAAACATTAGGATAATCTGGGGAACTTTTAAATAAAACACCAAAGCTCAGGCTTCATCTTCAGCAAGTAAGTTAGGATCTCTGTGAGCATAAATTGGTCATAGAAATATTTTTAAAGTACCCAAAATTTCTATCTATGATGTAGTAACTGCAACTAGACTTTCCCTTCTGCTGTAAAAAAAAAATAGAGAACTTGTCAAAATATATGAAATAACAGTTTTCAGACATTGGACAATATGAAGCCCAGTGAGAAGGGAAACTAAAGAGATGAACCCTATGATTTCTCAACTTTCTCCCTAAAGACACCTTTGACTCAGGCAGGAAGGGGGATAAGAAACAGAGCACACCTAGTTAAGGAGGTAAAAATCAGGATTTGAGAAAGCTGAAGCAGCCATAATTTGTAGGACAAAATTTCAGAGAGAAGGGAGTTATACAGAGAAATCTGCACGAGTTTTCTCTTGAGTGTTGCTGGATGTGGAGCCATACATGTGTAGAAACACTGCAGGTCCAAGCACAGCCTGCCAAATAGCAGAAAGGTGAACAATTTCTGGAGTTCCTACAGGACTGGGAGACATCCAGTTCTGACCACCCAGAATGGAATTGATCATTATCATGCACAAAGCTCTCAGATTGCTGTGCGTGCATGTGCGTTGTATACCTGCATGTATTCTCAACTATCAATGTGTTGTACCTAGCATTAAAGGATGACATATGGATTTCAGTTCTTTAAACAAGTATTCATTTCTACATGTGGCATGTTCTAAATCCATTTACAGAAAATAAGAGTGAGCATCTGAAGACCCCATTCATAGGTGCTCTCCTGCATCTTTACAGACATATACAATTTGGATCTCTGATAAGAACATTACCATAAATATATGCTCTCAAGGGAAGAAAAAATCCATGGTACCCTAAAACGATACACTAGGAAAGGAGATGTTCCAAGTAGCTTCTTAAGTCCATATGTGGGTACAGAGATAGAAAAGTTGGCTGTTTGAGAATATATTTCCTGAAGAATATAGGGGTCAAGTTACTAGCTTTAGCAATGACAGCACTATTCAGTTGCTTTAAAAATGCAGTGGCTGTGCAGACAAGTGACTAAAAGTATTATTTCATAATCAATTGAATCATGCTGTGTGATTAAGGTGTACTTCATATTTGCTCTTGAAAGTTCCCAAACTTAACCCTGAAGGAGTATGTTGTAAAGAACTTATATTTAACTCAAAAATCCTTCTGTGCAGTTGATTATAATTATAATCTTGTATCACTAGGTAAGCAACAGGAATGAGGATATTTTAATTCAAATAAATATTAGCTATATTGACTTTTGAAGGTAAAAACCCAGTGACTCGTATAAAGAAGTGTTAACCACAACAGAGTATTTTTTATGCTTTTAAATGGTTACATACAACACAATACTTGATTTCATGCCGTTCCTTGCCTAGTGTTGCAGGAGATCTCATGATATTTCACAGACTCCAAGAGAAAAATGCTGATTTGGAAAACATTCAGTGAATGACACTGAGGATAATCCCAAAAGGACAAATAATACTGTAGAGAATATTTATATCTGAACAATGAGGAACCAGTGTCTGCTTTAAAATAATATCATGCAGGATCCATTGAACTCCACTGAAGTCCAAACTCAGAGATACTCTGAGCCCACTCTTTCTCCCTCCCTCCCTCCTTCCCTGCCTCCCTCCCTCCTTCCTTCCTTCCTTCCTTCCTTTCCTTCTTTCTTTCTTTCTTTCTTTGAACAACAATTTTATTTTGGATTGGGTAGGTGGTGAGGGGAAATAATGAGAAAATGGAACCTTAGATGGTGAATTCCTTTCATGGGAAAAATGTGAGCCCTTGTAATATTTTTACCTGATATAGATAATGAGGCAAATAGGTATTCAGAAACAGACTAGAAAATTTGAAGCAGATATCTGCAAGTAGTATCAAACCAAGAAATTATAAGTATGTGAGAAAGATTATTATAGAAGAGGACTAAAGATTAGAGTGAAGACAGAGACAGTGACAGAGAGGGAGAGGTATATTTTTGTAGGCATCATGGAAGTAGTCTGAAGATATCACAGGGGAAGGAATATAGAATACATAAGACATGCATAAGCTTTTGTAGTGTCAGTTCCGATTGCTAACTCTCTTGTGTCTTGAGCACTTCAATAGACCCATGATGGATGTGTTTATGTCCTACTTGGTTTAACTCTCTCATCATCACTGTGTCAGATGTCAGAGTGTTACTTGTAGGCCTGCCATGTTTGCTGATAGAAATGTTATCTGTGATGAGCAAAGATAAATGCATCCACTACTTGTAAAGGCACAGAAGAAGGGTCTTACTAAAACTTTATTACTAGATGGATACCATATTTTCTCTTTTAGCTGGTGTACTGAAATCAATTTATGAACATAGTAGAGAAGCTTCAAATACCACAGTTCTGATTTCTGTTAGGCTCATCCGTAAAGAAAACATCACAAGAGTGATTGCCTTACCCTATGATAACATATGAAAGATTTGTCCCTGACATATATCATGGGAATGTTGTGATAGAATGTTTACATCTCTGACTCTTTAGTTTGTTCCCCAGCTTTGCTTTGTGACTCTGTCTGTGTGGGCAAGCTGAATTCACAGCACTTCATGTGATACAGTAGTCACAGCATATGCACTAGCTGCTCTGTTCTACTGGGTGTGATTCAGACTTCAGTAAATGGAGCTTCCTCTGGCTTTTGAAGGCTATAGTGAGGAAGTGGCTAAGCAAGTCTTATATGACAAGACCACTGTGACATAACAATCTCTCAAAATCCTTTGATACTTTTTCAGCACACCAAGGAACTTCAGGCATTTTAACTTCACAACCTCTTAATCAGTTGGCCTATTTAAGCCAGTTTGTCGACCCAGAACTTCGTGAATAAAGAGGAATTTGGGCCCTCTTGAGGAAGGACCCTGCCACACTGCCAAAAATGTATCCCATTAATCATTCTCTGAACTTTTCTCAAAGAGACTTGTCTTTGTCCAGTTATCAAGGTGATTGTACCCTGGGGAAGGGATAATCAGACTTTGGGGAGATAACTGGACACTTACTTTAGAATG
>CM053569.1:38330554-38356019 GCA_028646485.1 Cryptoprocta ferox | reverse complement strand
TAGGTGGGATCTGAACCCATATAGGTTCATTCCAGGTCATGCTACACCTCTTCCCCATCAGTGCTCTTGCTTGCTGTGTGAGACAGTGAGTGGTATGAATATACCTTATGTATTCCAGATCTTGTGCACAGAGCCCCGTGAGGATATTTAGACAAATAACATCTTAGCATCTCCAGTCTTAAGGAATCACACTATTGTTTAATACCCAATTAATAGTGTAATTTGTCATGTTTGGTGACAGGAAGCCCAGTCTTTTCCTAGAGTCCTCTCTTCAAGGTCCAGAGCTCATCTTGATTGTCCGTTATTCCCTCAGGCCTGGCTCCTGACCACTGTTCCACTTCACTGGATATCCTTTCTCACCCAGAAACCAACTTTCCTCATACTCCTGTGCCCCAAGTGTGCACACAATCCCTACCCTTAATTCTCCAGAGACAACAACTGTGACCAAAGCTGTATTGTTTAAGACAGATTTACCGAAAGGTTGCAGGTAAAAAATGGAGGTATAGTGCAAGAAGCAACATCAATGACAACATAATATAACATGGATATAAGGTACTAGACACTGTTCCCCAAATACACAGGTCAAGTTTTTACCTAAAAGTTTGTCTTTTGATTTATTAGCCCTAGCAATTACCAAGTTGCAGGGGACAACTTGACCTGCAACTTCTCTGGGAGTGTCCTTCAACAGGTTTCCCCTGTCTAGAATCTTAATTATCACAACTCTAAGACTTCCAGAGAGAAAAAAAAAAAATACCCAAATTTCCTATAATAGACAATAAGCTTCAGGAATGCAATGTTGCCCATAATGATGACTATATTTAACCTTGTGCAAATACCCTAGCTACTTAATACCTTCAGTCTTTCCATATTAAAATAAGGGTCTTTATCTTTGAGTAAAAGTTAACAGCTTTAGCAAAGGGACCGCTCCTAGAACCAAAAGGCAGGCAGCCCTATAGCCAAATTCTAGTCTCCTATCTCTAAAGAAAAAAAAAACTGTTCATAATTTTTAAAATTGTAGTCTTTCATAGATTTGACCATTCTAACAATCCTTCTTAAAAACTCTCATAGGCAACTGAGAATTAATGTAACTATATAATGTTGCTGTTAAATGTTTCTTTAGATTTTATCTCACCCATTCATAATTATGGTCATATCATTTTTGAAATGGTTGTTGTTCATTTTGATTGGGCAATTGTTTATTCTGATCGGCTAGGCTCATGCCATACCAGTTGTTATAAACTTTGAATAGTGCCTGGCCTTAGAGATCATTTGGTTCAGAGTCTGGAAATATATCCATGTTAGCATTACTCTTGGGCCCATGAGTGACACTCTCATCTACTTATCTCCTCTAGGTTCTGTGAATTGAATGTTTGTGTCCACCACCACCCCCAAATTCATATGTTGAATCCTAGCCCCAAAGATGATAGTATTAGAAGGTGGGACATTTGGGGACATGATTAGATCATGAAGGTAGAGTGCTCATAAATGGCATTAAAGACCTCATAAAAGAGGCCCAAGAAAGTTTCCTTGCCCCTTCTGCCATGTGATGTTACAGTAGTAAGATTGCTATCAATGAGATAATGAACGGGCTCTCATCAGATATGGAAGTTACTAGTGCCATGATCTTGGACTTCCCGGTCTCCAGAACTGTGATAAATTTCTGTTGTCAGTAAGCCACTCAGCTTATGGTATTTTTGTTTTAGCAGCCCAAATGGACTATGACACTGTGTCTGGACATGGCTGCATGGCCCCTGTCATCAAAGCTTTCCAGGAAGTCCCTATGAAAGGATTACCTTTGGCATGCAGGAGGATATCTATTTGCCCTAGTTGAAACCTTTCATCCTTCAGATGAGGCTTTACTCAGTAGAGGAAAAAATTGGCTTTTTTGACATGTAGCTGGTGACAAATATAACTATACTGTCACAAAGTGGGCACAGTAAATGCTTGCTTTCCTCTTTAAAACCCATACTGTTATATTTCTGTTACAGAAACTTGTGTTTTGTAGGATGAAATTTTTTAATTCATTCTTTCTCTGATTTCTTTGAAAACGGAGAATGCTTATATATTTAGAGGTGAAAGTCTTACATGTTCAAGCATTTCTTGCTTTCTATGCTGGTCCACTGAGATTTCTCTCCTTATTCTGTCCCAAGTCTCTCTGGAGCCTGTCAAGTGAGCTAACTTGTATAAACTAGGTTGGTGAATGTTCTCTGTGAATAAATTGAGTCTGGACAAAGTACAGCATTTACTTGTAGGATGAGAATCAATCTGCCAGAAGAATTTCTCTACTGCTTAATATGTCTTATGTATCTAAATATGTGAACACCAGTGCATAAATCATTGTTCAGAAATTGCTTTTTCCATTGTCTATTCCAAGAAATTGTTTTCCAATTCTCAAAATTAATGAAAAAGACTTTTCAAGTAGAAGATCTGAAAACCTAACTTTCATTTTGCTCATTGGCACCTTAACTAGTGGATGAAGATTCAAGAATGCCACTCTTCCCATGGGCTAAGTATTGCTCAGGTCTAAGTCTTACTGTTCCCACTCATTCTGTAGAATTAAATAGATACTGTCAAAAAAAAGGAAAGATGTTCAGATCACAAAGTAGAGATGCAGTGATCTGTGTCCAAAGTTCAAGGTCAAGAAAACCTATAAATGTTTTTGCATAGACTGGTCCTAAGCTAACTGCCATATTTTGAGCTAACGTATTTAACTGGAAAGTGGGTTACAGCCTGTTTGCTGGCAAACACACTCAGTCCTATTCTGTCTATATTGAGTATCAGAGAAGAGTATGCATTCTATTGTTAGCAAATTTCTGAAGATCTCTTGGATTCATGTAATCGGCAAAGAACTGTGTTCCACAACCTGAGTTCCCTTAAGACTTTCACTTAGGAAGTATATGACAACTTTCTTGGTTCAGAACAGTATTTCAGTCAGAAACTAAAGCATATAGGTGATACCATCAACAGATAAAGGTCAGTTGAAGCGCGAAGGAGTAAATGAATGCTTTGAACTTAGAGAGTCCCACAACTGTAACCCAGTGCCTGAGAGCTGCTGATCAATTAAATGCATCAGTATGTCTTACAGTAATAACAGCCCTGAAGTGGTTTTAGTCCTGGCTTTTAAAACGTGCCAAGGTTAAAACAAATAAAAAATAAAAAGTGCCAAAATTATCATTTTATTTGGTGCCTCAACGTCCACTCCTTCCACCTTAGACAACACTTACATTTTTGTAGATTTTTTTTTTTTTTTACCCCACTCTGGTTGCCTTCAAGATTTTCTCTTTGTCTTTGGTTTTTGGCTGTTTGTCTAAGTGTATATATGTTTCACGTGTGTTTGGGGTTTATCCTGCCAGGGGTTCTCTGAGTTTCTTGGATATGTTATTTGGTATCTCTCAGTAATTTTGAAAATCATTGGCCATTATTTCTTCAAATAGTTTTTCTTCTGCTCTGTTCTCCCCTTTATTCTTCTGGTATCTCAGTTATTCATATGTTACATCATTTGATATTGAGCCACAGTTCTTGGATGTTCTATTCTATGTGTTTTTGTTTTTTTTTTTCATTCTTTTGGCATTTCAGTTTAGGCAATTTCTATTGACCTATTTTCAAGTTCACTGATTCTTTCCTCAGCTGCATTGCATATACTGATGAGCCCACTGAAGGCATTTTTTGTTTGTTCCTCTCTTAGATTTCTAGAATTTCCTTCCAATTCTTTCTTATAGTTTCCCTATCTCTGCTGGTCTTGCATGGTGTCTACTTCTTCCATTAGAACTTTTAACATAAAAGCGTGTTTATGGTTCTTTTAAATCTCTGACAATTCCAACATCTGTATCATATCTGAGTCTAATTCTGATGATTGCTTTATCTCTTCAGACTGGGTTTTTTGCATGTCTTGTAATTTTTTGTTGATAGCTGCACATATCATATAGAAAAATAGATAAAGAGGTAAACAGACTTTCAGTGTGAGGATTTATGTCAAGCTGACCAGGATTTGGGCTGTGTTTGATGTTTGTTGTATCCATGGATGCCAAATTCCTCTAGTGGCCTCATTTTGTCTCCCTTCCTGGCTTTGAGACATTTCTTTGTGCTGTTCCTCAGAGAGAATTTATGTCCTACAGCTCTCTCAGCTATAGTCTAATGCTCTTGTTACTAGTGGATTATTTGTGTGGTAGTGGGTGTGTGTTGGCCAGAACATTCTCTAATCTGATCAAGTGGAGAACACAGTGGACCTGTGTCTCAGGAGTGTGGCCTTTGCAAGTGTTTCTGTCCCCCTTCAAAGGATAGAAATATTTTTCCTTTTGCCCTTAATCTCTTTCCTGACTACAGGGGGGATTCTCCAGTCTTCCCAATTTATGTTCTTGAATGGTTTTCCCTGAAAGATTATAGATTTATTTTCTTGGGTGAGTTAGAGTAGAATAGAATTCCCCAACTTCAGCTGGGATGGGATTTCACTGTTACCCTCTGAAAATGTCCTCCCTAGAGATTAAGCCTAAGAAAGAAGGGTCGTAGGGAATTTCACCATGACTGCTCTTCCTCTCCCGCCACAGCATCAAGGGGAACTTTCTATGGATTCTCCCTGATTTACCCCATGAGAGCCTAGTGGGGTTCCTGGAATAGAACGCTACCTATATGTATGAAGCTTTTTACTCGTGCTGTCCTACACTCAGCTTCCAGGAACTAATCAAAATTTCTAGTTTCGAGGTGCCTGGATGGCTCAGTTGGTTAAGTGTCTGACTTTGGCTCAGATCATGATCTCATGGTTCTTGAGTTCAAGTCCTGGCTCTGTGCTGATAGCTCAGAGCCTGGAGCCTGCTTCAGATTCTGTGTCTCCCTCTCTCTCTCTGCTCCTCTCCTGCTCACACTCTTCCTCTCTCTCTTAAAAAATAAACAGTAAAAAATATTTTTTTTAATTTCTAGTTTAATGTTTCAGAAGCATCTGCTTCTAGTAAGCAGATGTTCAAGCCCTCTGTCTCCCTGGAGGTATCTCTCCAAATTTTGGGAGGCAGTTTGCTCTGTGACCTTAGTTCTCTAATGGGTCAAAGAAAAGCCATTAGTTTTTAATTTTGTACTTTTTCTTGTTATAAAGATGGGAGTGATGACTTCTAAGTTCGTTCTATATCTGAACTTAAGCTGGAAGTCCCCACAGACTTTTATTATTAATTCTTTTTGTTTCTTTTGCTCTAATTTTAGTGATTCCATTGGGTCCAGCAGCAGGTGACTAGAAACTCAAAAATAACAGTGGCTTAGATGAAATAGAAGTTTATTTCTGTTTCAGTAAACGGGCATCAGGGGAAGTTCTAGTGTCCATGTGTTGGGGACTCAGACTCCTCCTACTTTGTTTCTTCACTAACCTTAGCAAAGGGAAACTATGCTATCCTTCAGCCATCACATCTACATCCAAACTAGCAGGAAGCAAGAAGAGGCAAAAGAAAGTTCTCTTATTATAAACACTTCCTGGAAGCATGTGACATGATTACTTACATCCCATTGGCTAGAACTTATTCACATGGCCATACCTAGCTACAAAGGAGCTTGGAAATGTGGTCTTTATTCTCAGTGTCTTCTGTGCCCAATTGAAAACTAGGAGTTTTCTAAGTAAGAAAGAAGGGGAGGATGGAAATTGAAAGACAGTAGTTTGAGTGAATGTTTGTGTGTGTGTGTGTGTGTGTGTGTGTGTGTTGTGTAGTATAGTGTAGTGTAGTGTAAGTATGTTAACTTTGGAGCAAACTTTGATCTTGGGCATATTTCCAGTAACTGAATTCCCAAATGGCTTTTCTACCCCCAACACTTGACCAAGTCTCTCTAGGCACTACTGTCTTTTGAGAACGTAGGGCCTGGATTTTCATATCTGAGACACAGTGTTTCTGATCAATGGTGTGCAGCAGTTTATCAGGTAAGCCTAAAATAAATGCTCTGATCACAAATGCAGGTAAGCAACAGGGCAAAGCAAGTGGTGTGTGGATTAGGAAGTATAATGCTGTGAATAAGATTATTAGTTCTGGGAAACTCAGCCTGTTGGTTGCCTCCACACCAGCTTTTCTTAGAATCAATCAAATCAGATGACCAGTTGGAAGGTAATTGAGGATTTATTGTGTTCTTAGTTAAGAGCAGAATATAAATAAGAAATAAAAGGCCCAGTCCCTTTACTCAAGGAACAAAGACTAACAGATGAAATGGTTTGATGCAGTAAATAGCATTCATCTGTGTGTGCAGATAGTGACTGATATAGTAGTTGTGAAAATGGGGTAGTTGGTGCAGGCAGGATGGTTGGGAATGTGTGACTTGTCCCAGTCCTGGGCTGGCAAAGATCTGTCACGTTAGAATAAAGATACTCTCACTCCCTACCAGACAGGATATAAAATAAAACATATACAAGGCATAGAATAGTTTTATAAAATGTAAAATAATGCATAAATATGAAGAGATTGTCGTTCTTATCTAAAAGCCACAAAGGCCATTGGTTTTGCTTCACATCTGTTCTCAAGTCTAGAACTGACAAGGAGTTAACAAGCACTCTCTGCTCCCTGGCCACTTGGCAATTAATGGTCTGTCTAAAAATAGTTACTAATTATAATAGGCTTTTATTCAGAAAAGAAAAATATCAAAGCAATCACTCACAGAAGGAAAATTATTATCTAAGTTTCCATTAAGTAATTTTTTTCCTCCCAAAGAATACTCAGAGTTGGGTTATGGGCTTCCTGCCTCGGTAGCTTCACTTCTTTGAGTCACTTTGCTGTTTCTAACATCTCTAACTAATCATAGTCACAGAAATGACAGGTCCAAACTGGACAGCTGTTTTTTGAAAATAAAATGTCTAATGGCAAAAACTATTGCCCTTGCCAATGAAAAAGCAAAGGCATCTGTGCTTCTCAACTGAAAGGGGCTGTTTCTTGGGTTTTCGGTTCCTTTGTAGTTTCAGGCCACATTTAGATGAATCTGTTTTGCTTGCTAAAATACAGAATTTTCCAGTGAAATCGGTTAGGTATTAGCCTTTTGTCAGGCATAACAGAATCACAACATATTTAAAGATTCAAGATGCTTAGTACAACAGTAACGTAGTTTTATTCATTTTCCCTAAATTCTGAGGCAAACAAGATGCCACAGCCTGATTGTTTGGAACAATTTTGGAGCCAAAAAAAGAACCTTTATTACGACTCATTTGTTTCCATAGTGAAGTCTGAGGTGTTTCAGGATTTGTGGTGCTGCAAAGAAACCCAGTTGAGTAGTCAAAGACCAGGGTGAAGAACACACCCATAAGCAATCAAGAGCTACAAATTTAAAGAGCAATGTGATTTCAGTTTTTTAAAAGAGACAATTTAGACTATTCTTTTTAAATTAAGATGCAAAAACATACATATCTAAAAGTACTACTAATAGTAATGACGATGATAATAATAAATATATAAATAATTACCTCGTTTTCCATTTAAGGGGAAAATGTAATAAGAAGAGAGAGAGAAAGAGAAAAGAAGGAAGAAAATGAAAGAAAAGAAAAATTATTAAAAAGAGCCATTAACACGAGTCCAAAGAGATACTTTCATGGAGTAATTGCCCCAAGATGTAGGTTTTAGAATATCTGTTGCTAAAGACTTTTATAACTCCATGTGTTTTTTGTTTTAATGATAGCAGTACTATTATCTTCTTTCTACTTATCTCTTCTCAAAGAAGTACTTTGAGGCCTGATCTGAATTGCCAACAATTCCTCATCCAGGCCTGCAGTTTTGAGTTCATTCTGTCATACAGAGTGCTTCAAACTATATGAAATAATGCACAGGAGTTAAGGGTAAGGTGTTCTGCCTGTTAAAGAAATGTCTTTTTGTCCTTAAAGTCTCCAAACACATCAAGGAGACTAAAAAATAAGCAAAGAAAACTAAACAAAGAATAGAGGGCCTTACTGTTGTTCCAGCATAATACATTCATTCTACAGGTGAAAATATCAGATCCCAGATGATTAAAATAACTTATTCAAGGATCATAAAGGGGAATGGTGGTATAGAACCCAACTTGTGACTCCTGTTTCTATTTTCCTGGTTCTCTATATAAAATAAAGCTATGGCATGCAGGTACCGCTGCAGAATTTTCCACTGGATTCCACATTCTACTCAAAAAGGCATCCTGAATAACTAAGCCAGGTGCCTAGTAGATGAAAAAATTATACTTGCTTTTCCTAAAAATGCTGTATTAAAGATATCAATAACATTTGGATACAGGTTCTCTTTAAATGGCTAGTGATAACTGGAATTTCTCCTCATTCTCTCCCATGCCAAAGTAAAAGAATAGAATTTTTATTTTTGCTCAGGCCTTTCAAATTCTAAAGAATTGGATGAGGAAAATGAATGTGTCATTGGAATAAAACTACCGACTTCTCCTTTCCCTCTTCTCTGGGACTTGTAACAATAACTTACATCTGGGCCACCACTAGGACAAATGAGCAGTGACTGTCAAATAGCCGAGGCTCACAAGTCAACTGGACTTATGCACATACTGTAGCCAAATACTTTTTGGTCAGTTTGCAAACATTCTCTTATTTGAACACTCAGAACGCATAATTAAAAATATGATTTTTCAATGAGACCATTTCCAGTTAGTTGAGAAATAAGTTCCTAAATTTGATACCTAATACTTGTAGGACTCATAGCAAAACATTTTAGTACTATATAACTCAGCCCTCATCAGTAAGATGGATACGGACTGACTTTACTTCACATGGATGTTGGGGCAATGAATGACAAATTGTCCTCTCTGAACATCTCAGCCCAAATTAAGGTAACATGCTAAATATTATGACAAATTGGTGGTGAGCCACCTTTTAGTTCATTAAATTCTAATTCCATTAAGGCCATTTGAATTAAATGCTAAAGCTTCCCCTTAATTGAATCACATATGGTCACTTTTGCACAATGGATACAATATTAGAAAGTGAATTTGTAAATATCCCATGTTTTCGAAGTCCCAAGTAGTTAGGAGATAGTGTTGTGGATAGTATTAATAGTGTACAGGAATTTATAGAAAACAATTCTCCCTTTAAATTCATTAAATTATCTCAGAAGAATACATTGGATTATCTATAAATCTTAGAAAATCATTGCATCAACAGAAACACTATATGAAATCACTTTAAGATACTGTTAATCACCATAAAATATATTTTGAAGAATGATGTACAGTATAGTTGGCAGGACATTGAACACCACAAACAGAATGTCCTTGTTTTCCATTTTTTTTTCTTGCTTTTTTTCTTTTCAAAAACAGAAGTTAGAATTTTCTCATGGAAAGGGACATTACAAAGTATTTTTAACTTGCAAAGCTCTCAGGGCATGGAAAAGGAAAACCCTAAATTCCTAACTGTGAGCAACCCAAAAAATCTGACAGAAACCATTTCTGTCTCGCTCTCAACTAAAAGTATCTAAGTTGCTAATGGAGTGACATTTCTACTGCACATATTGGACCTCTGGACCTTTGCATTATGTAAATCTGTATTAGCAATTATTCTAATGAGCAAAAGAAGTTAAGAATTAGCAATTATACAGATTAGCTAATCAATTTAGGCCAATTGGATAGTTCGTTCAGTTCCCAAAGTAATTATCTGGTTTGATGGTCTAGATTTATTGACACACATGAGCTAAAACTACACTTCCTTTTTTCAGTGGGAACATGATGTTGATAAATCCATCTAAGTGAGAATGTGGGACTCATTAAAATGTGATTAAATTCACTTAATTTTTTTTCTTTTTGGCATTCTTTATGGTATAAGTTACAGATACCATGTGAAAAATTTGTATTTGCTTACATTATGAGGATTTAAACATTCAGTACACATATCTAAAAAATGTAAAGTCAGATTTGATTGAATCCACTTGATATTATATCAAGTTGTAAGTTCCACCAAAACATATTGGGAGAGTAAAAGCCAAAGGTAAGATTAGTCTAGAGAGGAAAAGCTGAAACTTAGAGGCAATAGACTCTAAACAGATAGGAAGGGGAATAGTTTCCTAACTGCCTTGCAATGTACAAATCTGTTTGTCAGCCATGGAAATAATGCTTCATGTTATGAAAAGTGATGCTATTTCATTCCCTTCATTCCAACCCCCTCCTACTTTTAAATTGTAAGAAGTACAAAGGGCCTGACAGTTATAAAAACAGATCGCTTGCTGAGTGAGTTACCGATTAATGGATAATCCCTTAGTTAACCAAAGTTCAGAAAAGCTTTGATATGTCTAAATCTAGGGATTCTATCAAGTGTGTTTTTTTTTAATGTTTATTTATTTTTGAGAGAGAGAGGGAGAAAGTGAGAACAAGCAGGGGAGGAGCAGAGAGAAGGAGACAGAGAATCTGAAGCTCGTTCTGCACTAAGAGCACAGAGCCCAGTGTGGGTTGATCACGACGTGAGCTGAAGTCTGCCACTTAACTGAGCCACCCAGACACCCCTAGGAATTCTATCAAGTTTTAACCAAGACCTGGTTCCACTCTGCTACGGGTTGGGTGGGGTTAGGGCTATAAAAACTGGAAAAACAATGGTTTTATTCTTCCTCTTTCCAAAAGGTTCATTAATAAATATTCTTAACTGCCCAACACGAATCATCTTCACCTGCTTCTCCTCAATCCAGCTCTTATAAAATGGCTGATTTTCTCCAGAGTTCTGCTTTAGTTCCTTTTTCTCTCATTGCTTCTGGTCTTTCTAAACTCCTTACTAGATATAATGCTATTGTCCTTTTCTCTTGCTATCTGTAATCACTTGGCCCATAAATGAAAAAAATCAGGTAACTAATTAATATAAAGAGGTTACTAATTGAACCCATTTCATGTATTTCTCTCTTGGAAGCATTAGAAGTTTTAATAATAGATACACATATGTAATGAATACATATATAGAGACACACACACAGAGATATGAAACTTCAGGTCTCGGCTACATGGCTGAGGGAGGAGAATTTCGGGCAGCAGGAGGCTTTTCTCATTTCTGTACACAGGGCACTTAGGCTATCATCTCTAGAAGGTTAGCTTCCTTTCCTCATCTAGTAGGGGTGAGTGGAACTACTTCCCCAGACTCAGGTTGTAAAGGGGTTCATTTCCCTTCTGGAGAAGGAGTAGTTTGGAAGGACATTGGTTCTTTTCCACAAGGAAGACAGTCTGACCAGCCCCTGAACAGTAGCTCCCCCACTGCCTGGAAACATTAGCAACCTGTTTATTTAAGAAAGTCACAGCAAGGACTCCTATTTATAATAATATCCTCCCCTTGCATAAGCCTTTCTCCCTACCATTTCCTGAGGTAAATCTGTTGTTGGATTCCAGAAAAAAAGAATAACTTGAGAAAAATTAAGATCTGTAGATAAGACTGGAAAAACTCAGGCTCATTCTCTGAGAAGAAATGCCTCTTGAGAGCAGAGAGAAGGAAATTGGCCCGCTCTGCAAAGCCTCCTGGCCCGTAGGGAAGGACATGCTGCCCTGACAGGGCCGGGTCAGCGCCAGTCATCTCCTCAGGCACCTTGCAGTCCAGGCCTCTTGAGGTTGCAGGTGGAAGCCTGTGGCTGACGACGTGACTCAGAATCAGCGGCCAAAATTCCATGAATCTGTTCTCTCTGGCAGGTGGTCGAGGTATTGAAAGGGCTGGGCCTTGACAGCAGGAGAACCCAGGCCAAAACCTGAGGGAGTCTTAGCACGGAAAAGCTGACACTTGGCCTGGAAATCGAATTCCAGGCACATGTGGCAATGTGGTTGCTGTTTTACAAGAATGCTCAGGAAAAAGTCTCAGAAGCTGCCAGGCCCGGGTCATCCGCATCCTGCCCCAGATTGGCTGAGGGTCACAGGCAGGAGAGTGCTGGATGTCTTGCCCCAAAATGCCTCGTGCACTTGACCGATAAGATTCACATTCCCCTAGTGCCCTTGCTGCCCACCCTCCACCCCCACCCACTGCCTGAGTTCCTTTAATGCAGGAGTTCATTATGTGCCATGGATCCCCTTTTGCAGTTGGTGAAGTCCTTGGACTTCTTCTCAAAATAATGTTTTTTTGGGGGATGCCTGGATGGCTCAGTCATCTAAGTGTTCATCTCTTGATTTCAGCTCAGGTCATGATCTCATGGTTCTGGGATCAAGCCCCATGTTGGGCTCTGTGTTGTCAGCGCAGACATTCTCTGTGCTTCTTGGGATTCTCTCTCCCCCCCTCTCTACCCCCCCCCCCGATGCTCCTGTGAGCGTGCTCTCTGTCTTTCAAAATAAAAAAAATAACATTAAAAAATAATAATGGTTTTTAGATACAACAAATAAAATAGGATTACAAAGGAAACCAATATTCTTGAAATTCAGTTACCAAAATATTGTTAAATTCATGAGAGAGAGAAACATACAGAAAATTTATGAGACAGAAACATAGGTATGTTTGTGTGTACACTTCTGTATAAATTCATTAAATAGCAAGATTTAATCCATATATCTAATAACTGATGCACTTTCAATGTAGTGATGAGAGGTGCACCTGGGTGGCTCAGTTGGTTAAGTATCCGACTTCTGCTCAGGTCATGATCTCACAGTTCATGAGGTTGAGCCACACATCGGGTGACAACTCAGAGCCTGGAGCCTGCTTCAGATTCTGTGTTTCTCTCCCCCCCCCCTCTCTCTCTCTCTTTCTCTCTCTCTCTCTCTCTCTCCCTCCCTCCCTCTCTCTCTCTGCCCCTCTCCTGCTTATGCTCTGTCTTTCTCTCTCTCTCTTAAAAACATATAAAATTTTTTTTAAAGTAGTGATGAGGGTAAAAAACGTTTCAAGATGTCGGCGGTAACCAAAATGTGCTATGAAAATAGCCGATTTCTATTGACAAAGAGGCACAGGTACTATTAATGCCACTTAGGTTTCCTGCTGATGGTCAAAATTGAAGTATATGATAAATTTCAATTAGGTATTAATAAAAAATATGTGATTTTATTTTATTATTTGAAATGTAAACCTGGAAAACCTCTTACTACTTTATAGCCATGTTTATGTTTCTTTTTACTCCCCAGTTATCAGTCTTGTCCTATTTGTCCATTCTCCACAATAAAGTCAGACTGTTATTTCCAAATTTAAAATGTGAATTGTGTCCTTTTCCTCCTTGAAATGGCTCGGTGTTCATGGGTCCCCATTTCCTTCAGGGGGAAGTCTACTCTGAGCATCAGGACTTAAAAGATCCATCATGATCTGGCGTGATCCTACTTTTCCAGTTCCCTCACTCCCAACCTTGTCCTTTGTATTTTAAACATACTGTGAATTATTTGAATCTCTGAGTGTCTCATATTCTCAGCAGCAAACATTACAGAGTATAGTGTCATTTTCTTACTCTTTCTTACTAAGGAACCCTAAATGTATTTACTGGTCTTACAGAAAATAAATCTTTTGAGAAGGTTGGACCTCTCCTGAGTTCCTGGGGAAAAATCTTAATTGTTCTAAGAAATAGTGGTTAACTTATTACCTTTTCAAAATGGTTGTTTAAGGCCAATCATGGACACTAATCATATTGACACTAATCTGGCCAATGAGACTGAGAGAAAGTCTATTGGGGGCTCTTAGGATTTTTACTTTTGGAGTTTGATATGTAAAGATATGGTGCCAAGAGTCACTGTAGCCAACTTATGGACAGGAGTGGAGCTGCTAACTGTTGAGAATGGCAGGACAGAAGTATAAAACAATATGGATTTTTAATGATTTTGTGGAACCTTTATCCTACTCCACCCTTCCTCCAGACATCTTATTATGTGAGATAATAAGTGAATAGTAAGTCACTTATTACTAGTATACTTGATGTGTACTTGATATTCTGTTTCTTGCTCCTGAAAGTCTGATATGTTCTCTCACCTTGTCTTTTGCACTTATTTTTTCTTTGTCTGGATCAATCTTTACCTGTCTCACATACTGATTAACTGTTAGATTTACCTGGTCAACTCTTGGATTATCCTCCCTAAATAAGTACTGATTTTCCCATCCTCCCTTACTGCTAATGGTGGCTATATGACACAGCCTGGTCATTCAAATAAAATCCAGAATTAACTGAGAGGTTTTGGACAGCTATGCTTTTCCCAGTGAAAAACACAGTTGACTATCACGGCCCTTCCTCCTTTTCTTGCCTTTAATGCAGAAATATTATTTGAAGCCATAGCCATCTGGTGACTTTGACATGAGATGTATTTGGGAAGTGCCAAGAGAATTTCAAAGACATCATCAACACTGACATCACTGAACTGCTGAAACAATATTAGTAGCTGCCTAACTCTTGAATTCTTATTAAGTGAGCAGGAGAAAACTTGTTTCTTTATGCCACCATAGTCAGATTTTCTATTACGGCCAAATGCATTCTTTACTGATATAAAGGTATTCAGTAAATATGTACTGAGTCTTTTTTTTTTTTCTCTTGAGAGACTTCCAACATCAAGTAAGATAGAGTGGGTTGTGGCAGATCCATTCTCCCATTATAACGACTGATAAAATACAAATATTATATTTTAAAGGTACCTCAGAGGGTGTCATGCTAAGCGAAATAAGTCAGGCGGAGAAGGACAGATACCATATGTTTGCACTCATAGGTCTAACAGGAGAAACCCAACAGAGGACCATGGGGAGGGGAAGGAGGAAAAGAGTTAGGGAGAGGGAGGGAGACAAAACATGAGAGACTCTTGAATACTGAAAACAACCTGAGGGGGGAAGGGGAAGGGGGAAAGGTAATGGGGGGTGGTGGTCTTGGTGGAGGTCACTTGTGGGGAAGAGCACTGGGTGTTATATGGAAACCAACCTGACAATAAACTATAAAGTTTAATAAAAAATAAATAAATAAATAAATAAAAATAAAGGTACCTCAGAGCTGTGAAAACTATGAAGAAAAATATACTAGAATTCTGGAGAATGGAGAACTGCTCAAAGTTGAGGTGACAATCACAGGCCAGTTTTTCCTTGAGGACATCTAATGATACTGAGTGCAGATTGAATATCAGGACAATTTCATGGAGAAAAAACTCACCATGATTTTTTGGTTAGTCAGGAACAAGTTAGAATTTTGAAGGTTTTTTAAATAGGCCATTTCTTGAGTTTTGGGGCTGTGCAAAAGGCTTTAAGCTAGGCCAAAAGCTTCTAAAATAAATAGTTAAGTCTCCTGCAGGCTTTCAGAGTTTAGGAAATATTCTTGATCAGAATGGGACATACTTTAAGCACACTGATCATATTCTCTTTAAGACACTTGCTGGATTTTGAGGCCTTTTAGGGTAGAAGATTGGAGAACTAGGATAAAAATCTCTGAAGGTCAGAGCTGAATCTGTTGCAGTCACTTAGAACTGAGGAAATGGAAGTATGCTAGGCTCTCAATCAAAAGTGTGGGAAGATCATTTAGTAAAAACAGGAGCAAACTGGAATCTTACTGGAGGAAGATTGACTCCTACCAAAATTGAATTTCAGCTTAATTTAGCTCACTCCTTCACCCTATCTGCCTAAAAGAGGAAAGGGAAATCCACTCCTGGTGGAATCTAATATTGTCTAGATCCTGTAGGATTATACTATGTCCAGAATAAAATAAAAATAACTAGTCAAGGGAAAAGGCAAGAAAATATGATTAATAATTAAAGAATAAAAGAAGCAATATAGATATAGTCACAGACAATGACTTCAAAATAATATGATTAATGCATTTAATAAAAAATGAAAAAGATGACAAAATACATGAAAATGTAATCAATAATTGGATTTATACTGCAAAACAATTGAACAGACATTATAGAACTGAAAAGCTATAGTATCTAAAATTAAAAGTTCATGGGATGGGTTTAGCAACAGATTTGTTATAGCAGTTGAAAAGGATTAGTGGCCTAGAATTTAGGTCAATAAAAATATACCCAAACTGAAACATGGGGATAAAGAAGAGTGGAAAAATATCACATCAGAGATATGGGGGGAATGCTCAAATACATGTACAAGTGGTGTTCCAGAATGAGAGGAGACAGAGAATGTCAGAGGTAAGGGCTAAACATTTTTTTAAATGAAAGAAAAACATCAATCCACAGATTTAAGAATCCCTTTGAAACTCAAGCAGAAGCATGCACAGATAACCACATATAAGCACATATTTATCAAATTTATAGTTGAAGACATAACAGAAAATTTTAGAAGCATCCAGAAAAATAAAGAAAAAACAAATTCAAAGAAACAGAAATGACTTACATCTGATTTCTGAAAGGAAATGATGGAAACCAAAAGAAAATTGACTTATTTAAAGGGCTAACTGAGATGTGCAGAGGGGGTGAAAATATTCTTTAAAAATGAAGATAAAATACACAGTAAAGGAAATTAATTAATTGGTTGATTGATGGATTAAGTAGGCCTTCCTTACAAGAAATACTCAAGGAACTTCTTCAGGCAAAATAAATGACTCCAGGTGGATAAATGTATGGGCAAGAATGAAAAAAAGAGCACCTCAAAGGGCATATATATGGGAAAAAAATAAGTAAATAATATATGTTTTATATGTATATATAATACAAAAACATATGTGTATATAAGTAGATATTGGCTATAAGAAACATAACCATAACTGGTGTCTTTTGACATCATAATATATCACATATGTATACAACTAAAATATAAGAAAAAATATATGAAAAAATAATGAAAAAGAATGGAAAAGGGACTATTGAGTTTAAAAAGGTCTGAACATATCCTGAAAGTGGAAAAAGTATAAGTTTGTATGGAAATCTATTAAGTCACGCCATAGTCTCTAGGATAATCACTCAAAAAAGAAGGAAAAGAATATATAACAAATTTGAGAAGGTGTTACAACTGGTGTTGTAAAAAGATATCTGATTGACCAACAAAGAGACAAGAAAATAAGTAAATATAAAACAGATGGCCTAAATAGGAAAAAAAAATCAAACTCTAATAAGATGGTAGATATAAGCCCTATTATATCTGTAATTACATTAAATATAAATATAGGAAATACTTTAAGCAAAATAATAAGATTGTCAGAGTAGATAAAAAACAAAACTTCATAATATGCTTTTAACAAGAGAGTCACTTTAAATATAAAGCCCAGAAAAATTTTAAAAGTTAAACGTTAGAAATAGACCATGCAAGATCTAACCAAATGAAATTGTGAGTAGGTACACTTACATCAGAAAATATGGAGCTTGAGGAAAGCGGCATTATTTAAGATAAACTGAGACATTCCATAATGGTGAGGGAATCAATATAAAATGAAATAATCATAATTTTAAATCTATGTGTACCTAATTACACAGATTCAACATACATTAAACAATAAATGACAGAAATAAAAAGATCCATTTGTAGGATCCCCTATAAATCTACAATTATAGGGGAACTATGATGAATAAAACTATATATTGTAAGCCTTAGAATAGAGATTGGCAACATTTTTTCTGTCAAGGGCCACTTAGAAAATATTTTTAGTTTTGCAGACCATATTGTTTCTGTCACAACTACTCAGTTCTGCCCTTGTAGGGTAAAAGTGGCTATTGACATAAATGAATGAGTATGGCTGTATTCCAATAAAGCTTTATTTATTTTAAAAAGTGGTGGGTTTGATTTGGGCTGCAGATTATAGTTTGCTGTCTCTTGTTCTAAAGCAACCACTTAAACCAGCTAAAAAAACAACAAAAATAATTAGCCAATAGTAGAGATATAGTGAAATCATAAAGAAATTTCAAGCCATCTGAAGGAAGGCAGAAATTAAAGGAAAAAATTTGAGTGACCTAAAAAAAAAAACACACACCTAGCTTATATCACTAATGAAAGTGATATTTTGAGCTCCATTTTCATGTATTTTATGTCTGTTTCTCAATTATTTCTGACACTGGGTGGGGGAAAAGAGAAGTATTATTTATTGACCTCTTAAATCACCAAAACTTACCAACCTCCAAACTCTTCCCTTTATTTTCACACTCACACACATGCACACACACATACACACACATATATACCAAATCCTACTTACAGAAGCCTCTGTGAGTTTACTGAAAAAGAGTTTGCTGAAAGTTTGGGGGAAATGAAGAGAAGGTTTTACATCATAGTCCTTCAAGAACTGCAAATTGCATATTAGACTTGCTTGTTCTTAAAGGTCTTCTGGCAGTGTTCTGCTCTCAGCTAGGATGGACTAGGTAATGTGGGCCACTTTTCTTATTGAAGAGCTAGGATTATTAAATAAATTACAATAATTACATATTTGAAGTGTTGGCAATCTATAGCTTCCGGGGCAAATCAGCCATGACCAATTTTTTCGATATCGTTTTGTACTATAACAACATAACTAAGTAGTTGTGACAAAGACCACATGGCCTACAAAGCCAAAAATATTTACTATCTGGTCTTGACAGGGAAGTTTGCTGGCTCCTGATATTTTAAAGGCACCAGAGAGCTTCAGAATTGTTGAAGATGAAAGGGAGTAAAATTGCTGAGAGAAAGGAAATATTCAGAGAAAAGTTGAGGAACTGCAGCTGTCCCCGGGGGGCATGTGCTGATTCTTGGTGAAGGCTGGAGCCTGAGAATCTAGGTTTGGCTTGTGCAGAGGGCCATGGATGGGGACAAAGAAAGTAGCAGAGATTTTGGTGCTCACATGGGAGAGAAGTGACAAAATTGGAGATTTGAAGGGCTTTTTCCAAGAATTCCAAAGATGCATGGGGCAGACGGGTACAAATTTAGCCAAAACCTTGGCAAAGCAGTTTCCTATTGCTTGGGGAGCAAGGCTCCATTGAGGGAAGGAAACTGCTAACCACTGGAGAGATTCCGAAGCCCTAGACTAATAGTCTATTGACACTGATGATCGATATCCCTTTTACTCTGGGCTAGGGAAACTTGCTCATTAGGGACATCATGAGTGGAAAATCCAGACTTGGAACTCAGTGGAGGGTCATTGCTAGGGGACAGAGAAATAAGACCTCTAGTAGTCGATATCTCCTTTGAAGAGGATAAATGACCAGAAGGGGAGAAACTATGGGGTAGGTATTATGTTTCTATTTCATGGTCTAGGTGTGATCATTTTCTAAAAATTCATGGAGTTATAATATTTGGATTAGTGCACTTTAGAGTATGTATATCATATTTCAATGAAATTTTACAAAAAATGAAGCCTTTAGGTGAGCCATCTCTGACTCTTCCCCAATCCACAATTTCTATTAGTTTCCAAAAAGAACAGTTTAGTCTTTTGCTTACTTGACTCCTACCTAATCCATGCTTTCAAGGTCTCACCTTCTACCTCAAGCTACTTACCGATTTAATTTCTAAATACACTTTCTTACTTAAAAAAAATTCCTACTTTAGTTATTAAAATGATTTACTTTTACCCCTTTTAAGAAGTAAAGGTCACAGTGCATTCTGTATGGCTCAGATGAGCAGAGTATCACACTTAAAGAAGAACACAGACTGGAACATGTCCAAAAGAGGGCAAGTACAATGATAAAGTATATGAGAATTATGTTGTATGTGGAACATTTGAAGGGACTGGGGATTTTCAAACTGAAAAATAACAGAGTCAGAGTTGTGGTGCAATCTTTGCTTTCAAACCCATAGCATATTTTGTGTAAGAAAGATGCATTTTATTCTAAGTATTTTCAAGGTGGAATAAGGACAGAGGGTTGACCATTATGGGGAAGGAGTTTCCTTTGAACTCTTAATTATCCATTCATGAAAAAAAATGGTTATGTTCTTCATTAACTCATTTAACAAGCATTTATTGAATGATAAATATATTATAGCCTATACTGCCAAGGAGTTCCCAGGCTGCTGCTGAAGACAGGTTCATACAACCACAGAACAAAGTGGAGATCCACAGGGTATATCACAAGGTGATGTTAGGGCCCAAAGGTGAGAGGTTTGGGTGAGGAGCAGGAAGTAAGAAGACAATAGCAAAGCAGACCTTGGAGTGTTCCTGTCCCCTGCTCTCATTTCATATGCCTCATGGAAATGGACAGCACCACCATCCAGCCAGTCACTCAAGCTGGCAGCCAGAGACTCACTGTGACCTCACCTTCTTCCTTGCCCTCAAACCTGAATCCAGTCAGTCGTTCAATTCCATCAGTCTTAGCACAAAACATTTTTCAAGCAAATCTCTTCATTCCTGTCATCATGGCTGGCTTTAGGTTTCCAGATGCCTTGCCTGAATAGTTTTGTGACAGCCTAACTGTTCTGCCTACAGGCCTGGTCCCTTCAAATCTGACATCACACAGACCTTAAGGTTACTTCTCTGAAATAAAAATGGGTCATGAAATGTCTTGCACAAAGTCCTTCATAGGCTCTCAGCATGTAGAAAAGCCCTCACTCATCATCCATCCAGCTAATCTCAGACCAGCTTCTCATTTGTATAGACCCTACAGTCCAGTGGTCATTGGCTCACTTTAGTGATTCTGCCCCTTCACACTGTTGCACATATCCACATCTGTGTTCACCACGTTCCTTTTATCTGAAACTCGCTTCCTCAGCACATCAATCTGGAATTTCTACTCTACCTCCATGTATCAGGTTTAACATTGATTCTGCGAAGTCTTTCCTGACTCATACACTTGGGAGATGGACAGCTTCTGCCTCTGTGTATCTGCTTGTTTTCTGCAGATCCCTAAGATAATCTGGGTTTGCCCTGCTTCTTGCCAGGCTTTGAGTTCTTGAGGAGCGTGAACAAGGTGGTATAATATAGTAGACTCTGGAGGCAGGCTGTCTGGGTTTAAACTCTGGCTTCGTTTCTTATTAGTTGCATACCTTTGGTTTCTTCACCGCTTGGAGCCTCAGTTTTTTCATCTCTGCTGTGGAGATAATGGTATCATACGGCTGTTGTAAAAATCAAATGAGATATTACCTGTCAAGTGTTTAGTCCAGAACCTGGAACATGGTAATTCCTTAGTAGATATGATGTATTATTGTTTTTGTTACTACTATTATCTCTGCACAGGAGGTGTCTAACTCAGAGGATGGTATATAGTAGATCCTCAGTAAGTTTTTGAACGCAGTTTTTAAACTCTATACATTTCAAGAAAACTTAACATTGCAACACACACAATGTATACATGTTCCCTGAGAACTAGAATCTGAGAAACTTACATGTGACAGGTATTATTATTTTTTGTAAAGTTTCTAATATCGATTTTTTTTTGAGAGAGACAAAGCATGAATGGGGGAGGGGCAGAGAGAGAGAGGTAGACACAGAATCTAAAGCAGGCTCTGGGCTCTGAGCTGTCAGCACAGAGCCCGAGACGGGGCTCAAACTCACGAACTGCTAGATAATGACCTGAACTGAAATTGGATGCTTAACACACTGAGCCACCCAGGCACCCCTTCACAGGTATTATTTTTATCACAGTAGTCCATTTCTGGTCCTCAAAAAGGAAATTTTTCTTCACAGTCCAGTATCCTACAGTCTTTTTTGTTCTATAATATTCCTTGTTGCCCTGCATAGAGCATTTTTGGAGAAATTCAGTGTTTTAGCCTAAAGAGGTAGCCATGCAGCTCCCTCAGTGACATTTATCCATAAAATAATAGCAGGTAGGAGGAAACTTGGAGATGAAAATCCTAGCCCATGCACAGCCATTTGCTCTGTTCTTAGGAATAAATTTCCACATAACGTCCACTAGATCATCTCTATGCTCCAATCTGAAGTATAAAAACCATCTTTCGAGCAAACGCCTGTAACCATGAGCTTTCATAACAGTAGAGTTTGATACAAAAACTTATATAATATAGTTTTAGTCATGACACTATTCCTCACTGACCCTGTCACTTTGCCACACCAAGACCTTCTAAGACTAATTAACTGGCAAGGTGTTGTTTTTTTCTTTCATCCCTGATTTCTGAAAAAATTTTATTTGAGGTACAGAGTGCTTCTCTCTTTATATTTCTAAGGAAGCTTTCATAACACGATGGCCAAATTATTTGAAAAATGTTTCCCTGTGGTGATGTCATTTTGAAGGAAAAACATACTTGGGATATGAAGTATTCCCATCAGAAATCTCTGAGATCTTGCATCTGTACTCTTAACCCCAAGAGGTTATCAAATGATAGTAGATGATTGTAAAAGGGATGACTTCTAATGGGGTGTTGGCAGGCGGGCTGGCCAACAGTCATAGGTCACTGAACAAATATTTATAGGGGAACTGAAGCCTTCATTTTTGCTTTCGCTATCAGACAGCTTTCAAAAATCTACAAAGGAAGACTAATGCTCAGGATTAAGATACCGCAGTACATGAGAAAAATCCAGAAACCAATAGCTCTGTTGCAGACTCTTACATGGTGTCAAATGCCAACCTATAATAATACTGTGTGGACTGCCTAAAAGAGTTCCACAATGATAAGGAAAATATCCTAGATAAATAAGCAAAGCCAGACCAAGAAGTTTAAGGAAAAATGCATCACTTGCCCCAATAGAACATGAAGAAGCCTTATAGAATGTATGGGTATTAATTATAAACTGTGTGGAGACATATACTCATTGATGATTTCAAGATGGTTACCAAGATCAGACTCAGTAGAGAAAATTTGTATTCCCACTTGGTCAAAGGTATATTATGGCAGGCTTTTTTTTTTTTTTTATCAGCTATTCATTTATAGAGCAAGATTTACATGATTGTAAGTATAGTTGGCTGACAAAAATGGAAAGAAAAAACATTTGGTTTCAGGTGATCCATTCATTGGCTTACGGCGTTGTAGCTAGGGCATAGATTTAAAGCAAGAAAAACTCAAGACAAAAGCCTTTTTCTTCTCCATGTTAGCTCTATTCTGCCCAAGTTCCTTACCTTCTCCAGGCCCCACTTTTCCTCTTCTGTAAAGTGGGTACAATCCACAGGGTCATTATGAGGATTAAATGAGATCATGACAATTAAATCTTTGGCACATGGCCTGGCATTCAAACATTCTAAAATATTTAGTTATTGTACAATTGAATAAGTGACTAGAGGAAGAGGTCACCTTCTATTTCATTCAGTTCATAGGGTGAAACCTGATTTTTCTGATAGTGTTAAGTCTTCCTAGGGACTCGTGTCAATGTTTTCAAATCTGATAAGAAAGCCAGAAGAACCTAGACACCAGACTCCTCAGCTGTAAACTAAGAGAAAGGGCTTTTAAAGGCCAAGAACTGCCAGCAGCAAAGGCTCTAAGTCTGACTTACTAAATAGTTTATGTTGACACTTTGATTCGTTGCTATGTGTGATGACAACTGCAGGAAGGACAGGACCATGGCAATGGCAGCAGAAATGAGAGTTCTGGGATGAGTCACAGAATAATCACAACAGATCACATGGGACTGCACATTGCTGCCAGACAGCTGACTTCTTTCATTGTACAGATTGAAAGACTATATATGATGAGGATGTATTAATCTACTCTGAGGTATCACAGAGAACATAGTGAATAGTAAGACAGCTGGTTGACAGCCCATGGATCTCATTTTGGTAGTGCTAAAAGAACCACAAAATACAAGTTTCATGTAACAAACTCTTTTTTACACTCATTTGTGGGGAAAATTTATGGCAAATGCTTTCTCCATATATATCACAATTAGCTGACAACAACAAAAGTGAAATGTTAATTGGGTACTAAGTTGAGAAAAACTCAGATCTTTTATGCATTTAATTATTTCCTAATAATCAATTCTGACTGTTGATTTTATTTTGAACTGGGCATTTTTAAATTTTAATTTTAATTAGTTAATATACAGTGCAATATTGGTTTCAGAAGTAGAAGTCATTGAGTCATCAGTTACATGCACGACCCAGTGCTGCATCACAAGTGCCCTTCTTAATGCCCATCACCCTTAGTCCATCTCCCACACTCCTCCCTCCATCAACCCACAGTTTGATCTCTATTGTTAAGAGTCTTTTATGATTTGTTTCACTTTCTTCCCTTTTCCTCCCCTCTTCCCATATGTTCATCTGTTTTGTTTCTTAAATTCCACATGAGTGAAATCATATATTTGTCTTTCTGTGATTGACTTATTTTGTTTAGCGTAATACATTCTAGCTCTAGTCACATCATTGTGAATGACAAGATAACATTCTTTTTGATGGCTGAGTAATATTTCTCAGTAATATATATGTATTATTGTTATATATTATATATAATTATATATAATTAACATATAATTATATATTAAAATTAACAATAATATAAAATATATTAAAATATAATTATATGTATATATCACATCATCTTAATCCATTAATCAATGGCCATTTGGGTTCTCTCCATAGTTTGGTTATTGTTGATAATGCTGCTATAAACATTGGGGTGCATGTACCCCTTTGAATTTGTACTTTTATTTCCTTTGGGTAATTGCACTTATTAGTGCAATTGCTGGATTATAGGGTAGTACTATTTTTAGTTTCTTGAGGAACCTCCATACTGTTCTCAAGAGTGGCTGCACCAATCTGCACTCCCACCAGCAATGCAAGAAAGTTCCCCTTTCTCTGCATCCTCGCCAGCACCTGCTATTTCTTGTGTTCATTTTAGACATTCTGACAGGTGTGAGGTGGTATCTAATCATGGTTTTGATTTATATTTCCCTGATGCTGAGTGATGTTGCACATCTTTTCATGTGTCTTTTAGCCATCTGGATATCTTCTTTGGAAACGAGTCTATTCATGTATTCAGCCCATTTCTTAACTGGGTTGTTTGATTTTGGGTGTTGAGTTTGATAAGTTCTTTATAGATTTGGATACTAATCTTTTATCAGATGTGTTGTTTGCAAATATCTTCTCCCATTCTGTTAGTTGCCTTTGAGTTTTGTTGTTTCTTTCTCTGTCCAGAAACTTTTTATATTGATGGAGTCCCAATAGTTCATGTTTACCTTCATTTCCCTTCCCTTCAGTGACATGTCTAATAAGAAGTGGCTCTGGCTGAGGTCAAAGAGGTTGCTTCCTATGTTCTCCTGTAGGATTTTGATGGTTTCTGGTCTCACATTTAGGCCTTTCATCCATTTTAAATTTATTTTTGTGTGTGGTGTAAGAAAGTGATCCAGTTTCATTCTTCTGCATGTCACCATCCAGTTTTCCCAGCACCATTTGCTGAAGAGACTGCCTTTTTTCCACTGAATATTCTTTCCTGCTTTGTCAAAGATGAGTTGACCATACAGTTGTGGGTGTATTTCTTTTTTTTTTTTTTTTAAACTTTATAGTTTATTGTCAGGTTGGTTTCCATATAACACCCAGTGCTCTTCCCCACAAGTTACCTCCACCAAGACCATCACTCCCCATTACCTTTCCCCCTTCCCCTTCCCCCCTCAGGTTGTTTTCAGTATTCAAGAGTCTCTCGTGTTTTGTCTTCCTCCCTCTCCCTAACTCTTTTTCCTCCTTTCCCTCCCCAGGGTCCTCTATTGGGTTTCTCCTGTTAGACCTATGAGTGCAAACATATGGTATCTGTCCTTCTCCGCCTGACTTATTTCGCTTAGCATGACAGCCTCGAGGTCCATCCACTTTGCTACGAATGGCCAGATTTCATTCTTTCTCATTTCCATGTAGTATTCCATTG